>JAWRVF010000107.1:0-689395 GCA_036785485.1 Physcomitrellopsis africana | reverse complement strand
TTGCTTGAGACTATACAATGATTTCTTCAACTTACAAACAAGATGTTGTTTGCCTTCTTCAACATATCCTTGAGGTTGATCCATATAGATGTCTTCTTCCAACTCTCCATTCAAGAAAGCCGCCTTCACATCCATTTGATGCATCTCCAAGTCCATTGCTGCCCCAATTGCCACAATGGTTCTGATAGTGGTGAATTTAGCCACGGGAGCATATGTCTCATTGAAATCAACACCAGCAACTTGTGAATATCCTTTGGCAACTAATCTTGCCTTATATCTCACAACATTGCCCATTGCATCCCTTTTGGTTCTAAATACCCACTTACAACCAATAGAAGATCGATTTGGTGGAAGTTGAGTCAATTCCCATGTTCTATTATCCATGAGAGATTTGTATTCTTCTTCCATAGCCTTCTCCCACTTCATAGCATCAATGGACTTCATTGCATCACATAAAGACAATGGATCAGCAAAGAGTGCAACATTGGCATGTTCTTCACTTATTTGAGGAAAAATATGGTTCTTCCACCATTCACCAAGTGATCTTCTTTCCCTCATAGGATATCTCCTTTCATTTGAAGAAGATTCATCTTCATGTACTCCAACCACTCTTCCAAGCTTCTTCTTTCTTAAACTTTGTCTTTTCTCACTCAAAGGTTGATACTCCTCATCATCATCATCTTCAACATCTTCATTTCCTTCACTGTTGGTCTTAGGAATCAAAGAGACTTTCTTCTCCATCTTCTTTAGCTCTTTACCTTCATTTATGTCTCCACTATCTTCATTGTCTTCATCTTCTTCTTCTTTCTTTGCTAGATTTAAAGATGTGTCCACAAACACACCATTACTCCCACTTGGACACATCTCCAAGTGCTCATAAGCACTCTTATGCTCAATAAATTCAACATCACGACTTTTGATGATCTTCTTGGTATTTAAACACATTAGCCTATATGCCTTTGTACCTTCACAATATCCAACAAATACACATTTTGTACCTTTTGCCTCAAGCTTGGACCTCATACAATCTGGTATCTTTGCATAAGCAATGCATCCAAATGTCCTCATGTGTGAAACACAAGGTTTCTTCCCACTCCAAGCTTCTTGTGGAGTCATTGATGTGAGTGCACTTGTAGGGCACCTATTCCTTGTGTATACTGCATTCACCACAGCTTCCGCCCAAAATTCATATCCAAGATTTTGAGCATGAAGCATACTCCTTGCCATCTCCACAATGGTGCGATTTGCTCTTTCAGCAACTCCATTTTGTTGTGGAGTGTAAGGAGTAGACGTTTGTCTTCTAATACCTTGAATCTTCAAGTACTCATCAAAATATTTTGACAAATACTCACCACCATTGTCTGTGCGTAATACCTTGATCTTGCATTCACATTGCTTTTCCACATATGCCTTAAACTCCTTAAATCTTGAGAAACACTCACTCTTGGCTTTAAGGATAAAAATCCACACCTTTCTTGAAAAATCATCAATAAATGTGACAAAGTACCTTGCTCCTCCAATTGATGGTGTCTTCATAGGTCCACAAACATCTGAATGCACAATCTCCAACAACTTACTTGCTCGTGTTGCTACTCCACTTGGAAATGAGGCCCTTTGTTGCTTGCCTTGAATACAACCTTCACAAGCTAGAGTCGTGGCATTGTTGTATGATTGACCAAGATCTAAGCCAACTACCATAGATTTGAGCTCCTTCATGCTTTTGGCATTCAAATGACCAAGGCGTCGATGCCAAATTCCAAACTTGTCTTCATCTTTTGGAAATTCAGCAAATGCTGCTACTTCAACTCCATTCACCTTCTTACAATTGAGAATGTAAAGGTTGCCATCTCTAAAGCCCTTTAAAACATTATCTCCATCCAATGTCTTCACAAAACATCCATTCATATCAAATTGACCTTACAACCACTTGACACAAGTTTGCTCACCGAAAGAAGATTCTTCTTCATCTTTGGCACATGTAGGACTTCTTTCAATCTGATCCTCTTGGTTTCATTCTTCACAACAATCTCCACCACAATGGAGCCAATTCCAACAGCTTGTACCATGCCATTGTCTCCTAACCAAACATTTGTTACTGGAATTTTTTCATAAGTGTTAAAAGAACACTTGTATGGAGTCATGTGCTTGGTAGCACCCGAATCAATAATCCACTTAGACATGGCAGCCATAGAAGTGCCTTCACTTGCCATGAATGCAAAGTCATCTCTTCCAAATTCATCATGTGCATTGTTAGCATTCTCTCTGTCTCCTTTCTTGGCCTTGTAGCAATTTCTTGCAAAATGACCTGATTTTCCACAAATGAAGCAAGTTTTCACGTTACTCCTTCTATTGTCACGTTGGTTTGAATAGGTACCTTTACCTTGTCTTGAGAAGAGAGCCGAGTCTTCACTTTGATGCTCCTTTTCTTTCCTTTTGGTCACTTCATGTGCAAGTCTTGCCGTCACATAGTCCATTGTAAGCTCCTTCAACTTGATGGACTCCAATGCTACTATAAGATAGTTATAAGACTCCGGAAGGCTCATGAGCAAGGTCATGACAATATCACCATCTTCTAAAGGTTTGTCAACAATAGCTAGTTGATTTGCAAGAGCCTTTACCTTGTTGACGTGAGCCATAAGGTCTTCACCTTCTTCCATCTTGCAAGTGAAGAATTTCCTCCTTGTAAAAAGGATGTTGGACAAGTTCTTGCTCTCATAAATGTTGCAAAGAGTCTTCCATGCTTCCGCTGGTCCTTTGCAATGGATAATGTGTGAAAAGTTGGCTTCATCCACATTTGTGGCAATCATGCCAAAAGCCTTCTTTTCACGTCTTTTAAAGTCCTTCTTCTCCTTAATACTTGCATCTATGCATGGAGGGTCTTCACTTTCATCTACAATGTCCCAAAGGTCCAAAGATGCCAACAAAAGCTCCATTTTCACCTTCCAGTGATAGAAATTGTCACCTCTAAACTTCTCAATCACTCTCAAACCTTCACCTTCATTAGAAGCCATTTCTAAGAAGTAGTGTATCAAAGAATATTGAGAAAAGAAGTTCCTATGTGATCTAAAATCACAAATTTGCACTAGCAGAAACTCAGAATATCCTCTTGTGAACAAAAGAGTGATTTCTCACTCAAAGCACTCTTAAGTGATCTTCTAAAGCTTCTAATCAGTATATGCACTCTTATGAACCTCTCAATCAAGTTCTTTCACTCTTTCAACTCACTATTTAATGAAATGCAGAAGGTTAATGAAACAGTTTCAATAACACATAAAGACACTATCAAGGTCTTTCACAATGGTCTTAAACTCACTATCAAGGAGATAAGAACCCACAAAGCAATGTTAGAGATCTCTAAGCTTACAAATCAGAACCTCCTCTTGTCATAACATAAGCTAAGATCATACAAACTCTAACATTAGCAAACACCATAAGACCTATTCCGCACAACAACAAAGACTTCATAAAACTTCTAAAACTCACAAGCAAATGTGAGTGGGCCCATAACCTGTTAAAGAACTAGAAGTTAGAAGCCACAACACTTAGCATCAGCAAGGTTGCACACAAAGAGAAGTGCGGAATGAGATAGCTCTCACTTCCAACACCCTTTACTTATAAGTGGAGTTCACATCCAAAGTACATAGGCTTCATCTACATTCACCTAAAAGTCAGCCGCCTAACGAGACCCTAAATCCAGCCACCTGTCAAGACCTTAAACCTAACCGCCTGTCGAGACCCTAGCCGCCATTTAATCCCTAGTTGACTTTTGACTATTAAAAACTTACTATGGTTAAATTCCAAGTAACTCTTTCTTAAACTTTAACAGAGATCTCTTTACTAAGATTCTTCTATTATATATCTATCGCTGCCTTCTCTATGGTATTGATATGTAATAATTTGCTTTTCTTGAACAACAAAGCTAGTGAGCGCATTAAAAAAAGAAATTGCTCAAAATAATTGAACAAATTTTTTTATCCACTTGGATTTTTTATTCTTTGGATTTTTACCATGATTTTGGATAGAAAAGGATGATGTATTCTTTTTCTTTCATCTATGGTTTTATCCTTGATTACGATGAAATTTTTCCAAATAAGATTTTAATAAGGCAGCAATTATAGATCTTGTGAAATTATAAAAGAGTATAGATCATAATTCTATACAAATTATATATTATATCAAACAAGGAGGAGTGTTGAAAGTATTTAATGCAACTGCACTCTCTATACCATTCACTATAATAAATGTTATAGCTAAAAAGTGGCAGTTTAGTGGGAAGCAATTATTTATCTTCCCTTTTTTCTATGTATGTAATACACAACTACATCAATATGGACACACTTGACTATCTGAATACAAAGAATTAACTAGTACCATTTCTCATTTTAAGAAAATAGACTTCTATTCTTTAATTTTCACAATATTTAAATATACAAACATTGTATTTTTCCAATACTTCTATAAGATTATATTGAATATGATTTACACATGATAGATCAACTTATATTGCACATGTACTTACATATCTGAACTTGTCCGGTGCTGCTTGTTGAATTTTAAAATGTTGAATTTACAACAGTTCTTGCACAACAGATTCATATGCTACATGCCTAATAGTTTGGTTTTTCTATCAAATTTTATCTCTTATGATTTTTTTAAATGATGTAGAGTAAATTGAATATTTATTCTTACCATTATTACTTTAACTACTGTAAAACTAATTTTTTTTCTTCCAGAATAGCACAAAAATATATCAAATAGGTTATGGAATTTTCTATTGCACTTTTATCTTTGATGTGAAATGAATTGTATTGTAGGTTTGTATTGCATTCTAGTAAAAACAACAAGATTCACTGATGATAAATTAAAATTAAACATTATTGATATTAAAGATCTAAAAAATCGAAATTCTGTATTCTAATGTATTGATGAGATTACTAGAATTCAAATTTCAAATTTGATGTCCTTGCCAGGATTAATTCCTACAGAACTGACTGATCTTCACTGCTTCATTGATTTCCTGAAATCTGTGTGTTCTAAAACTAACTTGATACACGAAATTCAGATGGGGCTCAGAAACAGTAGGAATTTTTTATGAAATCCAAAAAATCTTTATTATTCAAATCTATGATTTAACTTTTTATTTTTATTATGCTTTATGTTTATGCTTCTTCTTTTCTTCTTTTAGAGTAAAAATTATGAACAAATTGGATGAGTCAACAATTTTGGTAATATTAAAAAGTTAAGATGTTCAAGTACATAATATCATTCATCCACTGCATGCCATTTGACTTACTAATCCCACAGAGTCAAATTGACCCAGAACAAGTCTATTATCAATCCTTGGGGTCTCACTCTTCAACATCCTATCCATTCCCTATTTTTTGTGCATGGATTTGTACACAAAAGCAAAGATTGACAATCACCCACCTGAAGGATGAAACCTTTCAAATGGAGTACTTTCATCCAATATAGACCAAGTAAGTGCAAAAATGGAATGGCTTGGCTTGGCTTGGCTATGCTTAGAGTACACTCCACTCCATGCTACTCTTTGTAGAATGGGTTTCAATGTCAATTGTCTTTGCACAAGTGTTTAATGCACCACAACCTAGAAAGGATATGAATATGTAGTGACATAAAAGTGAAATAGCAAACAAGGGCGGCCACCACCATATCTTGCATTGAAGTTTGGAAACTCTTCCTCCCTAATGTCTTCCTTTTTGGGACAATATGATTTAGGTTACTGTACCAAGAGAAAGGCTAGACCTGTTTCATCTAGACTTCTTTAATGTTGAAGAACTTTCCCAGATTTTATGGAATGTGAAAGATTGAGTATTGTATCTGATTTTTGGAAGTAGTTTGGATTCAATCCAAGGAATTACTAACCATTGGAAATCATATGAACTTGTGTTAGGGTAGGATTTTAAAGTATTTGAAATTTAAGTTGCTGAATTTCTTCAGATTTCCTCAATAAGTGGGAATTTTATAATTTGACCTCTCAATCTGCTGCCATAATTTAATTTAATATTATTATCATTGGATGATAACAAATTAAGATAATGTATTTTGAGATATATATGTATATAAACACACACATTTGAAATCAAGTATTGATGCAACAACAAGTATTTTTAAGTGATGATTTACATGGTTAATATGCATCAATACATTCTTACAATCAACAAGTTTTTTATGCAGAAAACATTGTAATAATTATGTAAACATTAGAATATAAATTATATATCAACCAATTTATTTGCTGAGTAAGAAAGTCTTCATGCTTGGGGAAAAAAAAGAAAAAAGAAGAAGACAAGAGATTACAATTTTGAAATATTCTGATTGGTTGAAATCAAGAAACCTCTCTTAATTAAAAAATTTAGCGTCCAAGATATGAGATGAAGAGATGAAGTATAATGCATATTTTTTCCACATGGCATAAATAGTATTATTTCTTAAAATAACCTCATGGGGTGGTATTTTTCTAAAAACAAAAATAAAATATTACATCAATTTTGGTTTTAAATATCCATTATAAACTTTAAACTTTTTATTTTATTTTATTTTATTTTTTGCTTGTAATTGTAAGAATCAAAATATGATCTATTTTTAAATTTATAATATTAAAAAAAACAATTTGATATATTTTACAATGTCTTTTCATTTTATACTCTCTCCAAAAATATAGACTTTAATAAATAATAATAATAATAATTGTCACCAAATAAAACTTTTATAAAACTTTTGTACTACTGCCTTTCAAAGTGGACTTCTAAGTATAAAAACCCCTTATATATAGATACAAAAAATAAACTTGATTGTGAATAAGATTACCAAATAAAGCCTTTGAATCTCACTAATGAAATAATTTATAAAACTCACAACAGAAAGAAAGAAAAAAACACACACACATGTGTGTGTGTTTTTATATCAATCAAAATTTATGTATTTTATGAGTTGTGTTAGTGTGATTATGCAAGAGTATTGCTTTTGTTGTAAATCATACAAAAATTGATGACTCCATTTCTTGAGCAATCAAGACCATATTATTTATATATATATATATATATATATATATATATTCATACATACATACATACAAACCCACATAGATTGATTTTAAAACTCTTAAATGTCACAAAAATTGATAATTGGAAATATATGTTGAGAATCCATTGTTGACACTTTTCAAGTCAGGTATCATGTTTGAACTTTATAAACTGTGCATGTTGTTATTCCATGTGACTTTAATAGAATTAACTAAAGTTTAGTATTACATGGAATAGTAGAAAAGGAACATCATTATTACTTCTTTCTTTCTTTATTTTCTCTTTTCATGCTAAAACTTGCCAAATGCAATAAAGTTTTGAGTTTATTATAATAGAAATGACATAGTTTCTCAGTCTCCCTCCTACAAAAGGATCTCATGGTATTGATCTCCTCTTGGAAGACTCCATCCACAGACAATTTGGATAATTGTATTTTCATCTAATTATTCATCCACCGTCCGCTCAAACATTCATCCAGACACTGTAGCTATGATCTAATTTTTCTCATCACCTGGCACCAACAAATCATCTGCTTCTATTTCCATCTAAACTCAACTAAATACTTGTTTAAGCAACTTGTGATACAAATTAAGAAATGTGCAAATTATATACATATAGGTCACTAACAGTCATAGGGTTCGTAGTGGTAATAGGACTCAGTGTGCACCATTCGTGGGAACTTGATCAGAAAAAATAGGAAGCATTGTCCATGGGCTCCAATGCATGATCTCGCATCCAACTTTTTCTGTTCAGGTGGATAAGCTCCGATCTCATTCCAAAACAGGAAATGATTCCAAGTCAGCCCTAAAAGCATTTCACGAATCCCACTTTAATATCCATTGTTGTTGTTATTCACGTAAATCTTCTAAATTAGGAACAATTTATTGAGAATTCATTTGCTAATATCACATTTGTGTTGAGGGAAAAAAAAAAAAAAAAAAAAAAAAAAAAAACTAGTTTGTAATACTTCTGAAAATTAGTTCTATTCTCATTTATCCAACACAAGATCCACATCAATACAAATTAACTCACATTGGTAAAAAGAAATGTAATATCAAACATTCAAACTTTCATCTAATAAAAAATACCATATGGGATTCCACTTCACCAATAAGATGATTTCTTGTCATGTTTCACTTGGGGCTTGTGAAAGGCATTCAAGACCCAAATTTAGGGGTGAGCACACACATGGCAAGAGTGAATGGGGATTGGGATGCAAACTAATTCCACAATCCTATTATTTGATGAACCACTGTTTTCCAATTAGAACTAAGACCTTGGAAACAAGGTGCCTTGGTGGCAAGGTCCCAAAACCATGTGTGGAAAGAGTGGTCCATACATATCCATGCAATGGAATATTCTATATTCTCCTTCATACATTAGCTATACACCATCCATTTGGCACATCCACAAAGCTTTTGTTGGGCACAGTTCATTTGCCTCATATCATCCCAGACTGCAGCCGTTTGGAGCCCACATCAATGAATGTATTGGATGAATGTTAGTTTTATGGCTTTTCAATGGTTGATTGAAATTCTATTCCACATGCTTTGGGGTGTGTATAAATAGTTAACTCTCTCTCTCTCTCTCTCTCTTCTTTTTTGGGTAACTGTTGTCTGCAAGATTGTGTATATTCCATGCATGCACTGTGTGTCAAACTGAAGTTAGACATTTAAGTTGTGCCATTGTTGGCAGAGAATGTTTCACAAATGTTGTATGTGGAAAGATACTAGAAGTTTTTACCAATGTTTTGAAATTGAATTCTGTTTGTTTTTGTTTTTGTTTTTTTTCAAAGCATAATCATTATTTATTTTGTTTTGGATGTTGTTTCTTGATTGAAGAAGATAACAAAATAAGAAGTAATAGTCTTCTATTTTATTTACTTGATTTGTTCTCAGTTTCATCTCCATATTCATGGTGTTTTTACTGGGTATGTACAATTTACTCATCTAACTTTGTTTCACTCTACACTGTGATTATAAACCCAAATTGTATTGGATAGTTCTAAGCATCTTTGGGAATCCCACTTGTTACAAAACACACTGCTATGAATACAGTATCACATTTGAAAGCTGTGGGCTGTAAGCTGGGAGTTGTCATGCTATAATGGGAATACTTTCAATAACCTTCTGCACCAAGATTAGATTTTATGTGATACTACCAACAAACAAATAAACAGAATGAAGCAAATTGAAGTGTTTAATTCACATTTCAGGCAATGCCTATTTGCCCAGGGAATGCACAGTTATTGCTTTAGTAGCAAGGTATGGTATATTTTGCTGCTTTCCTCTCTGTAAATTATAGTTAACAATGAGAGACATTGATATATTTACCCGTGCCAGTGACTGCAAACAAATAGGAAAAAAAAGTACAGAACAACGAGTGAAGAGGCTGGCAAAAATCTCTGTTCACACCACCAACATCGAAACGTGGCAGAATTATATTTTCTTAAGAGGCAAAAGGAGAATTGTGCTTGAAAACCCCTTTTCCCGAATCACTTGACGTCATCGTCGTAACTGACGTGACACAAAAGATTCTCCACGTCAGCGTCGGATCCCACTGAATCCCGCCTGGCGGAGCTTCGGGACCAGATTCTGTGGCCGGTGAGAACGAAGCCCCGACCGCCTCGTGGGCGGTCATGGGAACATAGTCGGGAGGGGAACGAAGGCTTTGTGTCGTTCGTCGACCTGGTCCTGCTTTGTCCTCCGCCACCTGGACTCCCTGGTGGCACACGTGTAATTTTGGCGCGTCTTTTTCTGTCCTTCGCTGACACATCCCGACCTGTCCCCCGCCCCGCCCCGTCCCGTCCCGCCCCGTCCCGTCCCGTCCCCGTTCCCGTCCTTTCAACATTTTTTTGATGGAATGAATGTTGCAAGGCCTCCTTAAATTTATTATTCTCAATCGTTCAGCTGGAATTCATGAGTTGTGTGCTGGAACACATTGTTGTGGTATGAATTTGCGACAGTATGTCATTCTTTTTCTTTTTCTTTTTTACAATTATATTTTGAGAATTGTTCCTCGAATCCATTACGAAGTTTAACTATAAAATCAATCACTGTATTTCCATTGAAATTGTTACTTTGTCTTTTGAATACATTGTACATACATACATACATACATACATACATACATACAATTGCGTACACACATGCATGAGGGTAATTGATTTTAGATTTTGTGTTTAGTGAACTAGCATTGAGGGCCCTTGCTATGCTTGGTAGTATATAATGAATTGAATGCAATTAATTTAACCAAGAGTTGTAAAAACATTTCATTGACACCACAAAAAATTAAATTAAATATAAAAATATAAAAATTGATAATAATCAAATAAAACTATAAAAGATGCATAAAAGAAGGGAACTTTTCATGTGTAAATGATAAAATATAACAAAAATAAAATAAAAATAAAATAGAAACATGATATGCAACTACATGAATATCATAGTTTTGATGTGTGGCATGTTTTAAAATTATGTGTACATGATAATTAAAATTTAACATTCTTTGGATTTTTCTATTTTTCAATTTCGCATACCGAATGATCATATTTTAGGATGTATATGAACTTTCTTTTTAATAATAAAAATTTCTAATTAACATAAGATAAAAAAAACATTATTTCATGATGAGACACCTGTTTTTTGTTAAATAGTTTCATTAAATCATCTATACATTACTCCTCTATTAATTAGGATTGTAATCAAAGAGAATATTTTAAAATTGTTCTATTGAGATAAAAGATCAAGCACTTGATTTATATGACTTTTTTTATATTTTTTTGGCAAGTTAGCAATAGAAAAACTTCTTTATTGAAAGGGCACAAGTAATGGATTATTTCCAAATTTTGGTTTTTTAATTTTACTCTTATAATTTCATAATTTTTATAAAGTAATATCATCAAAATTGTTTTTCATGACATATTTACCCCCCTTTTTTCTTTTTTATTTTCTTTCCTTTTTTTCTATCTTTTGAATCACTATTTAATACTGTAGACATCAAAGAGGATGATTTGACTTTCTTGTACATTGTACTTGATATCCACAAAAAATTTAAAATACACTTTATCATTAACACAAGCTGAAATGGAGTCACCACAACTTCCAAATTTTCTATACAGGATTTTGTCAATGTTGTGAAATTCCTACAACAACACAAACTTGCTATGATTGCTGGATACAATTAACATGTCAATTTGATCCAACAAAAATACACATAAAAAATAAAAAATAAAAAAACCCATATCATCTAGGAGATGAAAAATATTCCTTGAAAACTTCGTACACAATCAATATTGGATGACAATGAGGAATTGGATTTGCCCATCAATTTGGGGTGCTTCAAAGAGAGGCATTACACAGATAAGCCAACCTTATTTAAACTCACTCCAGTTGTTATAATTGTTTTTAATTTTTTGAAAATTTCCTTTTATTGGATTAGTAAGGAGAATTAATGAGAACATATTTAGTATAGCAAGTATGCTTGTACAGCAATTAATAAGAATATACAATTATTCCATGTTGTTGACAATAAATGCAATACTTTTAAACATTCCACTAATATTGCTCCTACTACCAAGCATGAATGTGGATTTTCTTTAATATTCTTATTTTTTATTTTTATTTTTTTCCCACATTAACTAATTAAAAATAAGACTCTAAAGACAAATTGAATACATTGCTGGTACTCTCAAATACATAGATGAATGATTTTGAATTAGTTATTAAAATTATTATTATATATTTTTTTAATTTTTTACCTCTCAGATATTGCTATAATAAGAATATATGATGCAGTACACCTATAAGAGTGTTTCAAACCACTTCATCTAAAGATACCTATATTGAAAAAATACATTTATAGAATTCAATACTTTTGTGCATATTTTTTATGAACTTTTTACACTTGGTATTGACATTATTTTGTACATAATATTTTTCTTATTTTCAGAGAAAAATAAACTAAAAGTGGTATATGGCGCATGCATATTTATAAGTAAAATGTTAAAATAAAATATATGAATTTATAATGTTTGAATGCATTCATTTTATGCACATTTGATGAAGTGTTTTTCTTTAAAGCCTTTGTTTGATGTAATTATATGTGATTTTATTTTAAAAATACTATCTCATGTATTGATTACATTAAAATGCACTACTGATAGTTTGAATATATCTATTGTAAATATTTAAAAAAAAAAATCAAGTTTAAGTAGTTGGATTTCAATTATTAAGTTATTTTGGATTAAATTTGTGATTAATAACACATAGACTTGGATTGATTCATTCACACACATTGTTGACCATATTAAACCCCACCCCCTCCCCCCCAAACCACACACATACACACACACAAGTTTGTTGTGTTACAAAAGTGTATGCCCTCAAAAGACTAAAAGAGACAATTGATGTGAATATGGAACTAACCAACCACTAAGGGAGTGACGAACAATGTAGACTTTTTTAATGGGTACAAGAAAGCAAAGAAGGAAATGAACAGAAAGAATGGACAGATAAATGAATAGGAAAGATATGCATGTTGTTTTTGAAGACCAAGGATGACTTGAGCAGTCAAAAAACCGTTTCCCATTTCCCAGATTCAGCAGGCTACATGAATCTCAGGTGCAAGGGGAGTTTCCTGCACACAATTAGACTTGAACTGGCTGCCTTTGGAAGACCATTGTCTAGAATGTGTGTGTTTTGTGGCATGGATCCAACACCCCACAATAGATTCCATGCAGTAGTATTACATCCATCTGGAAACACATTTTTAATTAACAAAATAATCCATATACTTGTGGCATATACTAAACTGGAGGCCCCCAAGCCTGCATCATCTCTGAGCTTGTGTGCCAAGCAAAGGGGCAAAGAAAGAAAAAAGCCTGACCATTGCAGAACCATGTATAGTGGATGCAAAGCTGGAACCATGCCTAGAAGCTCACATGTGGCCTCCTGTGGACTTCAAGTACTGGTGGTGGTCTTCAGGGTTGGGGTGGATCTTCCCCTAGAACAGGCTCAGGGTGTAAACTATCTCATCCGAGGTGGGATGAGGGAAGTCATCCCACGCCTGCCCGGGCAGTTTCAAGGGCAGAACTAGGCTCCTGCCCGGGAAATATCAAGCTGCCAGGGAAGTTCCTGGGCAAAACCGGACTCATGCCCGAGCAGTTTCCCGCTCTGCGCTGGTTCGTGCTTGTCGTCCGCAACACCCGTTTTTTTCTGTGCAGTAAAACAGTGCATGTGTGTGGTGCTTCGAGCTCACCGCGTCGTCTTCTAGCTGTTCTGGACGCTGCATTATGTCTCCCTCTTGTCATCACACTCGGAGTCAGAATGCTGCTAATGTTGATACTGAACCCCCACACAACTGAGGTTAATTTTCATGTCCTATTTTGAAACATTGTGATAATAAAATTACAAAATTTATATGGATTAAGTTGATGAGCCGCGGGAAGGTATCCTCTTTCAGCGTTGTTTGTTTGAATGAGAGAAGCCATGAAATTTTGCTTGAGATCTTTGGCTGGTTTGGAGTATGCATTTTACTAGTCTACTTGCTTGCCACTGAACAATAGGTGCGATTCCTACAAAGGAGGGAGTGGAGTTTCCAGTACTCGAGACTAAGCCAGGCGTAGTTTCAGAACCCTCTGTAGCTGAATATTGAAACAGTATGCAGTGCACAAAGATCACACAATCAGTTCTCAATGGGGAGGGGGCTGTATTGGAGGGAAGGGAGTGGATCGGAGGCAAGGTCCAAGTCTGGGTGCTCGTGCCCGATTTTGTCTTGATTTGTTTCTTTTTTGGTTTCTCCCGTAATTTTTCTTCTTTTTTTATTTTTTTTTTATTTTTTAAAAGATTTGCGAGAAGAGCCTCGCAGACCATTGCAATTTTGATGTTCATGTGTCTCGGGGAGGGGGTCGCGGTGCTGAGGTATGATCTGGTGCGCTCAGTGCACCCCGGGTCCCCTAAAGGAGGAGGAGGAGGAGGAGGAAGGAGGCGGTGCCGTGCGGAGGGGATCCTGAAACGGGATACGGGAATGACAAAGTAGCACGCTCAGGGCGTCTGGCACACAACACACAAAACTGAACACAAATACACAATACAGAGTCAAAGGAGAAGGGGTCCAGCCCAGACCACAGGTCCGGGCCTGAGACATATGTCACATTCGCGCCAGAGGAACGAGAATGGAAGCAAGTAGAAGAAACAGAGATGATCCCTGACATGCCTTATACTTTAGCAGCCGGACGGGGGCAAGGTTGTTGGGGGCAGCTGTGGTAGGGCAAGGTTATTGGGGCAGCCCCATCCGCAACTATGGATGACTAATTTCTGCGTATTGTTTCTGTCCGTCGGCACACGGTCCCGTTATTCAGCCAAAGCGGGTCTTCAGTGGGGCCAGCTTGGCGGCATGGAATCATCCACCCATCTATTTCATCCACCTCCACAACCCATTTGTTGCGCTCATACAAAGGCTCGCATTGCGTATTGTCCCTCGTGTTAAAAAATATACATACATACATATGTATGTATGAATATAGAATTGTAGAGGGTCACATAGAACTCATGCCGGACACTAGCAGCAGGGGGCACTGTTGTACTGCCCTGGCGGCCGACTGTCTCAACACTCACAAGGGCCTGGAGAGAGAGATTCACCAGGTTAACCCATGCAGCATCCATTCAGAAACTGGGAAGGAAAAACAAAACAATGAAAAAGCTGACAGCAGGTTTTGGCAAGTTTGCAAGCAAAACCCCGACGTCATGTCGGAGGGTGGCAGAGTTGATGCCGTGGATACTGTATTCTTACCTGAAGACTGATGATACCTTTGGCCCAGGCTGAGATATTTTGCATCCTAAACAACAGAACTTGCTTCGTTTCAGTGTTGGAATACGCTTGACTGCTGCCTTCATGCGCATGACCTGCAGTGAGTTGGGTGGAAACCAGGCGGGGGTTGGATCACACGGCTAGCATGAAGTCTTCTATGAATTGAGGTCAGAGGTTAATGGTGCAAGGGAGCATGATATTAACAGGGGAAAGGAATCAACACTATAGGCACGGTCTGACTTTACACCATGAATGTGGGGATGTATACTTGGAGGGGTGGAACTTTCAGTACTCTGAAGTACACTTTCAATCTCCAATTGCACGTCCATAAAGCACATCCGGGAATCGTCTACCCTGTCGAAATGTAATCTGCTTCCAGTACGCTATAGGGCGGTCTTCAGGTGCTTGCAATTGGAAGGCCAATCACCCTTCTTGTGTTAGGCCATACAGAACTTAAAGTAATCAATTTTTGTGGGAAAACTCAAGTACCAATGAGCTTGAAATAGTGGGCTGATAAGGATTTCTCTTCTTAAAACACCACCAAAGATTGCACATGGGCTCCACTTGCAGCTTTCACAAGCTGAGAATAGAAGCGCTGCTACTGAAACATACAATTTCATTCTGCATTGCGAACTCAAGTCAAATAACAACTCAGCTTTGCTTGTGGCTGAAAAAAACAATGGACATGGTTTCTTCTTATCGCAGTCCAGGACCCACCTACTTGGAAAATGCATTAGGAGGGTTCGAAAAGTGGTAGTTTCATGAGTAAAATGTTACAATATACAGCGTAGTGAAGGAACCTAGGTTGTAAATCGATTTACCCCTCCGTAATCTGGTTGGAGCTTCTGAAAACTCCTGTGGCACTGCTCCTACAGATCCAACGCAATACAGCACCCTGAAGAGCAGAATGGACAAATCAGAATCACTTTGATCACCATTAGCTTGATTCATTTACAAATTGACACAAGGTGAGGGACAATGGCACCTCCCTACCACAACGATTTACGTAACCTCCCTTGCATAATAATAAGTGCAGTAGTGTAAAACTATAAGAAACAAAACCACATTTGAGGCAACATTGGTGCTGCCAGCTTGTGCCGAATGTGATGGTTTCCCATGGCGTTTAAAAGAACAGCAGTTCCAGTGCAAAACACCTCATCAGCAGCTAGTAGATCATCCAGACCCTGGTAGCTCATTGACCTGGGAAAATCAAAAATTAGTTTGAGGATAAAAAGAAGGCTCTCGAGGGCCTCCAATCTTTGTGCAAGCTTCCAAGTATGTGGTGAGGTCCACATCAAGTGAGCAGCATGGAGACATTTATTTTTATTTATTTTTAAAAAACCATGTATGCACGCAAGCTTCATAGTTGACATAGGTAACCACCATATATGATAATCTGATTACACAATTGTTGAATCAAATATCGCATAATCACGGCTGCGTGCTAATTGGATTAGGCTCTTTCTTATAATTCCAGGAATGATTGTTCCAGCCAATTCTGGAGTTGAGAGAGCTTTGTCCAACAAAAGTGTTATATTTGATTAAACCAAAACATCCCTTCAGATTGAAGATCCTCTAAAAAGGATAAAAAAAGCAACTCATTTTGGATTTGCATAATCAGATCGATCACCTGAACCGGCCAGATCACACAACACCACATCAATTACATTGTAATGCATATTCTGCAAGAAATTAAAAATTATACTGTTATAAATTTTCAATCGTCAACCATGATTACATTGCAAAAAGAAACCTCTTCCACATACTTTTCCTCTACAGCGTCTTGAGAATGGACATCTGCATACCTTTTCCCTCAATCTTGAACTTGGGCTTTGAGCACCTGTGTTCACAACAGGTTTCAAGATATTCAAACTGAAGATGAAAAACAATTAAATGTAGATCAATAACACATGGATCAGCTTATATTTACAAAATTAAAATACAAGTCAACTAGGTAATGACATAAACAAGTGAAAGGTTCACCCCAACATATTGAGGCGTAGTTGGATATGGTCTTTACTACCTCAAATCCCACCAAGAGCAGCAAAAGAAAAACAAGCCTTCATTATAAGATTTGTCGGAAACAATTCCCCCTGTTAGACACGTAAAGAACTGAAGATCAGAACTTATAATGTACAGCCCAAGGACGAAACAATATGAATTACGACGCAAGTTGATTGGAATGGCATAATATAACTCTTTTCAAGTGGAAATTGCATGGTCTCCTCAACCATTCAGGGATTTAAAAAAACAAAAAAAACAAATGAAAATACAAAAAACTAAATTTCTAATCATGAAGTAAGCTACCACAAGAGATACACAGACCAGAAAGGTATATTTTGGTGCAGGTGCTAAACCCAAAATTGAGCCGGAACTATTGAGCTAGTCGGATATAAATGATTCCTTCCCATTCGTGGGAACCTGATAAACCAGTTCAAATTCACCTAGTTGATGTTAGAATTAGAATTTTTTTTTTTTTTTGCACTTAACCATACACACAATACTTGGTTGGTGCTGTCTATGCAGCAAGTCTCTGTCTCTAACAAGAGATCATAAGAAAGTCAATTTCCACACCAAGAACGAGAAAAGCGTACACGAAATTCAAGATGTAATCTTATCCTGCAGCAACGTGAACAGAACTGAATTGGAAAATGAGATCACCACGACATGTACATGTGTATCAATCAAGGATGTTGGTTTGCCCCTACTATAAAGTAAAAATCTGACCGTGTAAAGAGAACTAAAAAGTGGTTGGATTCGGTCTAATACCCCTAATTGGTGTGCCTATCCGCATTTGACTACATTAACTACTGCAACAAAGCAGTGCCATTAAAAGCTGAAATCAACAACTCCGGCAGCGTCAATAAGTTCATCAACACATCCGGCGTTAATTTTTGCTGAGACAGTCTGTTTCACAGCGTTTCAAAATGCGTCAATGTCTGGAGCAGGCATGTTCATTCGCCTAGCTCCATGAACCATTCGCAAAGTATTCTGTACTGGACGAAACATGAGCATGCGATCATTATCTGTCCTATATGACTTCGAGCCTACGCTCTGTTTTCATTCGCAACGTTGAAACTTAGGTAAAGCGTTGCATTATTATACATATTACTATTCCAGACGCGTAAATATACTGCTTTGTGCATCGTTGCTTTTCAAGTTTTCACAAATCACTGGAACCTGATGCAGTTAACAGTGCCTATGTCCTCCACATGTTTTAACATCCTTGCACAATGCATTAAGAAGAAAGTTCCACATAGTAGCGCACATTCCAAATAGACAGTTCCGTGTGAAGACTACTGTGAGTTATTTTGCGTTTGTGAACCAGAGAGTGCTGTGTCGCTTGAAGCTTAGACCAGCACAAAGAACCAGAGACTAAGAACACATTGATTCCTGTCTATAATGTAGCTGGTCATCAAAAAGGTCAGCCATCTTTATGACGAGCTCACTTGTCTATAATTTAATACTTCAGCAGCTGAGCTGACTTGAAAATTTTCAAATGATTGTAGATCTCCAGTTTTCAAATTTCTCTCGAGATCGCCCTACATAACGTAAATGAAATCCGTAAGAAGCAGACCAAATCCAAAGTTGTCCAGTTCAAACCCTTCCAGTATGTCCAAATCACTGCAATGCAGTCCATCTACCCAAAATACTGATAGCAGTGTTTACATCCAGGCATTTTTGAAAAAAAGGCACACACAAATCCACGTCAAGGGTTACTAACCAACACCTGTTTGTAAGACCCATTATCTGTGAGCACTTTTCCATCATCGCAACAGACACAAAATTTCTAAAACCTACTACTACTCGTATATGTTATTCACAGAAACTTCACAAGAAATTGCAGGAGATTCTCTTTCATTTTAGACATCATCCACATCATTGTCGTTCAGCAAACTTAAAAAATCTAAGACCCTTCTTCTCATAAATCTTAGTAAATCTCTTGAGCAAACTTGAATCTTTGAACTTCATCCACACTGAAGGTTAACTGTTTAATGTAAAGAACCAATTTTTCAAGCAGGATTTCTTGTCGGCACTAAATTCGCACAATAATATCGACAGTCTTCTAAATGTGAACGACATAAAACTGATCCATAAGAAAAGTAAGCTGTAATAAGAACTGAAGAATCGACTAATATGCAATCAAATGCACGCCCTTAAGCTTTGGCAATATATGAGCAATATTTAGACAGCTTCCTAGAATGCACAACTTGCACATTCAGTTACAGGCATCCTTCGTGCTCCGTGCTAGAGTACGTGCATTACTTTAGAATTACATATTGGAGTAGTCTCAGAAAAAAAGATGAATAAAGGCACCAGTGTACAGAGACCTGCTATGTAAGATTCAATCCTTGTGCACCATGGATTTCCAACCCTATAGCTTTCAAACTTCTAGCCCAAATTGGAGTTTAGATTTCATGAAGAGCTGAAACTGTTACCTCTAACATCTTTGTGTATGATATACGCCTTCCCTCCTAGTTCAAATAAGAAAGAAACACTGCAAAACTTGACCACCTTGGCCTCCCGACTACCTTTTTTTGCTTTTTTGCTGATGCAGGGAGAGGACGCGCAGCTTAGTTCACTATCATCAAGAAACCACAAACCAATCGAAACATGCAAAATTAGAAACCCGCACTTGGTTTGTTTGAAGATGTCAGATACTGCATTAACAGATTGCACTTCGGAATCCTCGTACATAACAGATTGCATTTTAAGAAAAATTCGACCCGAGCTCCTCTATCTGTAAATCAATGATCGCAAATCAATGTCAACAAAAAGCATGTTTGTTCAAAACATCCAGGATCATCGTCAAAGCAGACACTGCTTTCACGACCAAATGATAACAACACAAGTACACCCGAGATTTATGACCTAAAACATATCCTATTGGACTAATTCTGGTACAATCCAACACATTGTTAATTGTATGTGTGTGATTTTCTACTTGGATTGACACACATAGGAACCATCTAGTACAATCCAAGTAGAAAATCACACACATACACTCACACATCGCACTATCTCAAAAACATTTTGTGCAAATGAAGGAACTCTAAATCCATAACAGCTATAAATAAAATTGGCCATGTCATCCACTGAGATGACATCCATTCACGACAAGAATACAGTTAAAGACTATCAATAAAAACCTCGATTCAACGACTTACGGTGACTTCCTCTGCCGTCCGAAATCCTAAGTATGAACGAAGTCCTTCACAAACTGCACTCGTGCTCGCTAGTTAAATCTTAGAACCACCACGAACATACGTAATTCCAACACGACCTAACACGGAACCGCATTCAACATCACCACCAAGTTACAGAATAATGCACGAAACAAAGTAAGGTGAAACGCACCAGGTCAATGCAAGCAATGGACAGATGCTCCTCAAACCTCCATCACTCACGCGAAGCCGAGACCACGACGAGATGCATGCAACATTGGCGCTTCCGGTCAGTGTCGAGGTCTCCTCCTGCTCCCGCACGCCATAGCCATCGCCATCGCCGTGGCCATGGCCGTGGAATTGGATCGCAGCACCGTTTCTGTCTTGGCTATGGCCTCTCTCTCAACGACGGCCATGGCCACTTGCATACGTGGACGATGCGCACAACACTCTTAGGATGCAGAACCATCCTATGGTTCTCAATTTTTATTTTATTTTTTTGAATTTTAACATATGTGTGAAATTCATGGGCTAAAATAAGTCATGTGTATGTATATGTAAGAAAACTTTAATAAACATTATGTTATTTGGATGTTTGTTTTTAACTTGTATCTTATAAGTATGTGTATGTATGTATGGAAGCATAACTCTTTACACATATTTTCTTTTTCAATATAAATGAAATCAATACTTTTTTTTTTCTTGCATTTATACTACATTACTAAAATTATTCAGAATTATTTAGAAATTACTTAATGTATTATTTTTTAACAATAAATTTATTTTTAAAAAAGTAAAAATTAGGAGTGAATTTAGTTTTTATTTTAAAAAATAAAATTAATGTGCTATTTATATTGCTATATATATAGTCTTGTACTTTGGAAAAATGTGGGCAGTAATGTGTCCATTGAGAGGGGGACACAGGCCAAGTGTGATATTTTACCAGGTACACTCATCCATTCATTCTGGCATCATCCAGGTCTTCATTGCACAGATACCCATCCTAAGTTGTTACACCCCAAGCTATGAATTAATGAATAAATGTACCATCTTTTTATCTGCCACTGTAATCCCCTGCCTGCCACGTCATGTTGTTGTACAATGGACATTCATATCATAGGATTACCAAGCAAAAGTGATGGCAACGCCTAAAGAACATGATCATTCAACTTATCAGTAGGAGAGGGCCTGATCTGATGGCCTTTCATGTGCCCTCAGGTGATGTGAATCAAAGCAGATTAGATGAATTGCCCTTTGATAATAACAACATCAACAACAACAACAAAACCCAAGTCAAGAAGAATATTTATCTTATCCATAAAAATATATATCAAAATTTTGTGATAAGGTATCAGCTCTTTTAGGCTCTGCTTGTGTAAATTACATGGAGGTTACAGGGGCAGGGCTTGAAGGATGAAGTATCCACTGCAATGTCATTTATTTAGGATTTGTTGTCCTAACTACATGTGGGTGGAGTAGAAGCCAAAGTGAGGGTCATTTCCTCAAACAATTTGCCTTTTTATTGTTCATTCTAAAAAAAGATCTCCATAGGCACACAAATGCTAACACTCTGAAGTTGACAAGAGTGCTTCAAAACACAACATCCACACTCACAAAAGCAGCCAAAAACTCATGGAATCGTACTTTTTTACTGTTTTGCTCCACGAAAAATATCTCTTGCCTTCTCCAAGGAATACTGAAATGGCAGTCCTTTTTTCTCTTTTATTTTTATGTTGTCCAATCCCTCTTTTTGTTGTGGTGCAAAACAAGCTTCAACCACAACATGACAAATGTCCAAAACATTGATCTGGTGCTTTGTCTTGTGAGGGATGGAGATTTTTTTCATAGTACATTTAGAAAAACAACTTTAAGTTCGTCATATTGTTTATTCTAAAATTTGAAAAATCATGCAGAAGGCACCCTGTTGGTTGCAGGCAACAGAACTGCGTTTAAGTCAAGTCACCTTGGATTTATATATATATATATATATATATATCTATTATACTATATTTTATTCAACTTCCAACCATCCATACTTTATAATATCCTGTACAAGACACTTGGATCATTCAAGGTACCATAGTGTTGCTGCACAATCAACACTTGACACCTGGAACACCATGTGACACATGGTTTTGTATTTAAATGTGATGGTTCAATACTCTACTTATAAGCTCATATCTAGAAATAAATTAGGAGTTGAAACAGAAAATAATAATTTCAGAAAATAAATGGAAAAGTGGAGGACCAGTTTAGTAGCTAGCTGAAACATATTGAAACATGAAAATGGAGTTGGTAAACATCATCAGTGGTTTAGATTTTATGTTTCAACAGAGGTAGAATATTTGTGTTATTATATTTGTATATAATGTAGAGCTTAAGATGCATTAAGTTTATAAATTTGGTGAGTAATTTTTTATATTTTTTGACATATTCTACTTAAAGGACTGATTTTTCGTGCTTTTATCTAATGACAATTCTATAAAAATACACTATTTGTTACATTACTTTTGTATTATAAAATCAATTATCA
This sequence comes from Physcomitrellopsis africana, assembly GCA_036785485.1. NCBI lineage: Eukaryota > Viridiplantae > Streptophyta > Bryopsida > Funariales > Funariaceae > Physcomitrellopsis > Physcomitrellopsis africana. Next base: position 666,845 of record JAWRVF010000107.1, on the reverse strand, counting down.
TACTTCAACATTAATTTTTCTTTATTAATATGAATGAATTTGCATCCTTAACAAAAAATGGTTTAAAAACTAAAGTCCATAAATTTGTTAAAATTTTCATTTTGCATCTAGTCATTTAGTAAATTTTTTATTCCTACAAATTAATTTATATTTTTTCATTCTAAAATGGTATATTTATTTTTAACTTGATATTTATTAATTGTTATATAATTTGTGTATCACCACTAAGAAATTTTTGTGGCAAGAATTTGTGACTAAAGTCTTGCATAACATTTGGCAAATCTAAAAATATGTTAAACCTTGCATTTTCTTATTCATTGGTTTTCAAGGACTTCAATCATTGCTTTGGCAAAATGACTGCCTAAACTTATATGTTATGGATGATAATCTACTAGGTGAAATTTAGATTTTGCCTTTTCTTGTTGCCCCCTTACCTCCAAGAACAACAAAAAATTTCAAAATCATTCTTTGCATATTTATTTTAAAAATTAAATCCAAACATTTCACTTATAAATGCTACTTTAGTTCTTTGATTTTATAAATGTAAATTAATATTTATAAGTTTTTTTATTATATTTTATAAAAATAGATGTTTTATGTATTAAAACAACTTTAGTGCTTGTATTCACATTCTTTGTATTTATATATGAGAATATATCCTCATAGTATAGGAATAAAATTCTTTAGATATTTATAATGTTATTTTGGTATTTTATAGAGCATACTAATATACTTGATTTTTACAAATTTAGACCATTGTATAAGTTAAATTGAATATTTGTACAAGTATAGTTATGTTGGGTAGTCAAGTTGGTATATTTTAAGTTAAGTTGTATTCTTTTAAGTATGCAAGTATGAATATTGTACAAATAAAACATGTTTTTTTAAAAAAATCATTGTCTTTTAGATGATGGAATTGGTGCAAGAGTATTATTTATAATTTTGGATTTTTATATTTCAGGTTAATTAATGCTATATATTATATTATTAATAAATATTATAAAGTAGTAATGTATTTTTTTAGTTGCATTCTTTTTACATTGACTTTACATTCAAAACAATATGTGAAGAGTTGACTTCTTTATTAGTTATATTATTAGATGGATTTGTAAACACATTGTTATTTCTATGCGGATAAGAGTATCTTGTTGTGTTGTGAGAATTTTAAATTTTAAATTCTAATTAGAAGTGTGCCGTATGTTTAAAAGAGGATTCATGCTCCATTAATGTTATACAATATTATCCAAAGTATATTGCATAGCATTTGACATCAGTGAATTAAACATATTATAAGAAAAAAATACTGTTATTGTTGATGATACATTAAATTTACATAACAAAATTACATAAAATATTTTTAACACAAATATTATTATTGGTAACTATTCTAGTAGCAGGATTAATTTTATGCTTCTTGATGATATTAAAAAGATGTAAAGTAACAACTTTAATGAAGATAATAATTGTTTTCTTTATTGTTAATGTAAGTAGCTTTCTTTTTCTTCTTTATAGATAGGTTAAGCCATAATATGTTTATTTTATTTTATTTTTAATTTCATTTATACTCAATTTGTGGTTAAAATATATTAAAAAAACATTAAATATAGTTTTTACAAAACACTAAATAAGATTGTATAACATTGTCAACTCATGACCTTACAAGATAAATTATCAACTAGATTTTAGTTGGTTGTGGCTTAATATTAATTTGGATGATATGGCAATATAGTTTAAAAAGATGGAATAGCTGAGATCTTTGGAATTGCTTTTGGCAATGTTATATTATTATTCACCAATAAGATCAAAATAGCATTATTTTTTACTGAGCAAGAAGTCATTCATATTTCTAAAAAAATAAACAACTATCTATTGTTGTTAAAGTTCAATGCTTAAGTAAGTTCTTAAGGATTGTATGACTAATAGAATAAACTCATATTGTTATCATATAAACCAACAAGAATTGGAAAAGAGTCTTTTTTATACCAAAAAAATCATACATTAACAACATTTGTTATATGTAATCATTTAGAAAAAAAAGAAAAAAAGAAAGTGCAGGTTAAATTTATAAGTTTAAATCATAAAACTTTCATATTTTAAAATATAAAATTTAAAAGAATAGAAAATAATACTTTATAAATAATTAATATGTACTTGGAGATAATGTATTTTTATTATTTATTATTTTTATTGGAATGAATAAGCACCTAAAATCAATATAAATATATTATGAAAACATCAATACTTGTGTTGCATTGATTAGTGGTGAATTGCATATGTATGCTTGAACAAAGATTTTAAATCCTTTCAAAATTATATTTGCAAAATTTAGATCATTAAGATCATTAAGATCATTTGTATGCAATATTTTGGATGAAGATTTGTTGTATTTTATACAATCTAGTATTAGAAGATTTTAAAAATATTTGTTATAGTGACAATGATGATGTTGTACACAATTTAGGAAAAATCTTGGATATGAACATTATATATCACATGGTGTACTTGAAGATAATACTTACAAAATATATCTATATATTGTATATATAGGAAAATATAAAGAAGTTATGTGTCAATAGGATTAACATCTTTATTTTAGAAATTAAAGTTTGCATATGATAAGTGAATTACCTATGTCATTAAGGTTTTGGGTTTTGTACATTTTTTTGTTAAATATTATTCATTATATATATTATTAATATACCAATCATGTAAATGTTTAAAAAAAATATAAAAAAATAAAAGAAGAATAATAATAATGCAACAAAAAGATGGATCTATGTTCTCATTCTTAAAACATAGGTAGAATTGTTGTCTTGTTTTTTTTTAAAAAAATTTGTTTCCACATTCTTGTCTTGTGCCTTGCTGCACTGCCTGCCTCAGAGTGACCTTCATTTTAAAAGATTCCTGTGACTTCTTCTTCACAGGCCCATCTTACACCGTCCCCCCATAGGAAAGTGCAAAACCCAGTTATTTGCCACTTGGAAAGATGACGTGGCTATTTACATCCACCAAGGTAATTTCACTAACCCAGCCAAGGTCTGTGAAGCCCCTAAACGTGCATGAGAATTCCATTACTCTGGAGCCACCTCCGGACTTGGAGGCTGTTCTACACCAATCCCGCCTCTGATTTAGTTTAGTGCTTGATCAGCTGGCACCACGTGGCGAGGCTAATCCCGAATTTAGGGTTTCAAATCCAAAAGACAGAGTGAAAGCACAAAACGATGTGCTTTCGTAGTGCTTTGATTCACAGCTACTGCACAGCAAGCTCTTGGGACAAATTTCGGTTTGTGCGCTGTTACCCCGCAGTCACTGATGCTGGAAACATTGCGTAATTAGAAGTGAAAGTTTTGCAAATTAGATTGCATTTGGGTGTTAATGATTCGAGCATTTCGCTCGGCTGGTTTTACACCTACTGCCTGCGTGTTCTCTCCGTTTGTGCTGGAGCTTGCACAGGATTGTATGTGGCTGATCAATGTCAGTAATTAGCTGAAGGTCGTGCCCCTGCTATAGAAATGGTTTCATGACAGTGAGATTGAAGGGACTTTTTTTTTGGGTTTTGTTTTAAATAATCCCCCCTCAGCTTCCCCGTTGACCCCGCATGAGCACTAGCAGCGGCATTTATGAAGCGTCAGCTTTCACCCACCACCGACTCTCCATGTGATTCCATCATGCTATCCGCTACACTCGCGCACGCAATTGCTCTCAGCCTCCGCTATCCTCGATCGAAATTGGTTTGAATCGTGGCTCTCTCGTCGGACTCGGGTTTACTGGGACCTCATCGACAACGGACTGATGCCGCATTAGGGTGCGCTAAGTTCTGATCAGAGACTGATCTGTAGGGGGAGGAGCCAGCGCCGCAGTCTTGATCATGAGTATGTAAATCAGTTGAACAGTTTCGCTTGCACCAGGGTGATATTCATAACTCCCCAGTTCGGCGCTGCACGGATACATGACGAGTTTTGACGTCGCGGACGGCTTGCCTTGTACTTTTCCTGTGGCCAGACGAATACACCCGGCGTGCGACAAAAGAAACATGGCTCTGGGGATTTCGTAGTGCCACACAGAGAGCGAGCAATGCACGTAACTAGGCCTGCTTTAAGGACTTGACCGACTGGCTCTCGGACAAACCAAGATTTTTCACTAGTTTGTGAGTTTTGCAGCCCAGGTGGCTAACTTTCCCCTTTGAATTCTGGAGTGGTAGTAGTAGTATTGAAGGTTTGCAGCAGGTACGAGTCTATGTAAGGAGGGTTGCGATTCTTGCCGAGCTTATCGAAGCGCGCACACATCCTCGCTGCGTGTCCCTTGCTGTGGTTGCAGAAAGCCTACTCTAACCGAGCGTTTGCAGTGCGACAAACTTGATATTCTGGTTGCTCGCTGCTTAATCAGCCTTGTAGTGCATGCTGTGTAGACCACTTGGTTGCTATGTTACGGACCTTGATGAGCGACCCACCACAAGATCTTGTTCGAGGGTTCGTGTCGGGTGGCAATCTCATTCAAAGCTCAGTTTGCTTGAGAAAGGATCTCGAGAAATTGACTTTATCGAGAACTGCTGGTTACTCAGGAAATTATCTCCAGTGCCGTATGCATTGCATCGGCGTGCTCACTGGGGAGCTTGAGTCTTGACCGTAACCGGCAATGACAAAGTTTTCAAAGCTTACATGGTTTGCCCCTGAATTGAGTGGCACCGCACAGCTCGCGGGATCGCCTGTTCAGTGCGATTCTTAAACTTCTTTAGAACTGCATCCTTTCAATTCGCTGAGAAGCTAGACTCAAAAGTAGCTCAGTCAGTGTTTTGTTCTGTTAGGCACACAGAGTGTTTCTGCGCATCTACTACGAGTATCTACCTTACAATAGCACATCAATTGATAGGTTGGGTGTTGCTTTGGTTCAGAGATCGTTGTGGGCAATTTACCTCTTCCTTACCGCAATATCCTGAAAAACCGTGGGCAGCATCCCTTCTCCATCCTATTCAATCCTCCTCTGGTGTTGTGGAGGCAGAACCATTCCGAGCTGCAAAACAGATGCCGGAGTGTATCTCTGCGCTATTTGCGCCATTGAGTGCAAGCATGCAGCCCTCATAATGCCACCCGGTGTTGTGCCAAAGGCCGAAAGGAAGAAACAAAACAAGAAAGAAATTGCACGGATAATTAGCACTCCCACAGCCATCTTCTCTGTCGTATACACCTCTGCACTCGAGTCATAATCACGGAAGGCAAACTACTCTCCCACATTGTTTTCCATTCAACCCCCAGTTTTCGGTATTATGGGTTTTAATCTAGACATTGAAGCAAGCTCAAGTTTGAGCGGCTACCAAAGCAGCGGTACCGAGTCGCTGCAAGACGGAGTTGGAAGTCAGCCCCATCGTTGTCTTGCGGTGCTTTCTGGCCACGAAGGACACGTCGTCTCACTTGCTCTCGCAAACGACCAAACGCTCTACAGTGGGTCTGATCGGGTCGAAATTCGAGTATCTCGATGGCCGCCCACCGAGATCATGCAAGAATGCGCTGGCTCCCAATTCGGCTCAGTGGAGGGAAGCGTGAAAGCCATCGTGATCGTGGGACATAAAATCTTCACAGCCCACCAGGATCAGAAGATCCGCGTGTGGAAGCGCAGCTCAAAGCGAGGAGCAGCCACGGGCCACAAACTTGTTGCTACTCTACCAACTGTAAAAGATTACGTGATGACTTACATCATGCCCAAGAGCCATGTGCGGGTCAGGGTCCTCCCGTATGCGTAGAAATGCATTTCTATTCTATTGTTTTTTGAGGACTTTTTTAAAAAAAAAAAAAAAAAAAATTGTTTCGTTTATTCAATCGTGAATTCTGCGTATGTTTTTGAAGGAGATTGCGAATTTGATCTGTGCAGGTTCGTAGACACAAAACAGCACTCTGGATCGACCACCACGACACGATATCAGTGCTGGCTCTAGGGAAGGGAGTCCTCTACTCCGGCTCGTGGGACAAGACCATCAAAGTGTGGCGTCTCGCCGACTTGAAATGCGTTGAGTCGATCAGTGCACACATTGACGCCATCAACGCGCTTGTAGCGGACCAAGCGCGGGGGTTTCTTTACAGCGGCTCCGCAGACGGCACAGTGAAAGTGTGGGAGCGGAGCAAAACGCATCTCATGGGTAATGGCACAATTCACCATGCCGCTGTCGCGATCCTGGAGGCCTCCAAGCACCAATCCGTAAATGCGCTCGCTCTCACCCCACAAGGCACCACATGCTACGCGGGGTCGAGCGACAAGAGCATTGCGGTGTGGGAAATGGATGACGAAGGCACTGGGAAGCACATGAAGAACGTGGCCATGCTGCGAGGACACCGTCTTGCTGTTCTCTGCTTGGCGACGGTGGCAAATCTCCTTGTGAGTGGCTCCGCAGACAAGACCATTCGCGTTTGGAAACGCAACGCGGAAGGCCTCAGCCACCAATGTTTGTCTGTGCTCCACGGTCACACCGGCCCGGTGAAGTGCCTGGCCGCTGTGCTCGACTCTGTAATGGGCACAGGCTTGATGGTGTACAGCGGCAGCATGGACCGATCGGTCCGTGTCTGGTGGACATCGTTGATGGATCAAGATGCCGAGAGCGGCACTTCCCCTTCTTCCCCCGACCTTGGATTCCGCACTCCACGAGACAGCCCATTTCCCCCATCATTCGAAGCCGGTTTGGAATCAGTCCTTCGGAACAGAGTGCAGCAGTGCAATTGAAACCTTAACGAAAAATTACACCGTTCCCTCCAGCATCGCCGCTGCGATGCCCTGCCATGAACAATTTCCTGTATAGCTCCGCCAGCTTCTCATATCGCTACAGCGATGGAGCGTGTTCTTCAAGTGTAGTATTAAACCTCCTCGGCACGATTTTATCAAGAGAACATGCCACACGTATCTGTCTGAATTCGGATCTGTAGAATCATCATGGCACCTTATCTGTCACTGATTCTCCGCTAGTTCAAGTTGTCGAGTGCTGCAGCAGCATCAGTCCGGCGCATTTTTCCCTACACCATTGCCTGATGCCAAAGCTGAACTGTATCAAAAGAAACTTGAGTGTGTGAATTCCATGTACTAATACTTCTGCAAAGTTTAAACGAATGCTGTGGTGTTGTGGAGGTTTTGGTTTTCCTTCCTCCCGCACATCAGCACTTCTTCCCTGCTTGCCGATATTGGTCGAGTGGTTCGACTACGAAACTACAACCAGTTGCAAACACACATGAATTTGGTGTATGTTTTTCAAAATGAGGTATGTAGAGTTGCACAGTTGTAATTACCTACATCCACCGTTTTCTTGAGGAAGCTTCAACTTGATCTGCAAACACTCGAGGTCAGGAATATAATCTTCAGATAGATCCCCCAAATGAGTATTTTGCATCGACCCAGTTGCTGGTTGCAGTAAAAATCACAAAATTCATGATCAATGGATAGGTGTAGCTGTTTCTCACGCTTGTCGATGGTGTGAATGCACCATGAATGCAGCAAACAATGTACAATGTGGAGTTGCTTCGTGCCAGGAATGAAGCCTCCGAGAGTGAACTCACCACGCAATCGCTGTTCCTCCTCATCTGGCCCAAGCTGTACAAAAATAAAATCAAAAAAAGAAAAAAAGAAAACAAATTCCCTTCAGGGTTCGTGGCATGTTGGGCCTTCAGCCTTTTTGTTTTTACTTTTTGAGGTGTTGCTTGGTGGATATTTCATGATGGCTTGTAGTTTAACAAATCTATGTTCTGTTGAAATTGGGTTCAAAATTGTAAGCAAAAATGCATTGTAAAACACACATTTATGGGCAACAGACAAGGAGGTTTGGAGAAATTTGATTTGGACAAATAAGAAAATAGTAATTCAAAGAATATTCGATGTTCTAGGATCCAATTTTATTATATATTAGGCAATTGTTGGTTACTAATTACCAAGTGAAGCCCAGGTTAGATGTAGCTTTAGATGGAGCATGTGTCTTTTTGACCCAGCATTGTTGCTACTATTTGATAATTTCTACAAATTGTTTTAATACTTTTTTCTTTCTAGCACATCATATCTTCTAATAGATTCTATATTGACATTTTATCAAGAAGCTTCTAATTCTTATACAAATTTCCACCAACTTATTTTTATTAGTTAATATTCTTATTGCTTTCATGAAGTTTGTAAATTGCAACTAAGCTTCAAAATTGTGCTTCTATTTCTAAAATAACTCTTCATTTAAAGTTGAGAAGAAGCACCATATCTACCACTATAATTTACTTTAAAAATCTTAAATCTCTAAGTTTGTTTTTGTGTTTGTTTGATTTTTTTCTAAAAAAGTATATCCAAAATTGTAATTTTAAAAAAATATAGAATTTTATTTTATAAAATAATTAAGTAAAATAATTTATTATTTTTAAATTTATTTATAATGATATAAATATATTTTAAAAATTACCAAAAAATATACATCAAAATATTTTAATTTTAATAATTTTGTTACATAAGTATCTTTTTTGTAAAAAATTAATCATAATATGATTTTTTTATAAATAAATTAAAAGCTCTACTACTTTGTATACATATAAAAAGTAATAATTTATTTTATTTTATTTTTATTTTCTTCAAGTCTGAATATTCTGAATTGTTTAAATCTTTAATACCATAGATTAATGATGATGATAGTTTATATGTTTTTGGATTAAAAAAAAGTTATTTATTACATCTTTAAAAAAATACAAAATTATGATTGAAGACAATTAATTCAAATCTTTAATCTTTCATAATGATAAAATTTTCTTATTTATAAAGTAAATATATAATAAAAAATAATTTATAGCTCTTTTTTGCAATTATGTTCATCAATATTTAGATTTTTTTTACAAAAAACGTTACAAATACTATTTTATAAAAACATAAAAAAGAAAAAAAAGAAAGTCTAATACTATCTTCAAAATAAATCTTACAATTAATGAATAAAATTTAATTTTTTTTAAAATAATGAAAAAAATAACCTATATTATAGACATCTTTAATTAACATATTACGTATTGTTGATTAAATGCTAGATTTTTTTTTTCTTTCTTTTTTTTTTTCTCTCCTTCATGTATAGATTTTTAAAATTGTAAGAAGTGTCATATGTAAGAAAGCATTTTTGGTGCTAGAAAATACAAAGATATTTTATAATACCTTGAGCAACAACACTGTAAACCTAGTCAATAAGGTTATATATTTGCAAGTAGAATTTTTTTAAAAAAAGAAGTAAGACTAAAGTTATTTTTAATTCTGTCAACTTGATACTTAAATTTTCATATATTTCATGAGCCTTTTTTTTTTTTTTTTTTTTTTTTTTCAATCTTAGCATAGTTATAGTTGTATTGTCTATTAAATGAATACTATTATTTTTGTTTATTCTTTTTCATTCTCTTTGAATTAATCTGTTACATTTGGATTTTAAAGAATCCAGTTTTGTTGTTGACAAAGACAGATGATTGCATTACAATATTATTCAAAAACCTGATTTATTCTAAGCACCATTTTGAAATTCTATGTGGTCTTTTTTACATGAAGTTCTAAAATTCTAATCAAACAACCAAAATATGTATAAGTTTGAGATTAAAAAATATCAAAATCTTTTCAGATTAATAATTAATTGGTAGCTTGCTCGATCACAATCTCGTTTTTTTTTTTTTTTTTTTTTTTTCAAAATTTAAAATAAAAATATCTTCCACTAAATTTTTGAGCAGTATGAGCATAATTTCAACAAAACCTAAAGTGGGAATTTGGACAGCTCCCATACCGCTGTCACAGAATACCACCCATTAAACTTTCAAAGCTTACAAAGTATGCGAAGTTTAGGAGGGGGGTAGTGCCCCAGAGTTGATGGACCTGAGGGGATGAACACATAGGGAACCAGATGAAGCCATTGTGAGAAATCTGCCCACTGCCCACTGCCCACTGATTTATTACACCAAAACATTTGTTTTTATTATAAGAATATGACCATATATTTGGCAATAAAACGCGAAATGAATACTGTGTGTTTCAATGTGCAATTGAGCTGACTAAGCTGCCCGGGAAGCCATCCATAGTTGCAGGCTTGGTGGTAACAAACTTATGATCTGCTTAGTTTCAGAGGATTTTCATGTCAGACTACATTTAACTCTTGGGCTCGTGTGCGCTAATGCGTTTCAGATATATATATATATATATATAATACTACCGGCAGGACATGGTTAAGAATGCCCAACCAGTCCAGAAGCACCTGCAACCGACAATCAATGTGCCATTACTGATGCAATTACATGAAAGCACCGCACTTCATGAGCCGTGTAATCCCAATGAATCTAGCCAAGACTAGCAAACAACCTCAGGTAGGCCTTGAATGGCAGCAACCATGCAGCTTACCACGAAGAAAAAGGCTTGTAACGTGAGGAGCCCCAGGAATCTAGACAATTGGATTAGCTACTCCACCTTGAGAAATCAAGTACCTGGTTGTGCTTCAAGGGCTGCGTCGCAATTCCATACCTACTTGAAGAGGATACACCCCACACGCAAGTGTATGCAAACCTACGAAAGAATGAGAAATAATGCTCCTGTGCGTTATGAGAGCTTCACATTCGTTTTGAATACTATACAGGAATGTGCACAGCAGAAAGCGTCATCGATATGATGCGAAGTCCTTGACAGGGTCCCCGCTTTCGACAGCCACCTTTTAATCTAGTGATTCAACCAATTGTAAATCCCTCCAAAACAAAACTGTAAGAATAAGGTAGCCAAGTATTTGTTGTATGTACACACTCTCTCTCTCTCTCTCTCTCGCTCTCCCGCCCGCATTCAATGGGGTGGTTCTGCCTGTCTCGTACGCCGATGATATAATCCAAACAACCACTGGTGGCCAAGAGCCCACAGATTGATAGTGAAATGGTGCTAGAAGCAAACTGGGCATCTGATCAAGCCATTCTCGTTGCAATCCGGACACTGCGCAACGTCGTTCGTGTCGGTAATGATCTTGCAGCTGCCACTACACTCCGGGCATGGGACAAATCTTACCCCACCGCAGCCATCACATGGTTTTCGGTACTGGACTACAGGAAGATCTTGTAAGAGCACCCCCAATTTGCCGTCCTCGTGAAGGCGGCGAACTTCATCAGGCCCGCCGATGTAGTGGCCTTTGATGAACACGCGGGGAACTATAACAGGTCCACCGAGTAAGTCAGTCACCTCTTGCCGAAATTCAGCGTGCATGGAGACGTCCCGCTCGTCGACCCACACGGGGAAGCTCTGCAAAATCATCTTCAGGCTGTGGCAATCTTCAAAGGTCTTGCGGACGCCGCGCAAGCTGGTTAAGTAGAGCACCACGCGGCGCTCTCCACCAGGCGGACACTTCCTCTCGAATTGCAACAATGGGTCTGCAATCTCCGGAGGGTCGACTGGCATCACCTTCGCGAAGGAGATCCGGCGAGGGGCAAATGTCCCCGATTGAGACGCATCCCTGCTGCCGTCGCAGATCTTAGCTGAGTTCTCGAACACGTTTTGGTTGCGGCTAGCCCACTGGACGGGACTGTCCCCGTCGTCGGTACTGCTGGAGGTCGAGGCCTCTCCATCACTGCTACGAACATGGTACCAATCGTCTTCGGAGGAGGATCTTTCCTCCAGGTGTATCATGTTTTGAAACGTTGCCAAGATGTCAGGGTCAAACAAATTGCTGTTCGTGGTCTCGTCACCAAGCGAGACATCCGAAACGGATGGAAACACCGTCTGGAAGTCCTGCACAGGAAACCCCATCACCTGCCCAGTCGGCAACCCCGCATTACTCAGCGGTCCGCTGTATCTTTGTAAAAATTCCGCCGGTAATCCCGAGCTATTCAGTGGCCCGCTGTACCTTTGAGAGAAACTTAACGGTGCACCCGCGTTGTTGAGAGGCCCGCTGTATCGCTGCGCGAATTCCACCGGCAAACCAATGCCATTGAGCGGTCCACTGTACTGCTGTGGGAATTCCGCAGGTAAGCCAGTACTACTGAGCGGCTGGCTGCTTCTCAGTGAATAATCCATGCTACCTACACTTGACAAATCCGTGCTGCCCCTATTTGAATGCTCAGAACTTCGATTCGTGGACGTTTGTGCCACAGAGGATGTGGAGTCGAGGGTTACGAGGTCAGGCCTTGCAATGCCTCCCTTATTCAACATCTTGAGCCCATCGACAGCAGAGAGCGATCTTGACCGGGGAAGGGCCTTCACCATAGGTGCATCTGACACTTTGTTTAGAAGATCACCTCCAATTTCTTTCGTAGAAACTGTAGTAGTGGTTAAAGGGGTTACCAGAGGTGTGGTTTGTTCGTCTAATCCCTCCATGAGCTCCCACGTATTGATCGTTTCCGCTTCGCTGGGTCCCGGTGCTTCCTCTGCCTCTTTCGGATTCAGGGGATACTTGGCCTCAATTTGATCTTTTCTTAGTTGCTCCAGCTTAAATCTGGAGGCTCCCATAGCCATGTCAGTCCATTTCTTGGATGGCCTCTCGTCGCTAGTTATGGAGTCCGGCTTCCTGATCTTGCTGTAGCCGGATGTGTTAGCCCCTTTGCCTCCGATCACCGAGACTAAATGCTCGTTTACATTCTCCGTCTCCAGCAGTTTCATCAGGCCATAGGTGCTGGACGTGAGTGCCACCACATGGTAATCGTAGTGCAAGTCACGAGGCTTGGTAGATCTGAGATGTGTGAAGGAGCTGCTCTTGCCGACCCTCCGCAAGCTCCCAAACCTGTCCTTATCCCTCTCCGAGAAGGCTGCGCCACCTCTAGATGCTGTGCACCCCATGGCAAATTCTTCAGCTTGGTGGGGTTACCGATCTAACGCTGCGATGATGCTGCTATTCTTCGCACGTAGGCATGTCCAGAGTTTCCTGCGTAAGTCTCCAAAGAATATCAACCTGACCTAGAACTATTCATCCTTCACGCGCTCCGTCCCAGAAACAATTCATGAGTAACTCCTTAGATCTCATTAGGAATGAAGTGTGCGTAAGGCAAGAGGTCTACACTACCTGATACAAAATGAAAAGGACAAAATAAGGTTAGTCTTGGCTTGCAGAGGGGTTCCCATCATCTGAGGTTTAAGTCAAAGGAGAACTAGACAGCCTTCACTACCAGTTTTACCTAGAGTTTAGACTGCGATTTCAGCACTCTTCGCACATTTGGGTGCTAACACGCAGCCTAAACATTTCCAGCGCTCTCCTTGCTGCCACCTCTCAGGAGGTACGTCAAAGGCCAAAAGGTCGAAACAGAACACTAGGTCGAAAAGAATTAAAAATAAACGCATGAGTTAATAGATCTAATACTACTTTCTCCTAATACGCACCTTCACTGTGGACCATATATCTACATTTCGGCTAAAACCTCAGAGGTAAACTAGCATTGAGCGTTCTTAGAGAGGTCGTTTCGAATCTGCGCTTTCCAGTGTCAAGAAATTCAATCTGGACATTAAATCCAGACCAGATTCCAGCAGCTTCCAAAAGAAGCGGCACTAAATCGCAGCAAAACGAGGCTAGCAGCTACCCCATCAATGCCTAGCGGTGCCTCCCGAAAACAACAGGAAAGTGTTCTTAATTTCAGTTGCAAGAAACCAAATGCAACACAGTAGCCCGATTGCGAATAAATTTAAGCATGTCAATGGTCAAGCTAAACCCTGTCCCACACCTGGACACCTTTGTTTCTCTATCATTCTAATTCAAAAATTCGAAATCCTGCATGCACAAAGAAAAAGACCCACATACACATAACACCAAAAAGCAGATTACCCACTGCTCAAAACTTGCGATGCTCAAAATTTTCATCGTACTTCAACCCACATCTCCGAATCAGCACAGTTGCACAGCCTAAACAATTAAGCTGGCATAAGATGTAGTGAAATTCCTGCACTACCGACATTCCTGTAACTACGCGAAGTAATAGCCATCAAGGATACATGCGCGATGCACCTAAATTAGTGAAGCTCTGATGCAGCCCTCTAAATGGAAATCTTGAACCACTGCTACACGCGACCTTGAGAAAAAATGATCCCTGTCAGATATCTAAAATTCACGAACTCGACGAAACCCAGGGACTTCTCAAGCTTCAGACAACTATTATAAGCAGGCCGGTAACTCGCAATGATTCTTCGCTGTGGACTACTCCATCGAAACTAAAAACCGCACTCTAAAATCAATACAACAATAAAATCAAAACAATATATCATTCCCTCTCTCTGTCTGTCCTCTCTCTTACACTCATTGCCTGAGATTCCAGGATTCATTTCCTTGTTGAAGATCGCTGTCTGCTCAACCTTCAGTCAACTTTTGAAACTAAATCGATTACGCACATTGCTCCATCCCCGCATCCTATTCCATCAGAAATATTAAAGACAACGAAATAAACAAGTAGATGCCTCGCTCGCTCTCCCACTCTCTTTCTCTCTCGCAGTACTCTACGACTGCCATTTAGACCGTAGCATGAGGCGCCACGCTGCCAAAGCTCGGCTACTCTCGAAGTCAGGATTCAAATTTCAAAAACCGTTTGGTGGGATTTACGAGGAGAACAGACATTGCTACAGGAAACGAGCTACTAGATGGAAACGTCCAGTTTCAAATTGATCATTTCTTACCAACTACCCAAAAGCTGATACGCAATTCCACCCAAACGCAACCAAATCAGCAAAAGTGCAGATGCGATGCTCCAGCAATAAAATCGTCGAGAACAAAGGTGACTAACCTCAAAAAAAAACCAATTCTCTTCCTTAAGAAACAGTTACTCTTCCTCAGATTCGCACACAGAATTGTCACGTCCTCTCAATAAGTTGCTTCTAGCATCCTCACACGAACCTGTCCACCGACCTCGGCGACCACCCTCCCATCAGCACTACCTCCACATCCACCTTCACGGCGCCTCATCCAGCACCGCCAACTACCATTCCGTGTCCGTCACCCACGCCATTGTACCGCGGCCAAAATCGCACACAACCCCGCCCCACACGAAGCTCCTGCCGCACCCGCCTACACTAGATCCGCAACCAAGATCACACCCAACAATACTGACCATGTAAGAGAAAAAACAGAACGCGAACACCACACCCCGAGCTCCACCTCACTCTCTCCTGGCACTGCCTGGGCTCCTGTCGAATACACACGTCGTTGCAGCAAAAGCAGCTCAGCGAGAATGTGACTGAATACGCTTGCAAGCTGGCAGTCTAACTGAAACTCATCTCGCGTCGTGTCGCCTATCCTGAATGATTGCAGCCTCGCGATTGATGCATGCCACTAGCTACTACTGGTGCTGATGCTGGTTGCTGCAACTGGCGCGACACGAGACTGACCAAGTCCGGGTGTGCTAGGCTCGGGAAGAGCGATGGCTCGATGCTTGACACACATCTCCGTTGTAGGAAACGCTAGGGGCAAAACTAGTTTCAGGCCAAAGCATGGTCTAGAATGTCCCGCCGCGCGGGGCTGGGCGTCGGACAGGGCCCACGGCGCCATGGATTGGGCGGCAAGGATTTGCGTGGCTGGCGCCGGTTGGCGGGGCGGACATCGGCCCCCCCACCCCCACACCCCCACACCCCCACACCCCCTCCCCGCCTTCTCTTCACGACCCGCTCCCTCCATCATTAGCCCCCTGCTAAACATGTAACAGCCCCGCATAATTACCACAAAAACCCGGAATCCTTCCAAACCCCACCCTTTCTTAGGGCCACGCGAATCCACTCAATCAGAGCTCTGGCAATCGCCCCCCTCCCCACTTTTTTATTTTATTTTATTCTAGACTTGTGGTAAAGCTTTCTCCCCTTGTTCTTCTACTTTGTCTCTTGCTCCTCTAACTTTTGAGGATGAGTTCTGTGATTCAATCACACCATATGGCCTGTGTCTCTTTTGCCGCATAGTAATTATTTTCTGGAAAAGTCCCCTAGTGTAACAAGTGTGGGAGTGATTTTTTGAGTGGGTTGAAGTGGCTTTTTCCAGATGTGATGAATTTTCTCAGATGTGCATTTGTAGTTTTACTTTTGGTGTATTTGTTTCTGGAGCTTGGTTGGTGTAGATTTTATACACTTTGGACGTTTGTTGGAAGTTTGTTGATTCGAATGACGGCAAACAGTGGAGTCGATTTCAACTTCTCTCGTTGATGGATCCACATTCTATAACAGGGTTTATTGGCTTCATTCCTTGGTACAATGATTCGATGTGCCCTTGTTTTTATTTCTGTTGTTACTTCCTTTGGCACTATGATGAGTCAGAATTTGGAGCATTCTGAAAGCAGCCCTTCGATAACTGTTCCGATCGACGTGAACAGAGTGAGGATATACCGTTTTTGCTGGGTTGTCTTAATGAGGCAAAACCATGTAGAAGTTGGAACGCTTAAACCCGACATCCAACTATTGCGTTCGAATAATGCAGGGCACGTATAATTTACCCACTTTTGGTCAAAGCTTACATTTTACCAACTGCAGGGCCAGTACTGTAGCGGTTCATGAGATCCTATCACATCATTAATTGATGGGTGCTTCACATTTGGCAGTACAACACACGAAGACTCCAAGGGACAAAAAGGGGAGAAGAAGATAATAACTGGGCGTCTCTGCTTGTATGGGCTCCATCAACTCTCTCACAAGGATGGAGCTCCAAGCCAACACACATATTTGCTCCCGGAAGCTGAATTCTCGCAGCAAAAGAGCAGCTGGCAATGGATCTCCATCTCTTCTTTTCTTTTCTTTTCTTTTCTGTTCTTTTTTCCCCCCCTTCAGGGCTAAATCTAGCGCAATGCCCAACGCGTCGAAATGGTGGCATCTCACCTGCCGAGGTGGCGACATGGATTACACCTCGCGCTAAGGCACGTTGAAGAGCTTCTCCCAATCTAACAAGTGGAGTCTCCAGGTCCATACCTAGAACAGGAACAAATAGTGGAACCATACATTTCGCTTAGTGGTGCCACACTCTACGACCATCTGGCGTTTGCGAATGCAGCAGCGAGGGTCAAGTGGAGTCAACGGAGTTAGACAGAGCCAATGAATGAAACAGGCGGAGAGAGAAGCTTGGGTTGCAATCTGGGCCGGCAACTTGGAGGAAGCTTCACTGCGGGTTGAGGCACTAGCAAGCAATTGCAGCTGGCGCTGCGGAGCTTTTTGAGGCTTCGGTAACTGAAAGGTGGGGATTGCCGAGGTACAACGATTCGCTCGGTCCCCGGATTGCAGCCATTCCCCGTGATGAGACCACTACGAGGGAGCCAAAAGCCTGATCAGGCTTAACAAAGCAAGGAGGGCTTCACCAAGCTCCGGCTTATCATTCATGGGCGCGGTGTTGCTTCCGGTGGCAGGGACCAGCGAGTGAGTAGCACATGAAAACAGAGCCTCTCACTCTTGTAAGCAATGGATCGTCACCATCACGCATTGCGGCAGTTCTACACCGGGGCAAGTCTTGAGGGCCAGTGTTATGAGCCATCTTTGTCTTGGGAATGAGGGCATGGGCCCTGCATTCAGGGTGCAAATAATGCATGTGGAGGGGCTGTCGTTTGCGTGAAGCTAATGGTGAGCTTGTGTAGGTCCCTTTAGAGCCATGTCGTTGCTTTTGCAGAACTGGGTCTACCACCATTTTGTGTTAGACTGGAATGAATGTACAGCTCGCCAACACTGGTACTTTCCATCAGGACTCTTTGGTTTTTTTTGGGTGAAAGTAATTATTTGTTTCTTCGTTTTCAGAAAAATGCTTATTATTACCCCATCTAATGTTTTGGTTTTTGATTTTGAAAATTTACCAAAAAAATCTTTGAGAATCCTAATCCATTATCCTGTTTTGCAACCGTGAAGTATATACATTTTATAATATTCAGTATTGTTTTCGTGTTTTTTTCTCTTACGCAGAGTAGTCTGGTAAGTGTTTTTTCACATGGATTTGATTGTATTGTAACATGTTTTCATTAAAATTTCTACACAGTATTTGTGTTTGATTTTTAAAAAAATTTAAATGTATTTTCGTGGTTCATACATAGGCTTTGCATGGATAGCATTGATTTGCTTTTCTTAAGAGCTATAGCAATGATGAATTGTTTCCATTCGAAAGCTCTTCATGGCCCATATATTTTTACCAGATGTATCCGATTTGTTTATCAATCCCACTTCACAATTCCATATTCATCAAGCATGCCCACATATCCCCCAAATGTAATATACAGTTTTGCTTCATTTCATTTTAAAACGTCTCACTAATATACAAAGGATGAAGTGTCCATTAATGGTATTTAGTACACAAATGATCAATAGTACAAAAATACTATAAACTTCACAATAATTGAGCTAGTTTTTTAAAAATGTGTATATATACACACGCAGTCAATATTGAAATGTTGATGTTTATAATTACAAACAGGTTTTCTTCACATGATTTATTTAAAGAAAGATATCGTCTAAAACCCACACCCTTAAAAGATCCTACCAGTTCATAAATGAACAAAAACAAACAAGATATTTTCCACAATCGATATGTGTTCAGTTGACTCAATAAACAGAGCTAACCAACGGTTGCGATAAACTCAACCAAATGAAGTGTTCAAAGCAGTAATGAAAAGCTGATGGATGAAAAGGAGAAAAACAACACAATAATCAAGCCAAAGCATCAGGCAGCAGTGGACGACGGAAAGCACAAAGATCTTCCCGTTCAAAGGGGGTCTCGACGGATTCGGAAAATGGGTCGAGGAAGATGAATTCGTTGACCTTGCACTGCGTGATCAGTGCAAAAATAAATGTCACGCTTGCAATCATCTCCTGCTTTGCATGCCGTTAAGGGTATCACCCCCTAGTGTAATAAGCTCGCTCGGCCTGACTTATTTTTGGCAGGACTGAGTAACTGAGCTCACGACTGATGCACTCGCAGTTAATGAGCCTCACTGATCTCGCCACAGCGCTGTGATGACACAGACGTCCACATGCAGATCAGGTTGGCTCGGCTACGGCAAACGTAAATCCAGACACTTTTAGGGGAAACTAAGGAAAGTGGCTTCGCGATCAATCGTACTCTTTTCTGGTTTATTTAGAGTTGTGGGGTTGGATTGAGCCGGCTTTTCAACCCAAGTGACCCGACTTGGAGTAAAAGGGGCCTGGTTGAGTAAAGCCGAAGAAGGTTGAAGCACAAATAATAAGCAGTAGTAAGTGGGTATTGTCTCTAGTTTCCGACATTCAAGCATCGAATCACTCATATCATTGTGTGGAAGTTGTCAAACCGTAACTACCATTCATCAGAGACTCTTCATCACAATTATCTTAGACTATGTACCTTTCTTTTTTTCATTTTCCGCTGATCCGATGTTTCACGTGGAGGCTTTCGCTACAACGCGTCTACAGCTTTCAAGACGATATGGTACGTATATATTTTTCAAAAATAATAATTAACTATTAAGTTAAAAATTTGTCGCCGCTATTCATTGAGATGCACCCATGTTGGGAGCGAAAGGTAATCAATTTTTCTTTCTACTCGGTTTCTGTGGGTAGGACTTCAACAGATTCCACAACTGTTTCTACACGGATACGTCCAGCGAACCAATGGAACGATTAGCTCAAATTGAATATAGCTGTTGAAAGGTGGGTGCAGGAGAGATTATATTAGAAAACTGAAACTAAATGATATAAGCACCCACTCTGAAAATTTCAAATGTTTCGGTTGAAGGTGGATCTTACTTCAAATACAGAAAAAAAAGAAAAAAAAGAAAAGAAAAGAAAAAGATACAAAGTTCAAGTGCCGAGGCAAAGCACTTGGAGCCATTCCTGACATACTATTCCAACCTGATTTATTTTGGAAGTGACCGAAGATGCTCATCGATCGAGGTCTCGGAGTCATTTCAGCCTCTTTTTGAATTCTCGTCTTTGGCTTTATCCGCCTCCTTTTCTTGGAACCACCGATCCTGAAACCACTACACAAAAACGCATCGGAACAGTTCCGTCCACGCAGGCACGCCCTCTTTACATTACAATCCGGGGCACTGCTCACCGAGAATTTCACATGTGAAGGAACACCTCGATGGGTAATCTCTCTTCGGGAGCCTCCGTGCGGAGCAAAAAAATTCCCACCCAAGTGATCAGCTCAAAGTTACGACGACCCATCCAATCCATACATCGGCATCACTGCCATGTTCGATTGTTTGTATAAATAGTGCCGCATTATTGAGCATTAAGTACCCTGGGTGAGGTTCTGTGTTATCTCTGACGGAGTACCAGAGCGACTGTATTTAGACACTAATTGCATGCAGTAGGTCAATTCTGGCTTCATGGTGAGAATGGCGCGGCGTCGCAATCAGTAGTAGACGAGGAAAACACACACTCTCATCGGCTCCACGGCGAGGCACCTGACCCTCTCACTTGCCGAGCTTTTGCGCCGCAACTTCATCGAAGCCCGCCTCTCGCGTTCTATCCCAGAAGCTTACTGACGCAGGATGACACGAACTGACGCTGGCAGACGTCGCGGCTCGTCGAGCGGCATGGACACCTCCCCCTTTTAGCTCTTCGTGTTTTCAAAGGAAATAATAAAAACTCGGACAAAAAATAATATAGAATAATGTGGCTTTTGGAACTGTCTTTGTAACTACTTCAAGATTTAAAGTGGATTTTCAATAGATAATCCAATTTGGAATCGTATGTTCGAAAGATGGCAAAAAGCATAAAAAGGGCCGACCAATCTTATTAGGTTAATTCTGATATGATTATTTTATTGAATTATTTTTTATATGAATATTATGCTATACTGTCATGAAGTGATAGTTCCTAATTTTAGTATATGTTTACTTGTAATACTATAATAAGTATAAATGTTATAATTTTTGATATATACAATTAAATTTGTGAAATTTTAATATGTTTTTTCAAATATAGATGTTTCAGCTCTACTTAATTTTACAAATAACTAAAATATTGGTATTATGATTTCAAATAGAAACTCAATTATTTTAAATTTTAATTCAAATACGTATATATACTTGTTTTTGGTGGAAACAAACATCAAATCAAATAATATAAGGTTTTATTCCAATTTGTCTTATATGATTCAATAGGTAAATTTTTAAAAAATAAATTATGTGTAAGTTTAAAAAACTGGATATACTCAATAACTTAGCTATCAAGTACAAAAATAGTACATATCTATATAGTGAGGTAATTGCATATTAATACTTCTAAATATTCTTATTCCTAATAATAACTCTAATAAAACTCATCAAATTATATATATATATATAGTAAATAAATTAAAGAAAAACATTATTAAAATATGCATAGCTGTAAACACAATTAGTTAGCTTCACTTTGTGTTTATTAAAATTTTTATAAGTTTATAAATATTTTTTAATATTATTTTAATTATTTACCATGTTAATTGTTATAATATCAAATTAAACTTTAAGTTCAGTAGTAGAATTATTTTAATTTTTATTCAAAATAAAATTAAAGTTTTCAGTTTTTATTCTTTTGTGATTAACTAGTTTTTAATTTGTAACTTCATAATGTGGCTGCTATGTTCTATTCAAATACATTAGTAAATATTTATTAAGTATTTTGTTTAAATTTAAATATTCTTACAATTTATTAGAATATTTTTAAGATAGAAAAATTTATGTCAAATCAAAAATTATACTTAATAAATTGACTTCTATATTCTTTGAAGACTTTTCACATTACATTAGATTTTTTTATAAAATATATATAATATTTTATAGTATAATATGGTGATTTGGATGGCTTAATATGTTAAATTAATAATAGTAATAAATATATTTTTTTTAATAATATTTTTATCAATTTTTAATTTGAGATGAAGTTATAAATTTCAAACACCAAATATTTTAACAATAGTCCAATAATATTTAATAACATATATATATATATATATATATATATATATATATATATTTTAAAAAAAGACCAATTAGAAAAATTTTATATACACATTATAAAAAAATAAACATGTATAATTTTTTCTAAAAGATATAAAAATAAAAAAATTATTTAATTATGATTATGAAATACTAATATAACTTGTGCAAAAAATAGAAATCACATGTATATCTTTTCCATATCTGTAAACTCAAATATTAGATTTATTAAATATTTTATTAAATTAAGTTTTAAAATTTTAAATATTTATTAATAAAATTTAGCTTATTATGAAATTTTAATCAAATTTATTTTTAGTTTATAAATATATAGATAGATATTTAAAATCTTTTTTATTTTTATTTTTAATAAAATATAATTTCTTAAAATTAAAAAAAATTTATGAAGATCTCAAATAATAAAGATTTAAAAAATAAAAAAAAATCCCAAATTGATTTAAATAAAAAAATATTTTTGATCCACTTGGAGTCACCCTTCCAACTTCAAGGAATATTATCAAAGCTTGGGCATTCGAATTGAGATTTTTGTGATGAGGCCATATCTCCAAAGATTCCAAATGTGGCCTTACTTGATATTAGAATACTCATTCTCTGCCTTGTCCATGTTCTTCAAATCCAACAGATTGTAAAAGTTGTAATGGTTCTCCAATTGCTTGTATGGCAAAAGTGTCTTCCAACTTTTATTCCTACAATTTCCTTGAAACGCAAAGATTTGACATGATAACTATTATGCTTCTAGCATGATTTATTCTATTTTAGAAAAGATACAAGTATAGGTCTTGGTGTGGCTCTCCCTTTTTTATATTGGTCTTCTATTGTTGATACAAAGCGTCATTTAAAAGCCAAGAGATGTTGTCTACAAAATCTTCAATGACAATTGAATCTAGGTTTTTTAGGATATTGTTGATGGAATTTGCAAACTTTCTTAAGTATATTCTTAAAAGTTATCTGAAGGTTTCTATGTTCTTTCATTAACTCCATAATCCTTTCAATAGATGAAATATTCCAATCATCTATGTCTTACATGCGAATCCAATATTTTATCCACTTTGAATTCAAGCTCTTGATTGACTTCAATTGGGATTGGTAGTAGAATAGTTCTTTCAATAATATTTGATTTATTATAGGTTTTTAAAAGTGAGACATGAAAGAATGGATAAATGTGCATGCTACTTGATAGTTCAAGATAGAAACTTATTAGATTTACTTAGTATAGAATTATAAAAGATCCAAGTCTTTGATAGTCTAATTTTTGTAACAGTCGATTTGTTTGTATATTTTGTCAAAGTAGCTAGATGCAATCTCCTACTTTGAACTTTGGTTGGTTCTTACAATGAATATCTACGTAGTCTTTATATTGGACTTGAGCCATTTGTAGTTGGAATTTTAATTCTTCATAGATGGTTTTTAAATAAATAGCTTCACTTTCTACAGTAGGGCTTTTCACATCTTCAATTTGGAATGGATCCGTTGTAAGGTAGTATCTATAATTTGAAAAGAATGGAGTTTGTTTTATTGCAGAATGTTTGGAGTTATTATATGCAAACTCAACCAATAGTAGAAGGACCGTCCAATCATCTTGTTGGTAATTTATAGTGCAACAAAGATATTCTTCTAAAATCTGATTCATTTGTTCTGTTTGACATTCGGTCTGAGGATGATAAGCAGATAAGAGGTTGATCTTGACCTTCAAAAGTTGAAATAGTCATATTGTAGCAATTTTTATCAATGGGAGTTTATTTCCAATTGCAGGGATTTGTTTGCAGGGAGGTGGATAACTATTTTCAGGATTCCATAGGTGATTTAAGGTATGATTAATCAATGGATTTGTATATTTAAAGCTAAGGAGGGAACTTTATCCTCACTCTAAATTCTATAGCATTATCTATAATATATATTATGAATTAATCAATTGGATTGAAAGCTTCTCTAGTACTATTTTAAATTCACTATTTTTCTTTAATTGGTGTATTATCCGTTTTTTCTAGTACAACGCTGCACCTATTGGTTTACTACTCCATTACTTCATTCGCCTTCACTTTAGTCCACTTTTCTTCAATAGGTAGAACGTTCAATTGATTTGACTCTGATGCATTGCTCCCATGCTTAATCTCCAATTGATAATCTAATTAATACTGACTTATTTAACTTCTCATGATCTATTCTTTGTTTGTTATATTTCTCATTGATTGCACTCTGTTCTACTAAACCCTCTTTTTATGTCAATTAAATTTTTCCAATTATTATACACTGACTCCAATTTCAAGCATCTGTGCGATTTCAATTTGCACTTATTATTCCAATCAATCAATGATACTCTCATAATTCCAATTATTTCACACATATTCTAATATCTACTTGGAATTTTCATCGACTCACTCCAATTGTTCTCTCACTTATTCGTAGGCTTTATTCATTCTTTCCATTGTTCACTCATATATTAACCAATTGCTCACTATTCTTTGATTTTATTCAAGTAATCAATTACTTTTGCTTCTTTAATAATCTTTCATCAATCGCTTCCACTCGGATCATGACAAATCTCTTAGCAACTTCACATTCTCTAATCAAGCATTCAATTGCATGCACATATTAATCAATTAGCTCATACACCATAGACAACATTGAATCGGAACATTCACTCATACAATCATTCATCACACTTTAACATAATTCTAGCCTTACATTAATTTATAATAATATTATATAAAATAAAAAAAATTGCATGGCCTTTTTAGTGATCATTTGCAAGAGCTTCTTCTCTCAAGACAAATTGCCTTTCAATTGGTTCCTCTTTAGCTGTAAACAAGATAGTCCCTCCAATTGTAACACTTGCATGCTCCCAATCGATTCTTCCAGCAACCTCTCCTTGCTATCTCATTACTGCTTATGCTCTAAATTTACTAACTTGAAACTATTGGTAATTAATTTTAGAAATAATTTAATATTTCACCAATAAATTCATCCAATATCACATTATGCACTCCAGTTAAAAATTGAGTTGAATACATCAACTCAAAAATTTGTATGTACCTTGCCAATAGATATTTGATTTTAATAATCAAGTAGCCATCTTGGAATTGCCAAGCATCCAATCGAGGATTGATGATGATCTAAAATTTTTGACACCAATTGTCCAGGACCCTGCAAAAAATAGCCTGACAAAAACACATACGGTTACAATGGTTGGGATATTTAGCGAAAAATAACCCATAACTTTAAACACACTTCTCCACTGTATCCTAATCTCCTTCCATTTCACACCAATTATACCATGTCATGTCTAGACATGTATTTGGAAGCCACCCATAGCATCATGGTGTCTTATACCACCTCGGATCCATCTCTATTAAATCTGAAACTCGAGGATGGTGTAGATGGCTCTCTTTTTGAATCAATTGCTCCACTGAATGCAACAATACCTTTGATTCGCTTCCAAAATCCTTCTCGATCCACAATAAGACTTTTTAAATAAGAAAATCCAATTCATGCTCTGGCCACGTGAAAAGATTATCATATTTGTTCAAATACCGATTGTCCGCCTTGTTAATTAATTAGTTGCGACACACTCCAATTGTTGAGCTGCGGATCCATGCCTAATAGTGCTTGTGATTTAATCTGTAATATTTGCACACTCTTTAATCGGCATGCCTAGTCTACATTAAAAGGGCCAATTACAGTTAGAGATGAGGCTTGCATTAACATTATCAAGTGAACTTGTAGGTATTGATAGGTATAAAAATATATTAATGAATGGACATCCATTGCTATTACTTTACTGACGTGCTCCTTGCGCGACTCAATTCTCTTAGTCATCCACTCCTCATTGTCAAATCTTAGTGCCAAGTGTTGAATTCATTCCTTTTAGTTGGTCATCTCCATACCATTCCAATTTCCCTGATGGCAATTAAAACTAATAATAATTAGTCTTGTCTATTTAGCACAACTCACCACTCTACCAATTGTTGCTACCACCTTCAATTGTTGATGGCAATTGACTTGCAATCGCTCCATATCTTGCTTGTAGATAAATGATTGTGCTGCCAAATCTCCCACCAATAAGTAAACTTGAAAATAATCATCCACTAATAATTCACCCCTCACCATTATTTCTGCCATCAAGTTTTGCATCTCAAAGGTCAGACCTCTCTCCCAAATTCTCTCCAATTACATTAACGACAAGATATCACCTAATTGAACATGATGCAATAAGAAAAAGACTTGACGATCAAACTAATAGGCTTGTTTAGAGACATGTACTAGTAGCAATTCTTCTAATAGCTCCAAAATGTCTTCTGCTCTTAGTACATACCCTTGCGTTATAAGCGAATTGCCGCTCGCAACTACCAATTGCTTCTGATCACCTGATCCTTGCTCACCATGTAGCTCTGATATGAACAATTATACTTGTTCCTCCAATTGACTCTTTTCTAGCATCTAGGCTGCTTGAGCCTCTTCCAATTAATGAATCCTATAATCCAAGGCCTCCTTTTCCTATCTACTTATATGATCTTCAACTTGGGCCTCTCTCTTGTGTTAATCGATCTCCTTAAGCCAACTTGTAAGCATTTCTAATCGGTTCTCACACTTGTTCTTCTTGTAGCTCTGTCTTGGCCAATTGTACTGCCGCTTCCTATTGCTGGATTCGAACATCATTTTCTACTAGCTTGTTTAGTAAGTGAATCAGCTCCTCCAAAACCTCCTCCTTTTGTTGCACCTCGTTAATCACTACCTCCAATTGGTCAAGCTTTGCCTTTATTTGCGTTGTCCTCTATTCTAATTCAGCCTTTGATTGACGTACCATCTCACCCAAACTCTCCTCATCTTACTTCAGACGAACTTCTTGTGGCACCAATCAGTGTGATTTTGGTGTCAATATTGTCGTCAACATTATCAAAGAAAATGATGTTATTGCTGATGGACCAGCTTCTATAGAAGTCACCGTCAGCTCCAACTTCGGCTTCTTTAGTCCTAGTAATCGGATTGTAGCTTCTTTCACCTTGGTGATCACACAATTATCTTTCCCATATTCTGCCATGATTCTCCAAATAGATGTACTCTTAATTAGTACTATTCTTTGCCTTGAATTTCTCAACACCTCGAAATGTGCTCAATTGCTATTTGAATATTACTCATTTTCACAATGTATCTTTAAGATCGTGCAACACCACCTATTGCTATCAAAGATAAGAATTCAATGAAAATAAATAAATATTTGAAACTTCTATTAAGAAGAATAACAAAATAAAAATAAGAAAATATATATATTAAAAGAAACTAGAATGGCTATTACTACAAGACAAGAAAACTATAGACTCTTGAATTTGGATTAGAACCAGGAAAGGAGTTGACAAGAGTGAAGAGGGCTTCACTCTTGCCTCTATAAATACTATCTAATTAAGAACTATATGGCGGTATTCTATAAGACCTCATACACGTTTCTAATTTGCAAGAAACGTGTCAAACTTGCACAACAAGTTTCCCACATATGCGTCTTGTACTTGGCTTGCTCTGCAAGCTATCAATATGTGTGACACATGGCTGGCTTGTTCCACAAGCTATCAACATGTGTGCTATGTGGCTAGCTTGTTGACCAAGTTTCTAACCTACCAATCACCTATAGACATGTATAAAGATGATTTCATGTCTATAAAGCTTTTAGGAAGCTTCTCTATCGAATATTATCAAATCAACTTATTTTGCCTATTTATATTAGTTTATGTTAATTAGATAATTACTCAAGTAAATCTTCTGTCCGTGATATTATTCCCCCTTCTAGGAATGAGTTCTACGAGGAGTTGTGATTACATGATGAAGAAATCCAGGATACGCCGAATTGTACTTGCCACATACTCTGATCTTTGTTCCCTTTGAAAGTAGTTGATAGGTCTTTTCAAAAATTGATAATGTCCCATACAAGGGCAAGAAGACCACCCTGTTATTTGATCATTGTTGAGGCCTTCATAACTACCTTCAAAAAAAAAATTAGGAACACCATCAAGAGTAGTTCCTACCTCTAAAAATATTATCAAACATCGGGAGTCTCTTCTAAGGTCGTGATATCAAACATGTTGTATGTTGCCTTCAATCTGAAGAAAAACATATTATTCTTAAGGATTTTCATCTCTATTCCATTGTCTTGAAGGTTGTGATAGTCGTAATATCTTGTCTAATAAATCATTGTATCTTAATTTTGATGGATGTCGTTGATGAAATGCATTGACTTTTATTGATGTATTTGCTAGATTCTTAGATGGCTTCTATGTGCATTTACTAATATTGTATTTGCTCCAATGTACAAGATATTCCTGTGAATTTCAGCACCACCTTGAATCTAAAATCTCTTCAATCTCAAATTCTTCATCGTTGTCTATTTCTATAGGAGGCAGTGGCATTTGTCTTCTTTCTTGTATATCCACTATCTTGTATGGCTCAAGTAGTGATATGTGAAATACAGAATGGATCTTCATGGACTCTAATAGGTGTAATTGATATACAATTGGATTGATTTATTTAGAAATAGGAAAAGGTCCAAGTTTACAATAATCTAATTTATCACAAGGACAAGTAGTCTTGATATTGCGACGAAGTAACTAAACCTTGTCATCCACATTGAATTGTGGTTGTTCCTAGCAATACACATCTACATTTATTTTTTGTCGTTCTTGAGCTTCTTTTAATTACACCTTCATTATTATATGTAGCTTTGACAAATAATTTGCCAAATCTTCTGCCGTTGGATTATCAATTTTTGAAAAGTCAAAACCATCAAGTCATGGGTGGTAATTATAATTGGCAAAGAAAGGTGTTTGTTGTATAGAAGAATGTATCATATTATTATAAGCAAACTCTACCAATGGCAGAAGAGCTGTCGAATCATCTTGTTGGTAGTTGATGGTATATTTTAAGTACTGCTCTAAGACTTGATTTATGCGCTCTGTTTGTTTGTCAATTTGAAGATGAAAAGTTGAAGATAACTTTATATCTACTTTTAAGATCTTAAAAAGGATTCTTCAAAATCTTGACACAAATTGAGTTTTCCTATTCGATATAATATCTTTAGGTAATCCATGATAGCGATAGATATTATCAATGAAAAGCTTAGCTATTTCTTCACCTGTGATAGATTTTGTACGTGGTACAAAATGTGCCATCTTGGTGAATTGATCTACTATCACAAATATAGAGTCATAAGATCTTGAGCTTGGAAGATCTGTGATGAAATCCATAGAAACAGAAGACCATGGTTGTTCTGGAATAGGTAATGGCTGAAGAAATCCAAAAGGTCGATGACGAGGAGTCTTTGATCTTGAGTAGATATGAGATGATTGTACAAAGTCTTTGACTGCCTTTCACATTTGAAGCCACCAAAAATCTCTTAATAAAAGTTCCAAAGTCTTATTGTATCCAAAATGTCCTGTCGCTAGAAAATCATGACGTGCTTGAAGAACACGTAAACATGCTTCTCCTTCTAGAACATATAGGTATCCTTCAAAATATAATAAGTTATTCTAAAACTTGAATTTAAAAGAATCATGAGTCTTAGAAGAATTATTCTTGATATCATGAACAAGAGGGTCTGAGGACATACTTGACTAAATTTGCTTGAGAAAAGTTGAATCAACAGTCAATATTGATTTCATTGCTCGAAGATGAAATTGCTTTAATTTCAAGAGGGCCATTTTTTGTTGCTCAAAAGGTGCATCTCCTTCTTTTGGTACAAAATAAGAATGTCTAGAAAGGGCATCAGACAAACCTTGTTGTTTTCTTAGCCTATAAGTGATAATGAACTTGAATCTTGACAAAGACATATTCCAATGAGCTTGACGACAATTCAATACACGTGTTGACATGAAATACTCGAGGTTCTTGTGATCCGTATACACAGTGATTGGACTAGAAGCGCCTTCTAGATAATGATGCCATTCTTAAAAAGAATCCACGATTGTAAGAAGTTCTTTGTTGTAGATCTTATAATTGATCTCGGCTGTTGAGAATTTTCTTGAATGAAATGCTATTGGATGAAGTTTTTCATCTGTTCCCATTTGTGACAAAATTGCACCCAAGATAAAGTCTGATGTGTCTATTTCCATAAAAAATGCATTGAAAAGGTCAACACGATACAAGATTGGTGCAAAAATAAATGATGTCTTCAGAGTTTCAAATGCTACTTCCGCTTCTTGATTCTATTGGAGTTTGTTTTTATAGGTCAAACATATAAGTGGAGTTGCAACTTGAGAGAAGTCTTTGATGAAGATCCAATAATAATTGACAAATCTCAAAAAATATTGGACATCTCTTACCGTCTTTGGAATCTTCCAATTCATGATTGTCTCAACTTTCTTAGGATCCATCATGAGACCATCATTTGAAATGATTTATCCTAAGAAATCAACTTGAGTAGTGTGAAATACATACTTTTTCATCTTAGCGTACAATCCCGCATCTCTAAGTTTTTGTAATACTTGACGAACATATATTTTATATTTTTTTATATTCTAATAATAGATCAAAATATCGTCTAGATAGCAGACGAGAAAATTATCTAAGAACTCATGAAAAACATCATTCATGAGATGTTGAAAAGCAGTTGGTGCATTCGTAAGTCCAAAAGGCATGACATTATATTCAAAATGTCCATACTTGGTTTGAAATGCAGTTTTCCATTCATCTCCTTCTTTGATGCGTACTAGATTGTATACTTCTCTTAGATCTATTTTTGTGTAGATCTTAGCTTGATTTAACTAATGAAGGAGTCTTGATATCAAAGATAATGGATATCTATTGTTGATTGTGATCTTATTGAATCCTCGATAGTCAACACACATCCGTAATGATCCATTTTTTTTCTTCACAAATAGAATTGAAGCTCTTGTTAGAGATTTAGAATGACGTATGAAGTTCTTGGCTAAGTTCTCATCAATATACGCCTTGAGTTCAGCCAACTCATCTTATGATAAACCGTAGATTGGTTCAAATGGTGGCTGAGTTCTTTCCTTGAGGTTGATTGAACAATCATATGGACGATGCTCTGAAAGAATATCTTCATTTTTTTTCTCAAAAACATCCTGATAATTCAGATATTGGCTTGGAATGCCACTTGAAGTCTTTCCACTATCAAAAATAGGTGTGGCATA
Organism: Physcomitrellopsis africana; assembly: GCA_036785485.1. Lineage (NCBI taxonomy): Eukaryota > Viridiplantae > Streptophyta > Bryopsida > Funariales > Funariaceae > Physcomitrellopsis > Physcomitrellopsis africana. The sequence continues at coordinate 635,872 of JAWRVF010000107.1, read as the reverse complement.
AATAGCAAAAGTTGATCCTATTTTTTGTTGTATGTATAAAAGCTTTTATATGTATAAGTATGGATTTTATTATATTTGACTTATTGCTTTTCACTTGGTGGGTAGGATATTTAATAATATTTTTAGAAAAAAAAAATCAATAAGAATTCCAATCTATTTGAAGATTATATTTTTGTAGCCATGATAAATCTAAAATAATTGGATTATACAAAGATTTAATTATGTTAAAGATTACGTAGCTATTATGACCATCTATTGTTACTTTTATAGGATGGATTTCATGAGTGACATCTCCAGAAGATAATAGATGACCATCTTTGACTTCTATGTGTATGGATTTAATTTTCTGTACTAAAGGTATTTTGCGATTTTTAACAAATTATTCATCTCGAAAGCATGTTGAGGCTCCTAAATCTAATAAGGCAGAGGCTTTGTAGTTTTTTGGTCCTAAATATACATCTATTATAAAACAAGGAGAGGATTTTGAAGAGAGAATAGGACCTTCACTAGGAATTGTACAAGGTTCCAACTGCACGGTGTCGTGTTGTGGTTTGGCTACTATGTGAAAAATTTGTACATGTATATTTAATATACAATTTACAACATAACTAAAAGAAAGCCATATTAGTAGACTTTTATTCGTTATAGGATGTGGTTAGGTTGCTAGTTCAGAAGGAATCTATTAAAAAGATTATTATTAAGATTTATACAACCTTTTTTTCTTTTAAGTAGTGACTTTTGAAGTTAATTTTATATTGATAGTAACTTGTATATATCTTAAGTCACCTATATTACACATTGGTGATTCTTAAGATCTTATTTACTTCTTTTATTTGGTGCTTAAAGCACCAAGTATGTAAATCTTATAAGAAGAAGGATTAAAAAAAGATTTTTTGTGTAAAAAGGGTACTTTGGCCATCCATGCGGATGAATAGAGGTGGATGATAGAAATCTCTATTCTAATTGGCCAAAAATCATGCCCAATGGGCTTCAAGGAGGCTGCCCGAGGGTTTATTAGGAGTTAGGGTTTGTTTTTCAAAAGGAGTCAAACATCAGAGGCTAGGATAAGAAGGTTTAGGTTTTTGGATCTGATTTAGGTGCAAATTTTGTGTGATTTGCACTTTTTATGAAGAAGTTATAGGCGCTCAAAATTAAGGTATTGATTTTGAACATACTGTCACTCTTTTGGGTATAACTCACGCATATAGAAAGCAATCAAGGATTGACGACTGAAGTTAGAGAAAGCACTTTCACGGCTATACTTTTTTTCATATAGTTTGATGAAATCCAAGCTAAGGTGAAGGAGATATTGGAAGTTGAAGTCAGTGCTTACAAACTTAAGGGCAGTAAGTGACCCGCTTATATAGTGGTTACATTTTGAGCTATATCTTAGGCAATTTCATAGATTTTTGGCTCAAATTTTTCAGGAATGTATATGTTTATGTCAAAAGACTATGTATAAAACTTTTGTGGCATTAAGATTTTGGATTTGTGAGATATAAGGAAAATAGTGCTTGGGTATCTATGAGTTAGGGTTTTAAGCACCTGCTAGGGGTTTTAAGATATCAGATGATTGGAAATGAATTTATCGTCAATTCTTTCTTGTGGTGAAATTTAAGAGAATTATCTATACTTTGAAGTAAATTTTATAGAAATTGAATGGTTGGATCAAGAATTATTAGACTCTAAAGTTTAATAAGAAATAAGTCTTTGTAGGTGAATAAAGTTTTGAAGGGTTTTTGTGGAAATTTGAATCCTTTTTGTACAAACTTACTTGAATATAAGAGGATTTATATATATAACTTCTCTTTTGTAAGATTATTGTATTATTTGTCTTTTTTATTAAGGACAAATTACTTGTTGGATTTTTCCATCAAGTTTCAAATAAACTCTCCACAGCCAGGTACCTAATGTATTTCTAGATAGAAGGCCATGTCATACGACAACAGTCCCTATTGTAGCTCAACAAATTCTTTTTCCAACATGTTGTCTTCTTTGATAGCCATATTCCTCATTTTGTAGTTGTATCATTTCTTTGGACAATATTGAGCAGTGTGCTTAGGTTTTCTATAATATAAACATAATCTTCTCTGATGACGCCGAATCTTTTCTTATTCAATAAGAGGTTTAAAATATACTACATCAATTTTTATGTCTTTTACTTCCAAATATACGTTTTATAAGCATGTTGATGTTGCCATTGAATAATGACGTTGAGGTTTCTTTGTATGATTCTTGGATTGAAACTCAAAAAGTTGATTGTCACACTTCATAGTAAAATCAATTGCTTGACTTAATATTTGAAGATCGAGTAAATTGAGCATTAATTTTTTTACCTCATATTGTAATCCGTAGAGAAATTGACTGATGACTGCAACATCATCCCACTTAATATTAGTTGCTAGTTGTCAAAATTGTGAAGCATATAATGACATTGATCAATTGCCTTGCCGTAGGATGCAAATTTTATTAGTTGCAACACGGATTGCATCATATTCTCCATACATAGATCAAAATTCTACTAAAAATGCCTCCAAATTATCCAATATTGGATCACATCCTTCAAGAAAAGATAAAAACCATAATAAAGTAGATCCGGAAAGTAATGTTCAAATAAACCTAACTTGAGATCCTTGCGTAGGATAACTTTGAGGTTGAAGTTCAATCACCAATTGTATTTGATTGACGAATCCTCAAAACTTAGATCTTGTGTAATCAAACTTCTCAGACAAACTAATTTTTGGTTCTCTAATGTTTGAATGGTGCTCCATCATAGGTGAGGTAATATGGTTTGGTGTAAATATTGACATAGCTCCAACCATCTCTATATCTTCACTTCCTGCTAATCTTGTTTATTTTTGCAAGCTTTGCCATGATAATATAATAGGAAGGAAGGTGTCTACTTTCACTTTAAGAAATGCAAAATAACACACTCAAAAGAAAAAATTCTAGAAATAATATCGGTTTTGAAGTAGGTACTATACAACTTCTAAAATACTTATTTCTCATTAAGAGAAAGGGATAATCCACTCTTAATCAAGAAAAGACAAAGCTTTGATATTATATGTGTACTCTTGTCAATCTGTCAAGGATAAGAATTCCATGAAAGCAAATAAATATATGAAACTTCTATTAAGAAGAATAATAAAATACAAGTAAGAAAGTATGTATATTAAAAGAATCTAGAATGGCTATTGCCACAAGACAAGAAAATTATAGATTCTTGAATCTAGACTAAAAGCAAGAAAGGAGTTGACAAGAGTGAAGAAGGCTTCTCTTTTGCCTCTATAAATACTATCTAATTAAGAATTACATGGCAGTATTCTATAGAACCTTCTATATGTGTCTAACTTACAAGACACATGTCAAACTTGCACAACAAGTTTTTCACATATGTGCCACGTATTTGGCTTGTTTTGTAAGCTATCAATATGTGTGATACAAATATAAAGTCATTCCCGACTTAGTCATAATATAATTTAAGATAATATCGATTGATTCGAGTAGACAATAATTTGTCCTTAAGATCTTGGAGTTGTATAGAGCCATTGGAAGAAATATCAATAACTGTAAATGGGCCTAACCAATGTAATTGGAGTTTACTAGGAAATTTGAAAAAATGACTATCATATAATAATACCAAATCGCCTATATGAAACTGCTTGGGAGCCAATTTGCTATCATAAAAAGATTTCCGTTGTCATTAAATAGTGGCGGTATTCAAATAGGCCTCTTGTTGCTTTTCATCCAAAGCTTCCCATTCCAACGGTCGCTCTTTTAAACTCTTAATATTATCCAACCAATTGTTTAAAGCAACTCTCAACAATGGTACTTCAAATTCAATTGGTAAAATAACTTCCTAACCATACACCAATTGAAACAAGATAAATTGAGTAGTTACTTTCTAAGCTTTCCTATAGGCCCACAAAGCTCCCCATAGCTTCCTAGCCTAATCAGTGGCTGATCCTGTAATAGTTTTTGTGATGATTTTACACAATATATTATTAATTTTTTCGGTTTGTCCATTAGAACGAGGGTGATAAGGAGAGGTTTTTGATGTTTAATTAAAAAAATATTAGTTAATTCATTAATTGTTGCTTTCAAAAAATGCATTGTCGAGGTAGAGAGAGTTTGCCTCAAGAAAGCATTGGACTTCAGATTGTCACTAATTTCTCAATCAAGCTTCAAAATAAGGAAAGTTCTAAGTTTATATGTATTTTTTCTCTTTTAGAGCAATTACACCAAATACATAAGCCTCAAGTAACCAATAACATCCAAAATATGGTAAAATCCTCTAAAACCTTATATATCCTTATGTAGAAATTTTTCCAAACTTCAACACCTCATATCTCCTAATCCGACCATCCAAACATAGTAAAATTTTATATGAAATAGTGATGTATTCTTATTAACCTCTACAATAAATTTCAACTACAAGTTCATTGCAAATCTTGAGATATCTTGAAAATCCTAACAATTGCTTCAAGCCCTTGTCTTTATACACCAGCATACAAATTTCTTCATATCTTATAAATTATAAGCTCTAATGCCACAAAATTTGTATATGTAGCTTTTTAATATAAAACGTTATATTTTCTAAGAAGTTTGAGCCAAAAATTCGTTTGGAAACTCAATTTATGGCTCCTATCATTACTATGAATAAAATCACTTGCTTACTGCCTTTGATTTGGAAGCGCCACCTTCAACTCCCTACAGCTCCTTTATATGGACTTCAAATGCAATAATTCTTTTATAGAAGATGTAGATCTTAAAATTTCTATTCTAGCCGTGTCTTTTAATCTCTAAAAGCTATAGTACAATTCTTCCTATATTCAAAAGAGTAATAGTATGTTTCAAATTGACACCTTAACTTCAACCGGCTATAACTTCTATATCCTAACTCCAAATCCTCTAATTTTTATACACACATCGTAGCTAAAATCCTAAACTTTACAATTCCAGCATTGATTTCTTAATGCCCTCCTTGAAGTCGCCGAAACCCTTGTTAAGGTTGTAGGCAGCCTCCTCATAGCCCATTGGAGATGATATTCGACCAATAAGGATGAAGTTCTCCATTCCTTGCTTTCATTTGACCATGCCTTGATTTCATCCCTCCCAATTAGCCTCCTATTAGCTTAAATTTTCACCTTAGGTTTCCACCTTTTTTCAAGGCTTCATACTAAACATTTAGATCTTATAATTTTTAAATACCATAATCAAAACAAGTAAAAATAAAATAAAATAAAGTTTCTTCTATCAACCATTTCTAATTTAATTTACTAATTATTCTAACATACATCTAGATTCATAAATATATAATATTTTTTAACTAATTTTTACATAATATAAGTAATTATAGTACAACAGCATTTTCCTATCACTAATTAATTTCTTAGGGCAATCAAATCGCAAAATAATATTTTCATATAAAAACCTAGCTATAGTCTTAGTATCATCATTTTTAGTCGCAATTGCTTCTATCCATTTAGTGCCATAGTCAGTGGCAACCAAAATATAATGTTTTCTACCAGGATTAGTAGTTGAATTTATTAGACCTACAAAATCAATACTTCATTTTTCAAAAGATGCTAATGTTAATAGAGGTACTAATGGCATAGCAGAAGTGGGAGTAGCGCAACCTATTCTTTGGCAAGGATCACAACTTCTAATATATCTATGGATATCCTTAAATAATATGGGCTACCAATTGCCTACTAATAAAATTTTTGAAACTATGGTGTGATTAGCAAAATAGCCACAGCAGGCATCTAAGTGACAATCTTTCAAAATCAATTGGATTTCATTTTTATGAATGCATCTCTTTAAAACTCTATCTTATTCCTGCTTATATAAATTATTTGCTATTATTATATAAGGGGCACTTTTGTGAAAAATAACCTTGATATGCATAAATGTACAATTGACTAGAAATGATTAGATATTCAAGTATTGAAGAATTTTTGTATATTCTAGGTGGATCACATTAATCTCAAAAAATTGGACATATAAGGAATTATCATCAATTGGTAACAATTTAGTTATATCAAAGGATTTCAATCAGGATAGATGATCAACATTACTATGGGACTTTATAAGACTTATGACAATTACGAAATTAAATTTCTGCAATAGTAATATCCACCTTGCCAATCGACCACTCTGACCAGGTTTATTTATTAAATATTTTAATGCATCATGATCTACGTAAAATATTGTAAAGATAAAATTCACTCTTCAACTCAAGTTATAAGGTGGCCTCAATTAAGAGTTGCTTATAAATTGTGGTATGAAGTATAAGGAGCAATAAACAATAATAAAAGAGAAGAACAACACAAAATAAGTAAAACAAGTGCAATTGAGTAATTGCACACTATAAAACTAGTCACAATCTGTTCATCTAATAAAAAGTAAAAATAAAAAATAAAAAATATATTTTCAAGTAGATAATTTTTTTTATCTTTTCAATGATGTAAAAAACATATAAATCTAAGTTACTATGAGTAATTTATGATAATTCAAAGTTAATTCAAAAAATCTCTATAATATTTCTAAGATGATAATATCAATTTAAAACTATTTTATTCTACCTTGGAATTTTTTTATAATAATAAAATCAATAAAAATCAACTCAAAATCCTATTTTTTACAAAAATAATTAAAAAGACATGAAATTTCTTTCTTATACTTCTTCTACCTACTAAGTAATATTTATAGGTTTTTAATGAGTAATACATGTAGTTAGAAGGCCAATGTAGACATTGGTCTCAATAACTAATTCTTAATACTTAATAATAAGTAAAAATACAAAATCAACTAAAATAATTGCTTCCAAGACTTACGAAGGTTCAATTTTTGTAATTTTTCTTTTAATAAGACTTTTATATTTATAATTACTTCTAAATTCTAATAAACACTTAAATAATCAAAAATATGGCACTCATAAATATAAATTCATAATCTAATAGATAATTGCAAAATTTTTGTATAGCAAATATCATTTCTAAGGCCTTTCTTTCAATGATAGTGTAGTTCTTTTCAATTGCTACCAATTGAAGACTTACAAAATAAATTGGGTGATCCATATTGGTGACATCCTTTTTACTCAACACACAACCAATTGCCACATTTGAAGCATCTACATATATATAGAACAGTTTACACTAATTAGGGGGATTAACACATGGATTGAAGATAATTTATCTTTTAGAACTTAAAAAGCCTATTCACAATCAGTATCTCATACTAGACTTGCTCTTACTTCTAATTTTTTCAACAATTTAGTTAATGGAGATAATAATAAAGCAAACAAATAAATAGCTCTTGTATAGTAATTAATCGGACCTAAAAATCCCTTCACCTCGTTTATAATTTTAGAACAAGGAAAGTTCACAATCAATAGGATCTTATTAGGATCCATTGCTATATCTTCTTTACTCAGTATATGTTCCAATAGCCTACCATATGGCACAACAAATTGTCATTTGGCTGCATTCAAAGAAATGCCATATTCATTACATTTTTCAAAATACAGTGCCAATTGATCCTTATGGTCTTTTTTACTGCCATATACACAAAAATCATCTAAAAATATTTCTATAAACCATCAAAGATAAGCTAAAAAGGCTATGATCATCGTCCATTGAAATGTGGCTAGGACATTACAAAGGCCAAACAATATTACATTAGATACATGAGTTTTCTAATCAATGGTGAAATTTTTTTTAAATTGATCTTCCAAGGCAATCTTAATTTGATTACATCTACTAAATCCATCTAAAAAAGAGTAATATTTATGACCTGCCACGGCATCCAATATGGCATCTGTGAATGGTGATGAAAAATAATCCTTTTTTGTAGCTTTATTTAATTTTTTAAAATCTTGACAAATCCGTATTTTTTCATTTTTTTGGATTCAATTACAATTGAACTAATCCATTCACTATAAGATATAGGATAAATAAAACCAATATCAAGTAGTTTTTTAATTTCTTCTTTTACCAATAGGAAATATTTTGGATTAAGATGGCCTTGTCTTTGCCTAATAGGTTTAACATCTGGTTCTAAATTAATATGATATTCACATATCTCAAAGAAGATTCCTTTTAAATCTTTATAGGTCTAAGCAAAAGATGCTATATGTTTAGAAAAAAATCTCTGCCATGCTATTCTTTCTTATTTGGATAATTGCTAATTAATCTTAATAATTTTAAATTCATCTCCTATCTTACTAATGGATAGGTTGCAGCACTGTCCTTCATGAACATGCTATGCAACTAGGATAGACTCCAATAGATTAGGAACATCAATTTTATTGTCATCCATAGGATCATTCAGCTCATTTTTATTATGGATATGCTGAACAGCATAGACGACCTTATTTGCCATTCATGCACAGATGTATTTTTTGCTATTATCACCTTCCAAACATAGAATTATATATTCTCCAAGCCTTGCTTTCTTATAGGTTGATTTTAAATTTTTATTTATATACTTGCAATGAAATTTATCATGTATCCGATTGGCTTTAACATCTTTTAAATCAAAATTATAGGTTTTGTGGTCTGATACCTCAAAAAAATATCATTGGATTTCTCCATTATACCTTACAAGATACATATCCAACTTCACTTTTTTATTATCCTTACCAATTATTAATAAGTCTCTTCTCCAATTAATCCTGGCATATGCTTGATAAAGCCAAGGTTGACCCAATAGAATTAGATATGCTCCATGAGGTGTATTGGGTTTAAATACAATATAATCTATAAATTATTCGATACCAACTATAGTTGTTGAAACTTTAGACAAAATTTCCAATGGCCTCACTCTATTTCAATCATACATCCTGAAAATCAATTTGATTTCTTATAAGTCCTTCAAATTTGAACCTACCATGGTATTAGAATCTATTAAATTTATACTAGATCCACCATCTATTTGGATCCCTTTAATCAATAGACCCTCTATTTGAACATCCGCTGTAGGAGCTCCAGGGTCTAGATTAAGAGATACTTCATTTACTACTAGCTTATGTCTTCTTCTGATTAGGATCGATTGCAATAAGGCACGTCATTATAGTGCAACACTCAACAATTGTTTAAGGATAATATCGACTTTAATCTTTTTGAGGTCTTCTAATAGATCATAAGATATGATATCTTATATTATTCTAATAGTTTTTATTTTCTTCATTTTTCTTCCTTGAATCAGATGGAACTAATTATCCATTGGTTCTAGATGTGCCATATTATCAATCACCCAATTTATTTTTCAAGTATCAATAAGATCCAGCAGTTCTATACTAATTGATACTATTATAGGATTCTGTACAAATATAGTTGGTTGATTTTTACTTATATTAGAGACTATATTATTTTTAATTTTATTTTTTTCACTCTCAATTTGATTCATAGGTGCATTAGGCATTGCTAACATAGCCACCAATAGATTGGAAAATGCCACCAAGCATTTTGACAAATCTATATGTGTAAGAATAGTAAGATGAGTGATAGGTTTTTTATTAATCATCATAGGCTTTGGGAGGTTCCTATCTATTGGATTTTCCATGGTAGATTTATTGATTATCTCTTTACAATTAATCGTCAATTCTATTTTATTAAATTTAATTGGTTGCACAACATTTGGCCATTGCTTGGCCAACATGCTACGGGTGCTAATATCCACAACCTGGTGCACTATACTCAAAGATCATACCAATGGGTCTGATCTATTGCTTTTATTCACATAAACATCCACTTTATTTATAGACCTATTGTTATTCTCATTACTCCCATTGCTACTACTTGGCATCACATAATGATTGGGTAATTGGATTAATTTTGCACTATTATTCTTTACATTTCTCCCATTACCAATATCCCTAGGTCCATCCCTTCTAAGGCCATTATACTCCTCAATTATATGGCTTTGTTGTTTGTAATTGCCATAAATAGGTATATAAGGGACCTCTTTGATTACAATTATAACACATCACATTGTTATTTATCCAATTGGAATTTCTTCCCCCATAGGTAGGACCACTCTGATTAGTATTGCCATAAGGCATTTGCTTCCATTCTTATAATTGGGGATTTAGGTTTGTAGACATAAATCAATTAGAATTATTATTATAGCTCCCATTATTAAAATTATTTACAGAAAAATTGGGATTCAGATTTCTAGAGGTTACAAAATTATTATTATTATAATTTTGATTGAATCATGATTTCTTGTTATTATTATTCCAATTATTTTCCATCTAAGTGTTTTCTCTTCCATTGTTTGAATAACCATGGTTGTCTTCCACTTAGAACACTGATTTCTTAATGTGTATTCTATTATATCCATCTTCAACAAATCCATTACATACATCAATGTCATGACTTCCTCCATAATAGCAACATTTGAGGGGCATGCCTTGTGGAGAGGAACAACCCTCTTTGTAATGGCCTTGGCCTTTATAATTGATATACCAAATATTAGCCTTGTCTAATTGGGGCCCTTCATTGGGTGTATAAGATCCAACTCTATTGACTTTTAAGTCATTCATTAATGTGGCCAGCTCACTTATCACATCTGTGGTATTCTGGGCTGTTCCACCTATTGGTTGATTAACAACACTTAATATTATCATTGGAACCTTAAGTTGAAGGGTCAAATATTATGGTGCCCTATAGTTAAAAGATGGATTATCATGGGTCCCTTGCGATACTGATTGTGTCACTATTGGTTGTATTAGAACAACCTTGTTATAAGATATCAATATAAGATTATGGCTACTAAATTTTTTTGAATTATTCTAGATATTCTCATATAATTTTGTCCTATTGTAGGCTATAAATAATATTGTAAGCGATATTTTCTTGACTTGGCTTTTAAAAATAAAAGAAATTAAACCATATATAAAAATTTCTATTTTTATACCATCATTGAAATCATGCCCTGTATGTAGTCTCAAAATTAAATCCTCCATCTTCCTATAATAACTATCAATTGTTTCATTAGTGTTTATTTATAATTCATGTAAAGATTCATTCAATCATTCCACATATCCCATTGGCCTAAAATGTGCTACAAAGGCATCTTTTAATATAGCCCAATCGACAAAATGGCCTCTTGGTTGTTTCAAAAACCATTGTTTGATATGGTCCTCAAGAGCGGTAGGAAATATTTCATACCAATGGCTCTTAGTCCTAGCATTATTAGCATTGCAGCTAATTAGAAATTTGTTTATATGCCTATTGGAATCGTTACCAATATGGCCATGAAATTTAGATAAGGGTACCAAGGACGTAGATCTATCCTCTGGAAGACCAGCCCTCATAATCACATGCAATAGTGGTTGAGTAGCCATCCTCACAATTGGATGTCAAGGACAAGAACTCAACGGAAGCAAATAAGTAAGTGAGAAATACTCTCAAAGAAATATAACAAAATAGAAATAAGGTAGTGTATATATTAAAAGAAACTGGAATGGCTATTGCCAAAAGACAAGACACTAGAGACTCTTGAAATCAAACTAGAAACAAGAAAGGAGTTGACAAGAGTGAAGAAGGCTTCACTCTTGTCTCTATTTATACTATCTACCTAAGAGCTAAGTGGCGACGTTCTATAGGACCTCCAACACGTATCCAATTTACAAGACACGTGTCCAAGTTGCAAGATACGTGTCAAACTTGCAGGACAAGTTTCCTATATGTTCGCCACGTATTTAGCTTGGTCTTCAAGCTACCAACATGTGCGACATGTGGCTAACTTATTGACCAAGTTTCTAATCCAAAAGTCTACTATGGACACTTATAAAGTCAAAGCAGCGTCTATGAAGTTTCTAGGAAGTTTCTCTAAAGATATTATGGAATTAATCTACTTTTACCTTCTTTTATCTAGTTCTATCTGATCATATAGGTAACTATGTATATGTCCGTGACATTACCCCCCCCTTTAAAGGACGAGTTCCACGAGGAGCGATGATTACATGTGTAGAAAGTCTAAGATGCGGCGAATAGTATTTGCCACATATTCTGATCTTTGTTCTCTTTGAAGGTAATTGATGGGTCCTCTCAGCCATCGATAGTGTCCCATTCCAGGGCGAGAAGACCACCCTGTTATTTGATCATTGTTGTGACCTTCATAACTTCCTTCAAATGTCACATCTGGAACACCGTCAGGAGTTGTTCCTATCTCCAATAAAATCACCAAACATCGAGAATCTCTTCCAAGGTCGTGATACCAAACACGTTGTATCTCGCCATCTATTCGAGGAAGAACATGTCGTTCTTGAAGATCTTCATCTCGGTTGCGTCGTCTTGAGGGTTGTGACAGTCGCAATGTCTCGTCCGGTAGGTCAGCAAATGAAGGCTCTTGAGTCAAATCCGCTGGCTGTTGATTCTCCATCTCCTTAGCGTCACAAAATACAAAGAAGCTACAAACAAGGATAGAAAGTTGAATGTTATCTTGCCTACATCTTGTTTCTTTTATAAGAAAAGTCTTCATCTTGGTTTCGATGGATGTTGTTGATGAAAGGTCTCCACCTTCCTCGCCGCATTTGCCATATTTTTTGCTGGTTCCATGTGCGCTCACTAATATCGTATCCGTGCTAGTGAACAAGATATTCCAACCTATTTCGGCGCCGCCTTGAATCTAAGACTTCTTCCACTTCAAATTCGTCATTATTGTTCACTTCTATAGGAGGAGGTGGCACTTGTCTTCTTCTTGGTATGTTCATTGTCTTATATGGTTCAAGAAGAGACACGTGGAATACAGGGTGGATCTTCATAGACTCTGGTAGGTGTAATTGATATGCAACTGGATTAATTTGTTCACAAATACGAAAAGGTCCAAGCTTACGATAGTCCAACTTGTCACAAGGTCACCTAGTCTTGATATTGCGACGAAGTAGCCATACCTTATCGCCTACGTTGAGTTGTGGTTGTTCCTTTCGATACGCATCAATATTTATCTTTTGTCGTTCTTGAGCTTCCTTTAATTGTGCCTTCATTGTTGTATGTAGTTCTGACAAATGATTTACCAAGTCTTCCGCCGCAGGATTGTCAACTTTCGAATAGTCAAAAGTATCAAGTCGTGGATGGTAACCATAATTGGCAAAGAAAGGTGTTTGTTGTGTAGAAGAATGTATCGTATTATTATAAGCAAACTCTGCCAATGGTAAAAGAGTTGTCCAATCATCTTGTTGGTAGTTGATGGTATATCTCAAATACTGTTCCAAGACTTGATTTATGCGCTCCGTTTGTCCATCAGTTTGAGGATGGAAAGCTGAAGATAGCTTTACATCCACCTTTAGAATCTTGAAAAGCGTTCTCCAAAATCTCGATACAAATTGAGTTCCCCTATCCGATATAATATCCTTAGGTAATCCATGATAGTGGTAGATATTGTCAAGGAAAAAATTTAGCTGTTTTTTCGCCTGTGATAGATTTTTTACATGATATAAAATGTGCCATCTTAGTGAAACGATCTACTATCACGAATATAGAGTCATAAGAACCTGAATTTGGAAGATCCGTGATAAAATCCATAGACACAGAAGACCATGGTTGTTCTAGAATGGGTAATGGCTGAAGAAGTCCGTAGGGTCGATGGCGAGGAGTTTTTGATCTTGAACAAACATCACAAGTTTTTATAAAATCTTTGACTCCCTTCCACATTTGAGGCCACCAAAAATCTCTAGATATCAACTCTAGAGTCTTATTGTACCCAAAATGTCCTGCTGCCGGGAAGTCATGACGAGCTTGAAGAACACGTAATCGTGCTTCACCTTCTGGAACATATAAGCGCCCTTCAAAATAGAGTAGATTTTTCTTGAACTCAAACTTTGAAATATCATGAGACTTAGAAGAATTATTCTTAATTTCATGAATAAGAGGATCTGAGGACATACTTAACTGGACTTGCTTGAAAAAAGTTGAATCAACAGTTAATGTTGTTTTCGTTGTCCGAAGATGAAATTGCTCCGGCTTCAAGAGGGTCGTTCTTTGTTGATCAAAAGTTGCATCTCCTTCTTTTGGTGCAAGATAAGAACGTCTGAAAAGTGCATCGGACAAACCTTATTGTTTTCCTGGCCGATATGTAATGGTTCGAAGATCTTGATAGAGACGTAGCCAGCCAGGCGTGACGATTCAACGATGTGTTGGCGGCCAAAATCTTTCGAGTTCTTGGCGATCCGGCCTGTCACAGTGGTGGACTAGAGCGCCTTCTAGATAATGACGCCATTCTTGAAAAGAATCCTTGATTCACGAGAAGTTCTTTACTCGTGGATTTTGTAGTTGATCTCTGCTGTCGAAAATTTCCTGGAATGGAAAGCTACTGGATGGAGTTTGTCATCTATTCTCATTTGTGACAATACTGCGCCGAAAGCAAAGTCTGATGCATCTGTTTCCATAAAGAATGCCTTGGAAAAATCAACGCGATACAAGATTGGTGCAGAAGTAAAAGCTATCTTCAAAGCTTCAAATGATGCTTCTGCTTCTTTATTCCACTCGAGCTTGTCCTTACAAGTCAAATGTGTAAGTGGGGCTGCAACTTGAGAGAAGTTCTTGATGAAGATTCGATAATAATTGGCAAATCCCAAAAAGCATTGCACATCTCTTACTGTTCTTGGAATCTTCCAGTCTATGATTGTTTGGACTTTCTTAGGATCCATCATGAGGCCATTATTTGATATGATGTAACTTAAGAAGTCAACTTGAGTAGTGTGAAATACACACTTTTCCATCTTGGCGTACAACCCTATTTCTCTAAGTTTTTGTAACACACGACGAACATGTGTTTCATGCTCTTCTACATTCTTAGAGTAGATTAAAATATCGTCTAGATAGCAGACAACAAAATCATCTAAGAATTCACGAAAAACATCGTTCATGAGATGTTGAAATGCGGCTGGTGCATTCGTGAGTCCAAAAGGCATAATATTATATTCGAAGTGTCCATACCTTGTTCGAAATGCAATCTTCCATTCATCTCCTTCTTTGATGCGAACCACGTTGTATGCTCCTCGTAGATCTATTTTTGTATAGATCTTAGCTTGATTCAGTTGATCAAGAAGTCCGGAGATTAAAGGTAGTGGATACTTGTTCTTGATAGTGATCTTGTTAAGTCTTCGATAATCCATACACATTTGTAACAATCCATCTTTTTTCTTCATAAATAGAATTGGAGCTCCTGTTGGGGATTTGGAATGGCGTATAAAGTTCTTGGCCAGATTTTTTTCAATATACTCTTTGAGTTCTGCCAACTCATTTTGTGATAGACTGTAGATTGGTCCAAATGGAGGTTGAGATCCCTCCTTGAGATCAATTGAACAATCATATGAACGATGCTCCGGAAGGATATCGGCATTTTTCTTCTCAAAAACATCTTGATAATCTTGGTATTGACTTGGAAAGCCACTTGAAGTGCTTTTACTATCAGAGACGGGTGTGGCATAAATAGCAAAAGTTGATCCTCCTTTTGCTTCATGCATAAAAGCTTTTGCACCTATAAGTACAGGTTTTACTATACTAGACTTATAGCTTTTTAGTTGGTCGACGGAAGTATTAATAACGTTTTGAGAAAAATGAAGTCTACGAGAATTCCAATCTATCTTAGGATTATATTTTTCTAACCATGATAGACCTAAAATAACTGGATTAGATGGAGATTTAATTATGTTAAAGGTTACGTAACTATTATGACCGTCTATTGTTACTTTTATAGGGTGGGTCTTATGAGTGACATCTCCAGAAGACAATGGACGACCATCTATGACTTCTACATGTACAGGTTTAGTTTTTTGTACTAGAGGTATTTTATGACTTCTAACAAATTGTTCATCTAAAAAACATGCTAAGGCTCCTGAATCTAATAAAGCAGAGGCTTTGTGGTTTTTAGGTCCTAAATATAGTTCTATTATAAAACAAGGAGAGGGTTCTGAAGAGAGGATAGGACCTTCTTTAGGAATTGTACAAGATTCCAGCTGCACGGTCCCTATTGTAGCTGGACAAATTTGTTTTCCGACATGTTGTCTCCTTTGACCGCCGTACCCCTCATTTTATAGTTGCATCGTTTCTTTGGGCAATGTTGAGCAGTGTGCTTAGGTTCTCCACAATATAAGCATAATCCTCCCTGGCGACGACGAATCTTTTCTTGCTCAGTAAGAGGTTTGAAATGTACTGCGTCAATTTGCATGTCTTCTACTTCCGAATGTACATTTGGTGAAGATATTTCCATTGAGTAATAACGTTGAGTTTTCCTTGTACGATTCTCAGATTGAAACTCAAAAAGTCGATTGTCACACTTTACAGCAAAATCGATTGCTTGACTCAATGTTTGAGGATCAGGTAAATTGAGCATCAATTTCTTTACTTCATATTGCAATCCATAAAGAAATTGACTGATGAGTGCAGCATCATCCCACTTGATATCGATTGCAAGTTGTCAAAATTGTGAAGCATACACTGTTACAGAGCGATTTCTTTGTCGTAAAATTTGGATCTTGTTTGTTGCAACACGAGCTGCATCGTGTTCACCATACATAGATCGAAACTCTACCAAAAAAGCTTCCAAATTGTCGAGTATGGGATTTTGTTGTTCAAGAAAGGACGAAAACCATGATAATGCAGAACCAGAAAGTAGAGTTCCAATAAACCTGACTTGTGATCCTGGAGTTGGATAGCTTTGTGGTTGAAATTCGATTGCCAATTGTACTTGATTGATGAACCCTCGAAACTTTGATCTCATACCATCAAATTTCTCGGGTAAGGCAATTCTTGGTTCTCTGGCGCTTACAGGGTGTTCTACAATTGGAGAAAGAATGTGATTTGATGCAGGTGTTGAAGCAGCTCCAATCATCTCTACATCTCCACTTTCTGCTATTCTTGTTCTTCCTTGTGGTGGTAGATTGAGTTGATGCATTGCAAGCATTAACTCCCTTAATTGTTCTTGCATTTGTGCCATTGCAGTCTTCATTTCGATAAACTCTACCATAATAACACTAAGAAGAAAAGAACTATGTGATATTGCTCAAGGCAAAAGAAAAAGAAAGACTTGATAACAAAGAAAATGCTAAGAACAATATCAGTTTAGAAGTGGGTAATCCGCAACTTCTAACACGCTTATGTCTTGTCGAGAGAAAGGTAATCATAACTACTTTCGAGAAAAGAGACAAAGAAACTCTACGATATTATGAAATTATTACTCTTAATCGTCTGTCGAGAATAATCAAAAATAAGCTTCTGTCGAACAACTTCTCAAAGAAACGGACGCCTTCCTTTATCCTCGGGTATATATTAAAGAAATTGGAATGTATTGCGAAAAGGCAGAGACACTAGAGACTCTTGAAATCAAACTAGAAGCTGAAAGGGTTGACAGTGAAGAGGCTGCACTTAATATATATTACTACTATCTACTAAAAACTAAGTGGCGGCGTTCTATAGGACCTCCATGCATTATCCAATTTCTGAAGACCGTTATTGAGATTTACCAAGACTGCGTGTGAACTTTTTGGAGCAAGTTTCTATATGGATTACCCGCGTGTTTAGCGATCTCTTCAAGCTACCAACATGTACGACATGTGGCTAACTTATTGACCAAGTTTCTAATCCAAAAGTCTACTATGGACACTTATAAAGTCAAAGCAGCGTCTATGAAGTTTCTAGGAAGTTTCTCTAAAGATATTATGGAATTAACCTACTTTTATCTTTTTTTATCTAGTTCTATCTGGTCATATAGGTAACTATGTATATGTCCGTGACATTGGAGTCTGTTTATTAATATTTAAAAGGATATTAGTTCTAATACTCTATTGATTGGCCTTAGTTAATACAGTAGTATTCATCAATTGCTTCTTAGGATTACTATTGATCCTATTAAAAATTAAATTGCTATCGCTTAATTCTTTTAGCCATTCTTATTCACTCATTAATTCGTGAGGATTGGGCAATAATTCTATTTTTTATTTTTCACCAATTCACTTCTATTGGTTTCATTGAATTCTTTATATAATTGATTGACCTGTCGCCATTCAATAGATACTTTCTCCAATTGATTGCTTTTGCTTGCCTCTTCTTCATTATCACTTGTCGAATCCCTAATAGATTTTTTTTCAACTATCTGACTTCCTTCATCTTCTATAAATTCTCCATAATCCTCATCAGTTTGTTCACTCAGTACTATTGCTAGAGTTTTCTTACTAATTGATGAAATTAAAAATTGGTTTCTTTCAGCAAACAATTATAGTAAGTCAATCTCCCAAGCAAGTGATACAATTAGAGTATATGGCTCAATTAATACAATTGAGCTTAGTGACTCTACTACAGATCCATTGGGTTGTGATTGCTTGTAACTAGTCAAATTTTTTTGATTTATGTTAATAACTAACAATTGAAGTGTAATTTTGATTGCTAATTTATTCACGCTTATAGGTCTTTTTGCTTCCTCCTGACTCGAGTATACAATTAATTTTTCCAATTGTTGTGGAGATAAGGGTGCATTGCTTTTACCCTTATTCCATCAATAAAAGGATTTTAATTCAGCCCTTAAATTCTTCATTCTTACTCTTTCTGCTCTAGAAGCCAATTCTCTGACTTGCTTCACTTTATTATTTTTTTCTTGATCCTATTGTTGGATCATTGAAGTCCCTCAACAAAATATTCAATTAATCACATTTCTTAACCGAACTATAAGAAAATCCTAAATATTCTCCATTAATTACCGCCTCTCCGGTAGTGGCGCCAAATATTATAGTAATATTTACTAATGGGAGTTTATTTCCAATAGCAGGGGTTTATTTGTAGGCAAGTGGATGACTATTTTCAAGATTCCATAGGTGATTTAAGATATGATTAATCAATGGATTTGCATATTTAAAGCTAAGGAGGGAACTTTATCCTCATTCTAAATTCTATAGCATTATCTATAATATATATTATAAATTAATCAATTGGATTAAAAGCTTTTCTAATACTATTTTAAATTTAGTGTTCTTCTTTAATTGGTGCAATATCTTTTTTTTCTGGTACGACATTGCACCTATTGGTTTGCTGCTCCATTATTTCATTCGCCTTCACTTCAACCCGCTTCTCTCCGATAGATAGAATATTGAATTCATTTGGCTCTGATGCATTGCTCTCATACTTAATCTCCAATTGGCAATCTAATTAATACTGACTTGCTTAATTTCTCATAATCTATTCTTTAATTGTTATATTTTTCATTGATTGCACTTTGTTCCACTAAATCCTTCCTTTAGGTCAATTGGATTTTTTCAATTGTTATACACTAACTCTAATTTGAAGCATTTGTGCAATTTCAATTTGCACTCATTATTTCAATCAATTAACAATACTCTCATAATTTCAATTATTTTACACATATTTCAATATCTACTTGGAATTTTTATTGACTCATTCCAATTGCTCTCTCGCTTATCCATAGGTTTTACTCATTCTTTCAATTGTTCACTCATATATTAACCAATTGCTCGCGATTCTTTGATTTTATTCAAGTAATCAATTACTTTTGCTTCTTTAATAGTCTTTTATCAATCGCTTCCACTTGGGTCATGACAAATCTCTCAGCAACTTCACATTCTCTAATCATGCATTCAATTGCATACACATATTAATCAATCAGCTCATATATCATAGAGTACATTAAATAGCAACATTCACTCATACAATCGCTCATCACACTTCAACATAATTCCAACCTTATATTAATTTATAATAATATTATATAAAATAAAATAAATTGCGTGGCCTTCTCAGTGATCATTTGTAAGAGCTTCTTCTCTCAAGGCAGACTCTCTTTCAATCGATTCTTCCCTAGCTATAAAACAAGGTAGTCCCTCCAATTGTAACACTTGCATGCTTTTAATTGATTCCTCCCTGGCTATAAAACAAGAGAGTCTCTCGAATCGCAATACTTGCATGCTTCCAATTGATTCCTCCTTGGCTATAAAACAAGACAGTCCCTCAAATCGCAACACTTGCATGCTTCCAATCGGTTCTTCCAGCAATCGCTCCTTGCTATCTCATTGCTACTTATGCTTTAAACTTATTAACTTGAAATTATTGATAACTAATCTTGGAAAAATATTAAATTATTTCTATTGATAGCTAATTACAAATAATTATTAAAAAAAATAAAAATCATCCTAAAACCAATAAGTCCTAAGCTCTTAAATCCTTTCCAAAAATTTGATATAAATTGTGGTCCTCGATCCGAAATAATATCATTTGGAAGGCTATGTATTTGATAAATATTAGCAATAAAAGCTTAGGTATTTCCTCTCCAAAAATACTCTTATTACACAGGATAAAATGAGCCATCTTGGTAAGACGGTCTACCACCACAAAAATTGAGTCTTTTCTGTTCAAAATTAGGAGGTCTGTAATAAAATCCATAGATAATGATTGCCTTGGGCTCTTATAAATTGGAAAGGATTGAAGAAGTCTATATGGTTGATATCTTGAGATCTTTGTTCGGGTACAAATTTTGTATAATTGGATGAATTCTTTCACCAATTTCTACATTTGAGGCCACTAATAGTCTCTTGATATTAATTTTAAGGTCTTATTGAAGCCAAAATGTCCAACTGTTGGAAAATCATGTTGTTCTTGAAGAATTTGAAGTCTTATAGAGGTTGGAGGAACATATAAGAGATTCTTGAAATATAACAATCCATCTTCAAATTTGAAATTATTATTTTCTTTCACATATGTATTTATTAGATGTTGTTGAATATTTTTTATAAGTAGATATATTTTCATTGTTTTCTGGATTTCTATCTTGAAAGTTATATTTGTATAGGTAGACATTGTCAATGTCTTCAACTGTAAATTGAATGGCTTCAACATGACTGATTTTTGCTGATCCAATAGAATGTCTCCTATTATTGGTGCAAGATATAATCATCAAGAAAGGATATATATTTTTCCTTGAAGTTTTTTCAGACGATATGTAATCACAAAATTGAATCAAGATAATGACATGTTCTATTGTGCTTGTTGGCGATTCAAAATTCAAGCACTCATAAAATACTCCAAGTTTTTGTGGTCAGTATATCCATGATCTTATATTGAGTCCCTTCCAACAAATGGCACCATTCTTCAAAAGCATCAATAATTGCTAATAGTTCTTTGTTGTGGATCTTATAATTGATCTTTATAATTGAAAATTTTTAAGAGCAGAATGCTACTCGATATAGTTGACCATCATCACTAGTTTGAGAGAGTACAGATCCAAGTGCAAAATCTAAGGCATCTGTTTCTAGAATGAATGGTTTTGTTGGATCTACATAGATAAGTATAGGGGCTGAAATGAAAGATTCTTTTAGCTTCTTGAATGCTTCTTCAGTCTTGTCATCCTAAATAAATTTATCCTTGTCTGTGAATCATATTAATAGAGCCGCAATCTTGGAATAATCTTTGATGAAGATTCTGTACAAAATTTACATGATATTCATGTTCTTGTTTGTTCTTAGAGAAGATCAAGATATTGTCCAAGTAAATGACTACAAAATCATCTAAGTATTCTTGTAAGATATCATTCATCATATGTTAAAAGATTGTAGATGCATTTGTAAGTCCAAAAGGCATAACATTATACTCGAAATGTCCATACCTTGTACGAAATGCTATCTTCCATTGATTTCTTTCTTTAATCGTGATTAGGTTGTAGATACTTCTCAAATCAATCTTTGTAAAGATCTTTGCATGTCCTAATTGTTCCAATAATCTTGAGATTAATACTAATGGATAGCAATTTTTTATAGTTACCTTGTTCAAATCTCAATAGCCAACACACATACATAAAGAACCATCTATTTTCTTTACAAATAAGATAGGAGCTCCCATAGGTGATTTTAAATATCTAATAAAAATCTTGGCTAGATTTTCATCAATTATTTTTATAAGGCTGTAAATTCCATTTGTGACAGATTGTAAATTGGACCAAATGGAGGTTGAGCTCTATCTTGTAATTCGATTACATAATCATAAGGATGGTGTTTTGATAATATGTCTGCTTTTTTCTTTTTAAATATGTCTTCAAGGTTGCAATATTGACTAAGAATATCCTGCTTTAGTTGCTCCATTGGATCTTTCATTAGAATAGCATATAATACAAATGTAGCTTTTTTTTTGTTGCCTGCTTAAATGCTTTAGCTTTAAGGAATGGAGCAATACCTTGTTTCTTCTTTTGATGTTTGGACCTTGTAAAAATCTTTTATAAATTCCAATCAATATCAGGATTATGTAGCTCAAACCAAGAGTGTATAATAACAATAGGATTTGTTGGACATTGAATGATATTGAAAATAATTTGTGATATTTGATATCTTAATATCACTTCCAATGGTTGGGTTTCTTTGATAACATCTCCTGATACAAGGTTTCATCCATCAATGATTTCAACATGTGTAGGATGGATCTTCTTTACAAGTATTAGATTGTATTTGGTTGCAAAATCCTTATCCATAAAGCATACTGAGGCTCCAGTATCTAAAAGGATTTTAGCAGAAATCTCTTGTTTTAATGTTTATATATATACATGATGTTGGGTCCTGAGGTAAGAAGAGTCATTTTTTTGGTGCTTTAAGTTTAGAGGTGTCCAACCGCAAGGTCTCTACTATGGCTGGACGTCTTTGTTTTCTGACCTTTCAGATGTTATACCTCGTGCCTTGAATTCTTTAGACTTGTTTGGACAATATGTTGCCTTATGATTGGATCTTCTATAATATAGACATAGATTCTCTTGCCAACATCTAGTCTTTTCTGATGGTGTTAATGGCTTGAATTGAGTTGCATCAATCTGCATAGATTCAAAATATGTTAATAGCTTCTTCAATACTATAGAAGATGTAGCAGACATTCTTTAATAGATATTGTTAAAAATTGATTGTCTCTCTTGTTGTAATTCAAAATAAGCAATTGTCACAAGTAATGGCTTAAGCTATGAGTTCTTCTAAGCTATCAACTCTTGGCATTGTGATCAATAAATTCTTTACGTCATCTTTTAGGCCATAACGAAATCGAGTCATAAAAGCCTTATCATTCCAATTGAGATCATAAATAAGTTGTTGAAATTGTGCGCCATAAATTGCCACTGAATATTATCTTTGTCGTAGATTTTGAACCTTCTTTTCTACCACCCTGTCTTGATCACTATCTCCGAATGCACCAGTAAATCTTTCCATAAAAGCATCCAAATTGTATAAGATCGGAGAATTCTTTTCCAACAATGGTGCAAAGTATGATTGAGCACTTCTTGATAAAAGTGAAACACAAAAGCAACTTCAGTGAATTCATCTGAATAATAAGAAGGATATAGTTGTAAGTAAAGTCGTACTTGTTGTACAAACCCTCGAAAGTTGGATCTTATTCTATCAAATTTATCAGGCATATTAGCTTTTCGCTCTTTTATGACAACCCTTAGAACTTCTAGAGGAGTTATGTGCATAACTTATGTACCGCTTGCTTCCCTCAATTGAATAATTTTTTATTATAAATTATGAATCTCTCGCTTAATTTCTTTGAATACTTACTCTATTTGTGGTTTTTTTTTTGGATTGCAAAGGAATGCCATTTCTTCTCATATAGTATCCTACAAAGCTTGAAGATCTACAAGAATTGTCATTCTATTCTTTGTTTGTGAGGATGCACCTCTATTAACATGATCTATTTTCATATTGAAAAAAAGAAAATCAATAAGCCATTAGTGTGGTATTTTCTATACTAAAAAAAATACTTCTAGATAGTTAATTTAGAGAATGGTAATCTGCAATCTCTAAAATGTAGTAATATATCTTAGGAAAGGGATAATCCACTCTTTCCAAAGAAAAATCAACTTCAACAATTAAGCATTTTAGTCTAGAAAGAGATAGTCCGCACTCCTCTAAAATACAGTAATATCTTAAAGATGGATAATCTACTCTCTATCAAGAGATCAAAGCTCTGATATGATTATGTAAGCAGTCTTGCCAAACTATCAAGGATACAAGATAGCAAGTTAGCAAAGAAATAAGGAAAAGATTACAAAATAATTTCAAGAACAAAGAATTGGATGGACAAGAACAAGAACTAAATTAAGAATAAGGGACTAGATTGATATCAAGAACAAGGCAACACTTTGGATTGCTCCAAGATTTGTTTTGACAAGATTGAGGTGCTCCTTGGTCTTGCCTCTTATTTATACTACAAGGTCTATGTTTTATTGGACCTTCTAAGAGTATTTTAGAAAATTCTAGAAGCTTGAGGAAGATTTTGGAAGACTCTAAAAAATCTACGAGAGGTTCTAGAAGGTTGAAGAAGATTCTAGAGGGTTCTCGAAGACTATAGAAGATTCTTAGAAGATTAAAGAAGGTTCTAGAAGATTCTAAAAAGCTATGGAATATTTTAAAAGACTATGGAAAGTTCTAGAAAGTGGTAACTTAAAATATATCTATGACACCACCTTAGTTAGTCATTTAGATTATTCTTGGTTCAAAATATATAACATATTTATAGAATATAAATTGAAGAGTATTGAGGAATAATTGAAGTATTAATAATTATTATTATTATTATTATTATTTTAAACAAATCTTTGTAATAACACAAAAATTTTAGTTTTTAACTTTGATTTTTATTTAATTAGTATGATAATTATTTAATTGAATTATTTTGAATAGACATGCTTAATATATATCACTAATAAAATTTTGGTATTTGAAGAATATAATAATGATAGTTCTATTATTATTATTATTATTATTATTTATATTCATGAAACTAACAAAAGTCCTCAGAAATACTTTTAAATTTTTTAGTTTTAATGATTTTACTGGTTCTTTTTTCTTTTTTCTCTCAATTTATATGTATATATTTATATATATATATATCTGATTTCAAACTATTTTTTGGAGATTAAAATCAAAAATAAAATAATTTGAAGTTATTGATTTTTTACTCTTTAAGCCAATATTTTGTATTAAAAAGAATCCTTGAGGAATGCACCAATTGAAGTGTATCAAAAAAATAAAATGTACAAAAATATCTTCTAGAAAAGATCTAACTTTAACTTCTAAAAATATTAATGTACATACTAAAAGTTATAATTTGTTCTCAAAACTTTATTTATAATCCCATCTTTAAAGATAATATAAATCCAACAAATCTTGATCAATTTCTAAAGATCAAACTCTAAATTTTTAAATTTGGTCCTAAAGCACTTATCCTAAATTCTAAAGAATTTTTATTTAAACCCTACTTACATTAATCAAACTTTAAGATACAAACCATAAATCCTAAAATTTAATCCTGAAACCCTAATCCTAAATCCTAAGATTCTTTCTATTATCCAAAATATCCTAATATATCTATACAAATAAAACCTCATATCAACTCCAACGAAAAATTCTAAATCATAATCCAAAATTTGAATTCCAAATCCTAAACCTTACAATTCCGTAATCAAACATCTAAACATACCCAAGTCAACAAAAATGTCAATTCTCATTAAAGGCACTATTCTACCTTTAATAATAAATAATAGGTACGCATAGTACAGCAAGTGCTTCATAAAATACACATGTAAAATAAAAACATGCGGTAACAGACATGCTTCCAAATCGGTGCGTGGAGAGGAAGTTGTAGTGCAGGAATTAGGGCTAGGGTTTCGCTGGCTTGCCGCATGTCGGTAAGCATTCATCCCCGTCTTCGGATCACACTCTCAGATCCGGCGATAGAGTACGAAAGTTGCCGAACTCGAAAATCCACAGAAAAATAACTCGATAAGAATCTGCATTACCTCCACCTTCCGAGCCATTTCAGCAGCAATCATCTTTGTGCGCTCCTCTTCTGCAACGCGAAATCCAGCGTCCTCATCCAAAATTCCGCGACCCACCGGAGTGATCAACCGCTGATCACCACGTCGATAGTGTGGCAACCGCACCACAAAAAACTCTGATCCCGAAGGCGGAAACTTAACATCCAGGGGAAGAAATGCTGGTCCACTCCCGACGTCCCCATGGTCTGTCCACCTGCAGGCAGTAAAGACAACGGAGAGGATTCTGAGCGAGGAGTCTGCTTCTGCTGCGTCTGTAACCGGACGAGTCTCGGCACGAACATGCACACGCTTCTGTCCCTTCTTGCAATGTCATGAATACATCGCCTAGAAGTGCATTGTCTGGATTCACAAGATGAGAACAGCAGCAGCTCTCATGACGGCATCGGCAACGTTTGGGACCTTTCCATCACATTCCTTCATTCTGGCCGCCTTTCCATCACGTTGGGCGTGGAACTCGTGACTGGGATTTTTCGTCTGCAGCTGCGGAGGTATCGTTGGTGGTGGAGATAGTGTAATTCTCTACACCGAACTCTACTTCATCGGCCTCGGGTGACAATACTCGCGTTCCAAGGAACTTCAACCTCCACAAGTTGGGTCTATCGTCTTCTGAATCTGAGGGTGGTTCATTTGCAATTTTAAACCCCTCTCTTTTGATGGAGGATCGATCGTTGCCCGCGAGTGACTGCTCGGGGACCGCGCCATTCCAGATTCGGGACACAAAATCTCTAGGTCTAAGAAGAAGAAGAAGAAGAAGTAGAAGAAGAAGAAGATTCAAGGAACATGAGCTCGAAGGTGACCAAGAAAGTTGTCGAGCAATGGCTTTCTTCCTCGGACCACTCCTGCCTCGGTGGATCTGCGTCATTGCGTCCCACATAACCCACTTCCTCTTCTAAAAGCAACTCTCAGGAAACTGAATTCATTCATTCAAGACCTGCACTAATTGCAGTCACATGGTGAAGACTTGGGTACTTAAATGCCAAGCCTGTTGCACTCCCTCAAGGCAGTTCAGAATGGTTGAGAACACAGGGTCTTAAGTATCCCTTGAAGCATGCCGAGGAAAAAGGTTAGTGTGGGTTAGAATTGTTCATGGACTCATTTGTTGCTCGACTCCCAGTTTTCTACATAAAAAACTCTGTCTGTCTTCCAAGCTGATAGTGAAATGATACTGAAAATATCAAGAAGAGTGCCTTTAAAATCACCACAAATGCATCAAAAGCTGCTTGTGCATGAAGCCCCAAACTATTTTGAAACAAAAGTCTAGAATAGAATGAAGGCTGGCTCTTATGAACCTACTTAAATCTAAATAGCTTTAATCCTTGAGATTAGTTTTGGCCTCCTGATTAACTGTTTTGATTCTCACGTTGGATACAAGAATCAATGAAAACAACAAAAGTTATCAATTTGATTAATTGTGATGTTTACACTTGTTCTTATGGATACTATAAATTTTGCATAAATGATTCATGTATGTAAAAAAAGAGAAGATTTGCATAAGTATTTTATATTACCAATTGTATTTATGTTTGGTTGATTGTACTTGGGTCTACATCACATTTCTTCCTTTTCAATCTCCACTTAAGTCTGAACATCCACAAAAGTTAAGTGGCAATCAAGGGTGGTCCATGTTAGGTATGCCAATTAGTATAATGGTCCAAGGATAATGAAAGGTGAATTGGCACCTTAATTCTTCAATAACAGCCTAAGATAGGTTGTAGGTTTATAATGTATATTTATTTCTCTTTGTGTATTAAATAATTTCTATAATTTAAAGATGATTCTACTAAATGATTTCTTTTAAGATTAAGGAAACATCTAACATAATTATGATAATATCTAACATAAAAATTATTTTAATTGTGAATATTGACTTTATTATTTTTCTTTAAAAAATTTATAGTACATCTATGAAAAATTTTATTTATTTATTTATTTATTAAATTATATTAGATCTAGGTTTAATCTAATCGAGTGTATGTGCTTCAAAATGATTATCTTTTACAAATTCTATAAAATATTTGTTTCTTTCTTTTTTTCTTTTCAAAATATTTTAAAAAATATCAAATATATAATTTATTTTTATATTTATTTTATTAATTTATTCTTATAGAATATATTATGAAATAAAAATAAATACAAGTAGAATGTAGCTAAGGCTTATCAAAACTATTTAATTAGAACTTGTCTATATTACAAATTTATCTATTTAAGTTTTAAAAAATCTCTTAAAAATAAATAACTATTTTCTTTTTGTTCTATTTGAAGACATCATAATATTATATTATACAAAAAATCATGCATATTCTATTAAATCTACAAATAACAATCTTAGATATTTAAAATTATTAATATGTAAAAAATATAAGATAATATTTTATTAAAATAAAAGTATATTGATTCAAGTGCATACAAAAAAATCATTTGTTTATATAAATTTATAAATAATATACACATGTACAAAGAAGAAATTTACATAATCATATAATTATATTAATGATTCAAAATATATATTCAATTAATCAATTATATATTTTAAATTTATATAAAATCAAATTATGAACATAAATAATAAAACAAAAAAAATAACATCAACTTATATAAATAATATTTAATATATTTATAATTTTATATTTAGATATTATTTCTTATATATTTAACTTTATTTTTTCTAATCATAAGTACAAATAAGTATTATACTTATATCTATTATTATAGTTTTAATAAATAAATTATATATTTTTATTTTATTTATTAATGATATATATTTCTTTAATTAAATAATTTAAAGAACATCAAATACTTAAGAATAAATAAGTTTCACTATTCCTCACTTGTGTAATAATCTAAGTTATTGTCTCCTAAAAGCTTAATTTATGTTTCTAGCATTGAGTAGTTTAATACTTTACATACCTTTAGTCATCCATGCTCTCTCATGCATACATATACAAATTTCTATATATATATATATATATATATATATAATTGTTTGATTCCACTTCCTTAAACTTTACAATTCTTTCGCTACATCCAAATTGTTGAAATTCTTTCAAATCCTCTTCTTTGCAAAAGCCTTGCAATCTATTTACTAAATTCTAACCATTGGAAACTAATCAAATGATTTGTAAGTTGGTTCATGTATTTTTTGTAAGATCTCTTAATCCCCAATATAATGGATTAGTCTTGGGGTGTGTATTGTTGGATAGCCTTAGTCATTGCAATTTACAATAGAGAGTATCAAGAAACAAAATTGCACCTTGTGCATGTGTAGTATTTATAGTGTTGTTTGTAACAAGAATTAAACATGCAATCTTCTAAGTAGAAGTGATGCAAGAAGCTATTGCATCACAACTTCCACAACAAAGTGTTTTTTTTTTTAATCATCATTAGTGCTCAGTATTATTGAACTTGCTTTTGTTTGTCAACCTTTGCAAATGGATGTTATTTTCATTTTTCAAAACATAATTTTATTTTTTAGTTTAAACACACTTAAATATATAATAATTTTTAAAAATAAAAAATAAAAATTTTAACATTCTTAGATAAATAAAAAGAATACACATTTCTATTGTTTGACAATTAAATGAAATGTATTAAAATATATATATTATTTTAAAATTTTATAATAGAAAATTTTATAATCTTTTTTTTATAAAATCAGGTTATAAAAAAGAATTAATAATAAAATTTATACTCAATAAAAATCATACAAAAATCAACATAGATATAATTTTATTTTATATTGAATAAATAGTATAATATATTTAGAATAATACTTTAATATATAAATAGATAAATATTATTTAATTATAAATTCATAATTAATAGCAATGACAAAGTATAAAATAAAACTATGCATAACTTAAAACGTTATTTGTATTAAAATAGATGTATTAAAAAAAATAAAAGCATGTAATTAAGCTAATATTACTTATCATAATAAAATACATAAAAGTGATATAATATATGTGCTAATTTTTATAAATATTATTTTATTATATTGTTTAAATTTACACTTTTTATATTAAATTAATACTATCTAAAATTTTAAAAATAAATTAGCAAATTTTTATGTTCATTAAAAATATTTTACATATTAAAGGTAGTGATGTCTATCTGTGTGTTTTTTTTTTCATCCATCCAAAGAACTGTACATCTATTTATTACACCTTGATGTCTAATTATAATATATTACTCTCAAAACAAAGCAAGGGGCTCCAATGCAAGTATATATATGTATATGTACATCGGGTGCTCACATATAACCGAAGGAAAAGAAATATACAATCAAAAAAGTATTTCGCTGTGGACTCCATCTGACTTCATGAACAACACAGCTCACTCTACGACAAACATTTTGAGATTGAAAGAATTGATTATTCAGTGGTTTCAGTGTGATCATGGTTTTGTGGTGTGCTCGCTTGTGGGGTCCTACAAACCCTAAAACCAAGCCCCATGGCTCCGAGATAGTCCCTAAAATGTGAAGGAACATTGCAATCTTCACCAATCCGCCCAACTTGTTCCAAAGATGCGTGTTTCTGTGTAGAAATCAGTTCGACATATAGCTTTGCTGTGTGTCTACAGAATTGTATTTTGTTGCAGATTTTGGTTTGACTCACAGGATTGTTACATGTCCAGTAAGTCTTAAGAATCTAGTATTTGGAATGTCACTGCAGCGTGCAGATTCTCGAGCTTCCATGAGAGACAACGCACTCAACGAAAGCTTGGGCCCATCACAAACTTGGGCATGGTAACCCAATGGACAAGCCATTTTGTTTGCTGGGTTTCGTCGCAAACTCCAGGAATGGAAACTTAGTCGCATGGCGATTGTAGAACATCGATAGTGCTGCTTATCCAGAAGCTTCTTTTGGGATATTCTTCGATGCTGGTGTGTCTGATGTGTTGTGTTGCGTTTGTGCCGTGAAGTGAAACTCCGGCGAGTTGTTCATGCGACTGCAGTTGTAGTTCCTCACGGGAATGTCGGGGTTGGGTACGGTGGAGGTGACAGGGTGTAGAGTTTAGGATATGGGGTTTAGGGCGGGTGGATGTGGAGTTTTGTAGGAGTAATGCGATGATGAGAGTGATGTCGCTCGCTCGGCGGGCGCTGTACAGTACGCACCCCTTGCCATCTGCACCCGGATCGTTTACCAAAATTCTCCCTGGTCAATGCGTTGTAGGATTTTCCAATTCATATGCCAGAATTAGGGCTTGGAGTCCATGCCCGGGAGGAATTCAACATAAGAGCACGTATAAGGGGTTTCGTTGTGAGGTTGAGGTTGAAGGAAGGAAGACTGAGTATGTGAAATGGCAGAGCGGAGGGGGTACAGTACACTTGCAAGCCGAGGTGCACAGCTCCGTTGTGGTGGAGCACGGGGCGTTTGTGGACTCAAACGCGCATGTGGAAGCGAACGCGCACATTTCAGCTGGGTGTATCGTGGGGCCGGGAGTTTCTGTGGGCGAATCCACCATTTTGGGGTATAATGTTGTGTTGCAGAATTGCTCCGTCGGGGCGTCGTGCATTCTGCATCCCGGTGTTTGCGTTGGTCAGGACGGGTTTGGGTTTTTGGAGAACAGTAGTGGGGAAATCGTCAAGAAGCCACAGTTGCTGCGAGTGCAAATTGGAAATCATGTCGAGATTG
This sequence comes from Physcomitrellopsis africana, assembly GCA_036785485.1. NCBI lineage: Eukaryota > Viridiplantae > Streptophyta > Bryopsida > Funariales > Funariaceae > Physcomitrellopsis > Physcomitrellopsis africana. The sequence continues at coordinate 604,418 of JAWRVF010000107.1, read as the reverse complement.
GAGCGAATACGTGTATTGATCGCGGCAGCTGGCGGGACACAACCGTAGGAGATCACACCAAAATTGACAACCTTGTGCAGATTGGCCATAATGCGGTCATCGGCCGCGGGTGTATGTTGTGTGGGCAAGTGGGTATTGCAGGATCTGCTACACTTGGAGACTATGTTGTGATTGGGGGTAAGGCTGGAGTTTCTGATCATATTAGTGTTGCTTCTAGGGTTCGCATTGCAGCCAAGAGTGGGGTCATGTCGAACATCGACATACCTGGCGACTACGCTGGCTTTCCTGCAGTTCCTGTTCGGGAGTGGCGGAAGCAGATGGTGACTTTGCGGAAGATGGGGAGACCTGCTGTGAAGAAATCACCCACAGAACCTGCCGGAGGGGAGGCATCCACCATTGAAGACCATTGAAGTGTTGCTATTTTTCACAAGTTTTATCGTATCCTTGGAAGCGTACAGTCTTGACTGTGTTCGGTGTCCGACGGAGCTTTCATGTTAGGGTTATAGGTTTAATGCTTGCTTCAATATCATTGTCGAAATGGTCGCTTTATATTATGTAGACTGTAGGACTGTTGTTTACTTCAATTTCAGTACAATTATGGCCTCACTCCATAATTTTGAGTTTCATTCTAAGTCCTCAACTGCATTCAGCAACAGTTATCGCATTTAGGATTATTAGGAACTATGAGTTTGTGAGCAGAAGGTCCTACAGCGCAGTCCACTACATCCTTGATGGTAGCAATGAAATTCTTATGTTATGTGGTTAATAACTTCTCTGACCCGTACACAGCACTAGGAACAGCACACGGGAATTGAAGTAATGCTGATGTGATTATAACCAATAAGTGAGTTTGCAGCAGGTAGAGATACAAGCGGTGGTAGTTTTCAAAAAAAACCACAGGCTGAAATAGTCATATTTACGCTAAGTTTATCTGGTTGTGCTCTAAACAGATGAATAATTCCTTCTTGCTGTGTCTAATATTGTACTGGACATTATGAGGTTTAGAAGGAAGGAAGCGCAAGGTTTTGTAGCTAGACAATGTTCAACATTCTCATGTACAAACAAGAGCTTGACAGCCTTGGCCTTCGTTGCATCGTTGGTGTCTGGAAGCCTTCGTATCTTTCTCATGCAAGCTGGGCAGCAATGGCTTCAGCTACTGAGGAGAGAGTAGAGGGTGTGATTGTGTTCTCGCCCAAGTAAAGGTCTAACAATGCTTCCGCCACATTAGCATCCTCGATCGTGTAGGACACCTCTTCGGGGATTTTACCTTCCTCAGAGAGAGAAACCTGGAAAACACAAATCGTCAGCGTTAGCCAATGAGTTTCCAGTTTATTGTTTGGGTCCTAGTTCTTGAAAAATATCCAATCACGAATTGGCTCTTTAATGCTTCAAGGGACTTAAGAATCGGCTGTTTATTGAAGATTTGGTGAGTTAAACCTGCATGGGCTAAGTTAGATATGCTGCGATTCTCAATATGTAACCTGCTCCGGAGAATTCGTTTTTATACCTGCACATTATGAACTATCTTCTGTGCACAAGACTTCGCAGATCTCTGTTATGACTCCCTAATGTTTGACAAATTGAACAACCTTCTTGCTTCTACAAGCTTTGAGCTGGCACAAACCGAGACACATGAGTGGAGGGAATTGTTGGAAGACATTTTTGCAAAAAGTGCAGTACCTTGACAGTGTCGGGGGTTGCCCAGTGATAAATAATGTTGGCACCCTTTGGCAAATTGTGCGGCTGGAAGAATTCAACGAGCTTTTCCAGAGCTTCTTCTTCCTCCTCTTCGAACTTGTCATCATTGACTAGCCGATCCCTCAAGGAAGATTGGAGGGCGCTGCCGTAGGGGAGGCCCTTGATCCCTTTGATGATGGAGATTCGCACCGCCTTCTCCACTGGAGCTTGGATGAGTTCCTTGTGAAAGCCACTGTCGTCCTCAACAAGCTCGCTGGCTGCCTTGCCCTTCCACTTCTGCAAATGCTCGCTGATGCTTGGCTCTGCGTAGAAGCCCATGGCAGTAAACCTGATTTCCACAGTCTCAATCTCCATTCCCGTGTTGCCTGCAAGTTCGCTTCCGATCATCAGTATTCCACAGGATCTGAATTTTGATGCACCACGAATTTTTTGGAGTAAGATTCATGTGCTCACCATGGCCGATCAAGTCCAGCTCGGTGGAAGATGTCGGGGGTGCGAACTTGGTGGCGAAGTCGATGCCTTCTACATTCACAGCTTGGGGACCCATCTCGACGAATGACCTTCAACAATCAACTCCTCTCTTGGTTCAAAATCTGGGAATAGTTGTGTTTGTCGTGGAATTCCCTGGAAATAAAACAGAATAACATGAGCGACAGTGTCCGTGTTTCTCCTGCCTCAACACGAACCCACAAACGTCCGATCCCTCTATCCCCAATTTTCGTCGCAAAACTTGCTGAAATCAAAACTATTGAACGGTGGATTGGCAGTCAGGCAAACCTACAAAACAAAAGCTGAAGCTGATGAACTCCATGCCTTCGAAAATTGCACACATCTACACTGAGGTGCCAGCCTTCTTTCTCTCTCTTCCACACACACACACAGATCGACTACAATTTCAAGAGTTTCTTCAAAGCGATCCGCAACGGAAACGAGGGCGAGAGCTAACCTGGAAATTGGGGAGGTAGAACGATGGCTTGGTGGCTGCTGCTTCGATCGACTTCACGTGCTCTCGTCGACCGACAGACACACTTCTTATGGTAATGCGAATGTGCATCCCTCGAGCGTCAATTGACAGGAAGCCTTCAAAGCTGGATGCTACAGCCTTTGCTGAACAAAACATTGACCACTGCAACAAAGTCATGACGACAGCGGGACCAGTTGGTGGTCTGAATTCCAAAAGCGCCTGGAAAGTCATGAAAACGTTATGACTCTTTCTCCCTCCGGTTTTTACCTGACGCAGACGCCGGAAAAAGCTGGCAAAGATCCATCACACCAGGCATAGTAAAACGACTTCTGAACAACTTTCCTCGTTCGGCGAGGTATTGATTTCAGCAGGCAGAACACATTGGTCCTGTGTGCTGTCAACCACAACCTTTGACTGCGTTGAAATCTTTCCTGAAGCACCTAAGGCTTCATTTTTCTTTTTCCCCATTCCAGCAACATTTCCTCGCTGTTCTTCCGGTGCTAGTGGGATTTGTGTGCATGGCCCGCCATATCATTGCGCAAAGCTGGTGTACCCAGTCTCATTTTCTCCCCCTCAGCATGCGTTGACAGTTGACATTGTCAAAGACGCCGGGAACGTGAGATATGCAAAACCCCTTCGGGCCCTGCTTCTGCTTTCTTTAGCGCCTTCCGTTGACATTCTTTCGCATATTTTTCTTCTTCTGCAGAGTCCATGGCCCCGCAGAATGGATCGTTCCAAGCAGGCTGATCGTGAATTCTTCGTGTCGAAGCTCAACTCCCTGTGCAGATTTCTCCTCATTTTCTAGCTTTGTCTGAAATGCTTTTTGTCAACTGATGCAAGATCAACGGTTGAAACTTCTGCATGTGGAGTATAATATTATTCTGATTTCAAAGGTTTTTGCACTTGGGTTTATACAACAATTAGATTGGACTGGTTGCTTGTGTCTGTGGTCAAAATTGTGGACCATCTTTCATTTGACTGTGGGGCAATGATGAATCAACTTTTTAACTGACCGTGTTCTCATCAGTGTTTGGTTTTAGAGTCCAACCACTCACTTTGTGTTTCCTTCTTTTTCTTCTCTGCTGCGTTTAATTTTTTTGTTTCTGAGCTTGAAAGCGATTTGTATTCTGTGTTAAATTTATGTTTTTTCAAAAACGATTGTAGGAATGTTTTATTCTTTGTGTTGAGTGTGAAAATATGTGTCTTTGGTTTTGCATTAAATTATTTGTGTCTTGTGATAAACCGTGATACATGCCACCTTATAAACATGATGATTACTCTATTCTACATAGCAAATTTGCTAGTACAAATGTTTGTATAAAAAAACAATTCAAACAACTAAAATTTGACTAAATACAAGACAAAAAATATGTTACTATCAAGTTATGAAGTCAATGCTTATTTCTTTCGTTGGTATTAAAATACCATGTCAATAAAGCTTCCAGTCAATCATACCACATTTTATTTAACAAAGTAATAAAGATCACATCTTTACAATTATTTAAATAAGATTTTATTAGAAATTAATCTTTAATCCCAAGATAGTAGATGTGGATAGTTTTTAAGATAGATAGGCTATACTTTTTAATTAGATTTCACATTTTCGCAATTGACACATGTTGTAAAACATCTATTTTTATGTTCCAATCCATCAAGGACCAGGTGGTTGAAGAATCAAATTTATACTTCTTAAATATATTTTTTAATTTCATACAATCGTCTGGTTAGGATGAAATTCAGACCAAGATCATGGTTTTTGTAAAAGAGAGGACATCTTTTTTCAATTGACCCTTTCAAAAGGAGTGGAAAAAAGTTAACTAGGACTATAGAGCACATGGAAACTGTACATGGAGAATAAAAACCAATCACGCAACCTCAATACACAAAAATGTTTCAGTACGAACCAGTTGTTACACAGACCACACTTCTGGACAGTCAGTATTCATGTCAATTAGCTCTATTCTGCCATCTCGTTCCTTAATGCACAGTACTTCACCTATGACATATCTCTCCATTACTTTCTTCAACAAACATATTGTATCAGACCTACAATACATCTATAATTTACATATGCTCCACTGTAATACAGATCATATGAACATAAGTAAACCTATCAAGTGACAGATTCAACACTCTAGACTGCACAAAAATGCTACAAACTTCTACATTCTTATAACTATTCTACACTGAACGCCGCGAGATCCTAAATGGATGTTAATAACAAAAGCCATGAAGCTGATTGAGAATCAGCTATCAACTTGCAATGAATGTTGATTGCCGAAACTGTTTAATCCAACGGAGCAGAAAATTCATGCTGTGGATAAGCACTGCAGCTCAGTCTCTTCGAGGCAAGCTGCGCCAATAATGAATTCCCTCACAAGCAATCAATTCGACTGACTGGTATAGCTACCTCGATGCTCAGACAATCACTCTTGCAGTCCCTGAATCATCACACTCGGTGCCTTATCTGACCGCTTCAAGTCGACGTCACTGGTGCAAGGACGTCGAGCAAAAGACGTGGTAGCACCTGCTGATTTGCGATCCACCACCATGGTTTGAGCTGGTGTCAGATCCTAGCAAGCAAGGGGGCACGCACTTGTTGCAGCGTTTGTGAATCTGGGTGGGTTTGATTCACGAGGCGATGAAATCAGAGACCTGTTATGTGGCTGATCAAATGGTCTTCTCAGCGAGAAGAACGTCTTCCAGGTCAGGTTTGGGGCTCGGGGCACTTTGTGATCCCGTCTTCCTCGCCAGCATGACAAAGGTCATTCCCCCGAGCACGTTGTTCAATCCTCGTAGCACAAACACAGAAGATTTGAACGCCGTGGGATTCAAAATGCCTGCCAAGGCAAACTCCAACCCATTTAGGGTTTGGTAGCGCACATTGGAGCTCAGTCCCATGTGTCCCGCCCACGTCAAGGCGTTCAGCACCGTGGGAGGAGGCTTATTCTGGATCTCAAACTTCGGGTCCACCTTCTTCCGAATAGACAAAAGCATGTTCGAGAGCGCGGTGCCAGCCAACCCTGCGACGAACCCGACGGTCGCAAACAGCACGCCTTTATATACAAAAGTGCCGGCGCGATCCAATAAGGAGTAGTTTCCAGGTTCGAACATGTGCCCTGGAGGACAGGCTGCGAATAGAAGCGGGAGCTTCTGGGAGACTTGACCTGCGGCTGCCGTAGGCGCAAGCATGTACATTAGGGTAAAATTGAGGATGGATCCTACCACGATTGTTGAGAAGACAAAGTCGAGCTCGTTAAGGCCGAAATTGGGACGTGAAGTCATGTCACCGGCCACACACGCTGCGACGCCGATAACTACCTCGGAGAAAACCTTGAAGCCAAATTGAGGGTCTGCCCTCACCCTCTCCCTCCAGCCCCTCCGAAAAGCTTCAAAGGTTCCTGCTCTGACTTCATCATCGTGATTCTTGTCGTCGAATTCACCGTTGCCTTCGTCTCCCCCGCCTCCACCACCACCTCTTCCCTGCCAACCCCCCGCTCCACCTCCTCCATTTTCCGCATCCAGTGAGCCAGAAGCAGATGCCTTAGTGACAATAAGGGGCAGTGCAGAGTGGAATTTTCCTCCCAAGAAAAGATAAGCGGGTGGAAAAGATAGTGCAGATTGGGAGTTCGTCGAGGACAAACGTGGTGACCGTCCAAGATGTGCAATCGATGCACCGTGGTGACCGAGACGAGCTGTACCAGGTCCAGAAGGAGCAGGGCGAGAGAACAGGATTGGTGTCCCGGCTGCAACCATCATCGAGGTCATGGAGGTCATGGTTGATCAATCACAGCTGCAAAACAGAGGGATTCAGCATCAGTTGCGCGATCGCACCTGCAATAAATCTTTCCAGTGACAGAAGTTCTCGCTACCAATCCTCGGCTTCAGAGACCGCAGACCTTATCAAGTCCTTTCAAAAAGATTCACTGCGCTTCGCATAGTTGTTCTGAACCTAGCGATTACAATCAAGACGTGTGCAAGCTCGCTCAACACCGACTGAAAACAACCATATTCGCACATACAAGGAAAACAAACGAATAAATAAACAACACAACACGAGACACTCACATCCGCGGAGCAATGGGAGTCCCAATGGAACAGCAATCTGCAGCGCTACCACAACCGATCTCAGCTGCCAGGAAAAGCCAATCCGATCGTCAAACGTTTCGCACCACCTTGTGTGCATTGAGATCTTGTGATAACTGCTCAAAATCCTTCCGAACCTGTCGTGCGAATACGGAAAAGCTTCCAAATCAAAACATCGACACTAAAAACAATATTCCCCCCCTCCGTGTTGTCTCTTTGTGACTCAGGGCTCCCCGGGGATGGATACCCTGAGAGCAAGCGATGCCAAAGCGCGAGATGCTCGATCTGGACAGCAGGGAGTGGAGGGGGAAGGGACAACCGAGCGAGAAGATCGACGAGTGAGGGGAAATAGCTCCCGATGCGGGAATGCGGGGCTAGAATAGGCACATGGCGATGACCCCACTTGCCTTGCCTCGTCGCTTTGTGCGCTTTACGCTTCTCCACTCATATCAAGTGTGTGTATGTGCGCACACGCTTTTCTTTTTCACACTACCCGGGTAAAACTACTCTCACTTTATTATTACTATTCAGCTAGTTAGGGTGAAGAAAACTGACCAGGTCAGAAAAGGTACCAGTTGGTATCATGGTGATTTTTTTTCATCATCCATGAATGGATTTTGGGCAATTTTAATAAATATTTTATATGTCTGACTTTGCATGTGTCCTCCCACTAAGATTTGAACTTAGGGCTGAGGAGAGCATAGCCCAAGTGAATCTTGGCCAAAGTTAGGGGAGGGTTAAGGTAAAGGATTAAAGAGAAGTAATTAGGCAATTTCAAAAAAGGCCAAAACATTACATTAACATAAACAATCTCCTACATTGATCTTCACCACATTTATGTTTTGTGCCACATCGAAGTCAATTATTATGATGCTTTTCTGTCCTAAGTCGAGATTAATTCCAACACTTGTTCCATGCCATCATAATCCACTACCATCAAGACCAGCCCTCTTACTTACTGACTTTGATATGAAATCTCATGTTATTTATATTAATCTTAGATTTGCTCCACAAGCTGCCCATGAATAGTGGACGAGATAGAACCAAGATTGATACTTTTCATTCATGTGTTAAGTTACTAAAATACTAATTGGATACCTTTCTTATCAAACTAAAAAAAATTGGTTGTAGCAAAATTGGTATCTAGATTGTACTTGGTATTGGATGAACATAAACTTCATATAATTCCTCGTAAAAGAACATTTAATAAACCACACACCTTTAATCATGTCTAATTATATAATTTTTATTTTATTTTGTTTTATTATTATTATTTTTTAAATACCAAATCCTTAACATTGCACCCCTTCTACCAATATTTTACAACTTCTAACAACTAATTGTGAATTAGTGAGCTCCTCACAAAATTTGATGTAATTGTCTAGTATCTATGTTTATAGACATATATGGATGATAAATGGATGAAATAAAAAGATCAAAATTTGAGTTGGATAACTATTCTATAAAATTAAAAAAATTCTACATTTATTGTCTATTTTTATTATACTTTGACACAAGTACCTCTTGACTTGTATCTTTAGATAAATATCACTCAATAGATAAATAATCATTCATAAGATGATATTTGAATAGGAAGATCTTCTCCTTCTTATTGTTCTTTAAATTTAAAGAAGAATAGATTGTCATAGATACGAACTAAAACAGATGCATAAATTAGTAAAAACTATGTCAAAGGAAAATAAGAAGATAGAAACTATGTCAAGTATGTATATTCAAGAAGAAATTGGAATGGCTATTGTCAAAGACTAGAAAATATATGAGACTCTTAAACTAGACTAGAAGCAAGAAAGGAGTTGACAAGAGTGAGAAAGTCTTCACTCTTGTTTCTATATATACTATCTATCTAAGAGCTATGTGGTGGCATTCTATAGGACCTCCTACACGTGTTTAATTTGCAAGACACGTTGTTGGGTAGAGAGAATTCGCCTTGGGAAAACGCAGGGTTCTTAGCTACTACTAGAACTAGCAGGGAACATGAGAGGAAGCCGTGCAAGTATGTTCTATACTTGCACAATATTTGTTCAAGCTTTCAAGTTATACTTGTATTATACTTGTACAAGTCTTGTACAAATATAAAATATAAATACTTGAATAATACTTATATAAATCCTTGTATAATACTTATATAAATCCTTGGTATAATACTTGTATAAATACTTATATAAATATTATATATAATATTTATAGAATATTTATAGAATACTTGTATAAATACAAGTATATATACTTGTATAAAAAGTATAAGCAAAGTATGTATGTATTCAAGTATACCTCAAAATACAACCGCATATGAGGAATACAAGTTATACAACAAACTGAAACTAAATAAATCACTAAAAATTCATCCAAAGGTCGAATCAAGCGTGCTTATAGCCTATGGAAAGCCAATAATCCATTGTAAAACATATCAAAATTTCACAAATAGATGACTTACCATTTAAAAGTTATGGCTAAAAGAAGTAGGCGCTAAAATTTCCAAGCAAATGCAAAGGCAGCAAAGCTCCTCTTCACTTCAGCCTTTGTTGTGATCACTTCCCTTCTCCAAATTGGACATGCAATAGCTTTTTAGAAAGCTCACTTTATCATCTAACTTGTTCTAAAATTTCGCATGCATGCCTCTCAAATTCTAGATTTTGTAGCTAGTTGATTCTACTCTTCAAACTCTAGCAACAATTTGCCCTCTTTGACACTTCACGGCTCATAAAACTTTCATCAAAGCTCCAAATGTATTGATTTTTGTTTTTGTGGAAAGCTTACATAAGCTGCTATAAGCATCTAAATTATCAAAAAGATTGAAGAGACTGTCCGACTTGGGTGGTTGAACAAAGTCTCTACCCCTCTTCATCAGGTGGCAGCAAACCCCTTCCCACTCTCAAGCTCACAACTTTTGATCTCTAACTCCAAATGCTATAAGAGATATTTTGATAGAAAGCTAGCACAATTTTCCACACTCTCTATAAATTTCACTGAGAGAGAGTCGAAATCAAACTTGCAATGGTAGCTTGAAGTCGCCTCTTCAATGCTAGCAAATCCTACTCTTACTAAAACAAGGGCACAATGTTTTGTTCACAACTCCAATATAAGCAAGTGAGTAGGTTCTAGAATCCTCACAACTTGAAGAACACACCCACCAATTTTCATTACAAATTCTTCTATCTCTTCGGAGCTATCTCTCTCCAAAGTTCACCACTCAAAATTGCCCCCTTCTCTCGGTCTAGCAAGAGGAGTATATCTCCTTTTCTTTCCATATTAGACTATGACACGCCCACAAGGGTAGCCAAATACTATTGGTCAGGCCCTATTCACCCCATGCTCTTATTTTTTATCCCTCATAAGGTCCATTCTATCTCAAAAGTCAAGAAGAAAAGTAAAACATCCTTTACCTTTCTTCTAATTATAAAAGAGTCTATTCTAGGATATAAGTAAGGTAGGAACAAAACAAATAGCCATCTTAATTCACTAATTAAGTGACTATAATAAATCCTCTCCTTATAATATCTTCTAAAATAACCTCAAGTACTCAGACATGTAATAACAATAGATACAAGATATATAATATTTTTATACACTGCACGTAAATACAATATGACAACATGTCAAAATTATAAGACAATTTTCCTACATGTGCACCAAGTACTTGGCTTATTCCACAAGCTACCAATATGTGTGATACATGGCTAGCTTGTTGGCCAAGTTTTTAACCTATCAATCACCTATAGACATGTATAAAGGTGATTTTGTATCTATACAGCTTCTAAGAAGCTTCTCTATAAGATATTATTAAATTAATTTATTTTATTTACTTCATTAACAAGATAATTACTGAAATAAATCTTGTGTCTATGATATTATCCCCCCTTCTAGGCACGAGTTCCACGAGGAGCAGTGATTATATGTTGAGGAAGTCGAGGATACGTTGAATTGTGCTTGCTACATACTTTGATCTTTGTTCCCTTTGAAGGTAGTTGATAGGTCTTTTCAGCCATTAACAATGTCCTATACCAGCGCAAGAGGACCACCCTATTATTTGATTATTGTTAAGGCCTTCATAACTTCTTTCAAAGAAAATATTTGGAACACCATTAGGAGTAATTCCTACTTCTAAAAGTATCACTAAATATCAAGAGTCTCTTTCTAGATCATGATATTAAATACGTTGTATTTTGCCATCAATCTAAGGAAGAACATGTCGCTTTTGAGGATCTTCATCTCTATTTCATTATCTTGAAGATTGTGATAGTCGTAATATCTCATCTGATAAGTCAGCAAATGATGATTCTTGAGCTGAATTCACTAGTTGTTGATCCTCTATTTCTCTTTAGCACAAACAAATTTAAGGAAATAAAAAACAATGATACAAGATAGAATAAAATCTTTGTAGAATGTATTTTGCTTTATAACAAAGATTTTCTTGATTCTTTATCTTGATTTTGATAAATGTCGTCGATGAAACGTACTGACTTTTATTGATGCATTTGCTAGATTCTTAAAAGGCTCCCATGTGCGTTCACTAATATCGTACATGTGTTAATGCACAAGATATTCTAATTGATTTCGATATCGCCTTGAATCTAAAACCTCTTCTACCTCAAATTCTTCATTGTTGTCCACTTCTATAGGAAGTGATGGCATTTGTCTTCTTCCTTGTATATCCACTATCTTGTATGGCTTGAATAATGACATGTGGAATATAAGATAAATTTTTATATAGTTTGGTAGGCATAATTGATAAGCAACTGGATTAATTTATTCACAAATCAAAAAAGATCCAAGCCTATGATAATCTAGTTTGTCGTAAGGACGGATAGTTTTGATATTACAACAAAGTAACCATACCTTATCGTCTACGTGGAATCGAATTTATTCCTTGTAATAGATATTTACATTGATTTTTTTATTGTTCTTAAGCTTTCTTTAATTGTGCCTCTATTGTTACATGTAGCTTTGACAACCGATTTGCCAAATCTTCTGCTGTAGGATTATCAGCTTTTGAAAAGTCAAAAATATCAAGTCGTGGATAATAACCATAATTTATAAAGAATAGAATTTATTGAGTAGACGAATATACCAAATTATTATAAACAAACTCTGCTAATGGCAAAAAAATTGTTCAATCATCTTAATGATGATTGATCATACATCTCAAATATTGTTTCAAAACTTGATTTATTCGTTCTATTTATCCATCAATTTGAGGGTAGAAAGCTGAAAATAATTTTATATCCACCTTTAATATTTTGAAAAGAGTCCTCTAAAATCTTGATATAAATTATGTTCTTCTATCTGATATAATATCCCTTGGTTATCCATGATAGTAATAGGTATTATCAAGGAAGAGTTTAGCTATTTCTCCACCTATCATAGATTTTGTATACAATATAAAATGTGCCATCTTCGTAAAACAATCTACAATTACGAATATAGAGTCATATGAACTTAACTTTGGAAGATCCGTGATAAAATCTATAGAAACATATGATCAAGATTGGTGTGGTATAAGTAATAGTTGGAGAAGTTTGTAAGATCGTTGACGAGGAGTTTTTGATCTTGAACAAATATCACATGATTGTACAAATCCTTTAACAACCTTCTACATTTGAGGCCATCAAAAATCTTTTGATATTAGCTCCAAATTCTTATTACATTTAAAATATTTTGCTGCAAGGAGGTTCTGATGAGCTTCCAGAGCACATAGTCATGCTGCGCCTTTTAGAATATATAGGCGTCTTTCGAAATAGAATAGATCATTCTTGAACTCAAATTTGGAAGTATCATGAGACTTAGATGAATTATTCTTAATCTCATGGATCAAAGGGTCTAAGGATATATTTGACTAGATTTGCTTGACAAAAGTTGAATCGTTGTCAAGCTCATTGGAGTATGTTTTTGTCAAGATTTGAATTCATTATCACTTATTGCGTAGACAAACAATAAGGTTTGTCTGATGCCTTTTCTAGACATTCTTATTTTGCACCAAAAGAAGGAGATGCAACTTTTGAGCAACAAAGAATGGCCCTATTGAAATTGGAGTAATTTCATCTTCGAGCAATAAAATCAACATTAACTGTTGATTCAACTTTTTTCAAGCAAATTCAGTCAAGTATGTCCTCAGACCCTCTTATTCATGATATCAAGAATAATTTTTCCAAGTCTCATGATCTTTCTAAATTTGAGTTCAAAAATAACCTACTATATTTTAAAGGATGCCTATATGTTCTAGAAAGAGAAGCACATTTATGTATTCTTCAAATATGTCATGATTTTTCAGCAATAGGATATTTTGGATACAATAAGACTTTGGAACTTATATCAAGAGATTTTTGGTGGCCTCAAATGTGGAAGGCAGTCAAAGACTTTGTACAAATCGGCGCGACATTCCGTCAAAATCAAAAAATTCCTCACATCGACTCAATTTCTTCAAATTTATTACCTATCTAAAACAACTATAGCCCTTCTATATATGATTCAACATAGATCTTTTAAGCTCAAGATCTTATGACTCTATATTTGTGATAGCAGATCAGTTCACCAAGATGGTACATTATGTGCCATATACAAAATCTATCACAAGTGAAGAAATAGCTAAGCTTTTCATTAATAATATCTATCGCTATCATGGATTATCTAACGATATTATATCAGATAAGGAAATTCAATTTGTGTCAAGATTTTGGAAAATCCTTTTCAAGATCTTAAAAGTGGATATAAAGTTATTTTCAACTTTTCATCCTCAAATTGATGGACAAATAGAGCGCGTGAATCAAGTCTTAGAGCAATATTTAAGGTGTATCATCAACTACCAACAAGATGATTGGATAGCTCTTCTGCCATTGACAGAGTTTGTTTATAATAATATGATATATTCTTCTCTGCAACAAACACCTTTCTTTGTCAATTATGGTTATCATCTACGACTTAATGCTTTTTTTTCAAAAGCGATAATCCAACGCAAGGTAAAATTTCTTAACAAATTGCTTATCGTAGCTAAGCATGAATAATGAAAGGTACAATTAAAAAGAATTTCAAGAACTATTGACAAAAAATAAATGCAGATGCATATCTCAAGGAACAACCATAATTCAACAAGGGAAACAAGGTATGGTTACTTCGTCGCAATATCAAGACTACTCGTCTTTGTGATAAGTTGGACTATCGTAGACTTGGATCTTTTCCTATTTCTGAACAAATCAATCTAATTGCATATTGATTACACCTATCGGAGTCCATGAAGATCCATCATGTATTCCACATATCACTACTCGAGCCATACAAGACAATGGATATACAAGGAAGAAGATAAATGCCACCGCTTCTTATAGAAGTGGACAACAATAAAGAATTTGAGGTTGAAGAGATTTTAGATTGAAGGCGATGCCAAAATCGACTGGAATATCTTGTGTATCGCATGGTGTCGAAGAAGTAAATATATCCATATATAGAAACCTAACTTAACTATCTTTTCTTCAAAATTTTATTAAGTTCTTTCTTTCTTCTTACTAATCTAAGTTTTTTATTTAGTTTAGGAAAAATTTCTCACTTTCTTTCTTTTTCTTTAATTAAATTTTTACCTTATTTTTAATCTTAACTTTAACTTTGATCTAGCCTTGAAACTTTCTTTTATTTCTTTTATCTTTTTTTTCAATCTTAGATTTTAGTAGATTCAGGATTATATTTGTAGATATAAGGAGTTTTGACTTTGAAGTTGAATTTAGGATTTTATTAAAGATAAATAGAGGTTTGGATGTCAATAGTCAGCTGCCATTAATAGTGTTAACTTGGAGGATTAGATTTGGGGTTTTTATAACTTTAAACTATTAATTGTTGACTTGGACTTTGAAGACCTTGGCTATGACTTCTTTGACGAGCTCGGAAGAGAAGAAGACAGGATTTTTTGGTAAATCCAAGAGAGTATTCAAAGAGACCTTCTTCTTGGCATGAGTTTAGGTGGTAGAAACGCATGATTCAGAGCTTAAATGAAAGAGATATGTTTATTTGAACTTAGGCTACTAATATGACACCTACTGTCACTTTTCTAGGTATATTAGGAGTTTTAAGATACTAGCAAGAAATCAAAAAATTGGATTAGTAACTAGACTTCAAGTTATATATTTTATATCTAAGAATTGATAGGATTGATTCTAGAATAAGTAAGATATGGCTAGTTAAAACTAGCAAACTAAATTGGAATTTTGAAGAAATTAGATAAATAGAAGGGTTTGCTTTAAGCTAGAACTTGAGTTTAAAGATGAATTTAAAGCTCATTTTTGGTGTACATATCACTTATATTATAAAGAATCTATGTCTAAAATCTCATATCAATTGAGACTTTGATTCGAGAGTAATGGCAAATTTTATTCTCAGGTGTCTAGGGTTTTGACTTTCAAAAGTACCTGCCAAGGATTTAGTGATATCTAACGATTGGCAATGAATTCATTGCTCAAAATTTATGTAACAAAGACTAAAGGTATTAGTCATGTTTTCCCAAAATTTTAGCTTATTTGAATGATTGGATCTTAAATTACGAATTTTTAAGTCTCTAGTTGAGATTTGACTTTCAAAAGCATCTACCAAGGATTTGGTGATATCTAACGATCGGCAATGAATTCATAGCTCAAAATTTATGTGACAAAGATCAAAGATATGAGTTATGTTTTCCCAAATTTTGAGCTTATTTGAATGGCTAGATTTCAAATTATGAATTTTCAAGTTTCTGGTTTGGTTTTTATTTATAAAATTACTTGCTAATATATTTGATGATATCTGGTGATCGGTAAGGAATTCACGGTTGAAATTTTTTGTGAAGATGACCAAAGAAGTGAAATCTATGCTTCTAAAGTTTGAACTTATTTAAATGGCTGGATTTTGATTTATAAATTTTTAAGCTTTTGGTTTGTTGATTTATTATACACATGATTTTGTGACTATAAAAGAGAAATTTAAGAAAGTTTGTGCATATTGGATCCAACTTGATTGTAAAGAAGGACCTTGCGTCTACCCGAAGCGGACTTTTGCCACCACAGCGGATACAATATTAGTAAACGCACATGGAAGCCATCTAAGAATCTAACAAATGCATCAATAAAAGTCAATACATTGTATCGATGACATTTGTCTAAATCAAGATAAAGAATCAAGAAAATCTTTGCTATAAAGCAAAACAAATTCTATAGAGATTTCATCCTACCTTGTATCATTGTTTGTTATTTTCTTAGATTTGTTTGTGCTAAAGAGATAGAGGATCAACAACCAGTGAATTTAGCTCAAGAACCATCATTTGCTGAGTTATCGAACGAGACATTATGACTATCACAACCTTCAAAATGATGAAATAGAGATGAAGATCCTCAAGAACGACATATCCTTCTTTGAATTGATGGTGAAATACAATATATTTAATATCAGGACATTGGAAGAGACTCTTGATATTTGGTGATACTTTTAGAGGTAAAAACTACTCTAGATGGTGTTCCAAATGTTTTCTTTCAAGGGAGTTATGAAGGCCTCAACAATGATCAAATAATAGGGTGGTCCTCTCGCCCTGGTATAGGACATTAGCAATGGTTGAAAGGACCTATCAACTATCCTTGAAGGGAACAAAGATCAGAGTATGTGGCAAGTATAATTTTACATATCTTGGACTTCTTCAACATGTAATCACTGCTCCTTGTAGAACTCGTCTCTAGAAGGGGGGATAATATCACAAACACAAGATTTATTCCACTAATTACTTAATTAATATAGACCAATAGAAATAGATAAATTAAATTGATTTGATAATATTTGATAGAAAAGCTTCCCAGAAGCTTCATAGACACATAATCACCTTTATACATGTCTATAGGTGATTGGTAGGTTAGAAACTTGGTCAACAAGCTAGCCACATGGCGCACATGTTGGTAGCTTGTGGAACAAGCCAAGTACGTGGCACACATGTGGGAAACTTGTCGTGTAAGTTTGACACGTGTCTTGCAAATTAGACACATGTAGGAGGTCCTATAGAATATCGCCACATAGCTCTTAGTTAGATAATATAAATAGACACAAGAGTGAAGCCTTCTTCATTCTTGTCAATTCTTTTCCTGATTCTAGTCTAGTTTCAAGAGTCTTCATGTTTCTAGTCTTTGGCAATAGCAATTTCAGTTTTCCTTTGAATATACATACTTTTTTATTCCTATTTTGTGACTTTTCTTTGATATAGTTTTGATTAGATTATGCATCTTTTTCTAATTCATGTCTATGACAATTATTAGAGTAAACCTTATGTTTGTGACATTACTCCCCCTTCTAGGGACGAATTCTGCGAGGAGCGGTGATTACATGTTGAGGAAGTCTATGATATGTCAAATTGTGCTTGCCATGTATTCTAATCTTTGTTCATTTTGAAGGTAGTTGATAGGTCCTTTCAGCCATCGATAGTGTCGTATACGAGTGCGAGAGGACCACCTTATTAATTGATCATTGTTAAGGCCTACATAACTTCTTTCAAAGAAAAAATTTGGAACACCATTAGGAGTAGTTTCTACCTCTAAAAGTATCACCAAACATCAATAGTCTCTTCCAAAGTTGTGATACCAAACATGTTATATTTCGCCATCAATCCAAAGAAGGACATGTTGTTCTTGAGGGTCTTTATCTCTATTCCGTCGTCTTGAAGGTTGTGATAATCGTAATGTCTCATCCAGTAAATCAACAAATGATGGCTCTTGAGTTGAACTTGTTGGTTGTTGATCCTCCTTCTCTTTAGCACAAATAAATCTAAAAAAATAACAAACAATGATATAAAATAGGATGAAACCTCTATAGAACCTACTTTGCTTTATAGCAAATTTTTTTTTTATTCTTTATCTTGGTTTTGACGGATGTTGTCGATGAAATGCATTGACTTTTGTTGATGCATTTGCTAGATTCTTAGATGGCTCCCATGTGTGTTCATTAATATCATATATGCGCCAATGCATAAGATATTCCAGTCAATTTTGGCACCACCTTGAATCTAAAATCTCTTTGATCTTGAATTCTTTATTATTATTCACTTTTATAGGAGAAGGTGGCATTTGTCTTCTTCCTTGTATATCCACTATCTTGTATGGCTCAAGTAGTAACATGTGAAATACATAATGGATCCTCATAGATTTTGGTAGGCATAATCGATAAGCAAGTAGATTGATTTATTCACAAATCAAAAAAGATCCAAGCCTACGATAATCTAGTTTGTCGCAAGAATGGATAGTCTTGATATTACGACAAAGTAACCATACCTTATCGTCGACGTGGAATTGAGGTTGTTCCTTATGATAGGCATCTATATTAATTTTTTGTTATTCTTAAGCTTTCTTTAGTTGTGCCTTCATTATTGCATATAGCTCTAATAATTGATTCGCCAAATCTTCCGCCGTAGGATTATCAACTTTTGAAAAGTTAAAAATATCAAGTTGTGGATGATAACCATAATTTGTAAAGAATGGAGTTCATTGAGTAGAAGAATGTACTGAATTATTATAAGCAAACTCGACCAATGGCAAAAGAGTTGTCCAATCATCTTAATGATAATTGATAGTACATCTCAAATATTATTCCAAAACTTGATTTACTCGTTCCGTTTGTCTATCAATTTGAGAGTGGAAAGCTGAGGATAATTTTATATCCACCTTCAATATTTTAAAAAGAATCCTACAAAACATTGATATTAATTGTGTTCCTCTATCTGATATAATATCTCTTAATAATCCATGATAGTGATAGATATTATCAAGGAAGAGTTTAGCTTTTTCTTCATCTGTAAGAGATTTTGTACATGATATAAAATATGCCATCTTGATAAAATAATCTACATTAACAAATATAGAGTCATATGAACTTGACTTTAGAAGATCCATGATAAAATCCATAGAAATAGAGGACCAAGGTTGTTTTGGTATAATTAATGATTGAAGAAGTCCGTAAGATTGGTGATGAGGAACTTTTGATCTTGAACAAATATCGTACATTTGTACAAACTCTTTAATAGCCTTCTACATTTAAGGCCACCAAAAATCTCTTGATATTAGCTCCAAAGTCTTATTATATCCAAAATATCCTATTGCAAGGAGGTTGTGACGAGCTTTTAGAGCTTATAATTATATTGTATTTTTTGGAATATATAAGCGTCTTTTAAAGTAGAATAGATCATTTTTAAATTAAAACTTAGAAGTATCATGAGTCTTAGACAAATTATTCTTAATCTCATGAAGAAGAGGATCTAAATGCATACTTGATTAGATTTGTTTGACAAAAGTTGAATCAACAATCAATGTTGATTTCATTGCTCAAAGATGAAATTGCTCCGGCTTCAAGAAGATCATTCTTTGTTGATCAAAAGCTAAATCTCCTTCTTTTGATACAAGATAAGAATGTCTAGAAAGGGCATCAAAAAGATCTTGTTGTTTTATTGGCCGCTAGGTAATAATAAATTCAAATCTTAATAAAGACATGCTCTAACAAGCTTGATGACAATTCAACACTTGCGTGGATATAAAATACTCGAGGTTCTTGTGATCAGTATATATGGTGACTAGACAAGAAGGGCCTTCCAGATAATAACGCCATTTTTGAAAAGAATCTATAATTGCAAGAAGTTCTTTATCATGGATTTTGTAATTGATCTCTGCTACTAAAAATTTTCTAGAATGAAAAGCTACTAGGTGGAATTTTTCATCTTCTTCCAGTTGTGACAATACTATCCCTAAAGTAAATTCTAAGGCATTTGTTTCCATATAAAATGTCTTGAAAAAGTCAATACAATATAAGATTGGTATAGAAGTAAAAATTGTCTTCAAAGCCTTGAATGATGCTTTTTCTTCTTTACTCCAGTCAAATTTGTCTTTACAAATTAAGCGTATAAGTGGAGCTACAATTTGGAAAAAATTCTTGATGAAGATTCAATAGTAATTGGCAAATCCCAAAAAATATTAGACATCTCTTATTATTTTTGAAATCTTCCAATCTATGATTCTCTGGACTTTCTTAGGATCCATTTTGAAACCATTATTTAAAATGATGTATCCTAAGAAGTCAACTTGAGTAGTATGAAATATTCACTTTTTTATCTTGGCATATAATCCTATATCTCTAAGTTTTTGTAACACACGATGAACATGAAGTTCATGTTCTTCTGTATTATTAGAATAGATTAATATGTTGTCTAAATAGCAAACAACAAAATCATCAAGAAATTCACAAAAAAAATCATTTATAAGATGTTGAAAAGCAGCTGGTGCATTTGTAAGTCCAAAAGGCATGATATTATATTTGAAATATTCATACCTTGTTTGAAATGCAATCTTCAATTCATCACCTTTTTTGATGCATATTCGGTTATATGTTTCTCTTAGATCTATTTTTATATAAATCTTAATTTAATTCAATTGATCAAGAAGTCCAAATATCAAAGGTAGAGGATATCTATTCTTGATGGTAATCTTCTTGAGTCTTCAATAATCTACACACATCTATAGTGATCCATCTTTCTTCTTTACAAACAAGATAGAAGCTCTTATTGGAGATTTTGAATGGTGCATGAAATTTTTGGCCAAGTTCTTATCAATGTATTTCTGTCACGGACACAAAATAATGACTTGAAGTCTAAACAAGAAGTTCAAAAAGAACTGGCAGGAAACTGGATTAATCAGATGAATACAAAAACAACACCAGAGAGGTGACCTAGAGCTCCAAGAGATGTGTTGTCGAGAGTGAAGAACTCTTCAGCCTCGACTCTAATATATACTCCTACCTAGGAAGCTTTTCAAGCAGCTTCCTTCAACTAGGGAGCTTCTCAAGCAATTTTTATTAACTAGGAAGATATTAGAAGGCTCTGGAAGGTTCTAGAAAGTTCTAAGAAACTTCTAGAATATTTTAGAAGGTTCTAACAAGTATGTCCTTGACACTAGGAAGATATTAGAAAGCTTTGGAAGGTTCTAGAGAATTCTAGGAAACTTCTAGAATATTTTAGAAGGTTCTAACAAGTATGTCCTTAACATCACCTCCTTCTCTAGCTTTGAGGTCTCCAAGAAGCCATTTGAGATATATACTCATAAACGTAGGAAATCAAAAATTTGTCGCATAGTCTCTGCAATATACTCCAGCTGTCGTTAATGACCAGCTTTTGATTTATTAGGATATCGTTGATGGAATTTTTGTACCTTTCGTGACGCATTGGCAAGATTTTCAGCAGGTTCCCATGTTCTTTCATTAATATCTTAGCCGCTCTAATGCACAAAGTACTCTAATTTATTCCATCTTCGCTGTGAATCTAGTATCCTTTCCACCTCATATTCTTTGTTGTTTTCAATTTCTATACTAGGTAGCGGACATTGCACTCTTCTAGGAAAAGATAATTCTCGATAAGGCTCTAACAGAGAAATATGAAAGACAGGGTGTACCTTCATAGCAGCTGGTAATTCTAAGCGGTATGCCACAGGATTGATTTGCTTCTGGATAACAAATGGTCCCAATCTCCGGTAGTCCAACTTATCACATGGCCGCTTGGTCTTGATATTCCGTCGAAGCAGCCATATTTTATCTCCAATCTTGAAATTAGGTGCCTGATTCTTGAAATTTATCCGCGGATGCTTTGTAAGACTCTTGGACAATTTGCAATTAAAGCTTCAATGTGGTTTGAAGCTTCGATAGCTGCTGCACCAATCCTTCAGCTACTAGGTTGTTATTCGCTGACAGACTCAATAGATCAAACTTTGAATGGTATCCATAGTTAGAAAAGAATGGTATTTTTTGAGTCGACGCATGAGGGGTGTTGTTATATGCAAACTTGGCTAGTAATAGATATACAATCCAATCATCTTGTTGATAGTTGATGCTGCATCGTAAATACTGTTCCAAAACTTGATTCATCCGTTTCGTTTGGCCGTCCGTTTGAGGATAGAATGCCGAAAAAAGCTTGATGTCCACCTTCAATATTTTAAAAAAAGATCTCCAAAACTTTGATACAAATTCAATTCTTCGATCCGACACAATATCATTTGGTAGACCATGATATCAATACACATTATTAAAGAAGAGCCTTGCTGTATCTTCGCTTGACAATGTCTTCTTGTAAGGGATAAAATGTGCCATCTTTGTAAGTCGATCCACCACAACAAAGATGCTGTCAAATGAATTCGATGGCGGCAGATCTGTAATAAAGTCCATAAAAACTGAAGACCATGGACGACACTGAATGGACAATGGCTGTAGAAGTCCATAAGGGTGATGTTGAAGGTTCTTGGATCTTGAACAAATGTCACAAGAGAGGACGAAATCCTTCACATCCTTCCACATTTGAGGCCACTAGAAATCTCGGGAAATGAGTTCCAAGGTTTTATTGAATCCGAAATGTCTCGCAGCTGGAAAGTCATGACGAGATTGAAGGACTCGAAGTCGTGCTAGCCCTTTTGGGATATATAGCCACTCTTCAAAGTATAAGAGATCTCCTTCAACCTTGAACTTGTCATCATTGATACACTGCTTAATATCAAGGACTATTGAATCTTCAATGGTCGCAGCACGTACCTGGTTGAGGAAGTCAGCATCAATTAGCACCACAGCAGCACAAATCCTGAATTGCTCTGGCTTTAATAATGTCGTATACTGTTGATCAAGCGCTGCTTCTCCAATCTCTGGCGCAAGATATGATCTTCTTGATAAGGCATCGGATAGTCCTTGCTGCTTTCCAAGCTGATAAGTAATAACGAAGTCAAATCTAGATAGCGACATATTCTATTGAGCTTGACGACGGTTTAGAACCCGAGCAGACATGAAATATTCCAAATTCTTGTGATCCGTATATACGGTCACCGGATGCGCAGCTCCTTCGAGAAAGTGACGCCACTCTTGGAAAGAATCCGCTATAGCAAGGAATTCTTTATCATGAATCTCATAGTTGATCTCAATTGCAGAAAACTTCCGTAAATAGAATGCAACCGGATGAAGCTTATTGTCGATGCCCATCTGTGAAAGTACGGCTCCTATGTTAGGGACATAGTCCTTAGAACCTTCTAGAGACAAGCTTCTAGAACATTCTAGAAGCAAGTCTTTGGAATCCTCTAGAATATTTCTTAAAGATTCCTTAGAATATTCCATAAAGATTCCTATAAGATTCTCTAAAGATTCCTTTAGAAGGTTCTAGAAGATTTTTAGAATATTTCTAGAATATTCTACTAGATTCTAGGAAGTTGCTTGAGAAGCTTCCTAGTTAAATAGAAGTCGCTTGAGAAGCTTCCTAGTTTAGCGGAAGTAGCTCGAGAAGTTTCCTATCTAGTAGTATATATAGGAGTCGAGGCTGAAGGGTTCTTCAGTCTCGACAACACATCTCTTGGAGCTCTAGCTCACTTCTCTGGTGTTGGCCTTGTACTCATCTGCATTAATTTAGTTCTTTCCAGTTCTTCGTGAACTTCTTGTTTAGATTTCTATTTTGTATTTTGTGTCCGTGACAGTTTGTCGAGACTACACACATCTTTAATATCAGAACTAGTTCCTTCTTGTGAGAGTGTGGATTACCCCTCTTCTTGAAGGTCTACTGGCGTTTTAGAGGTTGCGGATTACCCTCCTCTAAACTGATATTCATTGTATTCATTATTGGAGTCTTGTTCTTCTTGAAAAGCGTGGATTACTCCTCTTCTTGAAGAACTTAAGGCGTTTTAGAGGTTGCGGAGTACCCTCCTCTAAACCAATATTATCTTCTGTAGATTCATCTTTTCCTTCTCTTAGAATGGTCGGAGGTCAAGACATCATTATGGCTGAAAGTTCGGAGTCTAAATTGGACGCCATCATGAATGCTCTTGCTACGTTGTCTCAGAGAACTGCAGAGATAGAAGGAGTTATGGCAAGGCTTCACAACGTTGGAACGCCCGAGGCAGGACAATCTAAGGTTCACCAATCTCAAGCTTCGGCATCTAATGAAGCAACCATGTCGTTACCGCAAGAATCGCTGGTTCAATGTCGAAAAGGAACCCGTGCTGCTGGCGGAATTGGAAATTCCGATGGTATCGCTGGAAGAAGTTTCGAGCCATTAACCAAATCGCTGATTACGGGTTTTGTAACTCGAACGCTTATCCACTCGAGGAGTCGCTGCGGTTGGTCGAGCTCAACTCTCGGCCTTTCACGCACAAGTATCGCGTTTCGCTTCCTTTATTCGGTAAACGAGATCACCGCCTTGGTTAACTTTGAAACTTTCGGCGATTCGGCCGAGGCATTTGGCTAACATGATAAGGCTCGATGGGCTACAACGAAGATTCGGTCGCTACGACAAGGGATGCGCTGAGTATCAATTTATGCATTAGATTTCAGGCAATTAGCGTGCGACATCAACTGGGATGAAGAAGCGTTGATGAGTCAGTTTTATTGGGATCTAAGAGACGACGTGAAGGATTTGCTATTATCGCTTCCAGACCCACGGACGCTCAACGAAGCCATCAGCCAAGCGGTGAAGTGCGATAACCGCCTATTTCAACGTCGCCAAGATCAACATGCAAGACAATATACGACTCGCCATGGCCCTAGTATGTCAGCAAGTGGCCTCAACTCACACTCGGAAGCGGAAGACATGTAAATTGACGCGGTACATATAAAGCCCCTTACTCCAGAAGAAAGAAAGTGACGTATGGAGGAAGGACTATGCTTGTATTGCGGAGAGCAAGGCCACACAGTTAGAAGCTGCCCCAAGAAGCAGAATCGACGCAGTGTGAAGACCAGAGGTGCAATTATATAGGAAAACGAAGATGCCCAGCCACAATAGGAACCGTGAGGCTGGACAATTCAATACCACAACAAAAATCGGGTTCCACTCTTTCTTCCCAGCCTGCTAGTTGTTTTATAATCCCTTTATCTTTTGGTCCTCAGAAAATCAAAACCCTAGCGTTATTAGATTCAGGAGCATCTGCTTGTTTCTTAGATGAAGAATTTGCTAAGCGCCATAAGATCCATCTAGTATTGAAATCCAAACCCGTACACGTAGAAGTAATAGATGGAAGACCCTTATTGTCTAATAGTGTCACCCATGAATCAATACCTATAGAAGTTGCATTTGAAAACCATAGTAGTTTTGTTATTTTTAATATTATTAGAACCCCGTCAAACCCTGTCATTCTTGGTCTTTTCCGGTTAGAGAAGCATAATCCATCTATCGATTGGAGGTTGCGAAGAATGACATTTTTCATAGATTATTCTAAAAGTAAGCCTATTAAAAGATCTAGAATAAAAAAACCATTATTCCTTGGAGCAAGAGCGCTTGTAAGGTCGTCCAAGGAAGGTACACCATTTGTCATTTATGCAACACCGATTAGCGACGAGAAGACTTCGACAACAAGTATACCGGAGCAGTATAAGGACTTTGAAGACGTATTTCAAAAGAAAAATGCTGAAATGCTACCGGAGCATCGACCATACGATTGTGCCATAGACTTACAAGAAGGAACACAACCACCTTTTGGCCCAATCTACAACCTATCGCAGATGGAGTTGGCAGAGCTACGGAAGTACATCGACGAGAATCTAGCCAAGAATTTCATTCGCCATTCAAAGTTGCCAGCCAAGGCACCGATCTTATTTGTGAAAAAGAAGGACGGCTCGTTGCGAATGTGCATAGATTATCGAGGCCTCAACAAGGTGACGAAGAAGAATCGTTATCCGTTACCCTTGATCTTCGATCTTTTGGAACAACTTGGACGTGTAAAGATCTTCACAAAGATTGATCTAAGGGGAGCTTACAATCTTGTGCGTATCAAGGAGGGAGACGAATGGAAGACAGCTTTCCGTACAAAGTATGGCCACTTTGAGTATAATGTCATGCCTTTTGGCCTCACCAATGCTCCGGCCATTTTTCAACACATGATGAATGATATTTTTCAAGAGCACCTTGACGACTTCGTTGTCATCTACTTAGATGACATTCTGATATTTTTCAAGAACGAGGAAGAGCATGAGAAACATGTTCGTCTGGTCCTTGAAAAGCTACACAAGCGAGGACTCTACGCCAAACTAGAGAAATGCTTATTTCACCAGACTGAGATGGAGTTTTTAGGATTTATCGCGACTATAGAAGGTTTGAAGATGGATCCCAAAAAGGTAGAGGCAATCGTGTCTTGGGAAGTTTTGAAGACAATTCGAGATGTGCAATGCTTTCTTGGTTTTGCTAACTTCTATCGAATCTTCATCAAAAATTATTCCCAAGTCGCTGCCCCGCTCACTCGGTTGACATGCAAGGACAAGCTCGAATAGGGATCTCAAGCAAAGAAAGCATTCCAAGATCTTAAGTCGGCATTTACTACAGCTCCAATCTTGGTACACCCTGACTTTGCAAAGGCCTTCTACTTAGAGACCAATGCTTTAGATTTTGCTTTGGGAGCGGTGCTTTCACAGATGGACATAGACGGGAAGCTCCATCCAGTTGTATTCTATTCGCGGAAGTTTTCTGCTGTCGAGATCAACTATGAGATCCACGATAAAGAACTCCTTGCAATAGTAGATTCCTTTCAAGAGTGGCGACACATTTTTGAAGGAGCTGCACATCCAGTGACCGTATACACGGATCACAAGAATTTGGAGTACTTCATGACATCTCGAGTTTTGAATCGTCGTCAGGCTTGATAGAATATGTCGCTTTCCAGATTTGACTTTGTTATTACTTATCGGCCTGGGAAGCAACAAGGACTCTCTGATGCATTATCGAGAAGATCGTATCTTGTGCCGAAGGTTGGAGAAGCAGCGTTCGATCAACAGTGTGCAACATTGCTGAAGCCAGAGTATTTTAGGATTTGCACCGCTTCCATGCCAATTGATACCAATTTCCTCAACCAGGTACTCGCCGCGACTCTTGAAGATTCTATAGCCGCGGATATCAAGCAGCGCATTGATAACGACAAGTTCAAGGTTGAAGAAGATCTTTTATACTTTGAAGAGCGATTGTGTATTCCAAAAGGACCAATACGACTCCGAGTTCTTCAATCTCGTCACGACTTTCCAGTTGCGGGACATTTCGGGTTCAACAAGACTTTGGAGCTTATCTCCCGAGATTTTTGGTGGCCCCAAATGTGGAAGGATGTGAAAGAGTTTGTCATCTCTTATGACATTTGTTCAAGATCCAAGAGCCCTCGACATCGCCCTTATGGTCTTCTACAGCCACTGCCTATTCCGCGTCAACCATGGTCTTCAATTTCTATGGACTTCATCACAGACTTGCCGTCATCAAATTCATTTGATAGCATCTTTGTTGTGGTGGATCGGCTTACAAAGATGGCACATTTTGTCCCTTGTAAGAAGACATCTTCAAGCGAAGATACTGCAAGGCTCTTCCTCGATAACGTATATCGTTATCATGGCCTACTAGATGATATCGTGTTGGATCGAGGGACTCAGTTCGTATCCAAGTTTTGGAGATCTCTCTTTGAGGCATTGAAAGTGGATATCAAACTTTCTTCGGCTTTCCATCCCCAAACTGACGGCCAAACAGAACGGGTCAATCAAGTCTTGGAGCAGTATCTACGGTGCAGCATCAATTATCAGCAAGACGATTAGACCGCATATCTATTGCTTGCCGAGTTTGCTTACAACAACACACTTCATGCGTCGACTCAACAAACACCATTCTTTTCCAACTATGGATACCATCCGAAACTTGACTTATTGAGTCCATCAACAAATATCAATCCGGCAGCTGAAGGAATTGCAAAGCGGTTATCGG
The DNA here is from genome assembly GCA_036785485.1 of Physcomitrellopsis africana. Taxonomy (NCBI): domain Eukaryota; kingdom Viridiplantae; phylum Streptophyta; class Bryopsida; order Funariales; family Funariaceae; genus Physcomitrellopsis; species Physcomitrellopsis africana. The sequence goes on along the minus strand of JAWRVF010000107.1, from coordinate 576,939 downwards.
AACTTCAAGCCACGTTGAAACTTCAATTGCAAGCTGCACAAGAGTCCTACAAGGCGACCGCAGATAGATCTCGGAATGAGGCACCTGCTTTCAAGGTTGGAGATAAAGTATGGTTACTTCGACAAAATATTAAGACGACAAGGCCTTGTGATAAGTTGGACTACCGAAGATTGGGACCATTTGTCATCCAGAGGCAAATCAATCCAGTGGCATATCGTCTGGAGCTACCAGCTGCTATGAAGGTACACCCTGTCTTTCATGTTTCTTTGTTGGAATCTTATCGAGAGTCATCTCTTTCTGGAAGAACACAACATCTGCCACCTAGCATTGAAATTGAGAACCACGAGGAATACGAGGTCGAGAAGGTGCTGGATTCACGGCAAAGGTGGGACAAGTTGGAGTATCTTGTTCATTGGTGCGGCTACGACATTAATGAACGAACGTGGGAGCCAGCCGAAAATCTTGCCAATGCGCCGCAAAAGGTAGAGGAGTTTCATCGACGATATCCTCATAAACCTAAGCTAGTTCAATGATAACTTCTTCTTGAAGCTTACTCATCCAAGAACATAAAAGAGGGGAGAGCACCACCAAAACTCACAGTTGATAAGTTATTTTTTCCAAGATAGAGAACTTTTTCTAGTAGCCAGAGTTTGATTTCCCGACATGGATAGCATGCCAGTCGTGTTATCTCAACCGACTAGCTCACGAAGGCGACCTCAAGATGAAGAACCGCCTGCACCACGACAATGACGGAGGATATCGAGTAACCGATCGCTGGTGATAGTATTTGAGATCGAGCCTGCTTACGATGGTCAGCCAGAAGGTGTGTTTGCAGGACAATTTCACAATGAGGACACGGAAGTTCATGCTTGGTCAGAAGTGGAAGGCGTGGGCCACTACCGTTGGCTTCAAGGGCCGTTGAACCACTTGCTTCACAAACAGCAATTGGAGTTCATTGCAGACGTTATGCGACAAATCTTTATTTTCTTGCGATTGTTCTAACCGACAAACAACATTGCTTCTCGGAGACCTTGAAGCTAAAGGAGAGGGTAATGTTAGGGACATGGTCCTTAGAACCTTCTAGAGACAAGCTTTTAGAACATTCTAGAAGCAAGTCTTTGGAACCCTCTAGAATATTTCTTAAAGATTCCTTAGAATATTCTATAAAGATTCCTAGAAGATTCTTTAAAGATTCCCTTAGAAGGTTCTAGAAGATTCTTAGAATATTTCTAGAATATTCCACTAGATTCTAGGAAGTTGCTTGAGAAGCTTCCTAGTTAAATAGAAGTCCCTTGAGAAGCTTCCTAGTTTAGCGGAAGTAGCTCGAGAAGTTTCCTATCTAGTAGTATATATAGGAGTCGAGGCTGAAGGATTCTTCAGTCTCGACAACACATCTCTTGGAGCTCTAGCTCACTTCTCTGGTGTTGGCCTTGTACTCATCTGCATTAATTTAGTTCTTTCCAGTTCTTCGTGAACTTCTTGTTTAGATTTCTAGTTTGTATTTTGTGTCCGTGACATCCTAAAGGAAAATCCGAAGCATCGGTTTCCAAATAGAAAGCCTTTGCAAAATTTGGGTGTACCAAGATTGGAGCCGTTGTCGTACTGAAATTGCTTATAGTATGTAAAATCCACTCAAAAATCATAATATGTTTATAAATTTAGATATGTGTTAGAATGGTTAGTAAAATAAATTAAAGGGATTGATAGAAGAAACTTTATTTTATGTTTACTTGTTTTGATTATGATATTTAAAAATTATAAGATCTAAATGATTAGTATGAAGCCTTGAGAGAAGGTGGGAGCCTAAGGATGAAAATATAAGCTAGTAGGAGGCTAATTGGGAGGGATGAAATGAAGGCATGATCGGATGAAGGCAAGGAATGGGAAACTTCATCCCTATTGGTTGAATACCATGCCCAATGGACTTTGAGGAGGCTGCCCGCGACCTTAACTAGGGTTTCGGCGACTTCAAGGAGGCCATTAGAAAAACAAAGACTAGGGTTGTAAAGTTTAAGATTTTGGGTACAATTTGTGTACAAAAATTAGAAGATTTGGAGTCAGGGTAAAGAAGTTATAGCCATTTGAAGATAAGGTGTCAATATGAGATATATTGTCACTCTTTTGGGATTTCGCGGAGTTGTACGGAGGCTTTTGGAAATCAAACGGTGCGATTGGAAAGGTGATTTCAAGATCTACGTCTGTTACAAAAGAATTCTTAAGTTTTAAGTTTAGATGAAGGAGATATGAAGAGTTGAAGACAGCGCATCCAATTCCAAGGCAGTAAGCACACCGTGTTGTTAATAGTTATGCTTTGAGCCATAACTTGAGTTTTCAGACGAAATTTTGGCTCAAACTTCTTGGAAAATGTGTCATTTTGTGTTAAGAAGCTATACATACAATGTTAATGGAATTTGAGCTTATAGTTTGTGAGATATGAAGAAATTCGTATGGGGGTGTATAAAGACAAGGGTTTGAAGCGGCTGTTAGGGTTTTCAAGATATCTCAAGATCCGCAATGAATTTGTAGTTAAAAATTGTTGTAGAGATTGATAAAAATACATCAATACTTTATGTAAAATTTTACCATGTTTGAACGGTCGGATCAAGAGATATGAGATGTTGAAGTTTGGGAAAATTTCCACATAAAGATATATAAGGTTTTAGAGGATTTTATCATACTTTGGATGTTGTTAGTTACTTGAGGCTTATGTATTTGATGTAATTTCTCAAAAAGGAAATATATATATATATATAAACTTTGAGTTTTCCTCATTTTTGAAGCTTGATTGAGAAATTAATGACAGCTAGAAGCCCAGCGCTTTCTTAAGGCAAATTCTCTCTACCCCGACACCGTAATAAATGCCGTTTTAAGATTTTGAAATGCTTTCTCCGTTAGAGGTCCCCATTCTAGCTTATCCTTATATGTTAATTGAGTGAGTGGAGCAGCAACTTGAGAATAATTCTTGATGAAGATCCGATAGAAGTTAGCAAAGCCGAAAAAATATTGTACGTCTCTAATCATCTTTGGAACTTCCCAGAATACAATTGCTTCCACCTTCTTGAGATCTATCTTCAAGCCTTCTGTAGTTGCAACAAATCTTAAAAATTCCATCTCAGTTTGGTGAAATAAGTACTTCTCCAACTTGGCATAGAGTCCTCGCTTGCGTAGTTTTTCGAGTACCAAACAAACATGCTTCTTATGCTTTTCTTCATTCTCAGAAAATATCAAGATACCATCCAGATAAATGACAACAAAATCATTTAGATATTCTTGAAAAATATCGTTCATCATATGTTGAAAAATCGCAGGAGCATTGGTAAGACCAAATGGCATGACATTGTATTCAAAATGACGATACCTTGTACGAAAAGCTGTCTTCCATTCGTCTCCTTCTTTGATTTGCACAAGGTTGTAAGCTCCCCTTAGATCAATCTTTATAAAGATCTTTGCACGTCCAAGTTGTTCCAGAAGACTAGAGATCAAAGGTAATGGATAGCGATTCTTCTTTGTCACCTTGTTGAGACCTCGATAGTCCACGCACATCCGTAGTGAGCCATCTTTCTTCTTCACAAATAAGATTGGTGCCCTAGCTGGCAATTTTGAATGACAAATGAAATTCTTGGCTAGGTTCTCGTCAATGTATTTCCGCAACTCAGCCAATTTCGTCTGCGATAGGTTGTAGATTGGACCAAAAGGCGGTTGTGCTCCTTCTTGCAATTCTATGGTATAATCATATGGTCGATGTTCTGGTAGCATGTCAACATTCTTCTTTTGGAACACGTCTTGAAACTCCTTGTATTGTTCTGGTATTCCTGCTGTTGAAATCTGCTCTCCACTAGTTGGAGCCGCATAAATGACCAATGGTGTGCCTTCCTTACACGATCTTACAAACGTTCTTGCTCTAATGAACAAGGATTTTTTGGTTTGGAGTCTTCTTCCAGGCTTATCCTCAAGTTGTTCTATGGAAAATGTTATCCTCCGCAACCTCCAATCTATGGATGGATTATATTTTTTCAACCAAGAAAGACCAAGAATAATAAGATTTGACGGGGTGCTAATAATGTTGAAAATAATATAACTACTGTGGTCTTTAAACGTCACTTCTATAGGTTCTGATTCATGGATGACACTACTAGATAATAAAGGTCGTCCATCTATTACTTCTACGTGATTAGGTTTGAATTTTTATATTAGGGGAATTTTGTGATGCTTAGCAAATTCTTGGTCTCAGAAACAAGCAGATGCTCCTGAATCTAATAAGGCTAAGGTTTTTTGTTTTTGAGGACCAAAAAATAAAAGAATTGTAAAACAACGGGCAAGTTGAGTAGAAAGAGAGGAACTTGGTTTTGATTTGTCCAGCCGCACGGTTCCTATTGTGGCTGGGCATCTTCGTTTTCTTGAACAAATGCACCTCTATTCTTGATGCTCCGTCCATTTTGCTTCTTCGGATAGTTTTCAGCTCTGTGGCCTTCTCCACCGTAATAAAAGCACAAACCTTTCTCCATACACTGCTTCTTTTTTTCTGGAGTGAGAGCTTTGACACGTACTACATCAATCCGCATGTCTTCTGTCTTCACTTGTGAATATAGGCTACTTGCCGATATAATTGCGCCGTGATGACTTGTATATTATCTGGAGCATTGATCTTGGCGTCATTGAAATAGGCGGTTATCGCACTTTATAGCTTGGCTTATGGCTTCGTTGAGCGTTCGTGGATCAGAAAGAGATAATAACAAATTCTTCACGTCGTCCCTTAGACCCCAATAGAATTGGCTCATCAATGCTTCTTCATCCCAATTGATGTCGCATGCCAATTGCCTGAAATCCGATGCATAGACTGATGCAGAGCGAGTCCCTTGTCGTAGTGATCGAATTTTTGTTGTAGCCCACCGAGCCTTGTCATGCTCGCCAAATGCTTCTGCAAATGCCTCCAAAAAAGTCTCAAAGTTGTTCAAAATCGGTGATCCTTTTTCAAATAGAGGAGCAAACCACGATAAAGCTTGTCCCGTAAGCAAAGTTCCAACCAATCCAACGCGTGATTCCTCCGTCGGATAACGTTCGGGTTGTAGAGCTATTATTAACTTGATTTGATTGATGAAACCTCGAAACTTGGAGTGTGTGCCATCAAACTTGTTTGGAAGGCTAATACGAGGTTTTTTTTGTTGTGGAAGTAATGGTTCTTGTTGAACCACAGGTAAAACTGCTTCTTCTGGTGCAGAAACTTGAGGCTGATGAAGCCCAGATTGTGCTATTCCGGATGCTCCATTATTATGAAGTCTTGCAAAGACTCCTTCCATCACCGTAGTTCTCTATGATAACGTAGCAAGAACATTCATAATGGCCTCTATCTTGGACTCCAAACTTTCACTCATATTAATGTCTTGACCTCCAACCATTCTAAGAGAAAGAAAGTAATTGTTTCTACAAGGAGGAAATATTGGTTTAGAAGGGGTACTCCGCAACCTCTAAAACGCCTTAAGACCTTCAAAAAGAGGGGTAATCCACTCTCTCCAAGAAGAATAAGACTCCAATATTATGAAAAAAAGATATCAGTTTAGAGGAGGGTAATCCGCAACCTCTAAAATACTAGTATACGTTCAAGAAGAGGGATAATGCACACTCCAAGAAGAAGAAATTAACTCTGATATCCAAGGTGAGAGTAGTCTCGACAAACTGTCACGGACACAAGATAAAGACTTGAAGTCTAAACAAGAAGTTCAAGAAGAACTGGCAGGAAACTGGATTAATCAGATGAGTACAAAAACAACACCAGAGAGGTGAGCTAGAGCTCCAAGAGATGTGTTGTCGAGACTGAAGAATTCTTCAGCCTCGACTCCAATATATACTCCTACCTAGAAAGCTTCTTAAGCAGCTTCTTCCAACTAAAGAGCTTCTCAAGCAACTTCTATTAAATAGGAAGATATTAGAAGGCTCTGGAAGGTTCTAAAGAGTTCTAAGAAACTTCTAGAATATTTTAGAAGGTTCTAACAAGTATGTCCTTGACACTAGGAAGATATTAGAAGGCTCTGGAAGGTTTTAAAGAATTCTAAGAAACTTCTAGAATGTTCTAGAAGGTTCTAACAAGTATGTTCTTGAAATTTTTTTAAATTTAGTCAATTCATTCTCAGATAGACTATAGATCGATCCAAATGGAGACTAAGTTCCCTCTTTGAGATCAATTGAGCAATCATATGGATGCTGCTTTAGAAGAATGTCTATATTTTTTTTTTCAAAAATGTCTTAATAATCTTGATATTGGCTTGGAATGCCACTTGAAGTCCTTCCACCATCAAAAATGAGTGTAGCATAAATAGCAAAAGATGATCTTTCTTTTGCTTCATTCATAAAAGCTTTTGCACCTATAAGTACAAATTTTATTACATTAGGCTTATGATTTGTTACTTGATTTATGGAACTCTTATTAATGCTTTGAAAAAAGTCAAGTCTATAAAAAATCCAATCTATTTGAAGGTTATACTTTTCTAGCCATGATAAACCTAAAATGACTGGATTAGAAGAAGATTTAATTATATTAAAGATTATACAATTATTATGACCATCTATTGTTACAATTATAGGAAGGATTTCATGAGTAGCATTTCTAAAAGATAATATGTGACCATCTATTATTTCTATATGTATGGATTTAGTTTTTTGTACTAAAGATATTTTACAACTTTTAACATATTTTTTATTTAAAAAACACACTGAGGCTCCTAAATCTAATAAAGCAGAGGCTTTGTGATTTTTAGGTCTCAAATAGATATCTATTATAAAACAATGAGAGAATTTTTAGGAGAAGATAGGACCTTTATTAGAAATTGTACAAGATTCCAACTACACGGTGTCATATTGCATTTACATGCAGTATGTAAAAATAATATATATCTTGTATCTATTGTTATTACATGTGTGAATGCTAGAGGTTATTTTAAAAGATATTATAAGTAGAGGATTTATTATAGCCACTTAGTTAGTGAATTAAGATGGCTATTTATTTTGTTCCTACCTTATTTATATCCTAGAATAGACTCTTTTGTAATTAGAAGAAAGGTAAAGGTTGTTTTATCTTTCTTGTTGACTTTTGAGGTAGAATGGACCTTGTGAGGGATAAGAAAGAAGAACATGGGGTGAATAGGGCCTATCCAATAGGATTTGGCTGCCCATGTGAACGTCTCATAGTTAAATATGGAAAGAAAGGGAGATATACTCTTGCTAGACCGAGAGAGGAGGCGGTTTTGAATATTAAACTTTGGAGAAAGATAGCTCCGTGGATATAGAAGCTATTGTAATAAAAATTGGTAGGTATATTCTTCAAATTGTGAGGATTCTAGAACCTACTCACTTGCTTGTTTTGGAGTTGTGAACAAAACATTATGCTTGTTTTAGTAGAGTAGGATTTGCTACCACCTGATGAAGAGGGGCAGAAACTTCGAGCTGCCACTGCAAGTTTGATTTCGACTCTTTCTCAATGAAATTTACAGAAATTGTGAAAATTTGTGCTAGCTTTCTATCAAGACATCTCTTGTAGCATTTGGAGTTGGAGATCAAAAGTTGTGAGCTTGAGAGTGGGAAAGGATTTGCTGCCACCCAATGAAGAGGGGTAGAGACTTTGTTCAACCACCCAAGTCGGACAGTCTGTTCAATCTTTTTGATATTTTAGATGCTTATAGTAGCTTGTATAAGCTTTCCAAAAAAATAAAAATCAATACATTTGGAGCTTTGATGAAAGTTTTATGAGTCATAAAGTGTCAAAGAGGGCAAATTATTGCTAGGGTTTGAAGAGTAGAATCAACTAGCTACAAAATCTGGAATTTGAGAGGCATGCATGCAAAATTTTAAAATAAGTTAGATGATGGAGTGAGCTTTCTAAAAAGCTATTGCATGTCCAATTTGGAGAAGGGAAGTGATCACAACAAAGGCTGAAGTAAAGAGGAGCTTTGCTGCCTTTACATTTGCTTGGAAATTTTAGTGCCTACTTCTTTTAGTCATAACTTTTAAACGGTCAGTCATCTATTTGTGAAATTTTGATATGTTTTACAATAGATTATTGGCTTTCCATAGGCTATAAGGACGCTTGATTTGACCTTTGGATGAATTTATAGTGATATATTTAGTTTCAGCTTGTTATATAACTTGTATTCTTCATATGCGGTTGTATTTTGAGGTATACTTGAATACATACATACTTTGCTTATACCTTTTATACAAGTATATATACTTATATTTATATCAAGTATTTATATAAATATTTTACAAATATTATACATAATATTTATACAATTATTTGTACAAGTATTTATATAAGTATTATACCAAGGATTATACTAGTATTATACAAGTATTTATATAAGTATTATATCAAGTATTATATAAGTATTATACAAGTATTTATACAAGTAATATTTAAGTATTTATACTTTATATTTATATAAGATTTATACAAATATAATATAAGTATAATTTGAAAGCTTGAACAAATATTGTGCAAGTATAGAAGATACTTGCACGGCTTCCTCTCATGTTCCCTACTAGTTCTAGTAGCAGCTAGGAACCCGGCATTTTTCCAAGGCGAATTCTCTCTACCCGACAACGGTCCTTATTGTAGCTAACATATTGTCTTCTTTGATAGCCGTACTTCTCATCTTGTGGTTGTATCATTTCTTTGGATAATGTTGAGCAATGTGCTTAGGTTCTCCACAATATAAATATAATCCTTTTTGACAACGACGAGTCTTTTCTTATTTAGTAAGAGATTTAAATTATACCTCGTCAATTTGTATATCTTTTACTTCTAAATGTACGTATTGAGAAGATGTTGATGTTGCCATTGTATTGTAGTAACATTGGGGCTCCCTTCTACGGCTGTCTTATCAAAATTTAAAAAGCTGATTGTCACACTTCACAGCAAAATCAATTGCTTGATTCAATGTCTAAAGATCGGATAAGTTGAGTATCAATTTCTTTATCTCATATTGTAATCCATAAAAAAATTAGCTAATAAGTGCAGCATCATCTCACTTGGTGTCAATTGCTAATTATCAAAATTATGAAGCATATGATGTCGCTAATCAATTGCTTTGTTGCAAGATATGGATCTTATTAGTTGCGACATGAATTGCATTATGTTCTCCATACATACATCGAAACTCCGCTAAAAATACCTCTAAATTATTCAATACGGGATCACGTTGTTCAAGAAAGGATAAAAACCATGATAAAGCAGAATCTGATAGTATTGTTCTAATAAACTTGACTTGTGAATCCTGGGTTGGATAACTTTGGGATTGAAGTTCAATGACGAGTTGTACTTCATTGATGAATCCTTGAAACTTAGATCTGGTGCCATCAAACTTCTCCGACAAACTAATTTTTGGTTCTTTAATACTTGAATGGTGTTCAATTGTAGGTGAAGTGGTATGGCTTGAAGCAACTCGAATCATCTCTATATCATTATTTCTTGCTAATCTTGTTGCTTCTTGTAGTGGTGCATTGAATTAATGCATTGCAAGTATTAATTCTCTCATTTGCTCTTACATTTGTACCATTACATTCTTCATTTCAATAAACTCTATCATGATATTACAATAGAAAAAGAAAAAAAATGTCTACTCTTACTACAAAATAAAATATTCAAGAATAAAGAAAAAATTCTAGGAATAATATCAATTTAAAAGTGGATAATCCATAACTTCTAATATGCTTATGTCTTATCAAAAGAAAGAGATAATCCACTTTTAATCAAGAAGAAACAAAGCTCTAATATTATAACTTCATTTTTGTCAATTTATCAAGGACACGAACTAAAACAGATGCATAAGTTAGTAAAAACTATATCAAAGGAAAATAACAAGATAGAAATAAAGAAGTATGTATATTGAAGAAGAAATTGGAATAGCTATTGTCAAAGACTAGAAAATACATGAGACTCTTAAATCAGATTAGAAATAAGAAAAGAGTTAACAAGAGTGAAGAAGACTTCACTCTTGTTTCTATATATACTACCTATCCAAGAGCTACGTGGCAATATTCTATAGGACCTCCTACACATGTCTAATTTGTAAGCCACATGTGTAATTTGTAAGACACGTGTCAAACTTGCAAGACAAGTTTTCCACATATACGCCATGTACTTAGCTTGTGCTACAAGCTACCAACATGTGCAACACATCGCTAGCTTGTTTCACAAGCTATCAATATGTGCGACATGTAGCTAGCTTGTTGACCAAGTTTCTAACCTACCAATCACCTATAAATATGTATAAAGATGATTTCATATCTATAGAGCTTTTAGGAAGCTTTTTTTAAAATATTATTAAATTAATTTATTTTACCTACTTCTACTAATCTATATTAATTAGATAATTATTGGAATAAATCTTATATTTGTTACATGGCTATTACCAAAGACAAAGAGACTAGAGATTCTTGAAACTAAATTAGAAGCAAGAAAGATATTGATAAGAGTGAGGAAGGCCTCACTCTTACTTTTATATATACTATCTAATTAATAAGCTATATGGCACTATCCTATAGGCTATATAACACGTATTCAATTTGCGAGACATGTGTCTAACTTGTAGGACAAGTTTCTTACATGTGTGCCATTTGGTCAACTTGTAATATAAGTGGCCAACATGTAGAATATGTCACTAATTTGTTGACTAAGCTTTCAACCTACTAATCACTTACAAACATATATAAAATCAAATCCACATCTATAAAGCTTCTACAAAGCTTTGCAATAAAATATCAATTATTTAATATAATTTTATTTATTTCTATGTAATTCTATTTATCCAAGTAAATATACTAATAATTATAAATATCCATAATATGTATTGAAGAATTTTGATGAAATAAAATCATAATTTGAAGGATTCTTATAATAAGTTAAATTCTTTTTCAAATAACATCTTTTTAGATATCTTGATAGAATCACTTAAATAGGATTTTTATAGGTATATTTTTATTTATATATAATTTTTTATTTTTATTTTTAATAAAAAATAATTCATAAGTTTTATATGATATAAATTTATTTTTAGAATAATTTATGATCACATTTGAAAAAAACAATTGAAAAAAGATAGTAGAAACAAAATTCCAATTTTTCCAAAAAAGGTCACGTTCAATTTCTATGTATATTGCCAAACTACAACACCTTGCATGCAATATGAATTAAAATTAAAAAGCTCTTATCAATCAATTTTAATATAGCTTAAAAGATAATATCAAAGATCTATTATTGATAATATCAAAATCTGATTCATTAAAATAATTTATCATTCAAGCAATTGTATACAACAATCAATTCTTTGAAAGGCACTAAGAACAAAGATTTAGATGTCTATAATAAAAATATAGATGTTATTTAAGATTTTTTAAAAAAATATATATATTTAAAATTAATAAAAATATAATATATTTTATTATATTATAAAAAATTTAAATCATTTTTAATCCATAAATAGATTTAATTATTTTTATATATTTTAAATTATCTAGTTTAAAAGTTATTATATATATATATATATATATATATATGAGTGTGTATATTTTAAATCTTACTAAATAATAAATTTTCTAGTAAAGAAAAAATTGCCATGTCTTTATATTAAAATTAATAACTATTAAGATTTTAATTTATAAGAAATCTTATATTTTAAGATATTCTAAGGTAAATTAAAATATCTTATATATTAGTATAAATATAATGTTATTTAATTCTTAAAAGAATAATATAAGAATCTTAAAAATATATCAAAGAAGGTATGTATTTTTAATTTGTAACATTTATCTTAATCATATAACAACTACATATGACAATATCAAGATGATATATACAATAGAACATGATATAAGAAGAAACCAATGCAATATTCATGCTTGGGTTTTTTTTTTTTTAATATGTCTATAATTTTTTTTTAAATTTTGCTTCAACAAAATAGAGGACTAATAGCTAGTAGATTTATTTCAAAAATTGTTATGTAAAAATCAATGAGATTAATCAATAGAATTGTAACAATTTCAATAGTTACAAATTTAAATCTTGTATTTTAAAAAAAACGTTGTCATACTGCATTTACGTGTAGTTTGTAAAAATATTATATATTTTATATTTATTGTTATTATATGTGTGAGTGCTAGAGGTTATTTTAGAAGATATTATAAGAAGAGGATTTATTTTAGCCACTTAATTAGTGAATTAAGATGGTTATTTGTTTTGGCTCCTACCTTACTTATATCTTAGAATGGATTTTTTTGTAATTAGAAGAAAGGTAAAGGTTGTTTTACCTTTCTTGTTGACTTTGAGATACCATGGACCTTGTGAGGGATAAAAAAAAAGAGTATGGGGTGAATAGGGCCTGACCAATAGGATTTGGTTGCCCATGTGGGCATGTCATAGGTGGATGTGGAAGAAAAGGGGAGAAGACTCTTCTTGTTAGGGAGAAGGGTTTCAATTTTTGAACAGTGAAATTTGGAGAGAGATAGCTCACAGGGTATAGAAGCATTTGTAATGAAATTTGAAGGATGTATTTTTTGATGTGTGAGGATTTTAGAACCTAATCACTTGCTTATATTGGAGTTGTGAGAAAAAAGTTATACTTGTTTTAGAAGAGTGAGGTCTGCTGCTATTGAAAAGTGATGGTAGAAACTTCGAGCTGCCACTGCAAGTTTGATTTCAACTCTTTCTTAGTGAAATTTGTAAAAAGTATAGAAAATTGTGCTAGCTTTCTATCAAGCTATCTCTAGTAGTATTTGGAGTTGGAAAGAGAAAGTTGTGAGCTTGAGAGTGGGAAAGAGTCTACTGCCACCTGATGAGGAGGGGCAAAGACTTTGTTCAACCACCCAAGTTGGACAGTCTCTTCAATCTTTTTGATATTTTAAATGATTATAGTAGCTTGTGTAAGCTTTCTATAAAAACAAAAATCAATGTATTTGAAGCTTCTATGAAAGATTTATAAGCAGTGAAGTGTCAAAAGGGCAAATTGTCACTAGGGTTTGAGAAGTAGATTCGACTAGCTATAAAATCTGAAGTTTGAGAGGTATATATGTGAAATTTTAAGGCAAGTCAGATGATGGAATGAGCTTTTTAAAAAGCTATTGCATGTCTAATTTGGAGAAGGGAAGCAACCACAACAAAGGCTGAAGTGAAGAGGAGTTTTGTTGCCTTTGTATTTGCTAGGAATTTTTAGTGCCTATTTCATTTAGCCATAACTTTTAAACAGTAAGACATCTATTTGTGAAATTTTGATATATTTTACAATGAATTATTAGCTTTCCATAGGCTATAAGCACAATTGATTTGACATTTGGATGAATTTTTAGTGATTTATTTAGTTTCAGCTTGTTGTATAACTTGTATTCCTCATATGCGATCGTATTTTGAGATATACTTGAGTATATAGAAACTCTGCTTATACTTATTATACAAATATATATATTTGTATTTATATCAAGTATTTATATAAGTATTTTATAAGTATTATATATAATATTTATATAAGTATTTGTATAAGTATTATACCAAGGATTATATTCTATTTTTATATAAGTAATATACCAAAGATTATATTCTATTTTATATAAGTATTATATCAAGGATTATACTATATTTTTGTATAAGAATTATATTATAGTTTTGTACAAAGATTATATTCTATTTTTGTATAAGGATTATATTCTATTTTTGTATAAGAATTATATTCTATTTTTGTATATAGATTATATCCTAATATTATACAAGTATAGAAGATACTTGCACGGTGCCATATTGTGACACAATTATATGGTGAAATTATGATTGAAAATGATTTTTTAATTAATATTCTATTATCTTAATTCAACAAGAATTCAACATATTTTAACAAGGTTTTTATGAAAGCCTCTTAGTTTATTTTCTTCACTTAATAGCTAATAGATAAGAATTAGTTAGTAATTTTACCTTCGAGGCTATAGTAATTCTTTTACTGTGTTAAAAAAACCATAAAATAGTAAAAATATAGTATAAAGGATAAATTACTAGCATGATTCATACTAGGGTTAAGTTGAGGGTAAGGTCAGGCTACAAAATCCCTAGGATAAGTTACTAGCATGATTCATACTAGGGTTAAGTTGAGGGTAAGGTCAGGCTATAAAATCCCTAGGATAAGTTAGATTGATATCCGGGGATTGCATGTTTGTAGGACAGGGTCGAAATTAGATCTTTGGCCATTAAAACAACTACCTAGGAAAAAGTACAAGAGATTTTGTAGATTGGGTTTTTGGATTGGATAGCTAACTTGAAGCTTGTTCCAAGGACATTAAGCTTGTTGCCATAGGATTTTGAATGACTTTGCAATCATTGTTCATAGTCAATATTTATATTAGTGTTTTGGGTTTTATGTAAGACAATGATAGCTTGCATTCTTGACCAATTTGTGCAATTTGTGTTGCATCTATAGTTCAAAATTTGATATTGTTTGGATTGTTGGATGTGCTAAGTGTGCACAAAAGTTTGTATTAATCTAATAGTGCAATCAAGAGATATTTGTGCTTTGATACAAAGGATTGTCGGAAGTTGGCAATTTAATATTGGATAAGATTTCTGTAATAACTAAAGATCTATTAATTGGATCAATGTAAATTTTGGCATGGTGATAGAAGACTTAAAGATCAAGCTACAAACCAAGTTTGAGTTGAAGTTAATAGTTGAAGAAGGAGAAATCACCACTGGAGTTTTTGCATCAATTTTTGAGTTGGCGGCCAAGTATCATCAGTGCGGTTTTTGGGCATTTTGTCGCAGTCTGTAAGTTGGGTTGGACTGAATTTTTTTGAGCATGTAGAAGGCTTATATTGACATGTGTGTGCAAAATTTCACACTAAGTGGATAGTTGGATTAAAAGTTATAGCTTGTCAAAGCTCGCTGATTAGAATTAGGGCTTGCAAAGAAAAATAAAAATTGCTTAATTATAAAAGAAACAAGGCAATTGGGGTATATGTATGGTTGATGTTACTAAGAGGAATATTTTTAAACACTTTTGAATTGAAATTTGAATTATATTCATCATATATGGGTGAAACCTATTAGGATTTCTTGATTATTTGCAAACACAACTTTATCTTTCACAGCCAGGTGCCCGGTGCATTTCCGAACAAGACAACACATAATACAACAACGGCTTCCTCTCATGTTCCTTGCTAGTTCTATTAGCATCTAGGAACCCAGTGTTTTCTCAAGGCGAATTCTTTCTACCTGACAATGTAATGTGATAAACATTATTATTATTAAAGTAAATAAAATAAATAGATATAATTAAAAATAGATCATATTAATAATAGTTTATTTTATAGATTATTATAAGAAGTTTTTTAGATATAAGTTAAATCTACAAATTTTCTTAGATATATTGCATATCTATTAATAATTTTCTTTAAAGTTTTTTGATTCTATGATATTAACTTAGAAATATCTTTTAATTTATATGTTTGTTATAAAAAAACTTTCTACTTCTAAAGTTATTTCTAGATGGCTTTATTATTAACTAGTGTATATAGAGATAAAATAGATGTTGTCTTTAATCTTATTAATGCCTCTTATATATTTTAATATTTATTAAATATTTTGATCTTAATTGAATCTAATGCTAGTTATTTCAGATCTATTAATTTTTTGTTGTTCTAACTTTAGGCTTTTTTTTAATCGTTATTAATTTAGAAATTTTATTCTACTATGACCAATTTGTATATATTTTTTTTAAAAAGCTAGCTAATATATTTTGAATTATCAAAGATAATTAGTTTATTTTTTTAAAATTATTACTAATATTAGACTAATATTTTTTGATAAATAGTTTTTTAATAAAATATCTTAAAATCTTATTAGCTTGTTAGCTTGTAATATCTTTATATAGTTTGTTAATTTCAAGAAGTTGTAGTATTTTGAAATAATTTTATAAATTTTACAAACATATATTATGAAGTCTTTTTAGAATCTTGGGGATTTTTTAACATTTTTCTAAAATTATCAAAAATCTTTGAAAAGCTTTGAGTAAGAAGTTCAATATTAAATTCTATCAAGAAATTGTTTTTAAAGAACTTTTTGTAGTACTTTAAGTAACAAATCACTACATCTTTGGACAACAAGCTTTTAACCTTGAAAGTAGCATACATAAAGATAAAAAATTATAATGTTATCTTCAATCTTGTCTACTGTTTGTTTAACTCTTCTTTATGTTATAACCTAAAAAATTCTTTGACTATATTATAAAAATCCAACATAATTTTATACTTATCTATTACATTTTTTATCCTTTTCAAGAAAAAAGTTTATTTCTATACTAAGTTGTATCCCTACTACTATATGCAGTTTTGCTTTATATAATTAGTTTTCAATCAAACTTTTGACATATGTTTAATAAATTGTAATACAAAACATGTAACACCAACATTGACGGGGTTGCTCGGCATTGGTGGTGGTGAAGCTGGGTGTTAGCAAATTGGGTTTTCGGCGGTCGGTGGCGGTGTGTGCGGTTGGTGGGCTGCCCGACCTGCACTTGACGAAGCTACATTATGAGGATATAGTACAATATGATTGATGGAGGATTCACGGGGATTAGAAGCAGTAGGGCTTGGGGCCTGGGGGTGTCGGTAAACCATGCTGCCTCTTCCGGAACTTTGTAATATTTAGGTGTACGATCTTGAAACTTAGATCCATTATTTCTGTTCGCGGAGTCTTCTTAGTTCGGTTTTTTATTGCTAGTATGATAATAGTAGCCTTATGGGTTGCTTCAATTGAAGCCCTCCTCTTGTGCTTTCCTATTTAGTCCCGCAACCACATTGGCTTTTAGAATCATTGGCACATTTCCGCTGAATTAAAATTTCACTGCTGGCTATCTTGTGTGTCTCTTGGAAGCTCTATCATTATGGCTTGGCTTGGCTTGACCTAGATTTTGTGAAAAAAGGCTATTGGGTTTAAGAGCGAAGAAATTTGTGGATACTCGTAGCACCCAGCTTTCGGTAAAGTGGCTGCAAAATCATGCGTGTGATTAGTATTGAGACTTCTTTCGTTTAGTAACACTACCAAATTGTACTGAAGAAAATGCAGTAATGAACATCTTCTGAGTTCCTTCATTGCTGTGGAAACAATCTCACATCTCACCATCACCTTGGAACTGACGACCTTGAAATGAAGTCTGTGTTGGAATTAGGAAGCTCCTATTGCCGCCATTCAGACTGTTTTAGAGCACTCAAGGCGGAGGACCATTACTCCGACTTTCAAATACAGCCCTGTATTTTGACACAAGCTATGAAGGATCTCTGAGAAGGTCCAGTCCAGTGGAGGGCTGCCAAGGATTGTTTGGTGAGCTGCATGTCAAGGAGTGAATAGGTCCTGTTGTCACTTTGGTCAATCTTGTGCCAATTTGCAGCAAGTTCCAGGTGGGGCGCAATGGCCCTGGGTATTGTCATTGCACCTAGTGGAGAGAAAAGTGTTTGTCTAGTCTGGTCCAGTTTTGTTGGGAGGACCACCATTGTGACTGCTTGTGTGCTTAATCTCTGCACTAACTTTGATGATGTTTCGGATAAATTTGAAGAATCTTGAATCAAGTGCTCCAGTGGTATGAACAATTGCTAGGGATAATTGCTCAAGTAACAGTTTTTCATCAATTCAATCCCTTTGTCAAAGTGATTGAAGGGGAGGGATTATGGTACTTTTAATGGGACAATCTCCTTGCTATAACTTTTGAAGACTTTGTGACTATAAGGCTCTTGTTGCTATTGTTGTTATATATATATATATATATATATATACACACACATACAGACATGTGTATCTCTTTCCATATTTTTTATTTTTTTAAATATTAAGAGAAGAGAATTTAAAAATAAAATAAAATAATAGAATGTTGTTGATGCTAGTATGGAGTAGAATATATAATTTGGTATCATTTTTTGGACCAAATTATAAGTTTGTTTGTAATTGTAAGATTGATTTTACTTTGGCTAATAGAAATTTGAGATACATCAATAGAACAATATATTGGTTTTGTTATAGAAAGATATGCAAAGGAAAAAAAAAAAAAAAAAAAAAAAAAAAAAACTATAACAAAGTTAAATTTAAGTATTTCAATCTTGTAATATTTGGATTAATTTATAGAATTTATCTTTTTTTTATATAAATAATCATAATTTTTAAATATATATATATATATATGAAAAAAAAATTGAATAATTTTGCATGCATCAATAGACAAAAATTATTATTCAAGATAATGCAAACTACAAATAATGCAAATTAATCCAAAACTCTAAGATTTATCTAACATTAATTTGCTTAATCACTATAGTTTCTATTATCTATGCTTATTAATATTTTTTTGCCAAATATTTTATTTTTATAAAATAAAATTAAGAACCTTTATTTAACAAGTATTACTTCAAATACTAATATATATTAGGAACAATATAAGTTTTTTTGTTTTTTCTTCATTAGATTTTAGGAATGGACTATTGATTCCTTATATTATTAAATTTTGAATCTAAAAAATTTAAATTAAATTAATAAATAATAAATAAATATTTTAGATCTCTTTTTGATAAGGCACAAATAAGTCTTGTAAAAGATAGAAAATATTTAGTAAATGAATTAATATATAATAACTTTGTAAAAGTCGAATAGTTTCTAATTAGATATTTAGATGAAGAATAGTATTCTATCATCAAAGAATAGCTCAAGCTCATCTTGATCTTTAAACAAAATCTTCAAAAGTATTGCTATTAATCCACTTGAAGTAATTTTTAAAACAATGTATTAAAATATATATATATATATATATATATATATATATATATATTTATAAGATAGAATTTATCAATCCCATGGGATCAGGAAAATGTTCCCCTTCCTTTGAATGATACCAAGCATACAAGGAATGAAATCCTACAAACAAATTGACAAAGACTAATTTGTGAAGGAAAAGAACTCGAGCATCTTATAAGAGTTTTTAAAGAGCAACTATCCTAAGTTGGTTACATTCTAAAAAATTGACCAATATCTATTACAAAAAAAAATTCTCTTATATCTAAGAGACTATTAATAAGATTTTAAAAAAGTGATGGTATTAGAATTTTGAAATTACATCAAAATTTTGGTTTGGATTCTCAATCAACTAAGAATAAAGAGAGAGAGCTTGGATAATCCAAGTCCTCTTATGAAAGTAAATAGAGGCTTGTTAAAAGACAATTATATCTATTCTTTAATTCTAAATATCCTAATCTATATCTATGCTCTTTATTCATCTAAAGATTAATTCCAAAGGCAAATGTTGATTATAGTTGAAAATTATAAAACAAACAAATAAATATAAAAATAATGTATAAAATTTTTTTTTTTTTTCCTTTGTCTCTCTCTCCCATTATATAAATACATATATATATATATATATATATATATATATATATATATATATATATATATATGTGTGTGTGTTTTGATAAAATTAAAATTAAAAAAATAATAAAAATAACAAAAATCTTTTCTAATATTGTATATTAAATAAAAAAATATTATTTGATAAAATATCTTTTCTATTATAATTAAAATAAAATTTGACATTAATATTGCTTATTTATATACCATTATCTATACTTATCCATAATATTAATAAAAGTTTTTACTTTTAAAGTACTTATCAATTTTTATTAATATTTATTATTTTTTTAATTTTAGTTTTATTAATATATATATATTAATTATATATATATATTAATAATTCTAAATAATTCTTAATTTTTTAAAAACAAAGTCTTAACTTGAAATTATTAGACTTGAATTTAAGTTATTGCTTTATCACCACTAATAGATTTTGTTCTAATTTTTTAATTCCTAATAGAATAGAATATCTCAAGAAAGTTTTAAATAAATTTTATTATTATTTTATATCTTTTTTTAATTTCATTTGATAACAATTGGCTAAATAATAACTTTTTACAATATAACTTCTAAATAATTTTTAATACATTTATTTTTCTTTCTAAATGATTTAAAAAGAACTTAAGTTTAGATTTATTGTTTATTAATTTGCAATCTTTTAATTCATTAAGTTTAAACATATTAATATGCAAAGAAGATAAAATCAAATAAAATATTTTTTAATAATAATAAAATATTAATAAAATCCTAATTTAAAGACATAAATTCTTTATTCTTCAAGTTATAATTTAGAAAAATATCAATTGTAACAAACCAACTTTAAATTCTATATAGTAGAACTTTTGAAAAGGTAACAACCTTGCCAAAGCTAGTCCTTATTATACAAGGTATAATTTGCAAGTTTGATTGTTTAGAATTAAAATTTTGAATAAGTAGTAAATTCTATCTATTCTCTAATATTTATTTTAAAAAACCAACAATAAATAAGTATTACATATAAAAAATATTTTAAAGAGGATTATAAGAATTGCTTGGATTTATTAGAAGAAAAATAAATAGAAGTTTTGGATATCTCTTGGTTGGATATACAATAATTTTGGTTAATTTTTTTTATTGAATATAAGACATTAGTCAATAATAATTAATTTATTAAAAAATATGATATATATATATATATATATATATTTAGAATTATTAATAATCAAAGTATATATTTCTTATTTTAGAAGAATTTTGAGACCAATTTCAAGTGCATGCTTAGAATGTTGGCTCTTTATACTATATAGTCAATTCATCTTAAAATACTAACTAAAAAAATTAATATGTATGCAATTAAGTAGCTAAAAAATTTATTATTATACAAATAAATTGATATCTATGATATATTTTAATAAAAATATAATATTGATTAATCATAGTATTTTATAAAAAATTTAAATATGACATATTTTTTTGAGATTTAAAAGATAGTATATTATGCATAAGCAATACAAAGCTATAAATATTTTTAGTAGAGCCTTATAACATTATTAAGGTGAATTTTTTTTGGTAGGCTTAGATGAAATATATATATAAATTCTTTCTTAAACTTATCTTAGAATCTTTAGAATTAATAAAAGAGTTTTATAAAATAAAATATATGACTAGATGTATTGCAAGTGTAACACTTTTGACCTATTCTAAAATTTTATGTAGATAATTTATTAGAGTTACTTAGTTAAATCCTAAAATTTACAAAAAATTCAATAGAAGATGAATCAAACATAGATTTATAATATTAAATTAAATACTAATTTAGATTCTGAAAAATATCTTGACTAAAATATTTGATAGTAATATTAGAAGTTAAAATTTGGTAAGAAGTGTTTAATAATTTTTTTGTTAAATGAACTAGCCACTAAAACAGATGTCATTTAGATATACAACCAATGTCCAGCTATTGGAATAAGTATGATGTCGCAATGAATAAAATCAATATAAGAGTTGTTGATCAATTTTAATTGTACAATCCTTTGTAGAAAATATTCAAATAAGAACTTTAAAGAACAAAATATATATACATATTTCTTACATAAATATTAATTTGATATGAATTAATCAATACCAAGAGATTAAAAAATCTTATATTAATGAAAAAATTTATATTATATGTTTAAAAAAATAATTTAAAAAAAAAAAAAAAAAAAAAAAAAAAAAAACAGATTCTTAAGCTAAGATGTGGTAGTAGATATCAACATAGATGAAGCTTAAAATATATTAGTAAGTACTCTTTAAAGGGTTTTAATTACAAAAAAAAAAAAATCTCTTCAAAATTTGAGATTCAATAGTTGATAAAGGACTACATATCTTGCAATATCAATTATATTTATGATAATCTTTGTGCTAATGTAGTAAAATAGATCAATAAGATTTATAGTGTTTCTATTTAATACCTAATAAAACTACAACAAGTTGATTAAGCTAAAAAAAAATCAATAAAAAAAAACTTTATTGACCTTTAATTTAATCCAACTTTGTAAAATAATCTACAAAGTTTAAAATAAGTAGAAGCCCTCAAAGTCAAAGTATAAGATAAATATTACTATTATAAATATGAAATCATTATTTTTATAAAATAATGAATAAATTTTTTTGTACTTCTAGTTTTAATGTATGTACCTTTTAAGCATTCAAATTCAAGTAGAAGATATTATTATGTAATAAGATAATAAATAATATTTTAAAATATATTCAATAAAAATAAAAATAATAAATTATGAAGAATAAAATTATAAAAATATTTTTATATTATATATGGGCCATTTATCTATGATAGTTTTTTTTATCATAAATATTTAGCATTATTGAATCTTCAATATTATATATTTGAAATTTTTTATAGAGTATTGTAATAAGGAATGTTAAAATATTAAAATATTTTGATGTAGTTATGAGGATTTTAGAATTCGACATCTAATTTGGAGGTGTTTATGGAGTATATGAGAAATAATTAATCTATCTAGTGATTTGCAAAGATCTAGACTATAAGACCAAATTTTAATATTGCTTACTTAGATATTGAAATTTGAGCAAATTCTTCTATTTATTTCTTTTATATATTGTAAGAAGAATTAAATGCACCTAATTAGATGTCTTAAAACTCTCATATATAAATTAATATTAATTAATTAGTCTAAATTAATTATTATATATTATAATCTAATTTAAATTATTAATCTATTAATTAATTAATATTCATACATCCATCTAATCAACATTCATCTAATCCATGTTTATCTAATCTATATAATGGATGTTATTTCAAATTTTCATCCATCAAATATATCACCTTTAAATTAATAATTTCATCTAAATATTACATCCATATAAAAAATCATCTATTAATTTAATTATTTATCTAAATTAATCTCTATATCCTTCTTAATCGTCCATCTAAGATTTATCTATAATAATTGACTAATACGCAAGTAACATCATCCAAGTAAGAATCAAAGGAATTTGGTACTTCTAAATCTATTGCTTTACCTATCTTCACAATTTAATATACTACAGTTGATTCTAAATTCTAAATTAAATCCAACTAGTTTTATTGAAAAGAAGACTTAAAGTTGCAATTATCCTCTAAATTTTGCTTTCAAATTCAATTGTATACCTCCATTATCACCCTTCAAAGTTGATGCTACAATTCAGCAAGGCAATAGACCCTTTTCTACAAATTTGAGTGCCACAGCTTGGTCATTAATTGCCCTTCTATAAACCTAAGCTTATTAAAGTTTTAACTTCCAATGGCATATTCTTCCAAAAATTAAATATTTGGATTGTCTTAATTTTCATGTTTTCATCCTCTAAAGTTATATTCTCTAAAGTTATATTCTCTTAGTTGCTTGAATTTAGGGGCAATAAATCTTTTGTCACAAGAATCTATACTCCTATTATATCTCAATTTCAATGTGATTAATTCTTAATTTTTTGAAAATTAGACTTTATTATCTTTTTAACATAATAAATCTTATTGTCTTTTAGCTTATGAGCAATGAAGAGGAGTCTCTCAAAATTGAGCTATCAAACTATAAAGATAATATACTACCCTTCACTAAATTAAAGGTTTTTTCCTTGTCTAAATTTTAAAATTTAAGACTTTTATATTTACATAATTGCATAAAAAAGTCCTAATTTTATCTAAATTTTAAAGTACTAACTCAAAAAATTGAGAGAAAAAATTGAAAAGACCAAAGTTGCTTACAAAATCTAAAAAAAATTTGATATGATTTTATCTATCAACAAAAAAAAAAGAGGTCCCAACCAAATGAGCCCATGAGATCTCTTATATTCTTATCCTAAGATCTAAAGGTGGTGGCCACATCTCCACCTTTGAACTTTAAGGAGCTCAAACTAAGATCCACAACCCTTATTGATCCAAAGATTAAAATCCGAGATCAAAGCTAATAGTCATCAAATGAGCTTTAGAAATATTTTTTTGGCAAAAATAACTTCACTGTTGTATTTATAACATGTTTTCTAATAGGAATTGACTACTCATATGCCTTAATCCATAAGAATTTGTAATACTTATGAAAATTAGAAGTATAGGAATTTAGATTGAAATGAATTTACTCCTAAATTACTTCTAATTTACTTCTAGATTACTTATGACATCTTTGTTAATATAATTAGATTAAAAAAAGATAATTAAAATAATAAAAATTGATACAAAATCAACTTATAATCTATTTATTATGCTCGCATATATTAAAGTAATTATAAACTTGCCAAAGTGATAAGATAATATAATATCACAATGTCATGTTATTTTAAGATGTGATAGTTAAGTATCCTCTTTTAACTTAAAATAAATTGGTTCTAGTGATGATAAAGTCTTAAAGGTTGATTTCAACTAAATAAGATTAGATTATTAATATTTAGTTTGAAAGAAGTATAAAAGGAGATATTTTGGAGCTGATTTGATAGTGCGGATCTTTGGTTGCTTTTCTTTTCAAGTCTTATGTATGAAATGAATTATTGGAATGCAAGAGATAAAGCCTTGTCTATAGATTTTTCCTTATTGATTTCATTTGTGCTACAAGACTAGTCCTATTGAAATATAGTAGAACCTTAAGTGGTAACTTATTATTTGAGAAGAATTAATTTAATTGTTACTTAAAATTTTCTTGCTTATTGAGAGCTGTGGAGCTTGCTTATTGGAAGTCACGACAGTGGAGGCACAAAGATAGATTAGGATTTTGAAGTCGCAGAATAAGTTAGGATTTCAAAGATATGAATAGAACTTAAAAGGACATTATATAAGTATTATTCCTATCCATCCTTGTTTAACCTTAATATTCTTAAGCTTCTCCTATGATGGCTTTCAAGCCTTCATGATGTTAGAAGCCTTTGTAATTAGCCAATTAAGATGTTTTTAAAAAAAATTTAAGTTAAAGGCCAATTTTTCTTTATAAAAGATTAAAGTGGTATTATTTTATTTATTGTAACTTATAATTGCTTAAGCGTATTATAAAAGATTAAAATTTCTTACAAATTTTATTATTATAGGCAATATAGATAAAACCATTGCTTAATCTTATTTTGTGTTTGTAGTGACAAAGTGGGAGTGATCATTCACATGGTTGAGACTTATTTGTTATCATAATGACATTAGATTAATAATCATTTGACTATACTTTGAAGTTTAGAAAACCACCTTTATCAAAGTATTAATTACATATCTTATGGTTTCTTATTCCTACTTGAGGAATTTAATAGCAAGGCAAAAGAAGAATATATAAAAATATCATGATGTATAGATAATCCACTTGAAAGTTGAAAAATTAATACTTTTGAAAACATGGAGATCCATGGTAGTGGATCCATAATCAATGATTGTTATTCAAAGAAGATAGATGGTATGACCTTTAACAAGTAGAAAATCTAGTCTTGATCTTAGCAAAGGACTCAAGGGCAATAGAAACCATTATTTAATGATTGGTGGATATTTAAGCAATTGCCTAGTCACTTTAAGATAGAAGCTTTGTAAGCTTATAATTTGTGGTTTAAAGAGAATAGGGATAAATTTAGTGAAGTAGAAGATTATTGGATGCTACAAGTGGAACTTGTTACAACTTTAAAAAAAAGTGTTGTTATTTCTATAACAAGAGCACAAATTGATGATAGTGATGATAGTGGTGATGATGGTGGCAATGATGGAAGTGATACATGGTGTGACACATGGCTAGCTTGTTCCACAAGCTACCAACATGTGCACCATGTGACTAGCTTGTTGATCAATTTTTTAACCTACTAATCACCTATAAACATGTATAAAGGTGATTTCATGTCTATGAAGCTTCTAGGAAGTTATTCTATTAGATATTATCAAATCAATTTATTTTACCTACTTCTATTGGTCTATATTATTTAAGTCATTTACTAGAATAAATCTTATATCCGTGACATTACCCCCCCTTCTAGGGACAAGTTCCACGAGGAGCGATGATTATATGTTAAGGAAGTCCAGGATATGTCGTATTGTACTTGTCACATACTCTGATCTTTGTTCCCTTCGAAGGTAGTTGATAGATCCTTTCAGCCATCGATAATGTCTCATACCAGGGCGAGAGGACCATCCTATTATTTAATCATTGTTGAGGCCTTCATAACTACCTTCAAAGAAAATATTAGGAACACCATCATGAGTAGTTCCTACCTCTAAAAGTACTACCAAATATTGGGAGTCTCTTCCAAGGTCGTGGTATCAAACACATTGTATTTTGCCATCAATCCGAAGAAGGACATGTCATTCTTGAGGGTCTTCATTTCTATTCCGTCGTCTTGAAGGTTGTGATAGTCGTAATGTCTCGTCCGGTGAATCAACAAATGATGGCTCTTGAGCTGAATTTGCTGATTATTGATCCTCCATCTCTTTAGCACAAACAAATCTAATAACAAACAATGATATAAGGTAGGATGAAACCTCTATAGAACTTGCTTTGCTTTATAGCAAAGATTTTCTTGAGTATTTATCTTGGTCTTGATGGATGTCGTCGATGAAATGCATTGACTTTTATTGATGCATTTGTTAGATTCTTTAATGGCTCCCATGTGCAATCACTAATATCGTATCTGCGCCAATATACAAGATATTCCAGTCGATTTCGGCGCCGCCTTGAATCTAAAATCTCTTCGACCTCAAATTTTTCATCGTTGTCTATTTCTACAGGAGGTGGTGGCATTTGTCTTCTTCCTTATATATCCATTGTCTTGTATGGCTCAAATAGTGATACGTGGAATACATGATGGATCTTCATAGATTTTGGTAGGTGTAATTAATATGCAACTAGATTGATTTATTCTGAAATAGGAAAAGGTCCAAGCGTAGGATAGTTCAACTTATCACAAGGACGAATAGTCTTGATATTGCGACAAAGTAACCATACCTTGTCCTCCATGTTGAATTATGGTTATTCCTTGCGATATGCATCTGTATTTTTTTTTTGTCGTTCTTGAGCTTCTTTTAATTGCACCTTCATTATTGTATGTAGCTCTGACAAATAATTTGTGAAATCTTCTGCTGCTGGATTATCAACTTTTGAAAAGTCAAAAGCATCAAGTCATAGATGGTAACCATAATTGACAAAGAAAGGTGTTTGTTGCGTAGAAGAATATATCGTATTATTATAAGTAAATTTTGCTAATGGCAGAAGAGCTATCTAATCATCTTGTTGGTAGTTGATGGTACACCTTAAGTATTGCTCTAAGACTTGATTCACGCGCTTTGTTTGTCCATCAATTTGAGGATGAAAAGCTGAAGATAACTTTATGTCTACTTTTAAGATCTTGAAAAGGGTTCTCCAAAATCTTGACACAAATTGAGTTCCCCTATCTGATATAATATCCTTAGGTAACCCATGATAGCGATAGATATTATCAATAAAAAGCTTAGCTGTTTCTTCACCTGTGATAGATTTTGTGCATGGCACAAAATATGCCATCTTGGTGAATCGATCTACTATCGCAAATATAGAGTCATAAGATCTTGAGCTTGGAAGATCTGTGATGAAATCCATAGAAACAAAATACCATGGTTATTTTGGAATAAGTAATGGCTGAAGAAGCCCTAAAGATTGATGACGAGGAGTCTTTGATCTTGAGCAGATATCACATGATTATACAAAGTCTTTGACTGCCTTCCACATTTGAGGCCACTAACAATCTCTTGATATAAGTTCCAAAGTCTTGTTGTATCCAAAATATCCTTCTACTGGAAAATCATGACGTGCTTGAAGAACATTAAAATGTGCTTCTCCTTTTGGAACATATAGGCATCTTTCAAAATATAATAGATTGTTCTTGAATTCGAATTTAGAAGAATCATGAGACTTGGAAGAATTATTCTTGATATCATGAACAAGAGGGTCTGAGGACATACTTGACTGAATTTGCTTGAGAAAAGTTGAATCAACAGTCAATGTTGATTTTATTGCTCAAAGATGAAACTGCTCTGGTTTCAAGAGGACCGTTCTTTGTTGCTCAAAAATTTTGTCTATTCTTTTGGTGCAAAATAAGGACATTGTTGTATTATATTCTTTATAGTATATAAAATCCATTCAAAATACATAATATGTTTATAGATTTAGATATGTGTTAGAATGGTTAGTAAAGTAAATTAAAGGGATTGATAGAAGAAATTTTATTTTATTTTTACTTATTTTGATTATGGTATTTAAAAATTATAAGATCTAAATGATTAGCATAAAGCCTTGAGAGAAGGCGGAAGCCTAAGGATGAAAATATAAGCTAGTAGGAGGCTAATTAGAAGGGATGAAATGAAGGCATGGTTGGATGAAGGCAAGGAATGGAGAACTTCATCCCTATTGGTCGAATACCATGTCCAATGGGCTTTAAGGAGGCTGCCTGCAACCTTAATAAGGATTTCGGCAACTTCAAGGAAGGCATTAGGAAATCAAAAGCTAGGGTTGTAAATTTTAAGATTTTGGGTACAATTTGTGTACACAAATTAGAGGATTTGGAATTAGGGTAAAGAAGTTATAGCCATTTGAAATTAAGGTATCAATTTGAGACATACTATCACTTTTTTGAAGATTGGAGGAGTTGTATGCAAGCTTTTGGAGATCGAGAGGTGCGGCTAGAGATTTCAGTTCTATACTTGATGTAGAAAAACTACTACATTTGGAGTTCCTGAAGGAGTTATTAGGAGTCAAGACAGCGGATCAATTCTAAGGCAGTATGTGGGCCGTTTTATTCATAGTGATAGGTTTTGCCATATCTTAAGTTTTGGACAATTTTGTCTCAAAATTTCCAGAAAGGTGTATTATTTGACTATACATCAAAGTTTCATAGTATTTGGACCTTTAGATTGTGAGATATAAAGAATTTAGTACACGGGTGTTTGTAAATAAGGGTTTAAAGCTATTTCTAGGGTTTTAGCAATATCTAAAGATTGATAATGAATCAATGGTTGAAATTTGTAGTGGTAGTTGTAAAGAATACATCAATACTTCATATAAATTTGGAGTAGATTTGGACAGTTGGATTAAAAGTTATGGATTATTGAAGTTCAAGAAAAATTCCCTTCCTACGAAGGAATGAGGGTTTAGATTATTTTGTTATGTTTTGAGTGGTTTGAGGAAATTAGGCTTATGTATTGGGTGTAATAGCCCTATGAAGATCTCTTTTATATAAACTTGGGAGTTCTATTATACTTAAATCTTGCTTGAGTAATTAATGGCAGCCAGAAGCCAGCTTTCTTGAAGCCAATTCTCTCTACCACATATCTTGAAAAGACATCGAATAAACCTTGTTGTTTTTCTTGACGATAAGTGATAGTAGATTTGGAATCTTGACAAGACATACTCGAGCTTGTGACGATTCAACATGCATGTCGCCATAAAATACTCGAGTTCTTGTGATCGTATCTGTGATAGTAGACTCGGTATATACAGATAATGATACCATTCTTGAAAAGAATCCATAATTGTAAGAAGTTCTTTGTTGTGGATCTCATAATTGATCTCGATTGTTGAAAATTTTCTTGAATAAAATGCTACTAGATGAAGTTTGTCATCTGTTCCCATTTGTGACAAAATTGCACCCAAGGCAAAGTCGGATGCATTTGTTTCCATAAAAAATGCCTTGAAAAATCTACCGATATAGGATTAGTCACGAGAAACAAACAATGCCTTCAAAGCTTCTAAGGACACTGGCTACTTCTTCAATTGATTTATTTCTAGTCAAGCGTATAAGTGGGCCCTGCAACTTGAGAGAAGTCTTTGATGAAGATTCAATAATAATTGGCAAATTCCAAAAAGCATTGGATATCTCTTACCGTCTGTGGAATCTTCCAATTCATGATTATCTTGACTTTTTTAGAATCCATCATGAGACCATTATTTAGAATGTTGTATCCTAAGAAATCAACTTGAGTAGTGTGAAATACACACTTTTATCTGGCATCTGATCTACATCTAATTTTTTTACTATTTCATAGACATGTATTTCATGTTCTTCTATATTCTTAGAATAGATCAAAATGTCATCTAGGTAGCAGACAATAAAATTGTCTAAGAACTCGCGAAAAACATCATTCATGAGATGTTGAAAAGTAGCTGGTGCATTCGTAAGTCCAAAAGGCATGACATTATATTCAAAATGTCCATACCTCGTTCAAAATGTAATTTTTCATTCATCTCCTTCTTTGATGCGTATTAGATTATATGCTCCTCTTAGATCTATTTTTGTATAGATCTTAGCTTGATTCAACTAGACAAAGAGTCCTGATATCAGAGATAATGGATATCTGTTCTTGATTGTGATCTTATTGAATCTTCGATAGTCAACACACATCCGTAATGATCCATCTTTTTTCTTCAGAAATAGAATTGGAGCTTTTGCTGGAGATTTAGAATGGCGAATGAAATTCTCGGCCAAATTCTTGTCAATATACGCCTTGAGTAGGTAATTCATCTTGTGATAAAAGCTATAGATTACAATTCAAATGGTGGTGAGTTCCCTCTTTAAAATCGATTGAACAATATGGGCGATGCTCTGGAAGAACTCTGCATTTCTTTTCTGAATGTCTTGATAATCTTGATACTGATTTGGAATGCTACTTGAAATCTTTCCATCGTTGAAAATAGGTATAGCATAAATGACAAAAGATGATCCTTCTTTTGCAGCATGCAAGAAAGCTCTTGCACCTACAAACGTAAGTTTAATTCTACTAGACTTATGATTTCTTACTCGATTAATTATATTGTTAGTTATACTTTTAGAAAAGTTTAGAATACAAAAAATCCAATCTATTCGAGGGTTGTGCTTTTCTAACCATGATAGACCTAGAATAACTGGAATAGAAGGAGATCTAATTATGTTGAAAATTACGCAACTATTATTGCCATTTATTACTACATCTGGAGGAAGTGTTTCATGAATAATATCTCCAGAAGATAAAGGATGACCATCTATGACTTCTACGTGTACGGATTTAGATTTTTGTACTATCTATATTCTATGGCTTTTAGCAAATTCTTCATCTAAAAAGCAAGCCGAAGCTTTCAAATCTATTAAAGCAAAGGCTTTGTAATTATTAGGTCCTAAATATACATCTATTATAAAACAAGGAGATGGTTGTGAGGAGAGGATAGGACCTTCATTAGAAATTGTACAAGATTCCAACCGCACGATCTTTATTGTGGCTGGACAAACTCATTTTTTGACATATTGTCTTCTTTGACAGCCATACTCCTCATCTTGTGGTTGCGTTGTTTCTTTGGATAATTTTGAATAGTGTGTTTAAATTCTCTACAATACAAGCACAATCCTTCTTGACGACGTCGAGTCTTTTTTTATTTAGTAAGCGGCTTGAAACGTATAGCATTTTAGATCTAAATTCATACTTCATCGTAAAGTCTATTGCTTGACTCAATGTTTGAGGATCGGGTAAGTTCAATATCAATTTCTTCACTTCATATTATAATCCATAGAGAAACTGACTGATGAGTGCAGTATCGTCCTTCTTGATATCGATTGCTAGTTATCAAAATTGTGAAGCATATAATGCCACTGATCAATTATCTTGTCATAGGATACGAAGCTTGTTGGTTGTAACACGAGTTGGATTGTGTTCTCCATACATAGATCAAAATTCTGCTAAAAAAGCTTCTAAACTATCAAATATTGGATCACGTCGTTCCAGAAAAGATGAAAATTAAGATAAGGCAGAATTTGAAAGTAGTGTACAAATAAACCTGACTTGCGATCCTAGAGTTGGAAAACTTTGTAGTTGCAATTCAATCATCAGTTGGACTTGGTTGATGAATCCTCAAAACTTGGATCTTGTGCCATCAAACTTCTCAAGTAGACCAATTTTTGATTCTCTGATGCTTAGACGATGTTTCAATGTAAGAGGAATTATATGGCTTGGTGTAGATGTTGAAGCAGCTCCAACCATATCTATATCTTCATTATTTGGTAACCTTGTTGCTCTTTGTGGAAGTATAGTGAGTTGATGCATTGCACTCTTCATTTCGGCAAGCTCTGCCATGATAATACTTCAAAAAATATCTAACACCACTCAAGATAAGTAGAAGGGAGAACAAAAAAAATACTAGGAATAATATTAGTTTAGAAGAGGGTAATCTGCAACTTCTAATATGCTTGTGTCTTATTGAGAGAAAGGGGTAATCTACTCTTAATTAAGACAAGACAAAGCTATGATATTATAAGTGTACTCTTGTCAATTTGTCAAGGACATGAATTAGAAAAAGATACATAATCTAATAGAAATTGTATCAAAGAAAAGTCACAAAATAGGAATCAAAAAGTATGTATATTCAAAGAAAAATTTGAATGGCTATTGCCAAAGACTAGAAACATGAAGACTCTTGAAACTAGACTAGGATCAGAAAAGGAGTTGACAAGAGTGAAGAGGGCTTCACTCTTGCCTCTATAAATACTATCTAACTAAGAACTACGTGGCGATATTCTATAGGACCTCATACACATGTCTAATTTGCAAGACACGTGTCAAACTTGCATGACAAGTTTTCCACATGTGCGCCACGTACTTGGCTTGTTCCACAAGCTACCAACATGTGCGCCATGTGGCTAGCTTGTTGACCAAGTTTTTAACCTACCAATTATCTATAGACATGTATAAAGGTGATTCCGCGGAAGCTTCTCTATGAGATATTATCAAATCAACTTATTTTACTTACTTCTATTGGTCCATAATACTTAGATAATTTACTGGAATAAATCTTATATCTCTGACATCTAGTCATTATTCTTGAAATTTTTGAACTAGAGCTATAACAGAAACTTTATTAAAATTAGAAAAATTAGAAGAACCAGTTGTAGCACTAATTGATCATGGTTTTGAAATCAATTTGATATCAAAAGAGTTATATATAAAAAAAAAATGGCCAATTGATACTGAACATGGATGGATAATAAGATCAACAAATAATTCAAATATATGAATTGTATGGAGTTTATCCAAATATAAAGGTGATGATAGGAGATGTCATTCATGAATAATATTTTTTTGTACAAGATATGCCGACATATCCAATTATATTAGGACAATCATTTATTACTATTACAAGAATGGAAACAAAGGTTATAGATGATGGTTCAGCCTATACAAGAATAAGAAGCCAAGATGGAATGAAAGCAATTCAATTTTTAACTGTTTGTGCTGATCATGAAAGAAATCGTGATAAGTTGAAAGAAAAGCCATTATCAAATGAGAACTTTGAAGACCTTGAGGGTTTTTACCACATACCATTGTAAAGCATGATTGCAATAGATTAGAGAAAGACATGCTCCCATTGAATTTAATAAAGATGACATTATGTACTGGACTTATTGGATTGAAACAAGATGGTATATTATCTTTTAAAACTATTGAAAGGATGAAAAGAATAGATAAATGTTATGTTAAAAATATGGAAAAAAATTTGAAAGAAAATAAAGGATTGGTTAAGGATGAATTTATATCAGGAGCATTTGAAGAAGTTGGATTTGCGGATACTATGGGAGAATTAAATTATTTATTATAATATAGATTATAAAGAGATAATAAAGTTATTAATGTATATTCTAAAGAATTTTATGATGAAATTCAGAATTTTATGAAAAATTTAAGTTGCCAAGAGGTACGTGTTGAAACTAAATATAAATCAATGGCAAAAAAGGTTAAACCAGTGGCTTTGCCACTACCATCAAATTATAAAGAAAAGATGAGAGGAGCATCTACACAACCAAATTTGAGAGATCCTAGGAAGATAGGGCATAAATTTATGGATGCTATATTAGATGGATTAAAAATTGGATGTAAAGGATTTTTGACAAAATGTGAAGAAAATGCTTTAGAAATATACTTTCACGACATGGAAAGGCTTTTGCATTTGAAGCACATGAAATTGGATGTGTTGATTCAAATATTGTAGTATCTATGGTTATTTTTACTGTTCTTCATGAACCATGGAATTTACGACCAATTCCAATACCAAGAGCATATTTATCCAAGTTGATAAACTTACTCAATGAAAAGATTGAAATGGAAATTTTAAAACTGTCTATAGCACCTTACTCAAATCAATGGTTTACAGTACCAAAAAAAAATGGAACAATGAGATTTGTACAAGACATGCAATCTATAAATAAAATTACTATTAAAAATATGGACTCAAGTTCAATTGTAGATAAATTTGCAGAGACATTTGCTAGAAGAGCAATCTATTCGATAGATGATCTTTACTCAAGATATGATCAATTTCAATTGGCATTACAAAATAGAGATTTAACTACTATGAAGACTCCATTGGATTTGATAAGAATGTATATATTGCCTCAAGGGGCTATTAATTCAATAGCTCATATGATGAATGGAATAAACAAAATATTGAGGGAATTTATACCAAAAAAAACTATGCCATTCTTAAATGATGTTTCAATTAAAAGATGTGCAGAAGAAGAAAAAGATGAGATATTAGATCAGAAAGGTTGTAGAAGATTTGTTGCAAATCATATTATAGATTGTGAAAAGATTTTATCACGGTTGGAAGAGGTACACTTGACCTTGTCAGGTATAAAATCTATGCTTGGGATAAATGAAATATTAGTTGTTGGGCACATGTGTGGATCATATGGATGTAAGCCGAGTATTGAAAAGATTGATATTATTAAAAAGATAAAAGAATGTACAAACACTACGGAAGTTAGAATATTTTTAGGAGTATAAATTTTCTATCATATATGGATACCTTATTTTGCACATTTTGCGTTCCATACCTCATTTTGTGGTAGATCTATTATATAAGTTGTTAAGGAAGAATAGAAGATTTCAATAGAAAAAAGAACGCAAAAAAGCTATGGAAAAATTAAAAGAATTTCTTTCTTCACCTCCAACTTTGAAGAAAGTGAATTATGAATGTGGAAGACCAATAATATTAACAGCTGATACAAGTCCAATTGAAATAGGTTAGGTAATTGGACAAGATGATGAATAAAGGAATAGATATGTAGTATGGTTTGGAGCAAAGGTTTTGAATATTAGACAAAGAGCATATGTACAAATTAAAAGAGAATTATGGGGTGTAGTAATTGCTAAGAAAATGAAAAGGAATATTTGATTGGTGCATCAATAGTTTTAGAAATAGATTGTCTGCCTTTACTAAGCATGATTACAAGTTGTTCAACTCTTCATATTGTTGTATTAAGGTGGATACCATATATCAAATCTTTAAATCCAAAGTTTAAACACATTGTAGAGGCGGATAATTCAGTTGCAGATATCTTATCAAGGAGAAGGTATTATGATGAAGAAGATATGATTGATATGGAAGATGATGTGGATGTAAATTTTTATACTAATGTATTATCAAAAAAAGAAGGTGCATGTTTAACTATACTATTGGAATTATTTTTAAGAGACTTATACGAAGGCGAATGAGAAGATATTAGAAAATATCTAAGTACATTAAAGCGACAAGAAGGTTGGACAGATCAAAAATTTAAGAAAATTTGTAAGAAAGCCTATGGATATTTTTTACATGATGGATATTTATAGAAGCATCCAAAGAGAAGAGAAGAAGTACCGCAACTGGTGATATGTGATTTAGAAGCTCAATAAAAGATTATCAAGGAATTTCATGAGAATTTGTGGACAAGGCATAGAGAAATATGGGCAATTTTTACTAAATTGAAAGAAAAATATTGGTGGAAAGGCATATATAAAGATATGGTTGATTTTATAGGATCATATGAAATTTATCAATTTTATTCTAACATTTGACATCAAGATAAATTACATCCAACTTATCTTCTAGCTATCACAGATGTAAAATATAGACTGGAAGTCTAAACAAGAAATTCAAGAAGAATTGGCAAGAACTAGATTAATGACATGAGTACAAAAAACAATACTAGAGAAGTGAGCTAAAGCTCCAAGAGATGTGTTGTTGAGATTGAAGAACTCTTCAGCCTCGACTCTAATATATATTCCTATTTATGAAGCTTTTCAAGCAGCTTCCACCAACTAGGGAGCTTCTCAAGTAACTTCTATCCACTAGGAAGCTTCTCAAGCAACTTCCACCAATTAAGAAGCTTCTCAAGCAACTTCTATCAACTAGAAAGATGTTAGAAGGCTTTGGAAGGTTCTAGAGAGTTCTAAGAATCTTTTAAAATGTTCTAAAAGGTTTTGATAAGTATGTCCTTGACATCACCTCGTCCTCTAACTTCGAGGTCTCCGAGAAGCCATTTGAAATGTATGTTCACAAACGTAAGAAATCAAAGATTTGACGCATAGTCTCTACAATATATTCCAGCTATTGTTCACGAGGCAGATAATTCATGGCTCTTTGTAGCCACCGATAATGATCAATACCTTCCACTTGAGACCATGCCTGAATTTTTGTGTCTTCATTGTAAAAACGGCCTGAAAATATTGCTTTGCTACTACCTACATGAGCTAGTTCAACTTCAAAGACAATCACAAGTGATCTGCTATTTAGTATTCTTCGACGTCTTCTTGGCTCTTCTAATTCTTCATCTCAAGATCGACACCATGAGCTATTTGGTTGAGATGGCACCACTAATACAATATCCACATTCTCACTAGCCATATCTAAATACACCCTGCAATTAGATATTTTGATACTACAAGAAAGTAAAATGCAACAAGTTATATTTTAATAAGAACTAGATCCTGCTTATATACATTTCTTTGGAGAAGGCTTCATCTTCACGTTTTGTTAGTGGCCGATTTTTGATTTATCAGAATATCGTCAATAAAATTCTTGTATCTTTTGCGACGCATTTGTTACATTTTTTGCTGGCTCTCAAGTGCATTCATTTTCATCATAGCCACGCCAATGAATTAAATACTTCAACTTCTTTCATCTCCATCACAAATCAAGGACTTCTTCCACCTCATATTCTACGTGGTCCTTGATTTCAATACAAGGTGGTGGTGGCTGTATCCGTCCTGATAAAATTGATTTGCTATAAGTTTCTAAAAGAGAAACATGAAAGATTAGATGTACCTTCATGGATGTGGGTAGTTTCAACCGATAAGCCACCGAATTGATTTGCTCTTGAATGCAGAATGGTCCCAACCTCTTATAATCCAACTTATCGCAAGGTCGAGTAGTCTTAATATTTCATCGCAAGAGCCAAACCTTATTTCGAATTTGAAAAGCAGGGAAATCCTTCCAAAATGTATCTACAGAAGCTTTGTATGAGTCTTGAGCTACTTGTAACTGAAGCTTGAAGGTGGTCTGGATCTCCCTTAAATGCTTTGCAAGATCTTCAGCTGTTGGATTTTCATCTTTGGATTTATCCAACAAATTGAATTTTGGATGATATGCATAATTTGCAAAGAAAGATATTTGTTGGATTGAATCATGGACCAAATTATTGTACGCAAACTCTGCCAATGGTAGTTATGTAGTCCAATCATCTTGTTGATAGTTGATCATATATCATAGATATTGCTCTAAGACTTAGTTAACTCGCTTTGTTTGACCATCGGTTTGAGGATGAAAGGTAGAAGAGAGTTTGATATCTATCCTCAGTATGTCAAAAAATGGCCTTCAAAACATTGATATAAATTGAGGCCTTCAATCCAAAATAATGTCATCTAATAAATTGATATATATATATATATATATTGTCAATAAATAATCTTGCTATTTCTTTATCAAAAGTTATTTTTCTGGATGGAACAAAATGTGTCATCTTTGTAAACCAATCTACCACCACATAGATAGCATCAAATCTTGCAGAAGGTAACAAATTTGTGATGAAGTCTATAGGTACTGAAGACCACGGTCACTTTGGAATTGGCAGAGGTTGTAAAAGCCCGTAAGGGCAATGTCGAGGATTCTTTGATCTTGAACAAAGATCACATGATATCAAAAATTTCTTCACTATCTTCTACATTTGAAGCCACCAAAAGTTTCAAGAAATAAGTTCCATTGTTTTGTTGAATCCAAAATAACCTGCGGCTGGGAAGTCATGTCGAGATTGAAGAATGCAAAGTCAAGTTGGTCCTTCCAGAATGTATAGTCGATCTTCAAAATATAATAACCTATCCTCAATCTTAAACTTGTCTTTGTCAAAGCGCTGCTTCACATCCAAGATTAATGAGTCCACAACTGATGCTCTATGGATTTGTTCTAAAAAATCAGCATCAATTGGTATGATCATGGAGGTGGTGCGGAGGCAAAACTGTTTTGATTGTAGTAAAGTTGTACACTGGTAATTAAATATTGTATTTTTAGCCTTGGGTGCTAGATATAATCTCCTCAATAATGCATCTGATAATCGTTGCTGCCTTTGTGGCCAATATGTGATGATGAAGTGGAATCAAAATAATAACATGTTCCATCGAGCTTGGCGATGATTCAAAACTTGAGCTGTTGTGAAATACTCCAAATTCTTGTGATCTGTATATACAGTCACTAGATGTGCAGCACTCTCTAATAAATGACGCTACTTTTAGAAAGAATCAACTATTGCAAGCAACTCCTTATTGTGAATTTCATAGTTGATTTCTACTGCCAAAAACTTCTTCGAGTAGAATGCAACCAGGTGAAATTTATCATCTTTCCCCATCTATGATAATACAACTCCTAGCGCAAAGTGAGAAGCATCTGTTTCCAAATAGAAGGCTTTTATAAAGTCGGGATGTACCAAGATAGGAGCTGTCGTAAACGCCGACTTTAACTCTTGAAAAGCCTCTTGTGCATGGGTACTCTACTCGAGCTTGTCTTTTGATGTCAATTGTGTTAATGGAGCTGCAATTTGTAAGTAGTTCTTAATGAGAATGTGATAGAAGTTGGCAAATCCAAGAAAACATTACACGTCCCGTATCGTCTTTGATACTGTCTAATCCGTTATTGCTTGAACTTTCTTCTGATCCATCAACAATCCTTTGTTTGTAATGATATAACCAAGAACTTCCACCTTGGATTGATGGAATACACATTTCTCTAACTTGGCGTATAACCTCCCATCCCGAAGTTTTTATAACACCAACTTCACATGACCCTCATGTTCTTGAATATTCTTAGAATAGATCAAAATGTCATCGAGGTTACAAACAACAAATATGTCCAAATACTCTAAAAAAATATCATTCATCAAATGTTGAAATATAGCTAATACATTGGTCAATCTGAAAGGCATGATTTTATATTTAAAATATCCATACCTTGTCCAAAATGTTGTCTTCTATTCATCTCCCGTCTTTATTCGTATAAAATTATAAGCTCCACAAAAATTTATTTTGGTGTATATTTTGGCTTCACCAAGTTGCTCCAAAAGTCCGGATATTAGTGACATTGGATATCGATTCTTCATGGTGATCTTGTTCAAGCCTCGATAATCCACTCATATTTGTAAAGAGCCATCTTTATTTTTCACAAAGAAGATAGGTGCACCTGTTGGAGATTTAGAATGTTGAATGAAGTTCTTCGCAAGATTCTTTTCAATGTAATCCTTCAATGCTGAAAGTTTGTCTTGTGATAAATTGTAGATTGGGCCAAATGGTGGTTGTGCTCTCTCTTGGAGATCAATAGCACAATTGTATGGTCGACGCTGTGGTAGCATATCAGCATTCTTCTTCTAAAAGACATCCTTGAATTCTTCATATTGCTCCAAAATCTCCAAAGTCAGAGTTGCATCTTCTCGAGCTGGCGTTGCAAAGATGACAAGAGGTGTATTATGCTTGGCTTCCTTCATGAAAGCCCTCATACCTATGAATAAGGGTTTGTTTCTAGACATTATTTTAGCAGGTTCTACTATTAAGGATTTTGTTAGAAATGTCACTTTTTGCAACCTCCAATCTATCAACAGATTATATTTATCAAGCCAAGATAGTCCCAAAATGATTGATCATAAAGGGGTCTTGATAATATTAAATACAATTCTATTTTCATGATTTTCAAGATATACCTTCAACGGTTTAGTTTCATGAGTAACATCGCCAGAAGACAAAGGTCGGCCGTCAATGACTTCTACATGGACAAGCTTTGATTTCTTCACAAGAAAAAATTTGTGAAGCTTGGCAAATTCTTCATCTAAAAAGCAAGCAGATGCTCCTGAGTCTAGTAGAGCATCGATTTGCAGTTTTTGACTACTAAGAAATAAAGGTACCATAAAGCAATGAGAAGGTTGAGCTGAGAAAAAAAGACCTTGATTAATTTAGGATGTTGCGATGTCCAGCCATACGACCCCTATTGTGGCTGGACATCCTTGTTTTTCTGCACGCTTGTGTTCTTGAGTCTTGTTGATTGAGGCATCTGTTTTTGAGGACAATTTCCAGCTTTATAGCTTGCCTCTCTACAATATAAGCATAAGTTTTGCTCAAATTGTCACTTCTTTTTTTCAATTGTAAAGGGCTTGAAATGTACCATATTGATTTGCATGCCTTCTATTTGAGATTGAGCTTCTACATTCTTGATAGGAGCAATCAAATAGAACTGATTTCCTTGTGGATACTATGTAGCTTTGGAATAATAGTCTTGACGTTGTTGAAAAAGTCAATTGTCAAACTTCACCACTTGGCTGATTGCTTTGTTGAGTATTTGAGGGTCAGATAGAGATAGCAATAAATCCTTCACGTCATCTCTGAGTTTCCAAAAAAATTGATTCACCAGCGCTTCTTCTCCCCGGTTGATATCACAAGAAAGTTGTCTGAAGTTCGATACATAAACAAATATAGAGCATGATCCTTGACACAGAGAATGAATCTTAGTGGTTGCCCACCGAGTCTTATCATGCTCTCCAAATGCCTCCTCGAATGCTCCTAGAAAGGTCTCAAAATTATTCAAGATAGAAGATCTTTTCTCAAATAAGAGGGCAAACCAAGACAAAGCTTGTCCAATAAGCAATATTTCTACTAATCCAACTCGCGACTTCTTAATTGAATAGTGTTTCAGTTGCAAGAATGTTACCAATCAAACTAGGTTTATAAAACCACGAAATTTTGATCGGGTACCATCAAACTTCTTTGGGAGACTGATTTAAGGCTCTTTGTACTACAATGTAATCAAATTCTCACGTTGAGATGTAGATGGCAGTACTTCACTAGCTAGAGGTGGTTGTAATGTGGTCTGAGCCACTCCCACTCTTATAGGTCCAGGGAGCTTAGCAAAATTTCTTTCAATTTCAGCAATTCTAATTGTTAGAGCATTAAGAATATTGATGATCACATCTAACTTTGACTCCAAAGATTGTACCATATTAACGTCTTGTTTACTAGCCATGTTAAATATATGTCGATTTTTCTTAGAAGACATTATTTATTGCTATGGTTGTATAGGAAAAATCATGGCAGATAGAGGTGAATTGGATGCAAAAGAAGCAAGAGAACTCTTTGGTAGAATGGAAATCAAACCTTCTTTAACAACAACATATAATCCATAAGGTAATGGGAAGAGTGAGCATGGACATTCACCTATTATTAAGGTGTTAATAAAAGCATGCAATGGCAAAGTACATCAATGGTCAAAGCTACTACCATTTGCATTATGGATAGATTGTACAACTCATAGCAGAGTGACTGATTATATGCCTTCTGAATTAATATATGGACAAAAGTCAATTATGCCAATAGAAAAAATAATGCCTATATGGAAAATATTACTTTGAAAGGATGATCTTAATAGAGAGGAGCTTTTAGTATTACGGATTCAAGAATTAGAAAGAAGGCCTAAAGACATTGAAGTGGCGATAGGAAGGTTGAAAGAAGCAAGGAAAAAGAATAAAGAAAGATTTGATAAAACACATCGACAACAGCCTAAGAAAATAGAAGAAGATGATTGGGTATTAGTCTATGACAATAGTTTGGACAACCAACATAATACAGTATGAAAACTTTCTAAGCATTGATTTGGACCATATGTTGTGATAGAAGTTTATGATAGTGGAACATATTTGTTACGAGAACTTGATGGAATACAATTGAAGACACCCATAGCAAGCAAGCGAGTCAAGGTATTTAGACAATGAAAAATATATATACATTTTGATAAAGAACAAATTAAAGATTAAGAATTAAACCAAGATGAAGAACATTTTACATCAATACAATAACAAACTTGGCGCATGCCGGAGGATGCATAGGTTCAAGGGGGGTGGATGTCATAATATAACGTGATTATTAAATGAAAGAGTGTAGAAATAGTATATTATAGAAGATCTTAGTTCAAAATATTGTAGCAAATTATCTTAGAAAAATAGATAATAGTAAAAAGGGAATAAAACTAATAGATGTTAATGTTGCCTTTTTTACAAATGAGCTTCTATTTATTTTGTAGGGCCATAAATAAGACAAAACAAAGTAGATTGGAAAATAAAACAATATAGGCATATGTAAGAGAGATTTAAGAATAGATTATAGAAAAATTTACCACAAAAATCTCAAAATAGATATCCAAAGAAGACCTGTTATGAGCCGGGGTCAGAATCTAACCCTGAGGTACAAAACTATGTGCCTACGACGGGTTGGGAGTTTTTTTGCAGATTAGAAGGTGGGATTAGAGAGCAGACAAGAGGATCTTTTTTTAAAAGTTAGTTGAAAGTGATTTGAATTGGTAATGACTTTGTAATGGCTTTTCAAATTTAAGATTGATTTTGGTGACTTTGATTTTATGAAATATATTGGGATTTATATTTTTGAGCATTCTGTGAGATTGATTATAGA
The DNA here is from genome assembly GCA_036785485.1 of Physcomitrellopsis africana. Classification (NCBI taxonomy): domain Eukaryota; kingdom Viridiplantae; phylum Streptophyta; class Bryopsida; order Funariales; family Funariaceae; genus Physcomitrellopsis; species Physcomitrellopsis africana. The sequence goes on along the minus strand of JAWRVF010000107.1, from coordinate 534,298 downwards.
TCTACAAGTGATATTTTATAGATTAGTGCATAAAATAGTATTTATAGGGTGTGATAAATTTGAGCTGAATCTAATAGTTTAATTGTATGTAATTGAGGTTTAAGAAGGTCAAGGTCTCGGAAGTTAAGCTTTAAAGGTCTGTTGGGATTTTTGAAATCTTGAGCAATCTGCCAATTGGATTAGAGTAAAATTTATGTGGTTGGATAGTAGACTTGTTTTCCTACACATATGAAAGATTTGAGATTGATTGATTTGTGAAGAAGAGAAAAATTAGCACTAGAATATCAGCTTCAATGTTAGAGAAGGAGGTCGGCCAATACCTTAGGAGTTTTTAGGATTTTTCTTATATTTGGTAAGTTTGGTTTTTTTCAAATTTTTTGTGCTTATTGTTGATTAAGAGATTCAAAGGTCTACAAAGTTTTAAGTAAGATCAACAATGTCGTATTATGTATTATCTTGTTTGGGAATGCATCGGACACTTGGCTATAGAAGGTAAAGTAATATTTACAAATAATCAAGAAATCTTAATAGATTTCATCCATGTATGAGGAATATAATTTGAACTTCAATTCAAAAGTGTTTAAGAATACTTCTTTTAGTAACATCAACCATACATATATCCCAATTTCCTTGTTTCTTTTATAATTAAGGAATTTTTTATTTTTGTTTGTAAGCCCTAATCCTAATCAGTGAGTTTTGACAAGCTATAACTATTAATCCAACCATCCACTTAGTGTGAAATTTAGCACACAAATGCTAGTATAAGCCTTCTATATGCACACAGAAATCAGTCCAATCCAATCTACAGATTGCAAGAAAATGCCCAAAAACCGCACTAATGACACTCGGTTGCCAACTTAAAAATTGATGCAAAAACTCTAGTGGTGATTTCTCCTTCTTCAACTATTACCTTCAGTCCAAACTTGGTATGTAGCTTGATCTCTAAGTCTTCTATCACTATGCCAAAATTTTTATTGATCCAATTTGTAGATCTTTAGTTATCATAGAAATCCTACCCAACCCTAAACTGCCAACTTCCGACAACCCTTTGTATCGAAGCCCAAATATCTCCTGATTTCATCATTAGATTAATAAAAAATTTTGTACACACTTAGCACATCCAACAATCTAGATAATATCAAATTTTGAACTATAGATGCTATACAAATTGTACGAATTACTCAAGAATGCAAGCCATCATTGTCTTATATAAAACCCAAAACACCAATACAAACCCTGATTTTGAACAATGATTGCAAAGTCATCTAAAATCTTATAGTAACAAGCTTAATGCCATTAAAACAAGCTTCAAGCTAGCTATCCAATCCAAAAACTCGATCTAAAAAAACCCCTGTACTTTGTCCTAGGCGGCCATTTTTGTGGCTAGAGGTCTGATTTTGACCCTGTCCTACAAATGGCCAATCCTCGGATATCAATCCAACCTATCCTAGGGATTTTATAGCCTGATCCTACCCTCAACTTAATCCTAGTATCAATCATGCTAGTAATTTATCCTTTTTACTATGCTTTTACTATTTTATGGCCTTTCTAAGATAATAAAAGAATTATTACAACGTAGAAGGTAAAATTACTAACTAATTCTTATCTAGTAGCTATTAAGTGAAGAAAATAAACTAAGAGGCTTTGATAAAAACCTTGTTAAAATATGTGAAATTCTTGTTGAACTAAGATAATAGAGTATTAATTGAAAATTTATTTTTAATCATATTTTCACCATATAATTGTGTCACAACACGACAACGGTCTAATTGATAGATATTGAAGTTCTAATTATTCCTAGGATTGATTTGAATTGGTTAGAGTTTGATTTAAGATTTGGTTAGGGTTTGATTTAGGATTTAGGGCTAAGGATTTGAATAGGATTCGATTAGGATTTAAGATTTAGGATTTGATTAGGATTTGATTAAGATTTAGGATTTAGAATTTATTTACGATTTGAATAGGATTTGTTAGGATTTGATTAGGATTACCTAAGATTTAGATAGAGTTTATTTTAGGGTTTGTTAAAATTTGACCAGGATTGATTAGGATTGTTTTAGGATTTGTTAAGGTTTGACCAAGATTGACTAGGATTTATTTTAAGATTTGCTAGGATTTGACCAGGGTTGACTAAGATTGATTTAAGGTTTGATTTAAGGTTTGTTAGGATTTGACTAGGATTGATTAGGATTGTTAGGATTTGACCAAAGTTGAGTAGGATTTAGTTAGGATTTGTTTTAGGATTTGTTAGGATTTTATGAGGATTGATTAGGATTTAATTAGGGTTTGTTTTAAAATTTGCTAGGATTTGACCAAGATTGATTAGGATTTAATTAGGATTTATTTTAGGATTTGTTTGGATTTGACCAGGATTGATTAAGATTTAATTAATATTTGATTAAGGACTATTTAGAGATTGATTAGAGAAATTAGGACTAGTTATTATTGCATATATTTTTTTTATCTTCCACAGCCAAGTACCCAGAGCATTCTCAAGCAAGACTTTACGACATACAACAATAATAAAATTGAAGTAGTCTTCTTTTGATCCCATTAGGGATGTTGGATGTTTTTGTTGATATATATAAGTCGGGCCTATTTCAGATTGGATGGATAAATGATCTCGGTTGACTAGTTGGTATTATAAAATCCAAAATTAGTTTGTGAATGGGTGGATATTAAAAATATTCTTGTTGATTTTGTACAATATCTTGAAGATTGGATCCATATTCTTGATTATATGTCAAATTTTGAAAATTAGAAAAATTCTTATTTTCTTTGTTTGAATGATTCCCGCTCCAATTAAATCCATTTCATGTCTGGACTTGATTAATATTCCACAAAATTGATTGAATCATGGTCTGATTATTCAACTATTATTGTTTTTGTAAATTCCAGTAATTAGTGGTAATATGCTTACCTCCACAAATTGTACATTGTATAATTATTTGGAGTGGTAAAAAATATTCCGTTATCAAATGGCCTTATCACTTACAATTATTGTATCAAATATTGGATTGCATATTGGTTGGTTTATGCCTCTTTTCCTTATCCTTTGCCAAATTAACAACCAATTTGTCTATCTTCTTTATCAAAGTTAACAATAATGTCTTATTTAGATCCTTTAATACTAATTCATTAGATAACTCTTTTGTAGGTATTGGATTTTGATATGGAAAATATGAGAGATACAAAATTGCAATTGTTGGTGATACTACGTGCAATGAGACATCGTTAACTATTCTTTAGGAATTAGCACTAAGATTTGAGCTGTAATCAATCATTCTTAGATAACTGCCCACTATTTCATTCTAGGTTGGTATTTAATAAACTCCCTGAGATAGAATCATTGTGGCTCCAATGGTTAAGAATTGATTATAATGACATTCTTTCCGTACCTTAGCTTGGTCAAATGAGAAAACAACAGTGACCGATTGGGCCTCCTTCACAAACATTTTCAATTCTGGTGGATATAGTCCGTTAACCAATATAGACAAAACAAACAACTTTGGCATTTGATTATTTGGCCATTTATAAAAAATATCTGCTACTTGGCCATAATATGACTGCATTGCTTCTCCCAATACCATTCTACTATTCATTAACCTTTTCTTGAGACGTTCTTCAAATCTTATTTGTCAAAAATGGATTAAAAATATATTTTTTAATGCCTCATAATTAGAAAATTGATCCATGGATTGGCAATTATATCATTAAAATGTTAAGTCTTTCAAGATCGTTGGCAACCATTTCAACTAAATATCTTCAATTCTACCATTATTGGCTACACATATAATCAAGAATTGAGACAAATATTGATCTCGGTTTGCTCCTGGCAAACCTCTAAAGGTAGGTAATGGAGCTATGCTAGTTGTGTGATTATCCATTGCATCCATTTGGATTGCAATTAAGACTACTGGATCCCCCACCGCCATTGAAGATGATAATATTCTACTCAATTCCTTATTAAAATAAACATTGCCTTCTCCAATTATTTTTTTTGGACTTCTAGGCCTTCATAATTTATTATTATTATCTGCAAATAATTTTATTAATTGAAGTTGAGGTGAAAATGACGGATTTTAAAACATGCTAAATTAGCCTTTAATGGCAAGTAATTTATGCCATTCTAAAGAATCAGTCTTGCTAGAATCAATTGTATCCATTATTAAAAAAGTATCCAATAGAATATTTAATTCTTCTATATTATATTCTCTTTTTATTAATAGACTCAAGAGATATACTCAACTATTATTTGAATTATCTACGAGTACTCTTGGCAATTTTTTTAACAATATATATGTTTGAAATATTAAAGATCTTTATTGTTTTGGATATATTTGGATGTGTTGACAAGCATGCAACTATGGTTTAATCCAATTCCATTGATGCTTTCTTTTTAGATTCTATTCTTATTCATCTCGTAATAAATTTCTTGCTTGTATTCTCTCTTGTCTTCCTTTCAACGGGCGTATTTTTTTCAATGCAATGTTATCATTCTTATTAATCATAATCTTTCATCATATCTCTAAAATTACTTTCCAACTCCAATCTAATTACACATTTGGCTTCACTTTTGAACGAGTATCAATTTTAGAACCTCTTCATATAACATCCAAAAACTACTCATTCAGGAGTTAATTCCTAACACTCAAAACTATTGCCATTCCCCGGCAGCAGCGCCAAAAATGTGATTTTCCATTTTACTTACTCTTTTAATATTGCTTAGAATAAACTTGTAAAAGGGAGACTCAAACATGGGAAAAAACTAAACACATAAGACACACTGTTAGGATCACACAATTAATTGCTTCTAAATGGCAAAAAGTGATGAATATGTAAATGCTCTAAAATAATCCCCTCTTCTTCATCTTCCTACTACTATGCAGTCAAGAATACACTTTGTAACAATATCTCCTATAATTCTTCTATTGTAATCTTTTGTCTTCCTCCAATCTCATAATGACATTAAGTGATATTATATTTTCTTAATAGACTGTATACAACTGCTTCATATTCCAATTACTAGAAATAATTTTTCACCAATATTCCCTTCTAAAATTAATGATTTCTCCAATATTCTCTTTCACCGCTCAACTCTCACAGCCAATACGGCACAACATTCTCATTCATAATCAAACTTCATTGATATATTCTGTTTTTGGCTACCAATTCACCACACCAAACTCAATCATCAAACAACTATAATTTCTTATTTGTCCACATATGAATAGAATTTTTTGTTTTGTTACTGTACTTCATAGTTTATATGGTACGATCAATCAAAATATATTTCGGATTCTCTACTATAATCTAACATAAAAGAAAATAGAAGAAAGAGGTAGTACGAAGCTTATCCCGGCTCTCGACTCTCATAGTCGGGCTCCGATCTCTTTATCCTTATTCTCTTTAAAATAAAATCTAAGACTCCAATCGTCATCTCTCCTATCTTAACTACTTTTTCAACTAACTTTCCTATATTATCCTCTATACTCGCCAGCCAATGGATTAATCATCCAATTTATCATTTTTTAATCTTTATTCTATTATCCAAGATTATCTATCTATTCTACAAGCATCTATCTCTTTTTTATTCCAATCTCCAAAATGCACTCATTAATTATGACTTCTTCTTTTACTTACTGATTACTTGCAACAATTATCAAATTTTTTTTCATCTTTATATATCTTTATATTAATAGCATGATTTAACCTTATTTTATTTATTAATTGCTTCTTCCATTTAATGTTATTAATAATAATATCATAATTTTTTTTTATAATTCCAAATATATCTTTGTACACATCCTTGTTTAAAAGTAGAATTTGAATTGTTTGTAGAAGTCTTCTCTTCAAGCCTTACAAGTTTAATTTGAAGATTTTACATTCTATGTATAATCTCTTTAACTTTTATATCTTCATTTTTTTGATGTAGCCATTGGAGTTTGGACAAAAAAATATGGTTGATTGTATAATAGATACTTGAGTTCTAGATACTTATGCTACTCGTTGAATATTAATCCTATTCTCTTTTATTTCTTATTTTGCAAGCAATTCTACAGTATCTTCAACATCTTTCTACTTTATTGTCAATTCTTCATCTTCTTGTTTATCTTCAAGAAGAACTTTCAATTTTTCTTGTAATTTTCTATCAACAACTTGAAGAAATAATTCAACCTTATTTATCTCTAATGTTGATTTTTTTATCTTTAAAAATTAAAAATATTATCTTTTAAATTCTTTTAATAGCTCTATATCTTATAAATTTTTATTAAATTACTCAATCTATTCTAAAAATATTTTTTTAGTAATCTAATCAATGTCTTTCAAGAAATATTTATCTTTTTATGGATGTAAAATTTTTTTCTATAAATTCCTAAAATATTACGGTTATATTTTAAATCACCACATTCTAGAACTTTTTGTAGTCTTTTAGAACCTTTTGTAGTCTTTAAAATCTTCCAAAATCTTCTAAAATCTTCTTTAGTCTTCTAAGAATCTTCTATAGTCTTCTAAAATCTTTTAGAATCTTCTTCTAAAACCTCTTGTAGCCTTTTAGAATCTTCTAGAATCTTCTTTAGTTTTTTTGAATTTGCCTTAGTCGTCTAAAATCTTTTTCAATCTTCTAAAATCTATTAAGATATTTTTAGAAGGTTCAATAGGACATAGGCCTTAAAGTATAAATAAGAGGCAAGATCAAGGTGCACCTCAGTCTTACCAATACAAGTCTTGAAGCAATCTAAAGTATTGCCTTATTTCTTGATATCAATCTAATCTCTTATTCTTGTCAATGATCTAGTTTTTTATTCTTGTCAATGATCTAGTTCTTTATTCTTGTCAATGATCTAGTTCTTTATTCTTGTCCATCTAGTTCTTTGTTCTTGAAATTATTCTAGTTTTGTAATATTTTCTTTATTTCTTTATTAACCTACTATCTTGCATCCCTGACAGTTTCTTTGCTAACTTGTTATCTTGCATCCCTAACAGTTTTTTTGTCTATCCACTATCTTGCATCTCTAATAGTTTCTTTGCTAATCCACTATCTTATATCCCTAATAGTTTCTTTGCTAATCCACTATCTTATATCCCTAATAGTTTCTTTGCTAACTTGCTATCTTACATCCCTAAGAATTTGACAGGACTATTTAAGTAATCATATCAGAGCTTTGATCTCTTGATAGAGAGTGGACTATCCCTCTTCTTGAAGATACTATTGTGTTCTAGATTAATATGCTTGATTTATTACAGTTTGATCTTTTTTTGGAGAGAGCCGATTATCCTTTTTCTAGGATATATCACTGTATTTTAGAGGTTACAAATTATCCTCCTCTAAATTGATATTATTTTAAAATATTTTTTTTTAATATAAAAAATACTACACTAATAGATTATTGATTTTTTTTTTGTCAATATAGATCAAATCATGGAAAATGCATCCTCACAAATAGAGAATAGAGTGGCAATTCTTATAGATCTTTGAATTCTTTTAGATACTATATAAGAAGAAATGGCATTCTTTGCAATCCAAAAAAAGAACTGCAAATGAAGCAAGTATCTGAAGAAACTAAGCAAGAAATTTATAGTTTGCAAGAAGAAATTATACAATTGAAAGAAGAAAATGGAAGATAAGCTATATACGTAACCTCTCTAGGAATTTATTTAGAATTTTTTAGAAATTTTTAGAACAATTTTGAAGACTTTGGTAAAAATAAGTTTTACCACCTTGGGAGCCATTATGAAGAAATGGAGCAAGATTTGAAGGCCATTCAAGCTTCCTAGGCTAATTGGATATTTTTGAATATTGTCGTGAAGTTAAAATTGTAAAATAATGAATTCTAATAGTAGAAAATAGGAGGACCAAAAGCTAGTGTAATCCTTATAAGAAGGGAGGTGCACAAGTCTCATATGGATTGTGGCACCTTGGATGTAGGTAGGAAGATAAGACCAAGGCCTCGTGGCCCCTCTAGGACATCCTTATACATTACTTATAAGCCTTGGTGAGGTTCAAACTCATGATCTCTTAAGCAAGTTATCCTTGAGGTAAAAATTTACCACTTAATTTTTTTATTATTTATCTTTTATCTTTGGATTATTATAATTTATTCATAGTAATTTGGATTTATATGTTTTTTATACCATTGGAAAGATTAAAAAATTATCTATTAAAAAATATAATTTTTATTTTTTACTTTTATTTTTATTTTTTATTTTTTACTAGATGAAATTATAGTGAACAAACTATGATATAATTTTGAATTGTGTACTAGCTTGATATGCTTATTTCTTTTGTTTTGTGGTTGTTATTTGTGTTTTATTTATTATTTGCTTTCTTCAATTTATACCACCAATTATAAGCAACTCTTAAGTGAGGCCATCTTATAACTTGGGTTGAAGGGTGAAAATTTATCCTCACACAAGCAGCAAAAAAAAAGACTGCATTTGTATTGTATGCTATCTCAATGAAAGATCCAACGAGGAAATTGAAGCAAAATATTCCTAGTCAATACCGTGACTTTGAAGACATATTTGAAAAGAAAAAAATAGACATGTTATCAAAACACTCTCCTTATAATTGTACAATCAAAATACAAGATGGAACTCAACTTCCATTTGGTCTAATTTATAATCTTTTACAAACATAGCTTATAGCCTTGCAAGAATATATTGATGAAAATCTAGCCAAGAAATTTATTAGACATTTAGAATCACCTGCGGGAGTTGCTTTCTTATTTAAAAAGAAGAGGGATGGTTCTTTATATATGTGCGTTGATTATTAACATTTGAACAATGTAACTATAAAAAATCACTATTCATTACTATTAATCTTAAGATTATTGGAGCAATTAGGATAAGCAAAGATCTTTATAAAGATTGATTTGAGATGCACCTACAACCTAGTCATGATTAAAGAAGGAGATCAATAGAAGATAATATTCTATACAAGATATGGATATTTTGAGTATAATGTTATGCCTTTTGGACTTACAAATACACTTGCAGTCTTTCAACATATAATAAATGACATCTTATTGGAATACTTAGATGGCTTTATAATCATCTAAGTAGATAATATCTTAATCTTTTATAAGAACAAACAAGAACATAAACATCATATACATATGGTATTGAAGAAACTACGGGAAAGTGGATTATATGCCAAATTGAAGAAGTATTCTTTCCATCAACCATCATTTGAATTTTTGAAATATATTACTTCTAAAAATAGATTTTCTATGGATCCAAAGAAGATACAAACTGTTCTAAAGTGAAAACAATTGTCATCAATTAGAGATGTACAATGTTTCTTAGGATTTGTGAATTTTTACAAAATCTTCATCAAAGATTATTCCAAGATTGCGGCTCCATTAACATGACTTACAAGCAAGAAAAAATTTATTTGGAATGATAAGGCTGAAAAAGCATTCAAGAAGTTAAAAAAATCTTTCATTTCAATTCCTATACTTGTCCATGCAGATCCAACAAAACCATTTATTTTGGAAATAAATACCTCAAATTTTGTACTTAGATCTGTACTCTCTCAAACTGGTAATTATGGTCAACTATATCCAATATCATTTTGTTTTCAAAAATTTTGAGCTATAAAGATCAATTACGAGATCTATAATAAAGAATTATTGGTAATTATTGATACTTTCAAAAAATGGTGCCATTTGCTAGAGGAGGCTCAATACAAGATCATGGTATATATTGATCACAAAAACTTGGAGTATTTTATGAGTTCTCAAGTTTTGAATCGTCCACAAGCATAATAGAGCATGTCATTATCTTGGTTTGATTTTGTGATTACATATCATTTGAAAATACTTCAAGAAAAACTAGATGCCTTCTCTTGACAATCATATCTTACACTAAGAATAGGAGATATTCTATTGGATCAATAAAAATCAGTCATATTGAAGTTGTTCAATTTGTAGTTGAAGATATTGATAATATCTATCTATACAAATACAGCTCTCAAGATCTATTTATAGAGAGCATTTAACAATGTCTAAAATCCAAAGAGAAATCCAAAAAGAAATGAAGACAATACAATGTCTCCTATTCAAATCTCTTTATAGAGAGCATTTAACAATTTCTAAAAAATATACATGTGGAAGAAAATATTAATTTCAAATTTGAGGATAGGTTGTTATATTTTAAAGATTTTTTGTATGTTCTTCCAGGCCCTACAAGACTTCAAATTCTTCAAGTACCACATGACCTTCTAGCAGTTGGATATTTTAGCTTCAATAAGACCTTGGAATTAATATCAAGATACTATTAGTGGCCTTAAATGTAGAAATTGGTGAAAATTTTTATTTAATCATGATAAAATTTGTGCCTGAATAAAGGTCCCAAGACACCAATCATATAGACTTTTCCAACCACACCACTTTCTAAAGGCCCATGGCAATCATTATCCATAGATTTCATGACAAACCTTCCAATTTTGAATGGAAAAGACTCAATTTTTGTAGTGGTAGACCATCTTATCAAAATGGCACATTTTATTTTGTGTAATAAGATTATTTCTAGGGAAGAAATGGCCAAGCTTTTTATTGATAATATTTATCAAATACATGGCTTTCTAAATGACATCATTTCAAATTGAGGACCACAATTTGTATCAAATTTTTGGAGAGGATTATTTCAACTTTTGAAGGTCAAGATCAACATTTCACCAACTTATCATCCTCAAATCAATGGTCAAACAGAATGAGTGAATCAGATCTTGGAACAATATCTTTGTTGCAATATAAATTATCAATAAGATGATTAGATGGAGTTCCTACTATTGGCCGAGTTTACATATAATAACTCTAAATATTCTTCAATGAAGAAAATTCCATTCTTTTCAAACTATAGATACCACCCTAGAGCAGATCTATTCCAAATTGAAGATGTGATAAGCCTTGCTATAAAAAATCAAACTAATTACTTAAAAGTCATCCATTGTCACGGACATATACATAGTTACCTATATGATCAGATAGAACTAGATAAAAGAAGGTAAAAGCAAGTTAATTCCATAATATCTTTAGAGAAACTTCCTAGAAACTTCATAGACGCTGCTTTGACTTTATAAGTGTCCATAGTAGACTTTTGGATTAGAAACTTGGTCAATAAGTTAGCCACATGTCGCACATGTTGGTAGCTTGAAGACCAAGCTAAATACGTGGCGAACATATAGGAAACTTGCCCTGTAAGTTCGACACGTGTCTTGCAACTTGGACACATGTCTTGTAAATTGGATACGTGTTGGAGGTCCTATAGAACGTCGCCACTTAGCTCTTAGGTAGATAGTATAAATAGAGACAAGAGTGAAGCCTTCTTCACTCTTGTCAACTCCTTTCTTGTTTCCAGTCTAGTTCAAGGGTCTCTAGTTTTCTTGTCTTTTGGCATTAGCCATTCCAGTTTCTTTTTAATATATATATTTCTTTATATTTATTTCTTTGAGAGAGGTCTCACTTGTTTATTTGACTTCATCCAGTTATTGTCCTTGACAGATTGACAAGAATACACATACAATATCAGAGCTTTGTCTTTTCTTGATTAAGAGTGGATTACCCCTTTCTCTTGATAAGACATAAGCATATTAGAAGTTGTGGAGTACCCACTTCTAAACTGATATTGTTTCTAGAATTTTTTTCTTTTGAGTGTGTGTTCCGTATTTCTTGAAGTAAGAGTAGACATCTTCCTTTCTATTATATTATCATGGCAGAGCTTGCGGAAATGAAAGAGTGCAATGGCACAAATGCAAGAGCAAATGAGAGAACTAATGCTTGCAATGCATCAACTCAGTTTACCACCACAAGGAGCATCAAGATTAGCAGGAAGTGAAGATGTAGAGATGGTTGGAGCTACGTCAATATCTACACCAAACCATGCTACCTCACCGATGATGGAGCACCGTTCAAACGTTAGAGAATCAAAAATCAGTTTGCTTGAGAAGTTTGATGGCACAAGATCTAAGTTTCGAGGATTCATCAATCAGGTACAACTGGTGATCAAACTTCAACCTCAGAGTTATCCTACGCAAGGATCTCAAGTTAGGTTTATTGGAACGTTACTTTTGGGTCCTGCCTTATCGTGGTTTTCATCTTTTCTTGAACGACGTGATCCAATATTGGATAATTTGGAGGCATTTTTTGCGGAATTTTGATCGATGTATGGAGAACATGATGCAATTCGTGTTGCAACCAACAAGATTCGCATCCTACGACAAGGCAATCGATCAGTGTCATTATACGCTTCACAATTTTGACAACTAGCGATCCGACATCAAGTGGGACGATGCTGCACTCATCAGTCAATTTTTCTACGGATTATAATATGAGGTAAAAAAGTTAATGCTCAATTTACCCGATCCTCAGACATTGAGTCAAGCAATTGATTTTGCTGTGAAGTGTGACAATCGACTTTTTGAGTTTCGATCCGAGAGTCGTACAAGGGAGCCTCAACGTTATTATTCAATGGCAACATCAACATCCTCACAAAACGTACATTCGAAAGTAGAAGACATGCAAATTGATGCGGTACGTTTTAAACCTCTTACTGAACAAGAAAAGATTCGTCGTCGTCAAGAAGGATTATGTTTATATTGTAGAGAACCTAAGCACACTGCTCAACATTGTCCAAAGAAATGTCGCAACTACAAAATGAGGAGTACGGCTGTCAAAGAAGACAACATGTCGGAAAACAAATTTGTCCAGCTACAATAGGGACCGTGCAGCTGGAACCCTGTACAATTCCCAGTAAAGGTCCTATTCTCTCCTCAGAACCCTCTCCTTGTTTTATGATAGATGTATATTTAGGACCAAAAAATTACAGAGCCTCTACCTTATTAGATTCAAGAGCCTCAGCATGTTTTCTAGATGAACAATTTGTTAAGAATCGTAAAATACCTTTAGTACAGAAACCTAAACCCGTACATATAGAAGTCATAGATGGTCGCCCATTGTCCTCAGGAGATGTCACTCATGAAACCCGTCCTATAAAAGTAATAATAGATGGTCATAATAGCTATGTAACCTTTAACATAGTTAAATCTCCATCTAATCCAGTTATTCTAGGTTTGTCATGGCTAGAAAAATATAACCCTCAAATAGATTGGAATTCTTGTAGACTTGACTTTTCCTAGGATATTATTAAACATCCTACCGATCTAGTAAAAAGCTACAAGCCTGGTACAATAAAACCTGTACTAATAGGTATAAAAGCTTTTATACACGCAGCAAAAGAAGGACCAACTTTTGCTATTTACGCAACACCCATTTCTGATAGTGGAAAGGCTTCAAGTGGCATTCTAAGCCAATATCAAGACTATCAAGATGTTTTTGAGAAGAAGAATGCTGATATTCTTCCGGAGCATCGCCCATATGATTGTTCGATTGATCTCAAAGAGGGATCTCAGCCTCCTTTTGGACCAATCTACAATTTATCACAAAATGAGTTGGCTGAACTCAAGGAGTATATTGAAGAGAATCTGGCCAAGAACTTCATACGCCATTCCAAATCTCGTGCAGGAGCTCCAATTCTATTTGTGAAGAAAAAAGATGGATCATTACGAATGTGTGTGGATTATCGGAGACTTAACAAGATCACTATCAAGAACAAGTATCCACTACCTTTAATCTTTGGACTTCTTGATCAATTGAATCAAGCTAAGATCTATACAAAAATAGATCTACGAAGAGCATACAACTTGGTTCGCATTAAAGAAGGAGATGAATGAAAAATTGCATTTCGAACAAGGTATGGACATTTTGAATATAATATTATGCCTTTTGGACTCACAAATACACCAGTTGCTTTCCAACATCTCATGAACGATGTTTTTCATGAATTCTTAGATGATTTTGTTGTCTGCTACCTAGACGACATTTTAATCTACTCTAAGAACGTAGAAGAGCACAAAACACATGTTCGTCATGTCTTACAAAAACTCAGAGAAACAGGATTGTATGCCAAGATGGAAAAGTGTGTATTTCACACTACTCAAGTTGACTTCTTAGGATATATCATCTCGAATGATGGCCTCATGATGGATCCTAAGAAAGTCCAAACAATCATGGATTGGAAGATTCCAAAAACAGTAAGGGATGTACAATGTTTTTTAGGATTTGCCAATTACTATCGAATCTTCATCAAGAACTTCTCCAAATTCTGGTACTTACTCACGTTTGAGCTTTATGAGACAAAGTGGAAGTAAAAGCGAAGCTTATCATTTGAAGGCTTTGAGAATAAAACTTTTATTTACGCACCTCGATCGTATCCGTTGATTTTCCGGCATTCTTTTATGGAAGCAGGCCTTGTCGACTTTCTTAGGCGCGATATTATGCATAAATAGGAGCAGATGACAAATTCCACCCAATAGCATTTTATTTCAAGAAATTTTCAGCAGTATAGATCAATTACAAAATCCAAGATGAAGAACTTCTTGTGATTGTGGATTCTTTTGAAGAATGGCGTCATTATCTAGAAGGCGCTTTTAGTCTAGTCACCGTGTATACGGATCACAAGAACCTCGAGTATTTCATGTCAGCATGCATGTTGAATCGTCGTCAGGCTCATTGGAGCATGTCTCTATCAAGATTCGAGTTCATTATTAAATATCGGCCAGGAAAAAACAACGAGTGCATCGCAGGTCGCTTTCCTAGGCGTTAACATCTTGCATAAAAGAGAATCCGACTTTTTAATCAACAAAGAACAACTCTCTTGAAGCCGAAGTAATTTTATCTTTGGGCAACAAAATCAACATTAACTGTTGATTCAACTTTTCTCAAGCAAGTCCAGTTAAGTATGTCCTCAGATCCCCTTATTCATGAAATTAAGAATAATTCTTCTAAGTCTCATGATATTTCGAAGTTTGAGTTCAAGAAAAATCTACTCTATTTCGAAGGGCGCTTATATGTTCCAGAAGGTGAAGCACGATTACGTGTTCTTCAAGCTCATCATGACTTCCCAGCAGCAGGACATTTTGGATACAATAAGACTCTAGAGTTGATATCTAGAGATTTTTGGTGGCCTCAAATGTAGAAGGGAGTCAAAGATTTTGTAAAAACATGTGATGTTTGTTCAAGATCAAAACTCCTCGCCACCGACCCTACGGACTTCTTTAGCCATTACCCATTCCAAAACAACCATGGTCTTCTGTGTCTATGGATTTTATCACGGATCTTCCAAACTCAGGTTCTTATGACTCTATATTCGTGATAGTAGATCGCTTCACTAAGATGGCACATTTTATACCATGTAAAAAATCTATCACAAGCAAAGAAACAGCTAAGCTTTTCCTTGACAATATCTACCGCTATCATGGATTATCTAAGGATATTATATCGGATAGGGGAACTCAGTTTGTATCGAGATTTTGGAGAACACTTTTCAAGATTCTAAAGGCGGATATAAAGCTATCTTCAGCTTTCCATCCTCAAACTGATGGACAAACGGAGCGCGTAAATCAAGTCTTGGAACAATATTTGAGATGTACCATCAACTACCAACAAGATGATTGGACAACTCTTTTACCATTGGCAGAGTTTGCTTATAATAATACGGTACATTCTTCTACACAACAAACACCTTTCTTTGCCAATTATGGTTACCATCCACGACTTAATACTTTTGACTATTCGAAAGTTGACAATCCTGCGGGAAGACTTGGTAAATCATTTGTCAGAACTACATACAATAATGGCGCGAATGCAAGAAGAACAAAGGCAGCAATGGATATGGCGGTCGTATCGAAGAACGACCTTACAAGCTCCAGCATTAGGCGACAAAGTATAGCTACTTCGACCCTTGTCTCGAACCTGTGACCTTGTGACGAAGTTGGACTATAAATGAGCTTGGACCTTTTAAATTTTACGAATAAATTAATCAGGTTGCATATCGATTCGCTACGAGTCTATGAAGATCCACCGTGTATTCCACGTGTCTCTTCTTGAACCATATAAGATAGTGAACATACCAAGAAGAAGACAAGTGCCACCTCCTCCTATAGAAGTGAACAATAATGATGAATTTGAAGTGGAAGAAGTCTTAGATTCAAGGCGGCGCCAAAATAGGTTGGAATATCTTGTTCACTGGCACGGATACGATATTAGTGAGCGCACATGGGAACCAGCAAAAAATCTGGCGAATGCAGCGAGGAAGGTGGAGACCTTTCATCAACAACATCCATCAAAACCAAGATGAAGACTTTTCCTATAAAAGAAACAAGATGTAGGCAAGATAACATTCAACTTTCTATCCTTGTTTGTAGCTTCTTTGTATTTTGTGACGCTAAAGAGATGGAGAATCAACAGCCAGCGGATTTGACTCAAGAGCCTTCATTTGCTGACCTACCGGACGAGACATTGCGACTGTCACAACCCTCAAGACGACGCAACCGAGATGAAGATCTTCAAGAACGACATGTTCTTCCTCGAATAGATGGCGAGATACAACGTGTTTGGTATCACGACCTTGGAAGAGATTCTCGATGTTTGGTGATTTTATTGAGATAGGAACAACTCCTGACGGTGTTCCAGATGTGACATTTGAAGGAAGTTATGAAGGTCACAACAATGATCAAATAACAGGGTGGTCTTCTCGCCCTGGAATGGGACACTATCGATGGCTGAGAGGACCCATCAATTACCTTCGAAGAGAACAAAGATCAGAATATGTGGCAAATACTATTCGTCGCATCTTAGACTTTCTACACATGTAATCACCGCTCCTCGTGGAACTCGTCCTTTAAAGGGGGGGTAATGTCACGGACATATACATAGTTATCTATATGATCAGATAGAACTAGATAAAAGAAGGTAAAAGCAGGTTAATTCCATAATATCTTTAGAGAAACTTCCTAGAAACTTCATAGACGCTGCTTTGACTTTATAAGTGTCCATAGTAGACTTTTGGATTAGAAACTTGGTCAATAAGTTAGCCACATGTCGCACATGTTGGTAGCTTGAAGACCAAGCTAAATACGTGGCGAACATATAGGAAACTTGCCCTGCAAGTTCGACACGTGTCTTGCAACTTGGACACGTGTCTTGTAAATTGGACACGTGTTGGAGGTCCTATAGAACGTTGCCACTTAGCTCTTAGATAGATAGTATAAATAGAGACAAGAGTGAAGCCTTCTTCACTCTTGTCAACTCTTTTTTTGTTTCCAGTCTAGTTCAAGGGTCTCTAATTTTCTTGTCTTTTTGGCATTAGCCATTCCAGTTTCTTTTTAATATATATATTTCTTTATATTTATTTCTTTGAGTGAGGTCTCACTTGTTTATTTGACTTCATCCAGTTATTGTCCTTGACATCCATAAAGAATTAAAATTTCAACTACAAATGCGTCAAGACCAATATAAAGACTATGCAAATATTCATCGTAAGAACCAATCAAAGTTTAAGGTAGAAAATCGTGTCTAGCTACTCCAACAAAATATACAAACAAATCAATCATCTCAAAAATTAGACTATCAAAGACTTGGACCATTTATAATTCTATACCAAGTAAATCTAATAAGTTTCCATCTTGAATTATTAAATAGCATGCATATTCATCCAATCTTTCATGTCTCTTTTCTAGAAACCTATTATAAATTAAGTATTGTTAGAAGAATTCTTCTACCACCAACCTTGATTGAAGTCAATCAAAAGCTAAAATATGAAGTAGATGAAATATTGGATTTGCGTATAAAACATAGACGATTGAAATATTTCATTCATTAGAAGGGCTATGGAGTTAGCAAAAGAACATGGAAACCTTCAAATAATTTTAGAAATGTACCTGAGAAATTTTAAAATTTCTATCAATGATATCCTAGAAAACCTAGATTCAATCAGTATTAAAGATTTTGTCAACATCAATATCTCTTGACTTCTACATGATACTTTTTTACTAACAATAAAAGACCAATATAATAAAAGAAGAGCCATGCAAAGACCTTCACTTGTATATAGTCATTTTTTCTAAGATAGAATAGATCCTGCTAGAAGCTTATTAATTACTATGTCAAATCTTTGCGTTTCAAAGGAATTATAAAAACAAGAGTCAGAAGACTCTTTTGCTATACAAGCGACTAAAAAACCATTGCAACTTTCACAATCTATTAGGTTTAAAGAATATGAATAAGGCAAAGAAGAAATATTCCAACATCAAGTAAGGCCACGTTTGGAGTCTTTGGAGATACGGCCTCATCACAAAAATCTTCATTCAAATATCCAAGCTTTAGTAATACTCCTTAAAGTTGGAAGAGTGATTCCAAGTGGATCAAAAATTATATTCAAAGGATGTTTTGAAGATTGCAACAAAAAATAGATTCTTAGATGGCACATTGATACAATAAAGATTATATTTAGAGGTCATTGATGCTACCTCAAAGATCCTATTGAATTACTAACTAACGAACAAAAGGTAAAATATATTATTTTTCTACTCCGATAAATTCTAAATTTCTTGCGTATATGATTTGATCATCAAATCACTTTGGCTCCTTGTGAAATTTGTCGCTAAAAGAGGAGGTGATGTCATAGACATACTTTAAGTCACCACATTCTAGAACTTTTTGTAGCCTTTTAGAACCTTCTGTAGTCTTTTAAAATCTTCTATAATTTTTTAGAATCTTCCAAAACCTTCTAGAACCTTCTATAATCTTCTAAAAATCTTCTATAGTCTTTTAGAACCTTCTAGAATCTTCTTCTAGAGCCTCTTGTAGTCTTTTAAAATCTTCTAAAATCTTTTTTAGTTTTCTCAAACTTGCCTTAGTCTTCTAGAAATTTTTTCAGTCTTCTAAAATCTTTTAAGATATTCTTAGAAGGTTCAATAGGACATAGGCATTGTAGTATAAATAATAAAAAAAAAAATACCAAGATATATCTCAGTCTTGTTAATATAAGTAATAGAATAATCCAAAGTATTGCGTTGTTTCTTGATATCAATCTAATCTCTTATTCTTGCCAATGATCTAGTTCTTTGTTTTTTTCTATCTAAATCTTTGTTCTTGAAATTATTCTAGTTTTTTGATCTTTTTCTTGTTTCTTTGCTAACTTGTTATTTTGCATTCATGATACAAAATATTCTATAATTGACTTCACATGTTCTTTTATTTCTAATACCATTATAAGTTCAAATAACTCAATTATTTTTTTTTCAAAAATATAATTCAATTTGATTTTTCATATATATCACATCTCAAATATTTTGAAATATCCTTTCCATCAAATTGATCAACTTTATTAACCACTACTTATAATTATTTAATTGCCAAAGCCTTGTTACAATCATTGCATTGTTATTTTTGTATAGATAATATAAATGCTTGAAATATACTTATAATATTTGGATCTATATGCATACATTTTTCTCTAATAAAAAATCTACTATAAACTCCACTTAAATAATCATCTAAATCTCCCATTGAAGTTCCAACTTCAATCTTATTTCCTTCTCTCTCTATCAAATTCAAATAAAAATGAATAAAATCCAATACCTCTTACCTCAAACTTTTATGTTGAATTCACCACTTATATCACATTATGTATTGTCTTCTTTGAGAATACACCGAGCACTTGATTGTAGAAAATAAACTTATATATTGCAACTAATCAAAAATCTAACAATTCTAACATAATTTTAAATAAACTCCAATTGAATCTTTAACAATCCTAATCAAATCCTAAAAGAATTATAAAAAAATTTTAAAAAATCCTAATAGAATCATAAAAAAATCTTAAAGAAAAATTTTAAAAATCTAAAGAAATCTTAAAGAAATTTTAAAGAAACTATAAAGAAGTCATAATTTTAACTAATCCATCAATTAAAATTCATTGCTGGACTCATAAATACTATCCATTCTTCTGACTCTTTCGAGTCATGGTTGATCTACTCTTATATTATGGATTGATTGAGCCCAACTGTTCAATAAGATCCATTGGGAGATTGGCACACGTGTCTGTTGCGGCATCCCTTGAGAGGCCCGGCTTTGTTCGTCCTATGTCCCTTTCGACACTCGCGACGTATGAAGTCATGGCGCACAGAGTAGTCCTGGCCGAGCTTAGAGAACCCTAAGACGAAAAACAGTGACAACGGAAAACGAAAAAATAAATAAAAAAATAAAAATCTGCGAGGTCCAATTTCCAAGAGATGTGGTGATTCCAGCCTCACACTGACCTGCGAAGTCTTGTTGATCTGCTGCAGCATGCTCTGCTGCTGCATGTCAGGAGGGCCATTGACAGGAAGACGCTGGCACTGTGCATGCATGTTGTTGGGTCCATGCTCAGATTGTTGGGGCCCTCCACAGGATTCCAGTGGAACAAGCTTGTTACATCACGACAAGGAGGAGGGAGAGATCACTGGCGGTAGACACAGTATGGGCAGCACCTTTGTTACGTCTGTGACGAGTGGCGCACTCTGCGGGTTAAAAGCGAGGTTGCGGCTCCGCCGAAGATGGCAGGGGCGTGTCTGCCGCGGCTCGATACCCAAGTTTGCCACTGCCCCTACACAAAACGCCACCTCGAGATTTCCGCCTCCTCACTGATCGTCATTGTCATGCTCCTCCTTCCTTATCTACACGTGTGCTTTCTCTGCATACTCTCTCTCAAATATGGAAGGGCAGTTCAAAACCGTGGCTTGATGGGAGAATCACTTGGTTTCTAGGTACATAGGTGTGCGTGTGTGAGTAAGGAGATTACCCCTGCTCAACGAACTACTAATAATATCGACCAAGACTAGTCAAGTTGGTGATCCCAGGCCGACTGAAAGAATATTGGAGTAATTCACGTTTGTGTGTCTACAGTGTTGATGCGTACCTTGTCAAGGATCAAATTGAGGGCCTGCACGCACTGTTCCTGGCCTTCGAAGAAGAATTCAGGATGACTTGTCTCGGATGTTCGCCGGCCTGATCGTCAACATCCAGGGGAGCCACTCTCTAGAAAGACAGTTTCGGCTTCTATGTTATATGGCCGTCGTCAGAAACCACATTAAAAACCAGACGGGTGGATATGTGTGAAAGGAGAGATCGTGAGTATTGAATTCTCTGCCGGAGTATATCAATGTCACGAATTGAATGCCACAAACGCACACAGAGCATGTCGACCAGGTTAATCAAAAACCCAGAGAGGCAGTCACATATTAGGTTGGAACGAAAATATCCCAAGTGTTTGATGGGAAATTCTTCCCAAGGTTTGAAGATAAAATTGAGGCACACCATCTTCTTACAAGACTCTGGGGGCTCACCTATGAAGACCAGTCATTCGGCAGGCTGCAGAATGTGCATCTATAGGAGAGATTTATGGAGCAAATACTACATTGCATTGCACACCTTCGACCTCCATGGACATCTAAAATATCGTCCTGTGATGCAATCTTGAGCCAAAATTCCTCAGAGAAGTCATGAGTCTCTGAAAACGTGACTCCACGTATCACAAACTGGAAACCGAGAAAGCGGCTTCGCTGGTTTCTTCCGTTTTTCGTTGATAACTATTGTATTCCAAGCACGCCAGCCCAAAGCGTCGATGTGCCTGGCTGATAATACAGTCCTGCCCACGATCGTTGAGCAATGGCCGCAGTATACTGAATCCAGAAAACTGACAAGGATGGGTAACAAGTCACGAGAAAGTTACATCAACATCTGACGACAAAAACAAATTTACATGGACCGAATCATCAAAACACCCAGGCCTTGACTTCCCACCTGCGCAACTGGAAGAGGACATGCAGTTCTGCAGCTTCCACATAAGCAAAGAGATTGGCCACCAGCTCGCCCTCACACTCTAACCCAAATGCCCATCACGCCTCGCTGTGCGGTTTTTAATTTTTCTTTCTATAAACATCCACACTCGCAAGGGGCACATTGAGGGGGCCGCAAGGAAAGACTCCCTGGCTGGAAAATCAGCGGAAAATTATACTCCATTCGGTGTACAATTATACTTCACAAGTTGTTACTCAATTGTCAATTACTGTCAATTACTGTACATTTGTCACTTCTCTGGTTAGTTTCTCATTGATATCTCACTTTCATTGATTTTTTTTCTTGAGGTTAGATTAATTATGGTTTTATGTGATATTCAAAGTTTTTTTTTTTTTTTTTTTTTTTTTTTTTAATAATATATTTTTATCACATAAACTGGGTGTACTTGATGCATTAATGGAATAAAAAAAGTACAACAAACTACTTAACTCTTTATACTAGAGTACTATAGTAGAGCTAAAAGTATTAGGAACATAAAATAGCTACTAAAGTAAGCTCATTTACACTTTTGTGTATAATCACATCACATTAAGGTATTCTAGAACTCCATTTAATTACTTTGTCACATCTAAAATCAAATATGTGTTTAGCTATCCAAGAATTATCTCATCTCTTAAGAAGGAAAGACTCATATTATAAGTGTTTTGCTAATTTTATTTTTACAAATTTCCAATAAATTTGTTTATATTCAATATGATCCTACCAAATTATGCTTTTAGTATGGAGTGTATTCCATACTTTATTTTCAAATACAAACTTGTTTCTTTGGATCCAAATGGTCCATAAACAAAGATCCCTTAACAAGGACTAGATCTTATAAAAACTTTTGAGCATAGAGAGAAGAGTTTCTACAAAAATAGCTTGGTGCCTAGTGAATGATTTCTAAGGATTCCAATTTCAGAAGTTGGATGTTAATTTGTATAATAGAAAAGTGGCCCAATTCCAAATATAACATACTTAATGATAATCCTAGAGCATATGAAGAATGGATTCATGCATTTAGAATTTACACATAGTACAAAAGATAATAGTAGTAAGGCTGATTTTTTCCCTCTACATGTTAATTGTAACATCTTTGTGCCATATAAGCCAAATAAACATGGCCTCTTTATACGAATAGAGGTTAAACCAAATATCTTTTCAATTAAATGAGAAGTCTTGGCCAAGGAGAGTTTTCTATTTTCTTGCCACAAGATTAGTAATAGGATTATTGCTTTGGAATATCTTTCTACAGAGTTTAGCAAAGTATGTTGTAAATTCTTTATCAATAATCTAAGAACTTGATAAAGGATCAAAAGTCAATTTATTAATTGGACTATAGAAGAAATCAATTCCAAAGGCTCATTTTTTTTGTTGGTTTTGTTTTTAGAACAATTCTAATAATTTTCAAAAAACCTTCTACTTAATATTCATTACCATTTATTTTTTGCTTAGTTGAAAGTTTTTTATCAAATTGGAGTATTTTAAATTGAATGCCTGCTCAAATTTTTTATTCTTATTGGACAAGATAAGACACACTATTTATTTTCTTCCACACCAACATATTTTGAAAGCAATTGGAATATCAACTCATGAAGAATATGAGATTGTGATTTGTATAATCTAATTCAATCATTGGATTTTAAAAAGCCATTATTATAATGAAGTATGTTATTCCTAACAATTAAAAAGTAAATATGGAAGAACTTCCAAATAGACCTATAAAATAATAAAAATTGATATGTGGAAATAGCTTCTTTTGTAGAAAGTGGAGAATATGGTACTTTAGAGAGGTTTTTGACTCAATAGAGACCATTTTAATAGAGAATTATAGCTTAATGGAATTTTAGATGAATGGCAATGAAAAAAATTGAAAATCCCACTATAAAAAATGATTCCATATATAATGAAAGAAGATAGGAGGATTGAACCAAAAAAAACTTTTACATATATGTTCAGATTTTTTTTTATTTTTCTTCAATATTTTAAAACCAATATTCTATTTATAATTTGAGATGAGTGATCAGACCAAATTTAATATCCAATTTCCATAAACCATTGATCTAGCATTTTTCATGCCATAGCTAAAAAATTGTTGAATATTTGCTTGGCCCAATTGAAGTGCCACTAACATCTATTTGAATAAGAGGATATTAGTGGCCTCTTTTAGATTAATGATGTCCAAGCCTCCTTCTTTATAAGCTTTATAAAAAATAGCCCATCCTACTTTGAAGTGAATTAAGAAATAATATTTCTTCATAAAAAAATTTAACCATACATTTAATTTTTTAAATAGCCTTTATAAAACTAGTGCATCTAGCTAGAAATAAGTATAATAAAGACAAAAGAATGTTGTTAATGATGATGGCATAACCTACCATGTTGAATTTGATAGAACACCAATAGTTTAATTTTTTTGACATTCTATTGATAAAAAATTGATCAACATCTTATATTTTTAAGGAGATACCAAAAAGAATTCTTACTAGCTTACTAATATCAAAGTTGGATGCATATATCTATCCAAATTGATTTAACCAAGCCAATCTATCAATTTTTTTAAATTACCAATAGATTGTAGATTTAGAATAATTTATTTCAAAACCAGAAGCTAGATTGAATTATTTGATAATATTTATCTAATAGATATCATTTTTTTTTTTTTCCATAGATTGTAATTATAAGAATCATCAGCATATTGGTTGATAATTTGTTAATGAGGATTCCAGAGAATAGAAATACCTTATAGATGGTGTTGTATATAACATATTAAATAGTAATATTAAGAATTTTATCTACCAAGATAAAGAGATAAGGTGCCAAAAAGCAGCCTTGTCTCATCTTCCTTTCTATTAGAAAATAGTACTATTGATGCCCACAATTGTGATTGTTGCTTAGAAATTAATTTTAAGCATATAAAGAAAAGAATCATCAAAATTAAGTGATTCTAATATTTTAAACATAAAGTCTCAATCAACCTTATTGTAGGCTTTAAAAAAAATGATTTTTAAAAGAAAGCTTGGATGTTTAGAGGTCTTGGCTAAATTTATTATCTCTTAGATAATTTGCACATTATCTAAGATAAATCTCAATAGAAAACTAAGCAATTTGGTTGAGATGAATAACTTCTTTGAAAATCGCTTGGAGCCATCTTTGCATTACTTTGGTGTAGATTTTGTAAGAAATATTTAATAAGGTGATAGGCCTCTAGTTTTCTAGCTTTGTATTATCATCTCTTTTGTACAAAAGATCAATATGTCATTTCACAAAGCAATGTAGGAACCATTGTTGTATTATGTAAAAATCAACTTGGAAATGCATTAGGCATCTAGTTGTGGGAAGATTTGATCTTACCTTAAAGTTGGATTTATCACTTTAAAAAATGCATAAGGTATTTAAAAATACCTTATTAGCAATCTTGTACAACTTTAATAAGCTTCTAATTACCTTAAGTATATTTTATCAACCTTAAAAAATCCTAGATATATCTTATTATATTGTAATCAACTCCAAATAAATCTTAAATACTCTTTAATAATTCTAATTGAATCCTAAAGAAATCTTCAAAAAATCCTAAAGAAACCTTAAGAAAATCATAATAAAATCCTAATAAGTATAAAAAAATCTTAAATAAATTCTAATTGAATTTCAATCAAATCCTAATTAATTGCCAATCAAATCTTTATTGAATCTTAATCAAATCTTATAGTAGATTTAAAATCCCAATAATTATTAAATTAATCATTGATCTTTATTTAAATATTTTAAATATTTTAATCTACTAATTATTAATAAGTATATAAAATTTGAAGAAAATTAAACTTATAGATTGAAAGAAAAAGCTTTTAAATTGCTTGGGTATTGGCCGTCCTTCTTTTTTAACTATTATAGATATAAGATTCATTCTAATAATTATCTAATTAATATGGATAGATAGAAATAGATAAAAATAGGTTAATTTGATAATATCTTATAGAGAAGTTTTTTAGAAGCTTCATAGACGTGATTTCATCTTTATTTATGTCTATAGATTATTAGTAGGTTAGAAACTTGGCCAACAAATTAGCCACATGTTGCACATGTTGGTAGCTTGTGGAACAAGCTAATTACATGGTGGACATACAAGAAACTTGTCTTGCAAATTTGACACATATCTTGCAAATTAAACACATATTGGAGGTCCAATAGAATGCTACCATATAGCTCTAAGATAGATAGTATATATAGAGATAAGAGTGAAGCTTTCTTCACTCTTGTCAATTTCTTTCTTGCTTCTAATCTAATTCAAGAGTCTTTATATTTTCTAGTCTTTGGCAATAGCCATTCTAATTTCTTCTTGAATACATATATTTTCTTATTTTTATTTTGTTGCTTTCTTTTGACATAGATTTTACTATTTTATACATCTTCTTTCATTTTGTGTCCTTTATAGATTGACAAGAGTGCACATACAATATCAAAGCTTTGTCTTTTCTTGATTAAGAGTAAATTACCTCTTTTCCTTTATAAGACATAAGTACATTAGAAATTGTAGATTATTTACTTCTAAATTGATATTATTTTTAGATTTTTAGATTTTTATTTATTTTATTTATTTATTCATTTATTTTTAATATTTTATTTTA
This sequence comes from Physcomitrellopsis africana, assembly GCA_036785485.1. NCBI lineage: Eukaryota > Viridiplantae > Streptophyta > Bryopsida > Funariales > Funariaceae > Physcomitrellopsis > Physcomitrellopsis africana. The sequence continues at coordinate 507,951 of JAWRVF010000107.1, read as the reverse complement.
TATTTCTTAAGTGAGAGTAGATACCTTTTTTTCTATTGTATTTTCATGGCAAAACTTGTTGAAATAAAAAGCACAATAGTATTAATGTAAGAATGAATGAAAGAGTTAATGCTTGCAATGCATCAACTTAATTTACCACCACAAGGAATAACAAGATTAGTAGGAAGTGAAGATATAGAGATGATTGGAGCTACTTCAATATCCTTACAAAGCCATATTACTTCACCTATCATGGAATACCATTCAAGCATCAAAGAACTAAGCTTTTATATCTTAGTTTACTTGAAAAGTTTGATGGCATAAAATCTAAGTTTTAAAGATTCATGAATTAAGTACAATTTGTAATTGAACTTTAACCTCAAAGTTATTTAACTCAAGGATCACAAGTCAGGTTTATTAAAATATTACTTTCAAATTCTATTTTATCATAGTTTTTATTTTATTTTTTTGAACAATGTGATCTAATATTAGATAATTTAGAGGTATTTTTATTAAAATTTCAATCTATGTATAAAAAATATGATATAATTTGTATTGCAACTAACAAGATCCGTATCTTGCGACAAGGCCATTGATCAATGACATTATATGCTTCACAATTTTGAAAACTAGCGTCTGATATTAAATAGAATCATAGTGCATTCATCAACCAATTTCTCTATGAATTATAATATGAGGTAAAAAAATTGATGCTCAACTTATTCAATCCTTAGACATTGAGTCAAGTAATTGACTTTGCTGTGAAGTGTGACAAATGGCTTTTAGAATTTCAATCTGAGAGTCATAGAAGGAAGCCTTAATATTATTATAATTTAATGGCAACATTGACATCTTTTCAATACATACATTTAGAAGTAGAAAACATGCAAATTGACGTGATATATCTTAAACTTCTTATTAAACAAAAAAAGACTCATTGTTGTCAAAAAAGATTATACTTATATTATAGAAAATTTAAATATATTACTCAATATTATCCAAAAAAATAATATAACTGCAAAATAAAAAGTACGGCTATCAAAGAAGACAATATATCAAGAAACGAGTTTGTCCAGCTACAATAGGGATTGTATAGTTAGAATCTTGTATAACTCCTAGTGAAGGTTCAATTCTCTCCTCAAAATCCTCTCTTTATTTTATAATAGATGTATATTTGGAATCTAAAAATTAAAAAGTCTCTATCTTATTAGATTCTAGAGCCTCGGCATGTTTTTTAGATGAAGAATTTATTAATAATCATAGCATATTTTTAATATAAAAAACTAAATCTATACATATAGAAATCATAAATGATCATCCATTGTCTTTTAGAGATATTATTCATGAAAATTTTCCTATAAATATAATAATGTATGATTATAATAGTTACATAATCTTTAATATAATTAAATCTTCCTCTAATCTAATCATTTTAGATTTATTATGGCTAAAAAAATATAATCCTCAAATAGACTAGATTTGTTGTAGACTTGATTTTTCTCAGAGCATTATTAAAAGTCTTATTAATCAAGTGAAAAGCCATAAATTTAATATAATAAAACCTATATTTATAGGTGCAAAAGCTTTTATACATAGAATAAAAGAAGGATCATCTTTTGCTATTTATATTACATCCATTTTTGATGGTGGAAACACTTCAAGTGGCATTTTAAAGTAGTATGAAGATTATCAAGATGTTTTTGAGAAGAATGTAGATATTTTTCTGGAGCATCTTCCATATGATTGCTCAATTGATTTCAAAGAGGGAACTCAACTTCCATTTGAACCAATCTATAATGTATTACAAAATGAGTTAATTGAATTTAAAGAATATATTGATAAAAATTTAGCAAAGAATTTCATATATCAATTAAAATTTCCAATATGAGCTTTTATTTTATTTTTGAAGAAAAAAGATGGATCACTACGGATGTCTATAGATTATCAAGGATTCAACAAGATTATTATCAAGAATATTAGAAACATATATTTTAAAAGTTCACAAAATCTTCTAGAATATTTTAAAAGCTTTTTAGTTAATGGAAATAGCTCAAAAAGCTTCCATATTAATAGAAGTTGCTTGAAAAGCTTCCTAAAGAAGAATATATATTAAAATCAACATTGAAGAATTCTTTAGTCTTGACAATGCATCTCTTGAAATTCTAGCTCACCTTTCTTGGTGTTGTTCGTATATTTATCTATTTAATTGAAATCCTTTGTCAATTTCTTCTTAAAATTTTTTTCTAATTCAAATTTCTTATTTTGTATTCTTATGTCTTTGATAATTTATTGAGACTTTATACATCTTCAATATCAGAGTTGAATCCTTTTAGTTAGAGAGTAGATTATTCTTCTTCTTGAAGGTATATTAGTGCTTTAGAGGTTACAAATTACTTTCTTCTAAATTGATATTTCTTATATTGTTATATTAGAGCTTTATCCTTCTTATAAAAAAGTGGATTATCCCTCTTCTTGAAGGTCTTAAAGTATTTTAGAGATTACAAATCACTCTCTTCTAAATTAATATTGTCTTCTAATAGATTCATTTTTTTTTCTTAAAATATTTGGAAGTCAAGATATTAGTATAACCAAATCTTCTAAGTCCAAATTAGATGCTATTATAAATGTTCTTATTACTTTATCTATTAGGATAGCGCAGATTGAAGGAATTGTTGTAAAACTTTATAATAATATAACATCTAAAGTACTACAACCTAGACTGCACCTGCTTCTAATTTTTATGCTTGATAATATATTATTACCTATGCTGCGCTAAGAAAATCCACCTATTTAGTAATGTAAAGAGCCTCAAGTTAGCCTTTTGAAAAAACATGATGATACACATTCAAAATTCTGAAGGTTTATTAATCAAATTTAATTGATAAAAATTCTATAATTTGATACTTATCCAATAAAAGAATCAAGGATTGGATCAATTGGCACCTTACTTATGAGACAAGTATTATCATAGTTTGCTCTCATATTTAAAAAAAGATTATAAATTTTAAACAACTTTGAAGCTTTCATAGAAGCATTTATAGAAGCATTTGGAAAACATGACAAGACTTATTAGACAACAACCAAGATTTAAGCATTGCGACAAGAGGTGTACTCTACATTAGTCTATAAATTAGATTTTAAGCAAATAGCGTATAACATCAATTGGCATGAAGAAGCTCTAATGAGCCAATTCTATTGGTGATTAAGAGACAATCTGAAGGATTTATTATTATAGCTTCCGGATCCACAATCATTCAATAAAGCCATCAACCAAGCTATGAAACATAATAATTGATTATTTCAACATTGTCAAGATCAATGTTTGTAGGCTTCAGCAAAATAATATATAATCCGATACACTCCTACTATATTAGCAAAATATTTAAATTCATATTCAAAAATAGAAGATATGCAACTTGATACAATATGTTTTAAACCTCTTAGTCTACAAAAAAAGAAGCATAGGATGGAAAAAGATCTATGTTTATATTATAGTAAGAAAAGCTATAAGGCTTATAATTGTTCAAAGAAAAAAAATCAACGCCTTTTCAAAATCAAAAGAATAATTGTTTAAAAAAATGAAGATATTCACCTATAATAGAAGCAATGTGGTTGAACAATTCAACATTGCAAAATTATTCAGGTTCTTCTCTTTCTATTCAATTTGCTTGTTACTTTACAATTCTTTTGTATTTTGGCCCTTAGAAGCTTCAAGTGATTGCCTTATTGGATTCAAAGGCGTTTGTTTATTTTTTAAATGAGACGTTTGTTAAATTTCATAAAAATCATCTAGTATAAAAATTCAAACCTATTCATGTATAAGTAATAGATGGATGATTCTTATCCTTTAATAATATCACTCATAAAATAACATCTATAAAAATATTGTTTGAAGACCATAGCAGCTAAATTATATTTAATGTTATTAGGACACTTTTAAATCTTGTTATTCTCAGACTTTCTTGGTTGAAAAAATATAATCCATGTATAAATTGAAGATTGAAAAGAATAATATTTTTAATAGAAATCCTTATAAGAAAATTTTATAAAAAATCATGAGTTGGTAACTCTTTATTTGTTGGAATAAGGGCCTTTATAAGATCGGCCAAAGAAAATATACCATTTGTTATTTATGCAATTCCAATTAAAAAAGATATGATTTATAAACAAATATTTTAAAGTAATATAAAAAATTTCAAGATATTTGTTAAAAAAAGAATATTGATATATTATTGGAGCACCAACCATACAATTGTGCTATAGATCTTCAAGAAGGAACACAACCATCTTTTGGCCCAATTTATAATTTTTTTTCAAAATGAGCTTTTAATATTGAAGGATTATATTGATGAAAACCTTCCAAAGAACTTCATCAAGCATTCAAAGTCTTTAGCAAATGCATTTATACTCTTTATAATGAAAAAAGATGATTTTTTGCATATATGAGTTGATTATTAGGAATTGAATAAGATAATGGTAAAGAATCATTATCCACTACCATTAATCTTAGGATTTTTGGAACAACTCGCTCAAGATAAGATCTATATTAAGATAGATCTTTATAGAGCATACAACTTAATATAGATGAAAGAAGGTGATAAATGAAAGGCCGTATTTTAGATAAAAGTATAGATATTTTGAATATAATGTCATATTCTTTGGATTAACAAATATACTTGCTATCTTTCAGCATTTAAAGAATGATATCTTTTTAGAGTATTTAGACAAGTTTGTCATGATCTATCTTGATGAAATCTTGATCTACTCAAAAAATTTAGAAGACCATGAGAAGTATATAAAATTATTATTACAAAAGCTATAAGATGCAAGTTTATATGCTAAGCTAAAAATATATATATTTCATCAACTAAAGATGGAATATTTGAGATATATTGTATTTATTGAAAGTTTGATGATGGATCCCAAAAAAATAGAAGTGATTATATAATGGGCCATTCTAAAGACTATAAGAGACGTATAATGTTTTCTTGGATTTGCCAACTTATATTAGATCTTCATCAAAATTTACTTTGAAATTGCCACCCCTCTTATTCAATTAACATATAAAGACAAGTTGGAATGGGGGCTTCAAGTGGAAAAGGTATTCCAAGACTTCAAGATGGCTTTTACCACAGCCCTAATCTTTATGCATCTAGACTTTATAAAAGTATTTTATATGGAAACCAATGCTTTGGATTTTATACTAAAAGCCATACTTTTATAAATGGATATAGATAATAAATTCTATCTTGTTGTATTTTATTTTCAAAAAATTTCTATTGCCAAAATTAATTATAAAATCTACAATAAAGAGCTTCTTAGTATTATGCATTCTTTTTAAGAATGGCATCATTTTTTTTGAAAGAATAAGACATCTTGTGACTATATTTATAAATCACCAAAACTTGTAATATTTTATGTCAACTTGGATTTTTAATTGCCATCAAATTCAATAGAATATATCATTATTTCAATTTAACTTTATTACTACTTATCGACATGGGAAGCAACAAGGATTGTTTGATGCTTTATCATAGAAATCATATCTTGTATTAAAGGCAGAAGAGATAGCATTTGATTAATAGTATATAATTTTTTTGAAGTTGGAGCAATTTTACCTTTATACTACTATTACATCAGTATCTATTGATTTTAATTTTTTTGATGAGGTGCATGTCGCAACCACTAATGATTCTTTGGCCTTTGATATCAAGCATTGCCTCAATAAAAATACTCATAAATTCAAGCTTGAGGAAGACCTTCTATATTTTGAAGAATATTTGTATATCTTAGAAGGATCTACACAACTGTGCATTCTTTAATCTCGTCATGACTTTCCAACTATGGATCACTTTAAATTTAACAAGATCTTACAACTTATTTCTTAAGATTTTTGATGGCCTCAAATGAAAAAAGTTGTGAAGGACTTTGTGCTTTCTTCTAATATCTATTTTAAATCCAAGAATCCTTCATAATGTCATTATGGACTTTTACAATCTTTGCCTATTTTAATATGATTATAATCTTCTATCTCAATGGATTTTATCATGAATCTACCGCTATCCAATTTATTAGATAATATCCTTATAGTGGTTGATTGATTCATAAAGATGGCTCATTTTATTCTTTGTAAAAAAATTATTTTTAATAAAGAAATGGCAAGGCTCTTTTTTGATAATATATATTGATATCATAGCTTATTAAATGATATTGTATCTAATCAAAGGCCTCAATTTGTATCTAAATTTTAGAGATGTCTTATTGAAATATTAAAGGTAGATAGAAACTTTCTTCAACTTTCCATCCTCAAATTGATAGCCAAATAGAATAATCATTTTCTATAATAATACATCCAATTTTTCATATCTCTCTTTTGGTGCCTTATAGAGAATTATATATTCCAAAAAGAATACAACAATTGCCATTGAGTATTGAAATCAAAGATCATGAAGAATACAAATTGCCATTGAGTATTCAAATAAAAAAGTGTAATTTTTATAATCTTCAATTGAACAAAATGAGGACAATACATTTTAGTGCCAAGTACAATCATAATTGGAACTATTAGAAACAACATTCAACCATACAAGTCTTAATTCCAATATTTGAACTTTAGTGATATTACTTGAGCTTAGAAAGATGAATCTGTTTAAGCTTGAGATCTCATTTGGAGGATGTTTTGAAGGCTGCAATGAAAAATAGATCTTTAAATAAGATGTTTCAATAATAGAGGTATTAGCTCAAGGCTATAGATAATTTCTTCAAGGACTAGTAGAACCTATTGTCCAAGAATGGAGAACAAAATACATAGCTTTATTAGTATAGTGTATTCTTAATTTTTTACATATGTAGAAAGATTTTTGAAGATAGAAGCTCCTCTTGAAACTTGTCGCTAGAAAAAGGGGTGATGTTAGGAATATATATTTTGAAAGTTCACAAAACCTTCTAAAATATTCTAAAAACTTCTTAATTAATAGAAATAACTCAAGAAGCTTCTTAATTAATAGAAATAGCTCGAGAACCTTATTAATTACTAAAAGTAGCTTAAAAAGCTTTGTAGTTGGTAGAAGGAGCTTGAGAAGCTTCCAAGTTGGTAGAAGTTGCTCAAAAAGCTTCCTAAACAGGAATATATATTAAAGTTAAGGGTGAAGAATTCTTTAGTTTTAACAACGCATCTCTTGGAATTCTAGTTTATTTTTTTTAATATTGTTTGTGTATTCATTTAGATAATTCAAGTCTTTGTTGATTTCTTTTTGAAACCTCTTTCTAGTTTATATTTCTTGTTCTGTATTTTTGTGTCATTGGTAAAGAATAGATATCTTTTAGCTTTGATATTTAAATTTCTTGATTAATTGAATCAAACTAAGATCTATACAAAAATAGATCTACAAGGAACATACAACTTAGTCTATATTAAAGAAGGAGATAAATAAAAGACTATATTTTGAACAAGATATAAACACTTTAAATATAATATTATGCTTTTTGGATTCATGAATACATCTATTACTTTTCAACATCTTATGAGTGATATTTTTCATGAGTTCTTAGATAATTTTGTTGTCTATTATCTAAATAATATTTTAATCTACTCTAAGAATACAAAAAAATATGAATTATATATTTATTGTGTATTGTAAAAACTTAGAGATATAAGATTGTATCCTAAAATAGAAAAATATGTATTTTATATTATTCAAGTTGATTTCTTAAGATACATCATTTTGAATGATGGTTTCATAATGAATCCTAAAAAAATCCAAAAAATCATGGATTAGAAGATTCTAAGAATAATAAGAGACATATAATATTTTTAAATTTTTTTTAATTATTACCAAATCTTCATCAAGAACTTTTTTCAAATTGTAGCTCTACTTATACGCTTAACTTATAAGGACAAACTTGAGTGGAATAAAGAAGAAGAAGCATCTTTGAAGCTTTGAAGAGAGCTTTTATTTTTACACCAATCTTGTATTGCATTGACTTCTCTAAGCATTTTTTATGAAAATAGATGCATTAGACTTTGTCTTGGGTGCAATATTATTACAAATAGGAATAGATGACAAACTCCACCCTGTAGCTTTTTATTTTGGAAATTTTTTAGTAATAAAGATTAATTATAAAATCTATGATAAAGAACTTGCAATTATGGATTCTTTTCAAGAATGGCATCACTATCTACAAGGTGCTTCTATTCCAATCATTGTGTATATAGATCATAAGAACCTCAAATACTTCATATCAACATACATATTGAATTGTTGTCAAGCTTGTTGGAATATGCCTTTGTCAAGATTCAAGTTCATTATCACTTATTAGGTAAGAAAACAACAAGGTCTGTCTAATGTTTTTTTTAAATATTCTTATTTTGCACCAAAAAGAGATGCAGCTTTTGATCAACAAAAAATAATCTTCTTGAAATCAAAGCAATTTCATCTTTGAGGGATAAAATTAACATTGATTATTGATTCAACTTTTTTTAAGTAAGTCTAGTTAAATATGTCCTCAGACCTTGTTATTTATGATATTAAAAATAATTCTTTTAAGTCTCATGATACTTCAAAATTCAAGGAAAATCTATTTTATTTCAAAGAATGTTTACATATTCTAAAAGGTTAAGCACAACTATATGCTCTTGAAGCTCATCACAACTTCTCTGCAGCAAGATATTTTGGATATAATAAGACTTTGGAACTAATATTAAAAAAAAATTAATAGTTTTAAATGTGGAAGGTTGTTAAAAAATTTGTAGAGTTGTGTGATATTTGTTCAAGATCAAAAGTCCTCATCATTAACCTTACGGACTTTTCCAACTATGATTATTATTATTAAAACAACCTTGGTCTTTTATTTTTATGGATTTTATTACAAATCTTCCAAATTCAAGTTTGTATGATTCCATATTTGTGATTGTAGATTGTTTTACGAAGATGGCATATTTGATATCATATAAAAAATCTATTATAAGTGAAAAAATAGCTAAGTTTTTATTTGATAATATTTATTGCTATCATAGATTATCAATAAATATTATATCAGATAAAAAGATGTAATTTGTATTAAGATTTTAGAAAATCCTTTTTAAAATATTCAAGGTGGACATAAAATTATCTTCAACTTTTTTACCATCAAATTAATAGACAAACAGAATGAATAAATCAAATTTTAAATCAATATTTGAGATGTACCATCAACTATCATCAAAATGATTGGATAATTCTTTTGCCATTAGCAGAATTTGCTTATAATAATTTGTTATATTTTTTTATTTAATAAATTCTATTATTATTAATTATGGTTATCATCCATAACTTGATACTTTTGACTTTTCAAAAGTTGATAATCTTATAATAAAAGACTTGGCAAATTGATTATCACAGCTATATATAATAATATTGGTATAATTAAAAAAAACTCAAGAACAAAAAAAAATCAATGCAAATGTCTATCGTAAGAAACAACCTCAATTCTACATAGACAATAAGATATGATTATTTTATTGTAATATCAAAATTATTTGTCCTTGTGACAAGCTAGATTATTGTAAATTTGGACTATTTTTGATTTGTGAATAAATCAATCTAGTTACTTATCAATTATACCTATTAAAATCTATGAAGATCTTTTTTATATTCTACTTATTATTATTTAAATCATACAAGATAGTGGGTATATAAAGAAGAAGACAAATGCCACCACCTCTTATAGAAATGGATAACAATGAAGAATTTAAAGTAGAAGAGATCTTAGATTCAAAGCAATATCAAAATTGGCTGAAATATCTTGTATATTCGTATGGATATGATATTAGTAAACACACATAGGAGCCATTTAAGAATCTAACAAATACATTACAAAAAGTCAATACATTTTATCAACAATATTCATTAAAGTCAAGATAAATATTCAAGAAAATCTTTGCTATAAAACAAAGTAAATTTAATAGAGATTTTATATTATCTTGTATCATTGTTTGCTACTATTTTGAATTTTTTAGCATCAAAAAGATAAAAAATCAACAACTAACAAATTCAGCTCAAAAATTATCATTTGCTAATTTACTAAATAAAATATTATAACTATTACAACTTTCAAGACAACAAAATAAAAATGAAGATCTTCAAAAATAACATGTCCTTCCTTGGATTGATGGCAAGATATAACAAGTTTGATATCATGATTTTAGAAGAGACTGCCAATATTTAATAGTATTTTTAGAGGTAGGAACTACTCTTAATGGTATTTCAAATATTTTCTTAAAAAAAAGTTATAAAAACCTCAACAATGATCAAATATTAAGATTGTCCTCCTGCCTTAAAATAAGACACTATCAATGGCTGAGAAGATCTGTCAATTACCTTCAAAGAAAATAAAGATCAAAATATGTGGCAAATATAATTTGGCATATCTTAGACTTTCTCAACATGTAATCACCATTTTTTGTGGAACTTGCTTTTAGAAAGGGGATAATATCACAAATATAAGATTTATTTTAATAATTATTTAATTAATATAAATAAATAAAAATATATTAATTTAAAAATATCTTATAGAAAAGCTTTTTAAAAGCTTTATAGATGCAATTTCATCTTTATACATGTTTATAGGTAATTGATAGATTAAAAATTTAAGCAACAAATTAGCCATGTATCACATATGTTGGTAGCTTTTGAAACAAGTTAATTACATGGCGCATACATAAGAAACTTGTCTTATAAGTTTGACATGTGTCTTGCAAATTAGATACATGTTTGAGGTCTTATAGAACACCGCCATGTAGCTATTAGGTAGATAATATATATAAAATTAAGAATGAAGTTTTCTTCACTCTTATTATTTTTTTTTTCTTTTTAATCTAATTCAAGAGTCTTTATATTTACTAATCTTTGACAATAATCATTTTAGTTTCTTGAATACATATACTTTCTTATTTTTATTTTGTTACTTTTTTTAAAGATAGATTTCATTGGTTTATATATCTTCTTTCAATTTGTATCTTTGGCATTGACCTTAATATTAATATTCTAATATCAATAGCTCTTTTTTGTATAATTTATTTACTATAAAAAACTTTATAAATATTAGAAATTAAATTTATTATTAGCTCAAAAAAAACCATTTCAATTTAACTAGCAAATTGTTCAAAATCACAAAAAATCCTCATTGTCCATCATTTCTATTTGAAAATTCACCAAATATTCATCTAAGTTCCAAATAATGCGTAACTTGTGGTGTTGGAAAGCTATTAACTAAAAAAATATTCTTATAAGAATTTACAAAAAAAGAATGAAGGTAAGAATAAATGGTGCCTAGAAACCCAAGACTAACACATGAGAGAAAGAGAGTTCATTGAATTAACATACAAAATATTTTGGCATGGCTTTGTTATAAAAAAATATAGTAGAGAGAAAGGAAAAGCCTGCCTGAGCCATCTTATCCTAATATAAGGCGGCATAATGGTGGCAACCATATCTCTACCTTTAAAACTACAAAACCTAACCTAAAATCAAAGGCCCAAAATCAATTCTATCCTAAACCTGACTTACAGGTTGGATCCTCTAATAACTTACAAAAATAATGTCTTTTTGGCAAAATTAATAGCACCAATATATTCAAAATAAGTATTTATCCCTTTAACAACTATTTGCTTGTTCAAACCTACCTTCTAAAATATAAAAAACTAATTATTTTACTAATCTATCTTCTTCTTCTTCTTCTTCTTCTTCTCTTTTTTATTTTAAATTGATTACTTTCATAATAAATCTTTGAGTTAAAGTCATTTGGTCCATCTTTATCTAAAACAATTGAAAAGCCAATCTTGGTCTACTAATTGATCACCAAGATTTTAAATATATAACAAATTTTTGGCAATTTAGGCCTAACTTTAAAATAACTTCTAAGAGATTCTTTTAAAAAAAATCTATTTTTTAAGATAATTATATAATAATTACTATTCTAAGATAACTTATAATAATTTTCTAAAATTTATGTATTTTAATATGGTGATTAAATCATCAAATGTAAAAAATAAATTTGATTTAAAATGATATTTCAATCCATAGAAATCCTACTACTGAATTAATTCTATCAAAAAGTATTACTTCTAATTTCTATGAATTTTTAACATCTCATAATTTTAATCATGTAGAAGAAGAAAAGTCAATTTAGGAAATTAAATAAAAGATAGAAATTAAATATTTGGTCTAATAAATAAATTAATATAATAATTTAAGGATGTTAAAAAGTCTTGAAATATAAAGAGATTTCGAATATTTCTAAATATAGTTTAAAAAAGAAGAGTTAACTACCTCTATACTATTAATTAGAGGATTATTTCTATTACCCTTTAATATTAATAAGTTATAAATATGAAATAAGCTAAAAAGACATAATTCTACTTCTTATTATACTAAATTAGTACTAATATTGTTAAATATGAAAAAAAATTAGTAAAAAAAACCATAATCAACTAATAGAAGTGTTAATAATGCTCACAAGTGGTGCAATATAAAAAATCACCTTCCCTCTCACACATGGATTGAGATACTTACAATATATGGTCTTCATTGTTGGGATAATTTCTTTTTCATATTTTGTAGATCATGATTTAGGGGAGTAATACACTTTACCCCCCTCGGAGAGCTGATACCTATAAGAGAGTAAGAAAATTCCATGGATTGCAGTTCATGTTCCCTCCTAGATGTACCAGAATCAGAAAATAAAGTAAGGGAGGAGTAGATAACCTCAGAGGTAGAGGCACAGGAGGTAATCACCTCTATATCCTTGGTCGGACTCTCTGCGCCTAGACCTAGGGGTGTATAACCGCTGGGATCATACCCTATGGCCGGATCCCAGGGCGGGCTCTTGATTGGGGAGTGAGGGCCCGGCTGGGCCTCCTAGCGGCACGGACCCTGTCGGCCCTATGTCCCTTTGCCCAGGTGCCGATGGACTGCTCGTAGGTTCAGGTCCTTCCACATCACCCCTGGTGTCGGGAGCGCACTTGACTTAAACATCGACCCACTTGTCTAGGTGGCTCGTGGTAAGGGACTTGGCAGGGGACCGTCACGTCTATGGGGGCCGCGTGATCCAGGCTTGGAGTTACCTGCGGGATTGCCGGCACATGGATGAACTCGGTTGAGGTTGTTTTACCATGACGAAGTCCCGCCGATTGATTATTCCAGAGCAAATTAGTAACCTGATTGAGGTCTCTCCTATTTGACCTTAGCGGGGATAACGTCAATAAACTCCTTAGTGAGTGAGGCCCAAGCTCCTACGTCCAGCGAGCATGGATGGAGGAGCCGGATTGCGAATTAATGTACTACTGCACACAAGGGGTCTTTGATGAGCCAATGTTGGAAAAAATGCCGCAATTGCACTAGGGCTTTTTGGTGAGCCAATTCTTCGAGAATTGGTCCCATTTACATTGTTATTTAGTTGTGTAGTAGAGATCTGAAGTGTTGAGGTACTGTCGTTACCTGCTTTACCACTGGATTGGAATTTGATATTGTGTATGGGTGTCTGAATCCGTTCGCAGGTGTCGAGGATTAATGCGTCTTTCTCCGTTGGACGTCACACAAGAGAGGAGGCTGACTTGTGAAGATGTGCATTGTGCCCTTTTCAGTGTCTTGAACCCGCTCCTTTGTAAATATGCCTAGAGGGCCGGAGATTGTAGGTTGAGGGTGACACCGAGTTGCAAGCTCCTTCACTGCGCGACCTTTCCTTTGTAAACCCAACATTGTTGATACCCAATTCTTGCTCTCACTACCATTGAGGCATTTCTGTAGATCCAGAGTAGTTGATAGTGCCACTTAACTCACCCTATCCTCGTAACATGTTACAGGGAGCACTAGCTCCCATAGTTACTTTCTCTTGACTGCCAGGGATGCGGGCAAGATTGGAAACTGGAGTGGTGACATCTAATCTTGAAAAATCCTCCGATTGAGTTTTAGTGTGTGATCTCTTGCTTCCCGAAATGGCATACACCTCCCGACCCTTTCCCAATGGATTGCCGTGAGCTGATCCATGTCATAAAAAGAGTTACGAGAAGAAAGTCTAGTTTTGCAATCCAACGAGGCACCATGGGCTAGAATAATGGTGAGCTCGCCAGGATTGTTTATCTCGTGTATATGTCCCTTTGGAGCATGATCAACAAGGAATCCCTTAAGAGGAGACATTGTCCCGGCCGAGGTGGTCGTGGATGAAACAAGCTCAAGCCCGGGCATACTCTCATTGTGAGGTAAAATAGTGATTGTTGTCACTTGGATACTCTCCGAGGTTGACCTCTCAGGGAAAATATCGACTTGTTGACTAACTTGAGGTCGAGCTTGAGAGTTTTGTGTAGATACCTTTGTCTTGGATTGTGAATGATGAACTAGATCTTTTTGAGAAATAGACTCAGAATTAGCCATATCTTGAGTTCGGGTAGCTGTTTTTCTTGCTTCCTTCCGTTTGTGTCCATTAGCATCCATCTTGTTGGCAGTGTGCGAGGGATTGATAGGAGACTTATCAAGTGTGGGGTTGATATTATGAAGTTGAGTATTGCAGATAGCTTGTTTAGATGTGTTCTACAAATTATTACTTGTTGTGTGTTTGTTCAATCTCGGTCTTGCTGAGGAGAGAGCTATACATTCCTAAATTTTGAGATCAGTACCGAGGCAAAACTTGCATCTTATTTGAAGATTTAGATAATCTATAGAAATGGATGTGTCGACTTTAGTCACAGAGTTGATAGCATGGATTTCCAACTCCCAGCCTGTACCTAAGTCCAGTTCAATGTAGAATCTGGAGTTCAGCAAATTTTTGTTGTTAAGACCTTGTCCCAATATTTTTCCAAGTTCAACAGTAATTGGTGACTCAACAAGAAACTCTTCTACAATGTTTTTTTAGAGCGATCCATGTAAGAATCTTAAAGAAAACCTACAGGATTTTAAATCGCCCTTGGATCAAAAATTGAGTTCCATGATTGGAATATACATGACCCTAGTTTGGACCAAAATGGCAACAAAATAAGAATACTTCATGAAACCCTTCCAACATGGTTTTTAAGTATATATATATATATATATATATATATCCTCTACCAAGGTTGTTGATAAAAGCAATGGTTTTGTTTGTCAATTGTTTTAGATTTGCCTTCCAAACCTTGAGATTAGAATTTATTGATTTTCCATCGATTTAACAATAGAATAATATTACCACCACATACATGTTTATTTATGAAATGTGATAATACCATCTTTAAACTATGAATATAGGAGGATTCTTCAAAATATTTTTAGCAATCAAAATAGGGAGAATTAAAAGATTGTGGATGGTAATGGTACACATTGTAAATAATTAGGATCTCATACAACCTAGTTAATGCTTTGAGGTGGATACAATTTAAGTTGTGTCTTATAATCAATTGTTATTTGTATTGATATAAACATGTACATGTCATAGATAAAAGATTTATTCTAATAATTATCTAATTAATATGGATAGATAGAAGTAAATAAAAATAGGTTAATTTGATAATATCTTATAGAGAAGATTTCTAAAAGCTTCATAGACACGGTTTCACCTTTATATATATCTACAAGTGATTGATAGGTTAGAAACTTGGCCAACAAGTTAGCCATGTGTTGTACATATTGGTAGCTTAAGGAACAAGCTAAGTTTGTGGCGCACTTATAGAAAACTTATTGTGCAAGTTTAACATGTGTCTTGCAAATTTAACACGTGTTAGAGGTCTTATAGAATGCCTCCACATAGCTCTTAGGGAGATAGTATAAATAGAGATAAGAGTGAAGCCTCTTTACTCTTGCCAACACTTTTTTTGTTCTTAGTCTTATTTTAAGAATCTCTAGTTTTCTTGTCTTTGGTAATAGTCATTCTAATTTTATTATTATTCCATCTTTGAGTGATTTTTTATTCTTTTGAATAACTCAAGAGTGTATTAACATTTTGTTTCTTTATGATTCATGTCCTTGATAATTTGACAAGAGTGAAAATTTATTATTCTTTTTTTGTATCTTAGAAGTGAATAAATTATCTCACTTGTAATGCGGCATTTTGAAGGTTGCAGACTACCTATCTTTAAATTAATATTCTTTGCTTTTTAACCTTGATTTTCTCTTTGAAAAAGAATGGATCATCTTTCTTTATAGAAATTTTTATTTGATATTAGAGATTACAGATTATCCTCTTTTAATTCAAATTATTGAATTATTAAGTAATCTAAGATGGAAAGAAAGATCATGGATACTACATTTCATAAAAATAAAAATAAATTTATAACTATTCTAAATCTTCAAGTGATTGTCAACACTCTTAGGGTGGAAATTTTACAAATTATTAATGTCAACTATAGAAGCACTATTCTTATGTCTATAGAAGAAGTCGAGAGCCTATGCCAAGAAGTTGTATAGTTGAGAGAAGCAAGTAGATCGGCCTCGCAATCAAATCCAAGAAGTCTTGCTGCTATAAGCGTGAATGAGGCAAAGATTAGTATGCTTGAGAAGTTTGATAGAACAAGATCAAAATTTTGAGGATTTTTGCAATAAGTCAAGCTATTTCTAAGGTTACATCTTTTCTAATATTTTAATGGATTTATTCAAGTTGAATTCATAGGCGCACTTTTATATAGAAGTATTCTTTTTTAGTTTGCACCTTTGATAGAAAAAGATTCACAACTTCTTTATGATTTGAATTCATTTCTCAAAATGTTTACGATCACATTTGAAGAAGGTGATTAAGAGAGGGTAGCAAAGACCAAGCTCTTATCTTTACAACAAAGATCATGGTCACCTACAATATATGTTGTAGAATTACAAAATCTTGCTTGTGATGTGGAACAGAACGACAAAGCCTTTATCAATCAATTTTGGTATGGGTTGAAGAATAACATCAAAGATTTGTTATTAACAATGCTAATAGCGAACTCTTTGGAACAATTTATTGTTGAAGCTATTGCATACGATAATTGATTATTTAAAAGATGTCAAGAATATGGATTTGGCTAAATAGGAATGAATCAATTAATAACAATAACTTTCAAGTTTTTAGAAACTTATTTGACTAAACAAAAACTAATGTTAATTGATGTAATACATTTTAAACAAAAAAAATTCAATATTATTTAGATGGTTTGTATATATATTGTGGAAAAGTTAAGCACATTACTTAACATTATCTAAAGAAGCAATGCAATCATAAAAAAAAGAATAGGATCGCTATAGAAGATAATATGTAAAAAAACATATTTTTCTAGCTACAATAGGAATTGTGTGGCTAGAATCATATAGAATACTTTGTAAAGGTCCTATTCTCTTCTTAGATCCCTCACCTTCTTTTATAATAAATGTATTTTTAGAACCTAAAATCACAAAGTCTTTGCCTTATTTGATTCAAGAGCCTCAAGTTGTTTCATAAATGAAGACTTTGTCAAAAAATAAGAAATATCTCTACTTAAGAAAATTAAATTTGTACATGAAGAAATCATAAATAGTTGTTTGTTGTCTTTTGGAGATGTTACTAATAAGATTGTTTCTTAAAATATAGCAATTAAAGGATATAATAGCATGATAATATTTAATATAATTAGATCTCCTTTCAATCTAATTATTTTAAGATTATCATGCTTAAAAAAATATAATCTTCAAATAGATTGAATTTCTTATAACTTTTATTTTTTTATATAGTTTAATTTTAAAATCCGTTAATCAAGTAAACATACATAATTTTAGTACATCCAAACATTTACTAATAAGTGTTAAAATTTTCATACATGTAACAAAAGAAGGATATGTCAAGGACATACTTGTCAAAATCTTCTAGAATATTCTAGAAGATTCTTAAAATTCTTTAGAACCTTCCAGAACCTTCTAGTATCTTCCAAGTAGATAGAAGTTGCTTGAAAAGCTTCCTAGTTGGTAGAAGTTGCTTGAGAAGCTTCCTAGTTGGTGGATGTTGCTTGAGAAGCTTTTTAGTTGGTAGAAGTTATTTGAGAAGCTTCCTAACTAGTAGAAGTTGCTTGAGAAGCTCCCTAGTTGGTGGAAGTTGCTTGAAAAGCTTCTTAGGTAGGAGTATATATTGGAGTCGAGGTTGAAGAGTTCTTCAGTCTCGACAACACATCTCTTAGAGTTCTAGCTCCCTCTTTGGTGTTGCTTCTTGTATTCATCTCATTAATCTAGTTCTTGCCAATTCTTTTTGAACTTCTTGTTTAGACTTCCAGTCTATATTTTGCGTTTGTGATAATTTATCAAGACTATCTTTCTATCAATATCGGAGCTTAATTCTTTGAGACAGAGAATAGACTACCCCTCTCTTTGGAGATACTTGAGCATTCTAAGGATTGCAGATTATCCTCACTTGGACTAATATTGATTCCTTCTTTTTTACTTAACATGGCTAATAGAAAAGATATTAATATTGTAGAATCTTTGGAGTCAAAGTTAGATGTAATCATCAATGCCCTTAACGCTCTAGTTGTTAGAACTACTAAAATTGAAGGAAATTTTGCTAAGCTTCCTAGACCTACAAGAGTGGGAGTGGCTCAGACTACAATACAACTACCTCTAGCTAGTGAAGTATTGCCATCTACATCTCAATGTCAGAATTTGATTACACCATAGTACAAAGAGCCTTGAGTCAATCTCCCAAAGAAGTTTGATAGTACTCAATCAAAATTTTGTAGTTTTGTAAACTAAGTTTGATTGGTAACGTTCTTGTTCTTGCAATTGGAATACTATTCAACCAAGGAGTTGCAAATTAGATTAGTGGAGACATTGCTTACTAGACAAGCTTTGTCTTAGTTTGCCCTCTTATTTGAAAAAAGGTCTCCTATCTTGAGTAACTTCAAGATCTTTCTAGAAGCATTCGAGGAAGTATTTGGAGAGCATGATAAGACTCGGTGGACAACCACTAAGATTTGTTCTTTGCATCAAGGATCACGCTCTACATCTGTTTACGTATCGGACTTCAGAAAACTTGCTTATGATATCAACTAGGGAGAAGAAGCACTAGTGAGTTAATTTTATTGGGGACTTAGACATGACATGAAGGATTTATTGCTATCTCTATCCGACCCTCAAACACTCAACAAAGCACTTAGCCAAGCAATGAAGTGTGACAATCGGCTTTTTCAACAATGTCAAGACCATTATTTCAGAGCTACACGGTATCCACGAGGAAACCAAATCTATTTGGCTGCTCTTATTAAGAGTGTAGAAGCTCAATTTGAAACAAAAGACATGCAAATCAATACGGTACGTTTCAAGCCCTTCTTAGCTGAAGAAAAGAAGTGACAATTTAAGCAAACCTTAAAAGTAGTAAGTGACCTGTTTACATAGTGGTTACATTTTGAGCTATAACTTAAACAATTTGAAAGATTTTTAGCTCAAAATTTTAAAAAATGTATATGTTTATGTCACAAGACTATGTGCAAAAATTTTATGGTATTAAGGTTTTAGATTTGTGAGATATAAGGAAAATAGTGCTTGGGTGTCTCTGAGCTAGGGATTTAAGCACCTGCTAGGGATTTTGAGATGTTAGGCAATTGGAAATAAATTTATGGTTGATTCTTTCTTGTGGTGAAACTCAAGAAAATTATCTATACTGTGAATTAAATTTTATAGAAACTTAATGGTTGAATCAAGAGTTATTGGACTCTAAAGTTTAGCAAGAAATAAGTCCTTGCGGGTGAATAAAGTTTTGAAGGATTTTTGTAGAAACTTGAACCTTTTTTGTACAAACTTACTTGAATACAAGAGGGTTTATATATATAACTTTTTTTTTATAAAATTATTGTATTATTTGTCCTTTTTATTAAGGACAAATTATCTCTTGGATTTTTGCCATCAAGTTTCAAATAAACTCTCCACAACCAAATATCCAGTGTATTCCCAGATAGAAGGCCACGTCATATGATAATGATACCTTTATTTCTTGGTAGTCAAAAATTGCAAACCAATGCTCTACTAGACTCAAGAGCATCTGCTTGCTTTTTAGATGAAGAATTTGCCAAGCTTCACAAATCTCCTCTTGTGAAGAAACCAAAGCGTGTCTATATAGAAGTCATAGACGATCGACCTTTGTCTTTTGGTGATGTTACTTATGAAACTACACCATTGAAGGTATGTCTTAAAAATCATGAAAGTAGCATTGTATTTAATATTATCAAAATCCCTTCATGTTCACTTATTTTGGGACTAATCTAGCTTGTTAAATATAATCCATTGATATATTGGAGGTTGCGAAAAGTGACATTTCCAACAAAATCCTTAATGGTGGAACTTACTAAGATAATGTCTAAAAACAAATCCTTGTTTATAGGTGCAAGGGCCTTCATGAAAGAAGCTAAGCATAATACACTTCTTGTCATCTTCGCAACTCCAACTCGAGAAGATGCAACTCCGACTTTTGTTATTCCAGAGCAGTATGAAGAATTTAAAGATGTCTTTGAAAAGAAGAATGCTGATATGCTATCAAAGCATCAAGCGTATGATTGTACTATAGATCTCCAAGAGGGAGCACAACCACCATTTGGCCCAATCTACAATTTATCACAAGACGAATTCTCAACATTGAAGGATTACATTGAAGAGAATCTTACGAAGAACTTCATTCGGCATTCTATATCTCCAATAGGTGCACCTATATTCTTTGTGAAAAAGAAAGATGGCTCATTACAAATGTGCATAAATTATTGAGGCTTGAACAAGATCACTGTGAAGAATTGATATCCATTACCACTAATAGCTGGATTTTTGGAGCAACTTAGTGAAGCCAAAATATACACTAAGATAGATCTTTGTGGAGCTTACAATCTTGTACGAGTAAAGGCAGGAGGTGAATAGAAGATATCATTTTGGACGAGGTATGGACATTTTGAATATAATGTCATGTCTTTTGGATTGACCAATACACCAGCTATATTTCAACATATGATGAATGATATTTTCCAAGAATATTTGGACAAATTTGTTGTTTGTTACCTTGTTGATATTTTAATCTATTCCAAGAATGATCAAAAACATGAAGATAATGTGAAGTAAGTGTTATAAAAACTTCAGGATGCGGGATTATATGCCAAATTAGAGAAATGGGTATTCCATTAATCCAAGGTGGAATCTCTTGGTTATATTATTTTAGACAAAAGATTGTTGATGGATCAGAAGAAGGTTCAAGCAGTAATGGATTGAAAAGAATCTAAGACAATACAAGACGTACAATATTTTGTTGGATTTGCCAACTTCTATCACATTTTCATCAAGAACTATTCACAAATCGCAGCTCCATTAACGCGATTGACATCAAAGAACAAGCTCGAGTGGAATACCTGAGCACATGAGGCTTTTTAAGAATTAAAGTCGGCATTTACGACAATTCCTATCTTGGTACATCCCAAATTTACAAAGGCCTTCTATTTGGAAACAGATGCTTCTGACTTTGAGCTAGGAGTTGTATTATCACAGATAGGGAAGGATGATAAACTTTATCCGATTGCATTCTACTCGAGGAAGTTTTTGATAATAGAAATCAACTATGAAATTGACGATAAAGAGTTGCTTGCAATAATTGATTCTTTCTAAGAGTGGCATCATTTATTAGAGGGTGTTGCTCATCCAGTGACTGTATATACAGATCACAAGAATTTGGAATATTTCACAAGAGCTCAAGTTTTGAATCATCGCCAAGCTCGGTGAAACATGTCATTATCTCCATTCGACATCATCATCGCATATCGCCCAGGAATGCACCAAGGATTATTGGATGCGTTATCGAGGAGATCATATCTAATACCTAAGACTGGAGATGCAGCATTTGATTAGTAGTATATAACTTTGCTACAATCAAAACGGTTTTGTCTCCGTACCACCTCCATAATCATATCAATTGATGCTGCTTTTTTAGAACAAGTTTGTAGAGCATCAGTTGTAGACTCATTAGTATTAGATGTGAAGCAGCGCTTTGACAAAGATAAGTTCAAGATTGACGACGGATAATTATATTTAGAAGATTGACTATATATTTTGAAAGGACCAACTCGACTTTGTATTCTTCAATTTCAACATGACTTCCCAACCACAGGTCACTTCAGATTCAACAAAACAATAGAACTTATTTCTCGAGACTTTTGGTGGCCTCAAATGTGAATGGTAGTGAAGAACTTTGTGCTATCATGTGACCTTTGTTCAAGATCAAAGAATCCTTGACATCGCCCTTACGAGTTCTTACAACCTCTACTAATTCCAAAGCAACCATGGTCTTTTGTATCTATGGACTTCATCACAGATTTGCCACCTTCTACAATATTTGATGCTATCTACGTGGTGATAGATCAGTTTATGAAAATGGCACATTTTATTCTATATAGAAAAACAACTTCTGGTGAAGAAATAACAAGATTTTTTATTGACAATATATATCGGTATCATGGCTTATTGTATGACATTATTTCAGATCGAGTGCCTCAATTTATATTGAAATTTTGGAGGTCACTTTTTCATATACTGAGGATAGATATCAAATTCTCTTCTTATCAAGGACATACTTATCAAAACCTTTTAGAATATTCTAGAAGATTCATAAAATTCTCTAAAATCTTCCACACCCTTCTAGCATCTTCCTAATTAATAAAAGTTGCTTGAGAAGCTTCCTAGTGGGTGAAAGTTGCTTGAGAAGCTTCCTAGTTGGTGGAAGTTGCTTAAAAAGCTTTCTAATTAGTAGAAGTTGCTGAAGAAGCTCCCTAATTGGTGGAAGTTGTTTGAGAAGCTTCTTAGGTAGGAATATATATTGGAATCAAGGCTGAAGAGTTCTTCAGTCTTGACAACACATCTCTTAGAGCTCTGGCTCACCTCTTTGGTGTTATTTCTTATACTCATCTGATTAATCTAGTTCTTGCCTGTTCTTCTTGAACTTCTTGTTTAGACTTCCAGTCTATATTTTGCGTCCATGACAATTCTTGCCAGTTCTTCTTGAACTTCTTATTTAGACTTCCAGTCTATATTCTGCGTTTGTGATAATTTTTGCCAATTCTTCTTGAACTTCTTATTTTGACTTGCACTCTATATTCTATGTCCGTGACAGTTTGTCGAGACTACCCTTTTATCAATATTAGAGCTTAGTTCTTTGAGACAGAGGGTGAATAACTCCTCTCTTTGGAGATACTTGAGCATTCTAAGAGTTACAAATTATCCTCACTTGGACTAATATTGATTCCTTCTTTTTTACTTAACATGGCTAATAGAAAAGATATTAATATCGTAGAATCTTCGGAGTCAAAGTTAGATGTGATCATCAATGCCCTTAACGCTCTAGTCGTTAGAACTACTAAAATTGAAGGAAATTTTGCTAAGCTTCCTAGACCTATAAGAGTGGGAGTGGCTCAGACTACAATACAACCACCTCTAGCTAGTGAAGTATTGCCATCTACATCTCAATGTCAGAATTTGATTACACCATAGTACAAAGAGCCTTGAGCCAATCTCCCAAAGAAGTTTGATAGTACTCAATCAAAATTTTGTAGTTTTGTAAACTAAGTTTGATTGGTAACGTTCTTGTTCTTGCAATCGGAATACTATTCAACCGAGGAGTTGCAAATTAGATTAGTGGAGACATTGCTTACTAGACAAGCTTTGTCTTAGTTTGCCCTCTTATTTGAAAAAAGGTCTCTTATCTTGAGTAACTTCAAGATCTTTCTAGAAGCATTCGAGGAAGTATTTAGAGAGCATGATAAGACTCGGTGGACAACCACTAAGATTTGTTCTTTGCATCAAGGATCACGCTCTACATCTGTTTACGTATCGGACTTCAGAAAACTTGCTTATGATATCAACTAGGGAGAAGAAGCACTAGTGAGTTAATTTTATTGGGGACTTAGACATGACATGAAGGATTTATTGCTATCTCTATCCGACCCTCAAACACTCAACAAAGCAATCAGCAAAGCGGTGAAGTATGACAATCGACTTTTTCAACAATGTCAAGATCATTATTTCAGAGCTACACGATATCCACGAGGAAACCAAATCTATTTAGTTGCTCCTATTAAGAGTGTAGAAGCTCAATTTGAAACAAAAGACATGCAAATCAATACGATACGTTTCAAGCCCCTCACAGCTGAAGAAAAGAAGCGACGATTTGAGCAAAACTTGTGCTTATATTGTGAAGAGGCAAACCATAAAGCTGGAAATTGTCCTAAAAAACAAACGCCTCAAACAACAAGACTGAAGAACACAAGCGTGTAAGAAAACAAAGACGCCCAGCCACAATAGGAATTATGCAGTTGGACATCTCAATACCCCAAATTAATCGAGGTCCCTTTCTCTTAACTCAACCTTCTTATTACTTTATGGTACTTTTATTTCTTGGTAGTCAAAAACTACAAACCGATGCTCTACTAGACTCAAGAACATCTGCTTGCTTTTTAGATGAAGAATTTGCCAAGCTTTATAAATTTTTTCTTGTGAAGAAACCAAAGCTTGTCCATATAGAAGTCATAGACGGCCGACCTTTGTCTTCTAGCGATGTTACTCATGAAATTAAACCGTTGAAGGGATATCTTGAAAATCATGAAAGTAGCATTGTGTTTAATATTATCAAAACTTCTTCATATTCAGTCATTTTGGAACTATCTTTGCTTGATAAATATAACCCATTAATAGATTAGAGGTTGCGGAAAGTAATATTTCTAACAAAATCTTTAATGGTGGAACTTGCCTAAATAATATCTAGAAACAAACCCATATTCATAGGTGTGAAGGCCTTCATGAAGGAAGTCAAGCATAATATACTTCTTGTCATCTTCGCAATGTCAGCTCGAGAAGATGCAACTCCGACTTTTGTTATTCTAGAGCAGTATGACTTATGTATTAGAAATATGTGTTAGGAATAAGACTTATGTATTGGATGTAATAATCCTAAAATAAAGACTTTTATAAAAATTTGAGGATTTTATTATTTTGGATCTTCGTTGAGTATTTAGTTGCAATTAGAAGCCCAGTACTTTCTTGAGATAAATTTTCTCTACTACAACATTATTGGTGCTTCTATTGAGTGAGCCTTAAGGCATTAATTATTCAACAAGCCAAAATGGAAGATCAAAATCTTGGGTTTGGATTATCAAGTGAAGTAGGTGCCCAAGATTTATTTAAGGCATTTGCTCAACTTATAGATGAGAGGCAACGAACTCAAGGGGATGATAGGAGTACTACCAATGCCTTATAAGTAGTGGTAGATAAGGCTAGGAGGTTTGAAAGGAGAAACATTACCAAGTTCTTGAAGGTTTATATATATAAAATGGAGGTACATCAAATTTCAGAGGTGAGAATAATTACCACCTTTGATTTAGCAGTGATATCTGAGATCAAGAAGAGGATGCAAGAGTTGCGTGAAGGAATTATATCATGGAATAGATTTGAGGAACTTTTGAAGGATGAATTTTTTGAAGATGACCAAAAGATCATTTTTAGAGAATGATGAAAAAAAATTTTGAAGACCATTTTTAGAGAGGATGACCAAAAGATCATTTTTAGAGTGGATTGAACAAAGGCTAGGAAATCAGATGGCTCTAAATGAATTGATCAGAGAATTTGAAAGGCAATTTGGCCAATTACCACGGCAAGAGAAGCAACTATTAGACATTAAAAAGATTGAGTTATTTTTACAAGCAACTGATAAAGATTTGGAGGACAAGTTGCTTTTTCATCTTACAGATAAGACATCTGTGAGTGGATTTACAAATAACTAGAGGTTAGTGAAAGAGACAGTAGGACTTGTAGCCAAGCAGCAAAAGATTAAGACTCGAGGGTCATTATCATTGTTGGAGCCAATATCTGCAATTCCAAGTATAGTACCACTGCAGAAGATAAATAAGGCTGTTTAAGATGATGCCATTGAAGAGCTGGTTAAGGATATACGGGATCTTAGGATAAAAATGAATGAACTTAAGAAATCTCAGAAGGCCAACTCATCAAAGACAATTGAAGGTTTGAAGGGATTTGTAAAAAGATGCATATGGTGTGATAGTTCAGACCACAAGCGTGGCAAATGCGAAAGCTATAAAGCAGCAATCAGGGAGAATATTGTACATTTTAAGGAAGGGAGGATAAGACTAGCAAGTTCTAATGAGCTTTTGAAGACCAACTTTGGAGAAGGAGGTATGAAGAAGTTGCTAGATGAGCAAACAAGCAAAGGTGGTACCATATACGAAAAGGGAGTACAATCTTATTCTATTATAGTTGAACAAAGTACAATTAAGATTGTTTCTCCACCAGCAATGGAAGCCATGATCAGGGGAGTTGAAGCCATCAAAAAGATGATTGGTTGGAATGATCCAGTTGATGTTATTAATATCAAAGTATTTTTAAACAAGAATCAACAGAGTGATGATTTGAATGATGCTATGGTTGAAGAGAAGAAAGGCAGAGCTGCTCATGAAGAAAATGTTGTTGAACCTCTAAGCAAAAAGAGGTCTCCAAGGAACAAAGAAGCTTCTCAAGGACAGAAATCGGAGAAGATACCTTCTTCTGTCTATCTTGGCGATGCACCATTGCCAAAAGATTGATAGGAAAAAGACAAAGAGTAGGAGAAGGATGGCACAAGCAAATCCAAAGGTAAAGGTCCTCTCTATAAACTTCAATCTGATATTGAAACATCAATAGATATGAAGAATAACTTAAAAGAGATGATTTTGGATGCCAAAATTGTGTTCACTCTAAGAGAGGCTCTTGATATTGCAAAGAGGGATTTTTATGAGCTAATTATTGATATAATAAAGAGGAAGAGGCAAATGACAACTGAAGCTACTATGGAGGAAGCATTAGATTCTCGTATGACTAAGGATGAGGAAGAAGAAATAGAGCACGTATTAGCACAATCTACATCGTTAGAGTTTGAAAACATGGTTGATGTAGACGGCACGGCTCAAATCAATCATATCAAAGATATGGAAGGATATCAAACAAATTGTATACAAATAGAATCTGATATAAAAAAGAAGATTATACAAGAAGCACGAGTTATCTATTCTTCAAAAGGAGATGGTGATGAGATGGAAAGTAATAGCTACTTAGTTTCATATTGGGCTAGGGCTACTACAAAAATACAAGTGAGATTAGGAGATTCTAAAAATTCAATTTAAGCCTTGGTTGATCATGGATCAGAAATTAACATAATATTCAGGCGGGTGTATGAGAAGAACAAGTGGCCAATTGATATCAACCATGGCTGGGTGATTAGAGCTGCAAATAATGAACAAGGCGATCTATATGGAGCTTGTTCAGCTGTAAAGGCCAAAATTGGAGATGTAGAGGTGGAACAAAACTTCTTTGTATAAAACTCTGCTACATATTTGATAATACTTGGTCAACCTTATATCAGAGTTGCTAAGATGGAGACTAGAGTCTTGGATGATGGTTCACATTATGCCAGGATTTGTAGTTGTAATGGAAAAAAGGCTGTACAATTTATTACTTTAAAATCCATTCATGAAAGGCATAGAGAGGAATTGACAGAAATATCTTTAGATGCAAGAAACAGATTCTTGGATTTCTAAAGGACTCTTTTGTAGCATAGAGGAACATGGGTGCAAATAGATTATCTATAAATCCCAATGTAGATAATTTGGATTTTGATATTTTAGATTTGAGTGATGATGGATTTGTGAGCTTTCAAAAGATTGAAGATTAAAATCCTATAAATAGAAGAAGAATAAAGAAGCAAAAAAAAAATTTAAAAAGAGTGGAATTAATTTCAAATAATAAAGCTATGGTAGGAATACTAGAAGAAGCTGATTTAGAAGATGGATTAATACAAGTTATAGAGAATTTAGTCACAAGGATGGATGAAGATGTTATTGTAGAGATACAATCAAGAGAGGCTTATGACAAATTAAAAAAGATGGTAACATGTATTGGATTTGTTACAAGCTATGGATTAAAACCTAAGGCTATTATACAAATCAAATATAAGATTGTGGCCAAAAAGGTGAAACCAATGGCCACTCAATTACCACCTGATACTATGGAACACATCAAGTAAGCAGTCAAGGAATTAGGATTCAGAGAAAAGCACAAAATTGGACATCAATTTACTCAAGAATCATTGGCTAAGCTGAAGATTGGAGGGGATGATTTCTTAACAACACCAGAAAGAATAATGTTTCAAGAAATGTTTATTAGTCATGGTAAGGCATTCACCTTAACTTATGATGAAATTGGGTGTATAAAGCCTAGTATTGTAGCACCAATGGTAATTTTCACTGTACTACATGTTCCATGGAATTTAAAGTCTATACTTGTATCTAGAGCTTTACTTCCTAAGTTGATGGAATTATTAAAATAAAAAGTAGAGATGGGTATCCTTGAACCTTCAATTGCTCCCTATTCAAAAAAATGGTTCACTGTACCTAAGAAATCAAGGGCATTGAGATTCATTCAAGACATGCAACCAACAAACAGAGTGACTATTCAAAATATGGGATCAGGTCCTGTAGTGGATGAGGTAGCTAAACAATTTGCCGATTATGCCATCTAATTTATTGGAGATTTATATTCTGGATATGATCAATTTCAGTTGGCTGAAGAAAGTAGAGATTTGACCACTATGAAGACTCTTTTGGATTTAATGAAGATGCGTACCTTACCTCAAGGTGCAACCAACTCAGTGGCTCATATACAAAATACTAAAAATCAAATATTAAACAAATTTTTACTTGAGAAGATTATCCTATTTTTAGATGATATACCTATGAAAGGTTACAAAGAAGAAGATAAGGATGAAACTTTGGATGCTAAAGGTTGCAGGCAATTTATCAAGCAGCACATTGAAGATGTGGCTTGGATACTAGAGAAGCTTGAGTCAGTTAATTTGACATTATCTATGGAGAAATCAAGCTTTGGAATTGGTAAAATTCTGGTAGTGGGATACATGTGTCATAGGTATGGTAGAAAATCAAATCCAGAAAAGGTTGATGCTATATCTAGAATGAAAGCATGTAAAGTATTACAAAAGTTGGAAGATTTTTGGGTGCATGTGAAGTGTTACAGAAGTTAGAAGATTTTTGGGTGCATGTGAAGTGTTACAAAAGTTAGAAGATTTTTGGGTGCATGTATATTCTATCACATTTGAGTGCCTCACTTTGCACATATCTTAGAGCCACTATACAAATTATTGAGGAAGGGTAAGAAGTTTATTTGGAAGGATGAACAAGAAATAGCTATGAAAAATTTGAAGAAGATTTTGAGTTCATAGCTTGTCTTTAGACAGGTAGATTATCAGTATGAGAGACCAATGGTTGTAATAGTAGATACAAGTCCAAAAGCAATTGGATGGACTATTGGACAAGATGATGGAAAAGGAAGGAGGTTTGCTATAAGATTTGTAGTCAGGATTCTTACAGAAAGGCAAAGGGCTTATCTACAAATTAAAAGAGAACTTTGGAGAGCACTCATTGTTCTAAAGACTAAGAGGAATTATTTTATCGAAGCTAGAATGGTTTTGGAGACAGATTATTTGCCTTTACTTAGGATGGTAATCAACTGCACTATTCTAGACATTGACATGTTGAGATGGATAGTCTATATAAAAATATTGAATCTTATTTTAACATTATTAGTAAAAAAAACTCGATGGCAGATATGATGTCTAGAGCTAGATATATCTTTGAAGAAGAGATGATGGCACATAAAGATGGTGAACATCAAGATGAGAGGAACTATGGATATTCATTTTCTACTAATAGAATGGATTTTGGAGATGAGATTCAAATCTTCTATGAAGATTTATATGAAGACAAGCTGAGGGATATTGGAATTTATTTAAGTACAATGAGGAGGCAAGAAGGCTGGATAGATAA
This sequence comes from Physcomitrellopsis africana, assembly GCA_036785485.1. Taxonomy (NCBI): domain Eukaryota; kingdom Viridiplantae; phylum Streptophyta; class Bryopsida; order Funariales; family Funariaceae; genus Physcomitrellopsis; species Physcomitrellopsis africana. Next base: position 478,133 of record JAWRVF010000107.1, on the reverse strand, counting down.
GACTTTCAAAGATAGCAAGAACCAATCCTATACTTATTTGCTTAAAGGTGGATTTTTATGAAAGAGGCTTAAAAGGGATGATAAAATTCCATTGAGGGTGGTGGGAGATCTTAAGACCAAGAATAAAGTTTTGAAAGAATTTCATGATACACTCTGGGTATGACATAGAGGAGTTTGGGCCACTTATACCAAGATCAAGGAGAGATATTGGTGGAAGGGCTTATAAAAGGATATTGAAGAATTTGTGAGTTCATGCACAAAGTGTCAGCTACTCTCGAAGGTCAGGCATAGAGATGGGCTACATCCTACTTATCTACTTGCTATACATTTTCAATGGGTGATTGATTTGGTAGCTATGCCATCAAGACTTTGGAGCATGAAATATTTGATTCTGGCGAGAGAAGAACTATCAAATTACGTTGAAGGGACAACATTGAGAACCAAGACTACAGAAGCAATATGCAGGTTTATATTAGAAGATATTTTTAACAGATATGGAAGCATTGGAAGGATGAGAGCTAATAGAGGAAAATTGGATGCTATTGAAGCAAGAAAATTTTTTAGCAGGTATGGAATTTAGCTAAAGTTGACTACTTCTAATAATCGTGAAGCCAATGGAAAGAGTGAGAAGGGTCACCCTCCTATCATTTATGCATTAATCAAGGCATATAAAGGTAAGCCAATTCAATGGCCTAAGCTACTTCCATTTGCTTTATAGGCTGATAGGACCACTCACAATACTGTCACTGGTTATATGCCTATAGAGTTGATGTTAAGGTAAAAGCCTATGATGCCCGCTAAAGAAATATATCCTACATAGATATTTTTATTTTAGAAAGATGGCATTGATAGAAAAAAAATTATTAGAGCTTCAGATAGAATAATTGAGAATGTTATCTGAGGACCTACAGATTGCATCTGAAAGATTAAAAGAGGCAAGGTTGAAAAATAAAAAAAGTTTTGATAAGACTCATAGATTAAGGCCTAGGCCTATAGAAGTTGGAGATTGGGTTCTAATTTATGATAGCATTTTAGAACATCAACATAGTTCTGAAAGAAAATTTGTAAAAAAATGATTTGGTCCATATGTGGTAGTCACGGTGTCGTGGCAAAAGTCCGCTTTGGATAGATGCAAGGTCCCTCTTTACAACCAAGTTGGATCCAATATGCACAAACTTTCTTAAATTTCTCTTTTATAGTCACAAAACCATGTGTGTAATAAATCAATAAATTAGAATCTTGAAAATTTATAAATCAAAATCCAACCATTTATATAAGTTCAAACTTTGGAAGCATAGAATTCACTTTTTTAATCATCTTCACAAAAATTCTCAACCGTGAATTCATTATGAATCACCATATATCATCAAAATATTAGCAAGTAATTTTATAAGTAAAAACCAAACCAGAAACTTGAAAATTCATAATTTGAGATCTAGCCATTCAAATAAGCTCAAAATTTAAGGAAATATAATTCACACCTTTGATCTTTGTCACATAATTTTAGAGCTGTGAATTCATTGCCAATCGTTAGATATCACCAAATCCCTAGCAAGTACTTTTGAAAGTCAAATCCCAACTAAAAACTTAAAAATGCATGATTTGAGATCTAGCCATTTAAGTAAGCTCAAAATTCAGAATAACATAACTCATACATTTGACCATTGTCACAAAAATTTTGAATTGTGAATTCATTATTGATCATTAGATATCACCAAATCCTTGGCATGTACTTTTAAAAGTCAAATCCTAATTAGAAACTTGAAAATTCATAATTTGAGATCCAGCCATTCAAATAAGCTCAAATTTGGAAGCATAAAACTTACAACTTTGATCATTATTACACAAAATTTCCACTCCAAATTCGTTGTCAATTGACTGGTATCACCAAATCCTTATTAGGTTTTTTTAAAAGTCAAAATCCTAGACACCTGAGAACAAAATTTGCCATTATTCCCTAATCAAAGTCTCAATTGATATGAGATATTAGGTATAAATTTTTTATAGTAAAAGTGGTATGTACACAAAAAATAAGCTTCAAATTCATCTTGAAACTCAAGTTCTAGCTTAAAGCAAACCCTTCTATTTATCTAACTATTTCAAAATCCTAGTTTAGTTTGCTGGTTTTAACTAGTCATATCTCACTCATTCTGGACTCATTTCAATCAATTCTTGGACATAAAATATATAACTTGAAGTCTAGTTTCTAACCAAACTTCTTGATTTCTCACTAGTATCTTAAAACTCTTAATATACCTAGAAAAGTGATAGTAGGTGATATATTAGTAGCCTAAGTTCAAATAAGCATATCTCTGTCATCTAAGCTCTGAATTATATGTTTCTACCACCTAAATTCATGCCAAGAAGAAGATCTCTTTGAATACCTTGTTAGATTTGCCAAAAATCTCCGTCTTCTTCTCTTCCAAGCTCGTCAAAGAAGTCGCAAACAAGGTCTTCAAAGTCAAAGTCAACAATTAATAGTTTAAAGTTATAAAAATATCAAATCTAATCCTCCATGTCAGTACTATTAATGGCAATCAACTATTGACATCCAAACCTCTATTTATCCTTAATAAAATCCTAAATTCAACCTCAAAGTCAAAACTCCTTATATCTATAAATATAACCCTGAATCTATTAAAATCTAAAATTGGAAATAAGATAAAAGAAATAAAAGAAGTTTCAAGGCTAAATCAAAGTTAAAATTAAGATTAAAGATAAAATAAAGATTTAGCCAAAGAAAAAGAAAGAAAGTGAGAAATTTTTTCCAAAACTATATAAAAACCTAGATTGATAAGAAAAAAGAAAGAACTTAGTAAAATTTTAAAGAAAAAAAAGTTAAGCAAGGTATCTATATATGGATATATTTACTTCACAAAAATGGTCTATGATAATGCCACATATTCTTTATGTGAGCTAGATAGAGTTATCATTAGAATTCCAATAGCTGAAAAGACGATCAAGACTTTCAAGAGAAGAGATGGAAAATTAACAATAGAAGACCTTAAAGAAATTTCACCTCAACACTTGGCTTAAGGATATGAAGTAGAAAGACCTAAGAGTGATTCACACAACTTTCAAGAAGATAAATAGGGATAATATGTGGCACATATTAAAGGATGTGTAGGTTTGGAGGGAATGGATGTCGTATTGTAATTGCTTACAATATGTAAAATCCACTCAAAATATAGAATATGTTTGTAGATTTAAATATGTGTTAGAATGATTAGTAAAGTAAATTAAAGGGGGTTGGTATAAGAAAATTTATTTTAGATTTTTACTTACTTTGATTATCGCTTTTAAATTATATAGAACCTAAATATTTAGTATAAAGCCTTGAGAAGCAATTGGGATCCAAAGAAAAAGATTTAAACTACTAAGAGGCTTATTTGGAAGGATGAAGACAAAGTGAGGATGAATGAAGACAAAGGGTGAAGTTCTTCATTCCTATTGGTCAATGGTCATGCCTAATAGGCTTTGAGGAGGCTGCTTGTAACAAGAATAAGGATTTTGGTGACTTCAAAGAAGTGGTTCAAAAATCAGAGACTAAGATTAGAAAGCTTTTTTTTTGGGCTACAATTTTGGTATAAAAATCGAGAGATTTGGAGTTGTTATGAGGAAAAAGTAGGCGCTTCAAATTAAGGTGTGCAAATTGTACCTACTGTCACACTTTTGATGATTGGAGGAATTGTACGGAAGCTTTTGGAAATCAAGAGATGCAATTGCAGAGGAGGTTTCAAGATCTACATTAGATAAGCAAGAATTATTATATTTGGAGTTTTGAAGAAGGAGATATTGGGAGTCAAAGACAACAAATTGAATTCCAAGGCGGTAAGTAGGTCGCTTTGTTCATAGTGATGGATTTTGCCATATCTTGCGTTTTTGGACGAATTTTTGTCTAAAAATTTCCAAGATAAAATTTTGTGCTAAAAAGCTATAAATTGAAGTTTCATAGCATTTGGACATTGGATTTGTGAGATATGAAGAATTTAGTTCATAGGTGTTTATAAACAAGGGTTTGAAATTGCTTTTAGGATTTTTATGATATCTAAAGATTGATAAACAATAAACCATTGAAACTTGTTGTGCTAGTTGTTAAAAGGACATCAGTACTTCATGTAAAATTTTAGTAGATTTGAATAGTTAGATTAAGAGTTATAGGTTGATGAAATTTGGAAAAAATTCCCCTCCTACGGATGAATGAGGGTTTAAAATATTTTGTTATATTTTGAGTGTTTTTGTGAAATAAGACTTATGTATTGGATGTAATAATCCTAAAATAAAGACTTTTATAAAAATTTGAGGATTTTATTATTTTGGATCTTAGTTGAGTATTTAGTTGCAGCCAAAAGTCCAGCATTTTTTTGAGGCAAATTCTTTCAACCACGATAGTGTGTTCCATCAACCCAAAGTGGAATTTCTTGGTTATATCATTTTGAATGAAGGATTGTTGATGGATCAAAAGAAGATTCAAGCAATAACAGATTGGGCAGTACTAAAGACGGTATGAGATGTGCAATATTTTCTAGGGTTTGCCAACTTCTATCGCATTTTCATCAAGAACTACTCACAAATTGCAGCTCCATTAACACAATTGACATCAAAGGACAAGCTCGAGTGGAATAACCGAGTACAAGAGGCTTTTCAAGAGTTAAAGTTGGCAATTATAACAGCTCCTATCTTGGAACATCTCGACTTTACAAAGGTCTTCTATTTAGATATAGATGCTTCTGACTTTGAGCTAAGAGCTGTATTATCACACATGGAGAAGGACAATAAACTTCACCTGGTTGCATTCTACTCGAGGAAATTTTTGGTAGTAAAAATCAACTATAAAATTCATGATAAGGAGCTGCTTGCAATAATTGATTCTTTCCAAGAGTGGCATCATTTATTAGAGGGTGCTACACATCGAGTGACTATATATATAGATCACAAAAATTTGGAGTATTTCACAACAATTCAAATTTTGAAGCAACGCCAAGCTCGGTGGAACATGTCATTATCCCGATTCGACTTCATCATCACATATCGGCTAAATATGCAGCAAAGATTATTGGATGCATTATCGAGGAGATTATATCTAGCACCCAAGGTTGGAGATGCAGCATTTGATCAGTAGTGTATAACTTTGCTACAACCAGAACGGTTTTAGCTCCGCACTACCTTCATGATTATACCAATTGATGCTGATTTTTTAGAACAAGTTTGTGGAGCATCAGCTATAGACTCATTAGTCTTGGATGTGAAGCAGAGCTTCAACAAAGACAAGTTTAAGATTGAAGATGGATTATTATATTTTGAAGATCACTATACATTCCATAAGGACCAACTCGACTTTGTATTCTTCAATCTCGACATGACTTCCCGGCCACAGGTCACTTCAGATTCAACAAAAAAATAGAACTTATTTCTCAAGACTTTTGGTGGCCTCAAGTGTGAAAGGTAGTGAATAACTTTGTGCTATCATGTGACCTTTTTTCAAGATCAAAGAATCCTCAACATCGCCCTTATGGGCTTTTACAACCTCTGCCAATTCCAAAGTGATCGTGGTCTTCAGTATCTATAGACTTCATCATAATATTGCCCCCTTCTGTAACATTTGATGCTATCTACGTGGTGGTAGATTGGTTTACAAAGATGATACATTTTGTTCCATATAAAAAGACAACTTCTGGTGAAAAAACAGCAAGGTTATTTATTGACAATATATATATCAATATCATGGCTTACCAGATGACATTATTTCAAATCGAGGATCTCAATTTATATCAAAGTTTTGGAGGTCACTTTTTGATATATTGAGGGTAGATATCAAACTCTCTTTTGCCTTCCATCCTCAAACCGATGGTCAAACAGAGCGAGTCAACTAAATCTTGGAGTAATATCTATAATGTGCGATCAACTATCAACAAGACGATTGGACTACATATCTACTATTGGAAGAGTTTGCGTACAATAATTTGATCTATGCCTCAATCCAATAAACACCTTTCTTTACAAATTATGGATATCATTCAAAACTCGATTTGTTGGATAAATCCAAAGATGAAAATCCTGTAGCTGAAGATCTTGCAAAGCATTTAAGGGAGATCCAGACCACCTTGAAGCTTCAGTTACAAGTAGCTCAAGTCTTGTACAAAGCTTCTGCAAACAAATTTCGGAAGGATTTCCCTGCTTTTCAAATTAGAGAAAAGATTTGGCTCTTGCGATGAAACATCAAGACCACTCGACCTTACGTCCAGTCTTTCATGTTTCTCTTTTAGAAACTTATAGCGAATCAACTTTATCAGAACGGATACAGCCACCACTACCTTGTGTTGAAATCGAGGACCACGTGGAATATGAGGTGGAACAAGTCCTTGATTTGCGACAAAGACGAGAGAAGTTGGAATATTTAATTCACTGGCGTGGTTATGATGAAAATGAACGAACTTGGGAGCCAGCAAAAAATGTAACAAATGCGTTGCAAAAGATACAAGAATTTTATTGACGATATTTTGATAAACCAAAAGTTGGCCAGTGATAAAACGTGAAGATGAAGCCTTCTCCAAAGAAATGTATATAAGCAGGATCTAGGTCTTATCAAAATATAACTTATTGCATTTTACTTTCTTGTAGTATCAAGATATCTAATTTCAAGGTGTATTTAAATATCGCTAGTGAGAATGTAGATACTGAATTAAAGGTGCCATCTCAACCAAGTAGCTCACGGTGTCGACCTTGAGATGAAGAATTAGAAGAGCCAAGAAGACGTCGAAGAATACTAAGTAGTAGATCACTGGTGATTGTCTTTGAAGTTGAACTAGTTCATTCAGATAGAAGCAAAGCAATATTTTTAGGTTGTTTTCACAATGAAGACACTAAAGTTCAAGCATGGTCTCAAGTAGAAGGTGTTGGTCATTATCGGTGGCTACAAAGACCCATGAATTATTTGCCTCGTGAACAATAGCTGGAATATATTGTAGAGATTATGTATCAAATCTTTAATTTCCTACGTTTATAAACATACAATTCAAATGGCTTTTCGGAGACTTTGAAGCTAGAAGAGGAGGTGATGTCAAGGACATACTTATCAAACCTTCAAAAACATTCTAGAATTTTCTTAGAACTCTCTAGAGCCTTTAATAGCCTTCTAGCATCTTTCTAATTGGTAGAAGTTGCTTGAGAAGCTTCCTAATTGATATAAGTTGCTTGAAAAGCTTCCTAGTTGGTAGAAGTTGCTTGAAAAGCTTCCTAGTTGGTGGAAGTTGCTTGAAAAGCTCCCTAGTTGGTGGAAGCTGCTTGAGAAGCTTCCTAGGTAGGAGTATATATTGGAGCCGAGACTGAAGAGTTTTTTAGTCTCGACAACACATCTCTTAGAACTTTAGCTCACCTCTCTGGTGTTGTTTCTTATACGCATCTGATTAGTGTAGCGCTTGCCAATTCTTCTTGAACTTCTTGTTTAAACTTCCAATCTATATTTTGCATCCGTGACAATTCTTGCCAGTTCTTCTTGAATTTCTTGTTTAGACTTCCAATCTATATTCTGCGTCCGTGACACTTCTGTCTTCCATCTTCAAATCGATGGTTAAACAGAGTGAGTCAATCAAGTCTTAGAGCAATGTCTATAATGTATAATCAACTATCAACAAGACAATTGGACTACATATCTATTATTAGCAGAGTTTGTATACAACAATTCGGTCCATGCCTCAATCCAATAAACACCTTTCTTTGTAAATTATGGATATCATCCAAAATTTGATTTGTTGGATAAATCCAAAGATGAAAATCCAGCAACTGAAGATTGTACAAAGCATTTAAGGGAGATCTAGACCACTTTGAAGCTTCAGTTACATGTAGCTCAAGACTCGTACAAAGCTTCTATAGACAAATTTTGGAAGGATTTCTCTACTTTTCAAATTAGAGATAAGGTTTGGCTCTTGCGATGAAACATCAAGACCACTCGACCTTGCAATAAGTTGGATTATAAGAGATTGGGACCATTCTGTATTCAAGAACAAATCAATCCGATGGCTTATCGATTGAAACTATCCACATCCATGAAGGTACATCCAATCTTTCATGTTTCTCTTGTAGAAGCTTATAGCAAATCAACTTTACTAGGATGGATATAGCCACTACCACCTTGTGTTGAAATCAAAGACCACGTGGAATATGAGGTGGAATAAGTCCTTCATTTGTGACAGAGATCGAGGAAGTTGGAATATTTAATTTAATGCCGTGGCTATGATGTAAATAAGTGGATTTAGGAGCCAACAAAAAAGAATTTCATCGACGATATCTTGATAAATCAAAAGTCAACCAGTAATGAAACGTGAAGATGAAGCCTTCTTTGAAGGAATATATAAGCAGAACTAAGATCTTATTAAAATATAACTTGTTGCATTTTGCTTTCTTGTAGTATCAAGATATCTAATCTTAGGATGTATTTAAATATAGCTAGTAGGAATGAGGATACTATACTAGTGATGCCATCTCAATCGAGTAGTTCATGGTGTCGACCTCAAGATGAAGAATTAGAAGAACCAAGAAGACGTTGAAGAATACTAAGTAGCACGTCACTGGTGATTGTCTTTGAAGTTGAACCAACTCATGAATGTAGTGGCAAAATGATATTTTTAGGTCGCTTCTATAACAAAGACACAGAAGTTCAGACATGGTCTCACTCCGAGATAATCAATGGCTACAAGGACCCATGATTTATTTGCCTTGTGAACGACAATTAGAATATATTGCAGAGACTATACACCAAATCTTTGATTTTCTACGTTTGTATGCAAGCATCTCAAATGGCTTCTTGGAGACTTCGAAGCTAGAGGAAGAGGTGATGTCAAGGACATACTTGTCAGAACCTTCTAGAATATTCTAGAAAATTTTTAGAATTTTTTAGAACCTCCCCGAACCTTATAGCATCTTTTAAGTAGATAGAAGTTGCTTGAAAAGCTTCCTAGTATCAAGAACATGAATTAGAAAAAGATGTATAATCTAATAAAAATTATATCAAAATAAAATTATAAAATAAGAATAAGAAAGTATGTATATTCAAAGGAAAACTAGAATGGCTATTACTAAAGATTGGAAACATGAAGACTCTTGAAACTAGACTAAGATCAAGAAAGGAGCTGACAAGAGTGAAGAAGGCTTCACTCTTACCTCTATAAATACTATCTAACTAAGAGCTACATGGCGATATTCTATAGGACCTCATATATGTGTCTAATTTGTAAGACACGTGTCAAACTTGCACGACAAGTTTTTCACATGTGCGCCACGTACTTGGCTTGTTCCGCAAGCTACCAATATGTGTGACACATGGCTAACTTATTCCACAAGCTACCAACATGTGCACAATGTGGCTAGCTTGTTGACCAAGTTTCTAACCTACCAATCACCTATAGACATGTATAAAGGTGATTCCGCATCTATGAAGCTTATAAAAAGCTTTTCTATCAGATATTATCAAATCAACTTATTATACCTATTTCTATTGGACTATATTACTTAAATAATTTATTAGAATAAATCTTATGTCCATGACATTATTCCCCCTTCTACGGACGAGTTCCACAAGGAGTGGTGATTATATGTTGAGGAAGTCTAAGATACGTTGAATTGTGCTTGCCACATACTCTAATCTTTGTTCCCTTCAAAGATAGTTGATAGGTCCTTTCAGCCATCAATAATGTCTCATACCAAGGCGAGAGGACCACCCTATTATTTGATCATTGTTGAGGCCTTCATAACTTCCTTCAAAGAAAACATTAGGAATACTATCAAGAGTAGTTCCTACCTCTAAAAGTATCACCAAAAAACATCGGGAGTCTCTTCCAAGGTCGTGATACCAAACACATTGTATTTCGCCATCAATCCGAGGAAAGACATATCGTTCTTAAGGATCTTCATCTCTATTCCGTATTCTTGAAGGTTGTGATAGTCATAAAGTCTTGTTCGATAAATCAGCAAATGATGGTTCTTGAGCTGAATTTGCTGGTTGTAGATCCTCCATCTCTTTAGCACGAATAAATCTAAGGAAATGACAAACAATGATACAAGGTAGGATGAAACCTCTATAGAACTTATTTTGCTTTATAGCAAAGGTTTTCTTGATTATTTATCTTAATTTTGATGGATGCCGTCAATGAAATGCATTGACTTTTATTGATATATTTGTTAGATTCTTTGATGGCTCCCATGTGCATTCACTAATATCGTATCCACGCCAATGCACAAGATATTCTAGTCGATTTTGGCACCGCCTTGAATCTAAAATCTCTTCAACCTCGAATTCTTCATCGTTGTCCACTTCTACAAGAGGCGGTGGCATTTATCTTCTTCCTTGTATATCCACTGTCTTGTATGGCTCGAGTAGTGACATGTGGAATACAAGATGGATCTTCATGGACTTCGATAGGTGTAATTGATATGCAACTAGATTGATTTGTTCAGAAATAGGAAAAGGTCCAAGCCTACGATAGTCCAACTTATCACAAGGATGAGTAGTCTTTATATTACGATGAAGTAACCATACCTTGTCTCCCACGTTGAATTGTAGTTGTTCCTTGTGATACGTATTTGTATTTGTTTTTTGTTATTCTTAAGCTTCTTTTAATTGCACCTTCATTATTGCATATAGCTCTGACAAACGATTTGCCAAATCTTCTATCACTGGATTATCAACTTTTGAAAAGTCAAAAGCATCAAGTCATGGGTGATAACCAAAATTGGCAAAGAAAGGTATTTGTTGCATAGAAGAATATATCGTATTATTATAAGAAAATTCTGCCAACGACAGAAGTGCTGTCCAATCATCTTGTTGGTAGTTGATGGTACATCTTAAGTACTGCTTTAAGACTTCATTCATGCACTTTGTTTGTCTATCAGTTTGAGGATGAAAAGCTAAAGATAATTTTATGTCCACTTTTAAGATCTTGAAAAGGATTCTCCAAAATCTTGATACAAATTGAGTTCCCGTATCCGATATAATATCTTTAGGTAATCCATGATAGCAATAGATATTATCAATGAAAAGCTTAGGTGTTTCTTCACCTGTGATAGATTTTGTGCATGGCACAAAATGTGTCATCTTGGTGAACCGATCTACTATCACAAATATAGAATCATAAGATCTTGAGCTTGGAAGATTTGTGATGAAATCTATAGAAACAGAAGACCATGGTTGTTTTGAAATAGGTAATGGCTGAAGAAGCTCAAAAAGTCGATGACAAGGAGTCTTTGATCTTGAGCAGATATCACATGATTATACAAAGTCTTTGATTGCCTTCCACATTTGAAGCCACCAAAAATCTCTTGATATAAATTCCAAAATCTTATTGTTACCAAAATGTCCTGCCGTTGGAAAATCATGACGTGCTTGAAGAACACATAAACATGCTTCTCTTTCTTGAACATATATATATATATATATATATATATATATATATATATATATATATATATATATATATCTTTCAAAATATAGTAGATTGTTCTTAAATTTGAATTTAGAAGAATCATGAGACTTGGAAGAATTATTCTTGATATCATGAACAAGAGGGTCTGAGGACATATTTGACTAAATTTACTTGAGAAAAGTTGAATCAACAGTCAATATTGATTTCATTGCTCAAAGATGAAACTGCTTTGGTTTCAAAAGGCCCATTCTTTCTTGTTCAAAAGCTGCATTTCCTTCTTTTGGTGCAAAATAAAAATGTTTAGAAAGAGCATCAGACAAACCTTGTTGTTTTCTTAACTGATAAATAATAATGAACTCAAATCTTGACAAAGACATACTCCAACGAGCTTGACGATAATTCAACACACGTGCCAACATAAAATACTTGAGGTTCTTGTGATCCGTGTATATGGTGATTGGACTAGAAGCACCTTCTAGATTATGACACCATTTTTGAAATAAATCTACAATTGCAAGAAGTTCTTTGTCGTGGATCTCATAGTTGATCTCGACTGTTGAGAATTTTCTTGAATAAAATCCTACTAGATGAAATTTCTCATTTGTTTCCATTTGTGACAAAACTACACCCAATGCAAAGTCTAATGCATCTGTTTCTATAAAAAATATCTTGAAAAAGTCAACTCGATACAAGATTGGTGCAGAAATAAACCATGTCTTCAAAGCTTCAAATACTATTTTTGCTTCTTGATTCCATTGGAGTTTGTCTTTACAGGTCAAACATGTAAGTAGAACTGTAACTTAAGAGAAGTCTTTGATGAAGATTCGATAATAATTGGCAAATCCCAAAAATATCATTCATGAGATGTTGAAAAGCGGCTAGTGCATTCATAAGTCCAAAAGGCATGACATTATATTTGAAATGTTCATACCTGGTTTGAAATGCAGTTTTCCATTCATTTCCTTCTTTGATGTGTATTAAATTGAATGCTCTTCTTAGATCTATTTTTGTATAGATCTTAGTTTGATTTAACTGGTCAAGGAGTCCTGATATTAAAGATAATGGATATTTGTTCTTGATTGTGATCTTGTTGAATCTTCGATAGTCAACACACATCCACAATGATCCATCTTTTTTCTTCACAAACAGAATTGGAGCTCCTGCTCGAGATTTAGAATGGCGTATGAAATTCTTGGCCAAATTTTTATCAATATACATCTTGAGTTCAGTCAACTCATCTTGTGATAAACTGTAGATTGATCGAAATAGTGGCTCAGTTCCTTCCTTGAGGTCGATTGAACAATCATATGGACGATGCTCGGGAAGAATATCTGCATTCTTTTTTTCAAAAACGTCCTATTAATCCAGATATTGGCTTGAAATGCCACTTAAAGTCTTTCCACCATCGCAAACAGGTGTGGCATAAATAGCAAAAGTTGATCCTTCTTTTGTTGCATGTATAAAAGCTTTTGTATCTATAAGTACGGTTTTGCTATACTAGGCTTATAGCTTTTTACTTGATCGGCAGGATGTTTAATGATATTTTGAGGAAAGTCAAGTCTACGAGAATTCCAATCTATTTGAAAGTTATATTTTTCTAGCCATGATAAATCTAAAATAATTAGATTAAACGGAGATTTAATTATGTTAAAGACTACGTATCTATTATGACCATCTATTATTATTTTTATAGGATGGATTTCATGAGTGACATCTCCATAAGACAATGGACAACCATCTATGATTTCTATATGTACGGATTTAGTTTTTTGTACTAAAGGTATTTTACGATTTTTAAAAAATTATTCATTTAAAAAGTATGGTGAGACTCTTGAATCTAATAAGGCAGAGGCTCTATAGTTTTTTGATCCTAAATATACATCTATTATAAAACAAGGAGAGGGTTCTAAAGAGAGAATAGGATCTTTACTAGGAATTGTACAAGGTTCCAGTTGCACGGTCCTTATTGTAGTTGGACAAATTTATTTTTTGACATGTTGTCTTCTTTGACAGCCGTACTCCTCATTTTGTAGTTGTGTTGTTTCTTTGGATAATGTTGAGCAGTGTACTTAGATTCTCTACAATATAAACATAATCCTCCTTGACGACGTCAAATCTTTTCTTGTTCAGTAAGAGGTTTAAAATGTACCGCATCAATTTGCATATCTTTTACTTCCGAATGTACATTTTGTGTGGACATTGACGTTGCCATTGAATAATAATATTGAGGCTCTCTTGTACGACTCTCAGATCGAAACTCAAAGAGTCGATTGTCACACTTCACAGCAAAATCAATTGCTTGACTCAATGTTTGAGGATCGGATAAATTGAGCATTAATTTTTTTACCTCATATTGTAATCCGTAGAGAAACTGGCTGATGAGTGCAGCATCATCCTACTTAATATCAGTCACTAGTTGTCAAAATTGTAAAGCGTATAATGACACTGATCGATTGCCTTGTCATAGGATGCAAATCTTGTTGGTTGCAACATGGATTGCATCATGTTCTCTATACATAGATCAAAATTCTACTAAAAATATCTCTAAATTATTTAATATTGGATCACGTTATTCAAAAAAAGATGAAAACCATGATAAAGTAGAATCCAAAAATAACGTTTCAATAAACCTAACTTGAGATCCTTGCGTAGGATAACTTTGAGGTTGAAGTTCAATCACCAGTTGTACCTAATTGACAAATCCTTGAAATTTAGAACTTGTGCTATCAAACTTCTCAAGCAAACTAATTTTTGGTTCTCTAATGCTTGAATGGTGCTCCATTATATGTGAGGTAGTATGGTTTGGTGTAAATATTGACGCAGCTCCAACCATCTCTATATCTTCACTTCCTACTAATCTTGTTGCTCCTTGTGGTGGTAAATTGAATTGATGCATTGCAAGCATTAGCTTTCTCGTTTGTTCTTACATTTGTGCCATTGCACTCTTCATTTTTACAAGCTTTGCTATAATAATATAGTAGAAAAGAAGATGTCTACTCTCACTTCAAGAAATATAGAATAACACACTCAAAAGAAAAAAGTCTAGAAACAATATCAGTTTAGAAGTGGGTACTCCATAACTTCTAAAATGCTTATGTCTTATCAAGAGAAAGGGATAATCCATTCTTAATCAAGAAGAGACAAAGCTCTGATATTGTATGTATACTCTTATCAATCTGTTAAGAAGATGAATTAGAAAAAGATGTATAATCTAATGAAAACTGTATCAAAATAAAGTCACAAAATAAGAATAAGAAACATGAAGACTCTTGAAACTAGACTAGGATCAGGAAAGGAGTTGACAAGAGTGAAGAAGGCTTCACTCTTACCTCTATAAATACTATCTAACTAAGAGCTACATGGCAGTATTCTATAAGACCTCATACACGTGTCTAATTTGCAAGACACGTGTCAAACTTGCACGACAAGTTTTTCACATGTACGCTACGTATTTGGCTTGTTCCGCAAGCTACCAACATGTGTGACACATGGCTAGCTTATTCCACAAGCTACCAATATGTGCGCCATGTGGCTAGCTTGTTGACCAAGTTTCTAACCTACCAATCATCTATAAACATGTATAAAGATGATTCCGCATCTATGAACCTTCTAAGAAGCTTCTCTATCAGATATTATCAAATCAACTTATTATATCTACTTCTATTGGTCTATATTACTTAAATAATTTATTGGAATAAATCTTATGTCCGTGACACCTAGTTGGTAGAAGTTGCTTGAGCAGCTTCTTAATTGGTGGAAGTTGCTTGAAAAGCTCTCTAGTTAGTAGAAGTTGCTAGAGAAGCTTCCTAGGTAGGAGTATATATTGGAGACAAGACTGAAGAGTTCTTTAGTCTCGACAATACATCTCTTGGAGTTCTAGCTCACCTCTTTGGTATTGTTTTTTGTACTCATTTCATTAATCTAGTTCTTATCAGTTCTTCTTGAACTTCTTGTTTAGACTTCCAGTCTATATTCTACGTCCGTGATAGGATCATCTTTTGTTGTATATGCCACACCTACTTCTGATGTTGAAAAGACTACAAGTCACATTCTTATCAAGGACATGAATTATCAAAGAACAAAATATCAATATACTCTGATATCACTCAAAAGAATAGAAAATCACTTAAAGATAGAATAATATTAAAATTAAAATAGCTATTGCTAAAGACAAGAAGATTAGAGACTTTTGAAATAAGACTAACAGCAAAAAAGGTGTTGATAAAATAGAAGAAGACTTCACACTTGTCTCTATATATATTATCTACCTAAGAGCTATATGGCGATATTTTATAAAACCTTCAATATGTGTCCAATTTGTAAGACACATATCAAACTTCTAAGCTGAGTTTTCTAAATGAGCACCATATACTTAGATTATTCCATAAGCTACTAATATGTGCGATACATGGCTAACTTGTTGGCCAAGTTTCTAACCTATCAATCACCTATAGACATGTATAAAGGTGAAATAGCATTTATGAAGTTTTTAGGAAGCTTCTTCACAAGATATTGTCCAATTAACATATACATATTAACTAGACAATTATTGAAGTGATCTTATGTCTGAGACATTACTTCCTTTTCTAGGGACGAGTTCTACGAGGAGCTGTGATTACATGTTAAGAAAGTCTAAGATCCACTAAATTATATTTGTCATATACTTTGATTTTTATTTCTTTTGAAGGTAGTTGATAGGTCTTCTCAGCCATTAATAGTATCTCATACCAAGGTAGGAGGACCACCTTGATATTTGATTATTGTTGAGGCCTTCATAACTTCCTTCAAAAAAAACATTTGGAACACCATTAGGAATAGTTCCTATCTTTAAAAGTATCACCAAACATCGAGAGTCTCTTCCAAAGTTGTAATACCAAATACATTGTATCTTGCCATCACTCCAAAGAAGAATATGTCATTCTTGAGGATCTTCACCTTTATTTTGTCATCTTAAAGATTATCATAATCATAATGTCTTGATCAATAAATCACCAAACAATAACTTTTGAGCTAAGTTTATTGGCTATTTATTCTCAATTTCTTTGGTGTTAGAAAATTCAAAAGAAAAGCAAACAATGATACAAGATAGAATAAAATCTCTATTGAACCTACTTCATTTTATAGCAAAGATTTTTTGGACTTTTCACCTTGATTTTGATGGATGTTGTTGATGAAACACATTGACTTTTGCTAATGCATTTACTAGATTCTTAGATGGCTCCTATGTATATTCACTAATATTAAAAAAAAAAATAAATAAAACACACTCACATCTCAAATCAGACATATATATCAAATGCTTGTTTGTTTGATTGATTTATTTTATTTTTTTGACACTTATTAAAGTCTGTCATTTTTACGTTTTTTACACCCAATAATAAATTTCCAATAGAAACTGATTCAAATTTTTAATAATTCAACTTCCTTGCTTAAAATAAAAAAATCACACAATACATGTAGTTTACTAAGAAAAATTAGAATGAACAGTGAATCCAATGCTTGAGTTGGAAACCTTTGTAAAATTGTATTCAAATTTAGTCCTCACTCTGGGACCATTAATGCATATCCCAAAGGGATAATGCCACCTGGCGCGCAACTTAGCCCATATAGCTGACGTCACTTGCGGAGTTGGACCCATCCCAATGGGTCCATCCGTCCGGTTACAGAGTTTTCAAAAAGGGAGCGCCACGGGAACGGATAACGGGAATTGCGAACGTCCACGGCCCGTGCCCAAGAACCAGCCATAGAAAGAGGAGCCACCTTTGCACGTGACCACGACCCACGAGGAAGCTTCTTCCTGTTCCCTCCTGGAAGAGAGCGTTCCCTTGACGGAGCACGCGTTCTGAGTTCCAGAACGAACGGGGAACATGGATAGTATGCCTTAGCTTTTTTAGTTCCCTTTCGTTCTCATGACCCTACCACGAACTATCTAATGCCACCTCATCCGTTTAAAACAAGGCTTCTGGTTAAATATATATGTTCCCACTTTTTGCATGAGAACATGATCCCTCATTTTTTATGGGACGTATAAATACAGTTCATTCTCTTTTAATTTGGAAGGTTGTAAGAATTTGTTGATGGTTTATATTTAATCCATGCCTGACTCGCTTTAAAAGAATGATGCGGATACAAGCACATGTATTACAAATTTATTCGTATTGCACATTTTATTTGTTAATGGAATAGTTAGATTTGTTAATGTCTCATCCATTTTGTACTTGAGATTTGATTGTTATTGCACCTTATTACATACTTACATACATGCATATATTGATATTGTTGGATCCAATCTTTAAAAGTTGTATAATTACTTGTAATCTTATTCATGTCAACCAACAGCAACGTTACTAGTTCCAGAAATATTGTTGTTGGTAATTTAGTATAAATTATTATTTTTATTCAAACAATTAAACAAATTAGAAAAAACATAAACAAAAAACTAGAGTAATAAAACAAACACAACGTTGATTTAAGACCTGATATGCTTTTTATAACATCTAAATAAATTATGACAAACTTGAGTTTTTCTTTTTCTTTTTCTTTTTCTTTTTTTTTTTCCAAATTGAAGTACAGATAATTGTTTTTAATCTCTCTGGAAAAATTAGTATCAATTTATTATAGCTGTTTGTTTTTATCAAACAATTGTCATGTCAGCATATCAGTTAGATAATAAATACTAAAACATAAATATACATTACAATAGTAATTTATTGTTTGTCTGATTCAGATGAAAAAACAAAAATTGTACAAATTTTTAGAATCTGTGTGGAAAGATCATACATTTTCAACTGTTATTTGTTATGTGATTGTCTTGCTTTTAATTTTTCTTTTTTATAAATCCTTCAAACCTCAAACCAAAGAAGATACTATATTTCTATGTTACCAATAGATGTTTTAACAACTATAATCCTATTTTGTAGTAACTAATATATGAAAATTTTGAAATAGGTATATACTGTAATTTTTAGAATATTGCTTTGATACATAAAAAGATATATTGACAATTTAAATGAAAATAAATACAAATTTTATGTTTTTGTTATCAACTATTGTTGTGTTTTTTAACTATTATTAACTATTGTTGTGTTTTTTAACTATTATTAACTAGAGATTGATATTTTTAAAAGCTATCTGGTAACTAATTTAATAATTAGGCAAATCCTTAGTTCTTGTCTGTCTGTGTCTGTTATGAAATCGAGTTATTTTTAATACCAGTGTTTTTTTGTTTCTTTTTTCTTTTTCTTCTAGATAATTTAATTAGCTTAAAATGCAACAAACTAATTATCTTTTTGTTTATACATTCAATTTAGGATCATCTATTAAATTAAGTTTATAGATTTGAGAATATCCATTGGTTTTCTAAAATCATGAAAAGTTGAGTGCTTTGCATTTTGTTATAACAATAACTACTTCATTTATAATTTGAACAATTTATATATATCCTACACATCAATCATACAAAAAATGTACTTCTATTATTTTACATACTATCATCAACATTTAAAACCAAAAAAAAAAACTTGTACATTTATTAATAGATATATATTTAATTCAGAAATAACATCTATCTATGTTATTCAGTTGATATTTTGAAAATCATCAAACGTTGTATGTATTAAATTGAAGTGCAATTCAACAATCATCACAATAATAATTGTTTGATAGTTTATAATATTGAATTTCGGCTATAATATCAATGGCACTCAGAAGGACCATAAGTTGAAGAGTGTCAAAACATCAATCACAATATAAAAAAAAACAATATGTAATTTTCTGATTTGAATTTTGAATAGAAGTGATGGTGGAATAGATACACAGATGACCTGTAGTCATAAACATAAATGCTGAATGATAAGTTTGAATACCACAAATTTACTGTAATTTCTCAAATATTTTTTTAAAAAATAAACGCTGTAAAAATTTGAATTTTTTTAAAATTATTTAATTACAATATACCTGTTAAAATAATATTTTCACATTTAAAAATTCTTTACATGTGTACATATATATGATGTTGCCTTCATAGGTTTAGAAAAAATCATAGCTGAGAACTAAGGAAAAAAATACTATATATTTAATTATTAGTTATAAAATTGTATTAAGTATTTCCTTTAGTGCAATTGCAAAAAAAAAAATTAAAAAGGAAATAAAAAGTAAACATACAATCAAAAGAAAAAAGAAACTGTCAAAATTCCCAATTTTGAAATTTAGGTTCAATTTTTTTCTTAGTGAATTTAAGATCAATTTGATCACCTCTTTGGTATTAATGATAATTTCATTTGTTGATTATAATTTAGTATCACCAATATTACTATTCTGTTGTTGCCAGTCTAATAAATTATTAGAATTATTATATATGAAAAGCTTACTCTATTACCATTATTATTATTATTATTATTATTACCATTATTGAATACATATACATTTTTTTTTTCTTTTTTTTTTTATATCTATAGTTTGATAGTATATGTATACAACATGAAAAGAATACATGAATTTGCTAAGCTAGAATAAATGAGATACATATGTTAGTATCATTATATGTATTAAATTGAAACTTGATATAGAATTATCTGAAACCGAAACCAAAAGGTAATTGAATCAAAATGACATGAAATGCTTTTAAAAACATGATCTCCACATGTTTAAATGACTACCCAGTAAATTAGGTCCATGATCACAGGGACGTTAAAAATCCAAAACATATTTTAAATATATTCAATAAGTTAAACACCTCATATATTTAATGTAATCCAAATGCTTAGAAAACTAGCGTTTATACATTTAGCTAGTTTTAAGAAGAAAAATTACTCTAGGTTCTGAATACTTGTTTTTCTTTGCTATTGCCATTTTTTTCACTTACATGTGATTTCCTAATATGCCACATTTGATATGATAAAGAAACTACGTGGCCTAATTTCCTAGTAGAGTATTTTGAGGGCCAATGACACTTCTAATGCACAATTTGAAGAGATTGAATGAAAGATTTAAGGTGTAAATTATTCATGGTAAAAAAGATTAATGACCATCTGCAACTATTGCAAGGTTGCAAATAAATAAGTACTACAACATTTCAGTACAAGGTTACAAGTGAACTTATAAAAGTGTATAAAATTCAAAAATCAACAAAAGAAAAGAGAAATAAAGTATTCTATTTATTTATGATTTAAGATTTTTCTGTTTATTTTCATCAGGTAATTTTTTGTAGAAAAAGACCTAATGTTAAATTATTTACAAGCTTAATCATCTTTCTTTAATTTAATTTAATTTATTTTGCAACCAAGTATTTCAATTAGCATGTGGCATACAGCAACTATTTGGTTACAAACCTCTACACAAATATTTGCTAATATACATGAGTTGCTCAGACACTATCACAACAACAAAGAGCATATTTTATTTTTTATATATTTTATATAAATTCAAATGATATTTTGAAACATAGCCATTTTTAAAAAATAATTTGTAAATTAATCAATAAAAATAAAAATAAAAATATACATATATACATATATATATATACACACACATATATACCATGTGATCAAAGTGATTGACACAATCTACAATATCTCTGTTCCCCAACTCCAACTAAATATACATAAAACAGTTTTATATCATTGCATATCTTATTTCTGATAAAAACTTCTAGAATGAAGGCAACATTGTCAAACTATAATCTCCCACAATAAAACAGTCCTGAACCCTAAAACTCCAACCCCTAAAATCCCCAAATCTCTGAACCCTATCCTCCACCCATGACCCCACTTTGACCACCCCCTCAAAGACTAGTACAAATACCTACAACCCTAAATGCACGCTTTATAGCAACAGTTGATGTGCATGTGTATGTTTGGGTGCTTTTTTTAGATAGACACCATCAAATGAGCAAAGCCAGCATGAGGGAAGAACGAGAAGGGGGTAGGGGATCCCACTTCAGGGGCTGCCTCCATAACCTGGAATATCTCATCCAAGGGCTTACATAAGAAACGCCAATGACAAGAGCACGTCAGGCCAGGCCAGGCCAACTCAGGGCAGGACAGAGGAGGGCACTCCTAGAATCATACCACGCAGCCAGGCACTTACCCGTATTAGCAAGCTCCGTTAGCCGAAAGCCGAGGGCCACGGACTGGGCCGGGCAGGAAGTGCCCGGCGCTCCCTGCCCCGGTCGGGGCAATCCTAGTGGTGGGGGGGGGGGGGGGGGGGGTGAGAAGCAAGGAGCAGCAGGCGAGGAGCAGGCAGTGCGGGGCATCCGTCACTGCGGGGTTTACACAAACACAGCGCAGGGGCTGCCGGATATCATTTCTCGTGGCGCTTGCCTAGTGAGAGAGGCCCGTGCTCTTGACGCGCCTCCCCGCACGCTCTCACCCGGCTTCGCTTGGTACCCTCCTCTCTCCTCTTGTCCCATTGCATTGCTCTCTCTGTCCACTGTTTGATCTGGGTTTTGTTTTTATTAGTTTTCTTCGTTTTGTTTATTACTTTTTTTTTCATGGACTTGTTTCCTGGTACCTCTTGACGTTTGTGAGGTTGTCTTTGCTTAGAATGACTTGAGAAGTGGTTGTTTTTGTTTGTCTTGTTTGATTACTGAGTTTTGACAGGTGGGTCGGTGGTGGTGGGTTGCAGTGGCGCTGGCTGTTGGGTTGCGCAATGGGGGATCTTCAGAAGCCCCTGCGGCCGAAGAAGCGCACTACCTGGGTGGATTGGGCGGTTCAGTTCCGGTGGATCCTGGTTATTCTGGTTGTGCTCCCTGTCTCGAAGAGCTTTGACACCGTTGCTTGGTTCCGGGAGCAGTGGTCTGCATGGAAGTCCGAAAATAAGCGTCAGAAGGAGCATGACGAGAATGTGGAGAAGGTGATCAAGCGCTTGAAGTCGCGAGATCCTTCCAAGGATGGCCTCGTTTGTACCGCCCGGAGGCCCTGGATTGCCGTTGGAATGCGCAATGTGGATTACAAGCGGGCTCGCCACTTCGAAGTCGACCTTAATGATTTCAACCAGGTTTGGTTCCTGCTCGTAGCCCACCTACTGTCGCCATTGGCGATACCTTGATTGTACGCGGGAATGCTCTCGTCCATGCATGTCACCGGACTGTCGAGGTTCCCTCGATGCCGGTATGGTCATCGAGAATGACATTTTACTATCTATTGTTTACAACTCCTACCTCTACCTTGAAGTCTCCGGTACCTTGGGAAAGGGGCCTGTATGTGCTTTCAGTACCGGCTCACGGACAAGTGCTCAGAGTACGACAGTCTTGTCAGTTGTGGCATTTCTCTGTTCAATCAAGTGCATCTACATTGCTGTACCACCCGGTTTTGAATCGCTGTCCGTTGCCTGGAACAGCGCTGTCATCTTCGCCCCTGATTTGTCAAACGGGATTTGGGGGGAACTTATTTTTTGTTAGTTTTCCGCAGCTAACGATGGTAGTTTCGTTTTGTAATTTGCTAGGTCTTGGAGATCGACAGGGAGAACATGATCGCGCGAGTCGAGCCATTGGTCAACATGGGTCAGATTACCCGAATGACTGTTCCCATGGGACTTTCCCTTGCTGTCGTCGCCGAGCTGGACGACCTGACAGTTGGTGGCCTCATCAACGGATATGGAATTGAGGGGAGTTCTCACATCTACGGCCTCTTCGCCGACACTTGCGTGGCGTATGAGATCATCCTTGCTGATGGACGCCTCGTGCGCGCAACAGCAGACAACGAGTTCTCTGACTTGTTCTACGCCATTCCCTGGTCTCAGGGTACACTGGGGTTGCTGGTGGCAGCCGAAATCAAGTTGATTGAAGTCGGTCCATACATGAAAGTGACGTACAAGCCTGCTAGAGGCAATCTGCAGGAGCTCGCCCAGGCTTACAATGACTCTTACATACCCCGTGATGGCGACCAAGATAATCCCGAGAAGGTCCCGGATTTCGTTGAGACTATGATCTACAGCGAGACTGAAGGAGTGACTATGACTGGGCGATACGCTAGCAAGGAAGAAGCCAAACGGAAAGGGAACAAGATCAATTGTGTATGCATACATAACCCCGTTGCTCCCATGGATGTGCCTGCGTTTGATTCCATCGCAAAACTCCGTACATTGGCGGAACTTTCGATGTTTAAGCTGTGGTAAATTGTACATGCCTCTCTGTCCTGTGATATTGTTACAAGGTGAATCTTATGTGTCTACGTGCTCATGCAGCAAGGTTGGTGGTTCAAGCAATGGTTCTACCAGCATGCACAGGAAGCCCTGACGAAAAGAGAATTCGTTGAGTATATACCCACAAGAGACTACTACCATCGTCATACCCGCTGCCTCTACTGGGAGGGCAAGCTCATACTGCCCTTCGCCGATCAGTTCTGGTTCCGGTACCTGTTCGGTTGGATGATGCCACCAAAGGTCTCATTCTTGAAGGCCACACAGGTGATCTTCTGATGCTTTTAACTGGGTTTCTTGGTGCTCCATTGACGCATTCTGGGGGCAGTTTATGTAAAGCAGAAACGGCCGCGTGGCTATTCTCTTCTTGGAGTAAGGACTTCAAAATTGTTGGCATTGACATCGGGCTATTTCTTTTTTCAGGGAGATGCCATCCGGAACTATTACCATGAGCGACATGTCATTCAGGACATGCTTGTGCCTTCATACAAGGTCGGCATGGCTCTTGAATTCAGTGACCGCGAATTCGAGGTAACCCTCTTAGTCGCCTTGAAAACGATGCTTAGAGGCATTGTTTGCCGATTGTCGGGGTTTCGATTTCTTTTCCAATGCAACAAAAGAGGGTTATCTTGTTTTCCTTTCCCTAATCTAGTGTTTTCCCTCTACAGGTGTACCCTGTTTGGCTATGCCCTCACCGTCTATTCAAGCATCCTATGAGAACCCAGATCAATCCTGAGCCTGGATTTGAGTACGCTGGACGCCCAGGAGACACTCCATATGCTCAGATGTACACCGATGTTGGTGTGTACTACACACCTAGATGCGTATTCAAGGGGGAGGAATTCGATGGGGTGGCTGCCGTCAAGAAGATGGAAGCCTGGATGATTGAGAACCACTGTTTCCAACCTCAGTACGCAGTCTCTGAGCTCAACGAGCGCGACTTCTGGCGCATGTTTGATCCATCCCTATACCAGAGATGCCGGGACAAGTACAAAGCTGTCGGCACCTTCATGAGCGTCTACTATAAGTGCAAGAAAGGGAGGAAGACGGAGAAGGAAGTGGCTGAGGAAGAGGCCAAAGTCACAGAGACTGCATATGCTGATGTTGAGAAGCCCGAGTAGAGGGTTCCTTTATTTAGTCAGTAACTTGTATGTAAGATTTGTGGAATTTCCTGAAGGTTGCTGAATATCAAGTTGAGCCATTTACATTGGGCAAATTTTTGGGTCTTTGTGAAAGCGGATCCTCTCATCTAAGAGAACAGAGACTTGTTGGCTCGTTAGGCCCCCGTCAGTACTGTTAGCGATTTCAGAGAATTTCGGCACAAAGTGGCAGATCCTGCGGGACTTGTCTTTGCTGATTCAATCAACTCAGAACCAGCTTTGCTGCTGTTGTCGGATTGGTGTGTAAAGAGGGACTGTACAAACCCACTGTCAGTTTCACTGTTTTGTGAATGTCGCCAATTTCAGTGCCTACTATGAAGCGCTGATGTCCAGTTTTCGACCTCTCACCGTCGTCCACCTCCTGAAACAACTCTGCCCCCCCCCCCCATCCCCCAATGAGCTGCTAACCATTATAATCTTTCTCAATCAAGAATGCTATCCTTTTATCAATGACAACGTGATTCTCATGACCTGCGTAACTGGTAGTGAAAATGCGTCACGATAATTCGTCTTCCTCGACAACCATCAACAGCTGTGGGAAAGTGCAGTTCCCCACGACCTGAGGGGACGGTAGAAACTCATGTGATCAGTTCTTGAAGTATCCCACGCGAATCTTGCCATCTTCTCCTGCTTTTACTTGGTTACCGCAGAAGTCTGCAAAATATCTGACCTATCGGTGGATCTGGAAGTTCCTCTTCCACCCTGACAGACTTTCCTGTCATGAACGTGCAGCATTTTTGCCCCACTTTCACGTTAGTGTAAATTAATAGCCAGCATGGAATCATGTTCAGACGAGAAACCTGGATATCTTTGAAAGAGGGCCCTTAATTGTTACCATTTGATGGAATAGATGTGTCAGTGTAGTCGCAGCATGCACAATAGAAGATACCTGGCCTTGAAGGCCATGAAGAAACAACCCCTAGGCTTGTATCCTCAGGGAGGCTGTTCTCTTTATTGTGGATGAATGTCAATATTTATACATTCATCCTGTTCAATAATTTGAGCAGGTTCAAAAGTCTTTCACATGCATGGTTGTTGTCGTAGCCATGAGCGTACCTCAAAATATCAAAGGATGCTTGATATGCATCAAAAAAGATAGCAAAATAATTTGTAGTACAAAATGTGTAGGAAAGTACCCATTGGTGCTGCGGCATGAAGATTTGAATGTAGAATCTTCAATGCCTTAAAATCTCAATTGCCATAGTCTCCAACTCTTGTATTCCATCACAAAAATTTAGAATATGTACATGCCAAAAAAACACATAATGGAATTCTAATGCATTAAACAAATCTTACTATTATTATTATTTAAACTCTAAGTTGTTGAATGGTTAACAAGATATAATTTTTAAAAATTTATGTACAAGAAAATAAAAATTATTGGAATCAACTAGTTTAATTCAAATGTAATCAATAATGAAATTTAAATCTTATAAATTTGATTACAATCTTTAATTTTATTTATACTTAATTTTGAAAAAAAAAAAAAAAAAAAACCCTAATTGATTTGTTTAGATATTGTAAGGAAAAAAAATGGTATAATGGATGTCACTAATTTTTATAATAAATCACATAATATTACCTATTAATTTTGAATATTTATGTATTTTATTTTATTTTATTTTAACAATACATAATAAGAATTCTTATTTCTAACTATCGAGAAGAAAGAAAGATTGTTGTAGATGTGTGTTAATCAACAAACACTAATGATATAATATTTAATCTACAAATTATTGGAACAACTGAGCTAAACAAAGGTTTTGACAAAAATCAATCTAAAGGACAATACAACCGTGTTAGACTTAAGAAGAAGACCAATAACAAATAGCATTTTATATAAAAAATAGATATTTAAAAAAAAGTTATATCATTTAGATTTGTAAATTCTTACAAAATCTTTTAGCATATGATAAATAATGTCTTAAAAAAAACATAGATGATCTTCTGGTCATCTATTTAGATGACATAATGAGATATTTTAAGAATAAAGAAGAATGTATATTCTATCTAAATTACTATTAGAAAAATAATAAAAATAAAGATTAAAAATCAAATTAAAAGACATCTTTTTTTTATAAAAGATTGGTCATATTATTGGATTCTTTTATATTAAACTACAAAGTTTTATAGATTACAAAACAACACAAATTCTTATAGAGTAGAAGAAACTTTCTAGCAAAGATATGTGTTAAAATAAACTTGTAAAACAACAATATACTGATATATATATATATATATATATATACAAACTTGTGAAATGACAATATTTTTATGTACAACTAAAAAAGAAGAAAGAAGGCAAAAATATATATATATATAATATAGAGTAAAAAAGTATTAAATAAATTATTTTAAAGTAAAAATAAAATAAAAAATTTTAAATTAAGATTAGAGTATAAGAAATATATTGAGAAGATTGGTAATAACCTTAGTCTTATCTCCATATATATTAACCAGCAAAAAATCTATATTAAATCTTTTTTGGGACCATGAGATTTACAAAATTGTGTTACAAATACTTGTATAGTAAGTTTTTACAAATGAAAAAATTCTTAGAGAATTAATTGCAGCTATATGAAGCATCTATATATTTTATTTGCATATAATTTTTTTTTATATATTTCTTAAAGAATATAATATCTATTTAATCTATTTTTATATAATAATATTTATTTTAATAATATATATATTTTAAAATCTCTATAAATAATACATATAAATTTTTTTAATTTTTTTAAATACTATAAATATTTAAAATAGACCACATAAAAATTATGATTCTTTTGAAAAAGTTTTATTAGACAATTTAATTTGTACAAATTGATAAGACTAAAGTAACTTTTAGAATATTAAAGATACATTTATTTCAATATATATATATAATAACATTATTTTCAAAAAATAATAATATATTAAATTTGACATTTGACAAAGTACTTTTACACTATTGTGGTTATAAAAAATCTTATTCTTGTTGCAAACTTCTTGATAAAAGAAAACTTAAAATTTATAACAAAGAAATTTTAGCAAAACTTAAATATTTTAAAAAAATTCTCTATTAAATAAAAGAAGATTAAAATAATAATAATTTAATGTATTATCTACCAGAAATTTTGATAATTTTTGAATGAACAGATTTTAAATTGATGCCAAATTACATAGAATATAATATTATTTTGGCTTTTTTTTATAAATACATATTGTATTGATAATTTTTTAAAAACTCCACATGTTCTTTTTTATAGGACTTGTTTTCTATTTAAAAAAGGGGATGTTGTTTAGAACAAACAAAAAAGTGTTACCTTGATGTCAATAAAATGAAACTTAAGTAAAATATCTAAATCAAATATAGATATTAAAATAACAAAAGAAACTAATATAAAGAGTAGAAAAATAATAAATTTATCAAAAAATCCAAAAAAACAACTTTATAATTGTTGAGATAATAATTTTAGATTTTAAAATAAATAACTACACTTCAAAATATTCTTATATGCACTTCTAAGATATAAGTGTCTTTATAATATATATATATATATATATATATATAGAGATAGAGAGAGAGAGAGAGAGAAATTTTTGCTATTTTCTTATTCTACTTTTGTTATTCTCTCATTTAAATAATCTATCTGGAATAAGAAATAAATTCTACATAAACTAAAAAGAAAACCAAGCCACATATACTCTCCCAATCAACCTCTTCTAAAATCTCCAACTTATATCAATCAAAGCAAGAAAAATAATAAAGATCAATAGAACATCTCAAGAAAATCAAACTCCATCAAGCGCTGCTGTTGTGTGGTGTGATCTACTATCTGGAAATACATTGGATATCTAGTTGTAGAAAATTTTATTACTACTTATTGGCAAGACTTTAATAAGTGATTTGTTCTTAATAAAAAATGAATAACATGAAGATATTACAAAAGAAAGCTATACTGATATAAAAACCCCTTTGATATTCAAACAAGTTTGTACATAAAGTCTTGGCTCCTAAAGAATTCCTTTAGGTTTAATAAAAGGCTCAAATTGCATTAATATCCTTCAATAGCCTATTCACCCCACAAGGCTTTATTTCTTTATAAACTTTAGAATTCAATAACTCTTGATCCAACTATTCAATTTCTATAAAACTTTCTTCAAAGTGTAGATAATACTCTTAAGCTTCATCATAAAAAAGAATTAACTATACATTTGTTGTGGATCGTCTGATCTCTTAAAAATCCTAGCAAGTGCTTAAAACCCTAGTTCATAGACACTTGAACACTATTTTTTTTATATCTCACAAATCCAAAATTCTAATGCTACAAGAGTTTTGCATATAATCTTGTGACATGAACATATACACTTCTAAAAATTTTGAGCCAAAAATTTATCAAGTTGCCTAAGATATAGCTCAATATATAACCACTAGTTAAGTGGGGTCACTTACTACCCTTAGCTTACAAGCATTAATTTCAACTCCTAATATTTCTTCCATCCCAGCTTGGATTTTATTGAGTTGTATACAAAAAATATAGCTAAAAAAGTATTCTTTTCAATCCTAGTCACCAATTCTCTATTACTTTGTGTACATATGAATTATGCTCAAAAGAGTGACAATAGATACAATATCAACACCTTAACTTTGAGCATCTATATCTCTTTCATAAAAAATCCAAATCACACAAAATTTGTACCAAAATCATAGCCAAAAATCCAAAATTGTTGATCTTAGCCTTTGATGTTCAAATCCCTTCAAAAAACAAACCCTAATCCCTAATAAGCCCTCACATAGCCTCCTTGAAGCCCATTGGACATGATTTTTGGCCAAAAAGAATAGCGACTCTTATCATCCATCTCCATTCATCCACATAGATGGCCTAACTACTCCTTTTCACACTAAAAATCCCTTTTCAATCATTTTTTAAATAAGATTTATATAATATGTGTTCTAAACACCAAATAAAAGAATTAACAAAATCTTAAGGATCACCAATGTCTAAAAAAAATGACTTAAGATATATAAAAGTTATTATCAATATAAAATCAACCTCAAAATCACTATCAAAAAAGAAATAAGGTTGTATAAATCTTAATAAAAATCTTTTTAATGGATTCCTTCTAAACTAAAAATCTAATTATATTTTGTAATTAATAAAAATCCACTAATATGGCTCTCATTTAGTTGTGTAGCAAATTGTACATTAAATATATATGTACAATATTTTTACATAGTAGCCATACCACAACACGACACTGCTTTCTAGCACTAGCAAATCCACAATTGAAGAAGAAAAAAAATGTATATAAGTGCAAAGTAGACAAAACTAAGCAAATAATATTTGAAATTGAATAAGAATGTGAAAGGTAGAGGCAACAAGTAGAAGCATAATACAAGAGTTGGAATAGACAAAGGTGATAGAAGACAAAGAAGACGAAGGAAGGAAGGGAATTGTCGCAAGTATGATCCACAATTGCCATGTTCCTTGAAAGAGCAAGCAAAGCCGCAGTGGATTAGAAGTTGTATAGAATTTGTTTCCTGTTTTGGACAATTTGGATTTCTGAGCAATGTATTTGGATGAAATAATAGCAAAAGTAGCAAAATTATATATATATATATATATATTTGTAGATATTTTTATTTCTATAAAATTATAGATTTAATTATAGTTTTTAATATCTAAAGATTGTAGATGGATAAGAATTTAAAATTTTATTACATAATTTTATAAATTATAATATATTTGGATGATAATTAAAAACTTAAAGCATTATCACATAATTTGCTTAAAATATTTCTTATTTTTAAAAAATTAAATTAATTATTAATAAAAAATTATTTTTGAATATCCTAATATTAAAAAAAATATATCAATTTTAGTAATTTTATATCATTCTTTGATAAAGATAATAAATATCTTATATTCCAAATTAAATAAGTGGCCTTAATTAAATGTTACCTTTAAAGATTAAAAATTGTGAAATAAAAATAATATAATTCAAAAATTAATTTTTTATTTTTGAATTATAATTTAATATAAATAAAAATAATATAGTAAAATATTAATATTTAATTTTTTCTAAATATATAAAAATAATTTAAAATTATAATAAAAAAATCATGATAGTTTGAAGTGCAAAAAAATAAAAAATAAAAAAGAATGATAAATCTTCAAAGTAAGTTTTATTGATTATAAGCTCTACCAATGCTTATAAGTAGTATAAAAGAGTGTCTTAAAGGGACTCAAGGCCTTAATCTTATTTTACTACCTACAACCATAGTACTAAAATCTATATAGAACTAATGCATCTGATTTCATATTAACTATAAGTTATGTTATTTTTACTAAGTAACTATATACAAATATATACTCATTTTTAATATATTTTTTTAATATTTATATATATATAAAATAGATTGGAAAAATCATAATATTAACAAAAAAAGAAAAAGAAAAAAGAAGTTTTTATTTAATTCAAAGAATATATCAAAAAAGATATAAATTTTTAGTTATTAACAATATATGTATATATTAAAATAAATACATTAATAAATAACCAAAGATTATATCATAGACTTGACGTTAATGAAGTTGATTTTAATAACATTTTTTAGAAAAGAATCTATCTATGAAGATGTGTATAAGGTGGAAAAAAACACATTGAATAGCATCAATAGTTCTTAATTTTGCAATTACAATTTATCTTTGATACACTAGAATTATAAATTAGAGGATCTTTATAAGATATCATGATTCCAAATTTAAGCTTATTTGTTGTAAGTTTTAGTCCAATTACAACAAGTTTTGTAATCCTCTTTATCACATAAGGTGATTAAATAAGTTTATTTTTAAAGTTTTATTTATGAAATTAACCTTGTTTGGCTAGTTTTAGGTTTTTAATTGTAATTGTTTCAACGTTGATAAGAGTTTAGAAGTGTTTTGTATTAAGAGTTTTATTTTGCTTTAAAGAACATATAGATTCAAGTGGTTTTTAAGATTTAAGATTTTAATTTTAATTATTATTATTATTATTATTATTATTTGACATATTATATTACTCAACCTAAAGAATATATTTTACCAGCTATAATCCAAATAGAATGTTCATATGCTTATGTGGTTCTTTTATCTAGTATTAATGTAATCAAACTACAAAATATAGTTGTGCCATCTTCACATCAACTATTATCTTCTAATTTGTTGCATAGGTCAATTAACTTTTAACTAATATTAAGGTCTACACCTTATTTTATTATCTTTTCAACTTAGAATGTAATACATCAATACTAAGAGCTTTTTTTATTAAACTAAGTTGATAAAAAAAAAAATTAATTTTAATTTTTTTAATAAAAATCTCCAAGAGTAGAACTTGATATTGGAAGCAAGTAAACAAAACAAAAAGTACCATGCAAGCTACCAAAAATAATACAACACTACTCAATATAAAATGTTAAGATGTAACTTTTGCTTAAAGAACAAATCACTTCAAATTAAGGAGTTTAAAAATGCCAACTTTAATATTTTTTAAAATTATTTGAAATTAAAAATTATATTACAAAATCAAACATCTTTTAAAAAAATAATTGTGATATTTTAATATATTTTTATTATATTTATGGAAGAAATAAAATGCACAAAAAAAAAAAAAAAAAAAAAAAATGAAGCAAATACTAATGGACTGTAGAGGCTATAAATATATATATACATATATATTTAAAAATATTAACAATAAAAAAACAAGAAAGATACTTTCAAGGAAAAAATAAGGCAATTGTATTATGAGAGAGTCAAAGTGAAAGAAAGCAATGCTTTGATAAAGCAAAGATTATAAAAAGTAAATTTTTACTTCTAGACAATTTTGAATATTAAGAATAAGACAATCAAACAAAACACATATTTGTTAAATAAAATACTTGAAAAAATTAAGCACCAAAAATGTATCAATTTGAAACTTCAAATTAGGGCACCATATTATTACAAGTTTTAGAGTAGAGGTTGAATTTAGACAGTAGCATTGCTGAACAAACAACTAGAAATTTATTAACTTCTATTGACATTTTTGGTAACTATGTTTAGAAGCTTTATTTATTTTAATATTAATGATACAAAAGGTCTTAATGAAGAATTCATTGCAAGAGGTGTTTTGCTTATAAAAAAAATACTCTAGTGGTTTTGAAATAGAATTGAAACTTCATTCAACAGTGATTCACAAATGATTGATTTCATATTCCTACTAGCCTACCTTGTATGTAGAGACATGTATATGTATGTAGATACATACATATATACATACATTATACCACTTTTTTCTACTTACTTACAATAGCTCTTTCTCCAATCACTCATTTTTACTGGAGCCTTGACAACTGTATCTAGATGCTTTTGTCAAATTTTTATTAATTCTTTAAAAACAGAAGCCAATGGCAATGCAACTGCACCTTGCCCAATGGTACACATGAAATAGGGTACACAAATAACATTTCATGTTATATTGCTTTGTACTCAATAATAAAACACTAAAAGGGTACTACAATTAACTCAGAAGTTTTCATTATCCACACAAGAATGAAGCATGACATAAAGAGTAAAAAGTCTCAGTAGGGTTCAAATAGACTCCAAGCATGGAAAAAAATTCTACATGAGAATTTCAGTTCTTCGGAGAATCCACAATTGCAGCTTTCCACCCACATCTGAATGAAAGGTCTAGGTTTACTGAGATTGACAAGAGCTTTGCACAGTTTCAAAACTGTGAGATATTAATGAATTGTGTGGGGAATCCTCTGCAGGTACAGTTTAAGTATCAATTGATCGTAACAAAGATCACCTAAATTACAAATCCAAGGGTAAGTGAAGAATTCTTGCCTTATAAGTTGTGAATGATGGTTCTATTTGAGTATGATACTGTGGTTTGTGTGATGCATTCGGCACCCAAATTCTACGCCGAGAAACAGTTCAGTCATCTTTGGCCCAAGCAGGCCCATAGATAGCCACATGCGTTCGCCCATATCGCCTATCCCTAATCTTCACAAGAGGACCACATGTCTCCGGCATCTCTCGCTTAGACTTGATTGGATACTCAACCACGATGCAGGTATCCTCCTTGAGAAGTGGAGAGTCAGAAATCTGCTGCATGAGTGTTGAAAACACAACTGCTTCATAGGGAGGTGTCACACTTATGTAGTCAAATTGGCCGCCAAGCAAGCCAGCGCCATGTTCAGCTACCTGATCCAGTAAGGTTTCCACGGGGGAAGTGTGCACGACAGCTTGGTCTTGAAAGCCAGTCACTGCTAAATTAGGGTTTAGCACTTCATCTATAACCCAGGGATCCATCTCTACAAAATGTGCCATTTCACAGCCCCTGCTAAGCGCCTCAATCCCAACAGATCCCGTGCCGCTGTAAAGGTCTAACCACCTCCCAGGTGGTAACTGCGCAGCGCCTCCCCCCAGTGCCTGCAATATGTTGAAAACCGCACCACGTACAATTTCCATCATCGGCCGCACGTTCAAGTCTGCCGGTGATGCTAATTTTCTACCGCCTACTTTGCCTGCCATTACCCTTAATAGTTTGTGGGTGAGCCTGGGGGCATTTTCCACTCTAATTGGTTGTGGCTTCACTTCAACACCTTGTCTCTCCTGCTCCAGTTGTTGCCTCAAACGCACTGGAACCTGCACACCTGCTACTTCTAGCATTTTCTCTGTGGTATCCAGATCGATTTTCCAGCCATCATCGATGTTGAACACCTCCTCATCCACCACCGTCGGCTTTTTTCTTCTCTTGCTCGAGCTCTTCTCAGAAGCTGGCGAATTGCGGCGGGAGGCGGCGCACTGGACGGGATAGCGCCGAGAGCACGAAACAGAGCAGCAAAGGCTCTCCTGCTTGACGTAGCCGGGAGGCGGCAACGCCAAATTGAATCGAACACACGGTACTGGCGACAGCGATACCGACGACATGGCGCAGCTCTGCGCATACGGAACCAAAAGACATGGTGGGAGCCACGAATTACATGATACGTCTGGCTATCAGTCCATGCCTCACCCCAGAAATGGCTGCTCACGCTAGACAAGGCACCACGTTGAATTTTCCATGACCCAAATTCTCAGCAAATTTCAATGACCCAGACTCAAATTTCTAACCAAACTAAATACAACCACAAAAATGAAGAATTGCAGCTACTTGGCCACACTTTCGCACATCCTAAGCTCATCTCACACACCCACGCTCACTTCGAGCCAGCTACAAAATTCGCATTAGCTGCTAGCTAAGTATTACATACCAGTAAATCACACAGACGACAAGCAGAGACACAACTTGACAGATGCTTACCAACACAAAGAAGAACAATGACAACGATATCCGGAGCACGACAACCCAATCCCCGTTCACAAAGCTGCTCGCATAGCTTCCTCCGAGCAATCCATTAAAACCCAATCCGCTAAAACCCTGAAGCAAAAATCGAACCTGGAATAAGACTGGGCTTTCTCGCGACGTAACGTATCAGGGGGATACTTATTGGGAACAGAGCAGAAGAACATGGGGAACACGAGAAGAGCGCGGGAGCTTCACTCTTTGCGGCAAAGCCCCGGCTATGGTGAGTACACCAGGCCACCTTCAATTGGGTTGATCGATTGTGCGGGGAGATTGCCGTGAGAAAGCAGCAGCAGCAGCTCTTGCAAGAAGTTTTTCGAGGTCGGAGAGGTCATTTGGTTTGTGGGTTCATCTGTTTTCTCGGGGTAATTCCTTTTACAGGGTTTCGTTAAATTCTGCTTTGGGAATCGGTAGGTTGGAAGAATGATGTGTGGGGCGTAGGAAAGGGACGAATTTGGAGGATTTGGAGCGACTTGGTGTGGTGTAGTGGCGATTTGGTAGACATTGTTTGGAGTTTTGGTAGGATCGGTGGTTGATTGATTGCTCTGTGAGGTTTTTGGCTGCTGGGGCTGGTAGACCATTTCCGTGTGTCGCCATGGCCGACGAGAAAATTTCCAAGGAGATAGCTTCGAAACTTGTTGTTGGTGAGGCTGCGGTGAGTTCCCCCGCGGAGCCGGATGTCGTTTTGGAAAGATGGTCGACGAGAGTAGAGGATTTGCTGGACGAGGGCGACGAGGCAGGGGCTGTGAAGGTGCTGGAGGGTGTCATTGCCAAGCTCTCGGTTTCGGAGAATGCAGCCTCCAACTTAGGCCTTGCCGTCGCGATGAGCGACCTGGCGAGGTTATGCGGATCTCGGGGCATGTCACTTAAGGCCGACGAGCTCCTCAGCGAGTCCCTGCTCATCAAGAAGAAGGCCGAAGAAGCTTCTTCTGTCGATAATCTCTCATGGTGCATATCCTCTCGCTGTCATGCATTGCTTGGAATTAGGTTCCGTTGAGTCCCTCCAAGTGTTGGAAACACGACCTAGGAGTCGAAGAATCGGTGACTTAATCGGGGAAGTTTGCAGTCCATGTGATTAGGTCTAGATTCACGCGTTCACGGAATTGGTTGCTTTACAGGGAAGATGCAGCTGACGAGAGTCCAAGCAGCAAGCTTACTGTCAAGCAACCGGCGAAATCTAGAAACATGAAGGAGAATTCCGACAGAGTGCCTGGTGCAGGGTTCCCAAGCACTGCTGCCATATCTGATGAAGAAGGTGACGATCCTGCATCCTTGTTCTGCAACTGCAGTTCAATTGTCTCTTGCCTTCTTTCTTTCTTTCTTTCTTTCTTTCTTTCTTTCTGTGTTTTATTCTTTTGAATTCTTTTCCCTCTCGGTGGGAGAATTTGACATCCGGCAAACCTCAGATTGGGAAGCTGCTGTCCCGACCTTGCTGGCGTCACCAAATTTATTGTCACCAGCTGTGAAGAAAACGCCCGAGAAGGTGAAGGAGAAGGAGACCCCGAAGCAACGTGGACGGGGAGCATTCACATATGGTGGTGGCGGCAACCTCTACAGCGATCAGTTCGATGAGGACAGTGCTACCAACGAACGGCTCAACCGAACCACCTCCGACCGAGCCAACGACCATTGTACGTTTCTCGTACACAAGGCAAGCCCTAAAAAAACTAGAGATCATGCATGCCTCGAGATCAGCTTAGTCACCCGTTTAGCATTTCAATCCTACAACAACGAATGCACAATTGATGTGTAGATTGTTGCGAATTGCAGGGGATGGCGGTGCTGAGCATGTGCTTCTGATAGACGGATTCTCGCCAATGTTGAAGACAAAGGACTTGGAGGACCTACTGAGACCTTATTCTGGGCAAGGAGTTAGTATTCGTTGGATTGACGACACAAGTGTGGCAGCTGTGTTCCGCACACCTGCCCTCGGTAAGTCAGTAGCTCCCAAACGCTAATATTCTTATTACCTATTCGTTGCACTGGTCTTTTTTTCTTTCTGTTTAGCTGAGCGTCTTTGTATTTTGTGTCTGTTCTTGTCTGCAGCGCGGCAAGCTTTGGCAGGAATTCGTGATCCGCGGTTCAAGGTGCACAAGTACACCGAGGCAGGTGCAGGCCTCAGCCAGCCGATCTCCTTATCGATATCAGGTTCGTGTGGTATCCCCGTTTATCAACTCAATTACTTCCTAGACATGGATTGTGGATTTTGCAGACTTGTCACTTTGGTATTTCTAATGCTGTTCGTTGGGTTTGTTGCAGATTTGGAGCCACCAGCTCCGAGGCCGGCCACCACTGCAAGAGTGGCACAGCGCATGATAGCAGGAGCTCTGAGCAGACAAGGGATTAGCAGCCAAAACCTGTGGGCGAAGACAAAAGCCAATGCACAGCAGGCATTGCACCTGGAGGCTGAGAGGAAGCAACGGTTGCTCCAACGGCAGCAATTGCGTGATGAGGCCTGGGGCGATGACTAATTGCAGAGCAGCCTTTTTGTGTCTACAATCGAGACCTCTCAGAAAATGTAAAATATGCAGCAGCCATGAGCTAAGCCCTTGGACATATACTTCTGTTGAACAGTGCAATTTCAGCAGAATAAGTTTCAAATAAGAGGAACTGAAGTTTTCCAGGAAATTGTGCACATAACGTGGTCTCATCGCTTATACCTGTGTTTTGCAACTGCATACCTGTGCTTTTCATTGCAAGATGTCAAGTGTGCAAGCAAAGCTGGAAACTGAATTGTAGGCTCTGGAAGCACACCGTCAGCATCCCTCACTTTTCAGTTTGCTTGCACCGTGATTCCATCCCTGGTCGCCAAACTTAGATCACGAAATAGAAGATCCAAACCTTCATTTTTGGCAAATCCTGCTTTGAACAAATGTATGTGTAAACAATTTATTGGATGAATTGTTACAAAAAGGGAATTGATATTTCCACCCAGAGTTTTACTATTTCCACCCAGCATTGTGCTGTACCAACCACATCGTTTGTTTTTGTGACTTATTGCATTTCAATGTCCAACACATGTGTCTTCACTACAATTCAGTTCACAATTTTATTTTATTTTTTCAAAATGTCCAAGTAAAGTTGTTGAAATGCAACGTCACAAAACAACAATAACAACAGCAGTGTGGTGGGTGCAACATGATTTTGGGTGGAAATGGTAAAACTTTGGGTGGAAATATTAATTTCCTACAAAAATTTGGAGAGCCCATTTGTTAAGTGGAAGGAATATAAGAATTATTACAAGGATGGGTGAATGAAAGTTTATTAAAGAATTGAGATTGTCAACATGAAAATCAATTTAATCACTAGTCTACATGGTTTTTCTTTCAACCTTTCTTCTATCCTATTGTATTCCTTCAATGTCTACAATTATGTTTTTTTTTTTTTTTTTTTAAATCATTATAATAAATATAATGGTATTTAGTACTTTAGGACAACAAAATTTAACATATAGAAATGCATCTTTACATTAATTGTATATATTTATAAATTATATAAATTTGTATAGAATGTGATGTATTTTTGTTTTTTAAGATTTCCAATTAATGAGCATCTTAGATAATTTGTGGTAGTTGGATTTAAATTATTTATTAAATGATAACTCAAACAAAAAAACTTAAATAATAATATGTATATATTTTTAGTTAGTGGTCTTATTATGCATAATAAGATTTACTTCTAATGCAAAATCTTTTCTTTTCTTTTCTTTTCTTTTTAATTAGGCAACAAAAAAAATATTGAATAATATGATAATTAATAAATTAATATTTTCTATAGAATAACCAATAAAATTCAAAACAATCACCAATAACAAGCATGTTTATTAGATATTATTATGTTTAAATTTAGAAAAGAAAATTTTCTTTAATTTTAAGATCAACGTATTACATTAACTTAGAAAAAATAAAGTATAAAGATATAATATTTTAGATCAAACAATAATACACTATTTTGATAATTATTCAATAAATATACAAGTTGTGTAAATATTACCTTAAATCGTTTTAAAAAAATATTTTTATTAATAGTTCTTCAGTACAATAAATCATCAATTTAAAATGTTATAATCTTTATATTATAATATTAATCACATTACGAATATGGGTTTTTATAGAGATGTTACTGAGTTAATAATAAATCTATGGAATTTTATAGAAATGCCCTGTTGTCAAGAAAAAGCAAAAAGCAAAAAAGTCATATTGATCCTTTAGATATGTGTCCACCAAAACATGTGAACCTTCAAAAATAAGGATTCAAATAGAAAAACATTTAGCACGACAAAACATTCAAATATTGTCTCTTTAGAAAAATTACAAATTTTAGTTTCTTTTATTGTGTTTTATCTCTTCAAATCCATCATGGCTTAATCCATGATTCCTTGGACCAATAGTCCAATTCAAAATCAAATAAATACAGCACATGTTGATCAACTAGTACTGCATAATTTAAATCTCAATCAATCACATTGAATGACAAAATATATTCAATTCCAAAGGATTTTTATGTATTAAGACCCATGGCAAACTCCATAGCTCTCCTTGAGGTGAGAATAGTGAATAGACAAGACTTTAAGTTTGTACTAATCAATTTCAAATTTTGGGCAAATCACATGTCAATCACATGTTTAACTCTTAAATCCATCAATGATGCAGCATGAGTGGTGCTGCCCCTTGTGTGTGAATATATAAATCAAATAAATCAAATATATATATATATATATATATATATATATATCTGTATATATACTTGGCCAACAAAATATACAATATAAAATCCATGTCTGATCACAATTAATTTGTACCAACATTAATTCACATTCACCACACTCATTTAACTATATATATTTTTTAATTTTTTTTAATTTTTTTTTGAAAAAATAACTTTAAAAATTTTTATTTTTCTTGAATTTAATATTTATAAATGTATCATTTAAGTGTTTTCTATCAATATGAACAAAACATACTTAGAGAAGGACTTCAAATAAATAAGATATAAAACACTCAATAATATGATAAGTAAATGATTTTCTGAACAAAATCTCAAAATCCCTAAAATATGTAAATTGTCGTAAATAATTATATAGTCTTCATTATCATCAACGTTTTGCATTCAATATAGTTAAAGAACATATGGTGCAGAACAACCACAAAATACAATTTGTTGAAAGGTAATTGTTAACATAACAAATCTGATATGTTATGGCACATCTTTGTAATAAGCAATATCAACTCACACACACACATGTATATATATATATATATATATATATGTATATTTGGAAGTAATTAAAAACGAATTGGAAAGTAAAGTTTTAAGATTGCCCTATCACACCTTGTAAAAAATTTACTTCTAATGAATTTTTTAAAAATGAGATCACATATTTTACACCATAAATGAAAAATTAGAGCAAGATAACACTAATTTCAGAAACCACACGAGGAACACTTGAGAATACTACCCATCGCAGCAGAAACAACTCGTGTCATTATCGTTCATACATTCGGCATCCATCCATGTTCATCCACGAAACAACCATCCATCCATGCGTGTTGTAAAATTTGCGCGAAGCTGGGATTGGCGCCGTAACCATCGTGGTAGTGAATTGCAGAGCCTTGTTGGTGTGGAGCTCGCTCGCTTTGCTCTGCTCAATTTTCTGACACGGATTCGTATCTGATTTGCTGCGGCAGGTGACAGAGGAGCAGGAGGAAGAGGAAGACGAGGAGGAGGAGGAGGAGGAGAAGCAGGAGGAGGATGTTGACGCATTCTCGGCATCGTATCGAGATTCCAATGCGGATGAGAAAGACTTTACTCAGTCTGCAGAAAATGCGGCGCCCTTCTGCCACTCTTCTTCCATTTGTAGCTGTTTGCTCGATTGCTACGGATGCCCTTGTCTGTACTCGCAGTGGCTGAGCAGCGGCGACTGCTCTGCGTTTGTAGAGCGGTGCTTGTTGACCAAATGCTGCAAACCCTCCTTGTCAATCTGGAAATTGATTGTGTATTGCCTGGGTGATGTGCTTTGGATCGACCAAGTGATGTGCTCCGATTCGTGGACATTATTAAGTCCGCGTTGTTGTCTGGTGATCTGGAGTCGTCGGACGCTGATCGGAAGTGGGTTTCGGAGGTTTTCGTAGGAAGGCTCTTGACGATCTTGAGATAGCCACGTTGTCTACACATTTTTGACATGACTGAACATGATCAGTGTGGTTTGTGAGTCGTGTAGTTTGGTGATTTATCTTTTGTATTATTTGATTAGAAGGGGACTCCACCTCAGAGCTTGATACCGTGAAGAAACAAATGAATCCCCTTAGCTTTGGCACCAGATATGAAATATGGAAAAATAAATAAATAAATGAGAAGTCAAGTGAACCGATGGAGGAGTCTTCAGCGGAGGTATTTCTGGCTACAGAGTTGAGAGTGATGAAGACGTCCAGCAAATTGGTGGAGGACCCATCAGCGTAAGAACCCTATGCTGTACAAGAAAGAATCAAGATCTCTTTTCTAGACCCTTACGAGACGACGATGTTTCTGAATTAGGAGGGTTTTCTTTCTGAGACCTCTAGTGCTAACCAAAAGTTTATTGACAATGAGCATATCCCTTGCGCCCAGTAGATGTTAAATTAGGAATTGGAATCCATAAAACCAAGATACCACTCAATCGCAAATATTTTCCTTAGACTGTACAGAGTTGTAACTCCATATGAAGCAGGATTATCATGAGGATATTCGCTCTCCATGTCACTTCTGAGTATCCAGCGATTCCAACATTTTTAGCGGTGTAAAGTAGCAATAATACAAACATACATACGCGCGCGCATACACACACACACACACCAATTCTCATATCTTACAACAGAAACGAATCTTAATCCTAACAACCTCCTTAAATCCAGTCTTCGACAATTACTCGACACGTATTTCAGACATGTATAATACGCGACCTGGGCCACATCCTACTAATCGATACCCTACTAATAGCAACCATGGTTTTTAGTCTTTCGAAAAATCATCAAGTCTCAATTAATAAATTGCATACTTTTCAGAGCTCGTTCGGGATTGTTTATACTTTTTAATATTTGTTTTACATCTACCAATCACTGCCTCATCTAAAGTAATTCTAGCAATTTATTTAGCGACGCAACCAGAAGATAAAAATAAGGTGGACATGAACTGTTTCGAATTGAATTGCAGCGAGGTCGGTGTGGGTCCCAAAATTATAAATTTAGTAAATTAAAAAAATGCACGAGTACCTCCATTTTTTTGTGAAGCTTAGAAATACCGGAGAGACCATTCCTGCAGGTCCTCTGCCGGAAAGTGTACTCATGAGCTCGTAAGTGACGTTTGTCCGCCGCAGTGCTAAATCCTTTTAGGTTGACGCCCACTAACCCTGGTGGTTGCTCTAGCGAGCATTCTATGCACTATTGGGGGTTTGCTGAACCTGCGACTCCTCTCAGTGATTTGTTATCGATGCTCTTTTCCGATTGACGTAAGTATGCATTTGATAGGGCACGGCAGGTGGACGCAAGGCAGAGGATAATGCATTTTGAGTTGGAGCTACATAACCTCGTAAGTTACTTAGTCCTAGACGCTGTTTCTCCAACTCTAGGTTTCGATGGATCCTACTGTCTTTTGGAGCTTTGTTTCGTGGAGTGCGAGGGTTTGATGGGTCAACTTGAAATCGATCAATAGAGCAATTGTATGCCATCGTCGAGTCATCAAGAAGCCGCGCCACTTTGAAACGTAGAGTTTTCGACATCATTCCGAATTGCGCGCGTAGAACGAAAGATAGAAGTCGTTGAGCATTTGTCGAAGTTGTCATCATTGTCGTGGACTTCGTATATTGTAACTAGTTGATCGGAGGCTATAGTTTAGTGGAAATCTGCTTGGTAGCATCGTTTTCACTGAGCTTAAGACTCGTTCGACCAAGTCTGCAGATTTTCCTGTCCCACTTTGATAAGCACTGATGGAACCACAGCCACGGCTTTCTGGTCACTCAGTTACCGCTATCAAACGTGGCCAGAAGAGAAAATCCATCTCCGCGCGGCCATCAACTTCGTCGAGAGTTTCT
The DNA here is from genome assembly GCA_036785485.1 of Physcomitrellopsis africana. Lineage (NCBI taxonomy): Eukaryota > Viridiplantae > Streptophyta > Bryopsida > Funariales > Funariaceae > Physcomitrellopsis > Physcomitrellopsis africana. The sequence goes on along the minus strand of JAWRVF010000107.1, from coordinate 435,000 downwards.
GTTCCTGCAGAGGACGCGCCGAACAAAGGTTACATAGGAGTGCGATGGCGGCAGTACCCTTACGGCATCAGATTCATTCCTCGTGTGCGAGTGCCCAAGACTCGGTACGATCTCCCTCTCGGCGAGTACCGCTCATGTGAAGAAGCAGCTCTAGTTCGTGATGTGGCAGCATATTATTACGGCAAAAAAGGAGCTTTCAATTTCAAGAATGATTATTCTAGCTTCCTCCCGGAGATTTCTCCACAGCTCTCTCGCCAAGAGAAGATCGACTGGGTGTCCGCTTGCGCGAAGGAACGCGGCAGGACCTTGTTTCCCAAGCCTCTCAACACTCTACCTCTCAACACTGTACCTCCAAACACATCTCTCAACACCTCTTCATCCTCCTCTCACCCCTTAAAGTTACCCTTGCCTCCACCCCAATCCTTGCCACTATCTTTGCCATTTGCTAGTCATCCTCTTGTCAGTTCAAAAACAATACCAGGGGTCACGATCGCAACAACCAGCCATGTACAGAAGCCTTGGACGAGTACTTCAGTAGCTCCATTACCAATAGAAAGCTTCGCATTTTGTTGTCTGCAAGGAAGGAAGCATGAAAGTTAAGTGCTTCTTAGTGCCTCAATACCTTGCTTTGAATGGAACTTCGAAGGAGCTTCAACGATAAATCCGCTGTCATCTTTCGCAACTATCTACATCTGTGCAATTCATTAGATACAGGACTAAGAGCTTTAGAGAGGTTACAAATTCTATAGCTCTGTTTGTAGGCATAGGTACAGCACAATAGAACTGAAGAACTGAGAGTACCCTTTTATATATATATGTGGAACTTTCTTCCTGAAGTTCTGGCATCTTATGTAGCACTGCCATTGTCTGTAGCAATTGTACTTCAGTGGCATATTCTACAAGCAGAATTGCACAATCTTGTCACTGAAAGCAAATATTTCTTATTCCACATAGACTCTGTACTGAGACACTGCGGACAGTATTCACAGTTTAGAAACAAATTTCGTTTCACACAGTTACAACACACTACTTGGACGCTGGACTTAGGCTACACTTTGTAGCCTAAACCTGAAATCAAAGTTGAGAGCAGGTACACCAAGTCGCTTAATCACACACATACAGAGACACAGGAACACTCAACCTCCCGAATCCCATTACGCGCTTAGCTTGGCCTTGAATTGCTCAATAAGATAATTGCTCACTAAAGCAAGAATTTCTACGATAATTTATTATTTTACATATATACATATAACTCATTCATTAAGTTCCACTAAATTGAAGCTTTGCTCCCAACCGTCGACCTATAGATTAAGTCAACCTAGTTATGATGTATCACGAAATGGTTCGAAGTAAAAACCCCCTCTCGCAAGCAGTGTAATGAGATGTCCACAAAGCGGCCCCATTTGTAAGTCATCAACTCAAGCATTGTGAGGAAAGATTGCATGCCTGTGAAGATGGCAGTACTTACTTCTTCTCAGTTAACTTAGGGTTTGGTCTGTGATACTTGAGATAACCGTCTTATTAAATTCCTGCCCTCAAGCATATCGAGTTCCGCACCCTGCCAATCACCAAGGAGTCAGACAGGAGGACAAAATAACATGTTTCCTCATCCAACCAAAAACTGCATCCAATTAGTCATGTTATGGTCTGTACTGAAATATTTGATCCTCATACTGAAACAGCCTCTACTCTTGTAACTTCAATGCTTCTTGAATATTTATGCAGAAAACCACGTGAATAGATACCGAGCCGGCCACAAATACCTTTCAGAGAATTTAACGGCCGTGTCATCGAGTTTGATACTCATCAACCGTATAGCACACCACTGCTCAAGACATCATCAACCGCACCAGATGCATTGTAAATGATGTCTTGAGCTCAGCCACAGAAACACGTAAATCTAAGGATAAAGAACCCAAAAAAGGTTCGTGTCCATCAGACGGATCGAAGAAAATGTAGTAAATTTAACCAACTGAGACATTAACATCCCAACCATCTTTCAACCGTTGAATTGTTGTGCAAGAAGAATCACACTGTTAACACCAACCAATCACTTGGTGAAGTTCACAAGCTTGGTCGAATGAAAGTAAAAAGAACTCACAGGATTTGCAGATCCATGGGCAAGTAATAAAAACTCTTCTCTGTCTTGGTTTTTGAAAATTTGTCGAAGAAAGCGGCTTCGTTCAGCATGGAACTGCTCTTGAATGGCAACTCTGTGAGAAGATAACTGTTGGCCATGATGGATCGGAGAATAGGATCTGATGGGAAATACAATTAGAAATTGGAGTCACATCGGAAGGGGAAACAAGATGATCTTCTAATGCCATGGCTCTGGAGCATTAGACTTGAAACACCACCTAAACAATTCCTGTACTGCACTAAGGATAGCACGTAAAAAGAATCCAATTGAGTCGCAATCAATCTACATAAACAATTTTACAATCAGAAATTGCAGAATTTCGACGATTACGCTAAGATAGATTAAGAAAGTGCGACTGTTTGCATGCGTAGACGATTATGGTCCCTGCTTCACTGAGCACTTGTGGAATGTCTAACAAGTCCCACCTGCAAGTCATCACCAACGACTTTGTCTCAAATTCATACACAGCAAAATGCATACAAGGACAAAGAACCAGCCGATAAAAAAAATTAAATCTTACAATCACATTATGTTGTCCACGCAGGCCACTGAAGAATCTTCATCCTCATTTGTGCAGAGAAAATCGGCCTCGTATTCATCGCTAATGTACCTCGCCGCCTCCCGCATTAACGCCTGCCGCACTACTCTTCAAATTCTCCTCATTCATGCTCTCCAGCAGCTCCATCGCCTCTCAACCAATCTAAAAAAAAACCCTAATTCTCTACTCACAAATCCAATACCACATGGTTGAGTTCGAGCAAACAAATCCTCGAAGTATCCCTCTGCCAGGAAGAATGTCACCACGGGTAGGAGCTCAAGCTTCAGAGCGCAAATTCGCCAACAAAAATCTGAACGAAACTTGCAGCTCTATTGTGCGAAAACCAGCCTGCTACAGCCATTCAATAAATCAAAAGCTACTAACCTTGATGGAAAGAGCAAAACTGCACAGGATCACACCACTAGCTGTAAGACTTGAACACACGGCCCTCCGAATTAGAGCTCGCACAAGATGCCCGAATCATTGATAGTTGTTGAATTCGATGCAAAATCACGAGCATTTCTCCGGGCAGACATTCTGAATGAATCCTGCAGGGCTGTCAAGGTTTGTCCCGCAACACAACTGAATAGGCTGAGAAAATTACGATGAACGCTTTCGCGCGGGCTACATTTTTTTTAAGAAGAAATTGCGCAGATCTCCTTGAATCTGAGTCTGGAGATTGTAGATTTCGTAATAGAATCTACGGAATTGATGTTCATTGTGAGCCTGTAATAAATTGAGTTCCGTCTTCCCCCCCTTTTTCACTTTGAATCTCGAGCTGGAGGATCTGTATGACACTTCTCATTTTTCCTGCCTTTTGCCTTTGCTGACTCGCCGTTCAGTTACAGTGTCAATGGCAGAAGCGACGAGAGTGCGTGAAATCATCATTTGAACGAATATTTTTAGTTGTATGTGGTTTTACAGAGTGAACTAACTGTTGCAATGTGAAGAGTATTAGTGAAGCTTGTGCCAAAGCGTTCTATGTTAACCGATTGCGAGTTTGCGTGAGTGTATCTGATAGAGTGTTGCTTGAGTGTGCTCTGAGATGTAGTTGTCTTCTGGGAGCATTGGTTCGGATTGTGATGGATACCGGCTCCAGAATCATTTGGAGACGATTCGTTTGAGTAGCATGAGCTGCGAGATGGTTAGTGATCGGCAGGAAAGATGTTTAGGGAGGTTGGAAGCAGGATTTCTATGAGGTGATGGTGAGCCGCGATTGTAGGGTGGTTTGGGAAAGACAGAGGGTTTCAGAGTGAGCGCGCGCGCGCGTTGAGAGAGACAGCGAGAGCGCGAGAGAGCGAGATGGAGTGTGTACTGTCCGGAAACCAAATCAAGAGTCTGAACAGAGCAGTAAACTGTTTATATCGTATCGGCAGTGAGCTACTCATCGAAGTACTGCCTGACAAGGTGAGCATGCGATTGCTTTTTTTCCGTTTCAAGTTTTGAATGTCAAGCACGGATTGTTGTTGCAACAAGCCTACTCGATTACGTGACGAATATTGAGAGCTGACAGTGAGACATGGATCACAGCTATCGCTTCGCACTCTCAATTCAGCATGGTCGGCCTTTCTGTCAGTCACTTTCAAAGGCCATTTCTTCGACGATTATCGTGTTCATACGCCGAATGCTGCTTGCAGTGTTCTGCTAAAGGTGAAATTCCCTGCCAAATTTGATCACTTTTCCAACAATTGTGTTAGGATTTCATTTACTTAACATCTGTTTGACTTGGTTCTGCAATTTCATTCCACTTACAATGATAGCCTCCATGAGTCATTGGATTAGTTTGTTCGATAATGAAGGTCTCGCATTGTCGTTGGGAGATTATGTGGAACGACATGATACCATAGGTTTGTATTTCTGCAGTCTGTATGCACCGTGTTCCGGACGCCGACTAGCAGTATGGAGAAATTGACCATTACCTTGGCAGACAAAGACGCAAGCAAGCTCCTGTGGACTATCCAATGTTTAAATGGTAAGTTGTCTGCTTCAAACCTACTTGTAATTTGTACTCTGCTTTTGAACTCTCTTTCAGTTGTGTTTTTCAGCAATGGCAGTATTTAGACTCTCAAATTTTCATTTAAGATTTAACGGCCTTATATCAGTTCTATTCAATCTCCATCCATTCATATTTTTGGTGTGAAATGAGCTGAGACTATGAATTAGTATTAGAACAACCACTCATGAATGTTACACTTGAATGTAACACGTAATTAACGCTCGGAAAAGATGTTCTCTGGGTTATCGAATTGGTACTTCGCTGTCATTATTGATAGTAACTTAACTTTTGATTCGAAGTATTCACACAAAAATTAATTTGCATAGGCTCATTGCATTTCTAGATGGTTGCGCATCAGATTTTAACTATTCAGATAAATGTCAATGAATTTTTGTTACAAGAGTACTGCAGGGCGTTCATTTATAAACATGATATTCACAAGACATCTGGTTTACTGCTTATTACTCATGTGCAGGAATCAGGAAAACATACGGAATCACCTGTAACAATGACACTGAAATGCAGAATGTGCTGTTGGAGCGGAATTCCTTTCCTAGTCACTTGGTTATAAAGCCTAAAGATCTTAGCAGACTTTTGGGACATTTTCAGTCTTCTCTCCAAGAGATGACATTGATAGCAACAGAACCAGTAACTGTTGTCATGGACTCTGAAAGTGAAGCAAAAGCGATCGAATTGAAGAGTTACATTGACCCTGCAAGAGGTACAAGTTCATGCATTCTTTCAGTCCTTCCCGTTCACATGTGAGGCTGGATCATATATCAACTTACGCAAGATATAGCACTTTGATCTACCTACTCCAGCAAGTATGTGGTCTTATTGTGGTATCGGTTTATTCACATAAGTACTCATTGTGAATGTGTTACTCTTGCTATAAGCCTCTTTAACTCCTCTACATCTTCTGTGCAGTGTGTTATGCATACGGTTCTCGATGTGGTTGCTCAGAAACCTTTCTGTGAAAATGCAGTAACGACAGATGGAGCTCTTCATACGCAGCTTTGGATTGACCCTTCTGAAGAATTGGCAGCATACACGCACAAGGGTCCGCCAGTAGATGTGACTTTCAGTGTCAAAGAATTGAAGGTATAGTCATTATCCATGATTAGTTGAGTTGGGTCATTTCAGGTTCTAGTTTCGTTGTTCAGATGTATTAGCTAGCTCCCATTGTACATGCTCTACTTTCGCAAAATGTCGCATGCATTGGACAACTATATTACTCAACAAAGTATCCACAGGCATTTATGGCGTTTTGTGAAGGAGCGGATGCAGATATGCATATGTACTTTGACAAAGCTGGCAAGTATGTTTTCTATTTCTCAAGCTTTGTTCCTTGACGTTTAACTATGCATTAGCGACAAAATGACCTTTTCGTATTCTGGTATGCATAATTTCACTTTAAATGATATTTTTGTTCGTTGAATTTGAATTTTTTTGTCACGAGAGTTGAAAACTTGGTCTGTTGAGCCACTCATCTCGCATACTTTGTAGTTTGGTATCCTTTCCTCCAAATTTTTGTAACGTAGTTCCTCTTCGTCGTTAAGTTGTGGCTAAGCTGTATGTGGTATCCGTGAACAGACCTGTGCTCATTGCACCACGATTTGGCTTGGACGATTCAGCACATAGCAACTTCGATTCAACTTTAGTCTTGGCAACAATGATGAGTTCACAATTACGCGGGGCAGATGATAGTTCTGGTCAAGCTATTCATACAGCCAATTCAAATGGTGCAGGTCCCAGCAGCAGGGAAGGCTCTCAAGACCGTACTCCGTCAAACGATTCTGCTCGAAGAGTCAACAGATCTGACATGACACCAGGATCTGCTCACAGATCAGATGAGACAGCCATCTGGTCTGATTTATCAGGTTTATCATAAAATCCGGAAGCTTTAGTGTAACAAAGTCCCTGAATGGCTTCCTTAGGACATGATGTCAAGTTTACACGAGTATCAGTATGTGAAGATTTGATAAGTACGACCAAACCTGTTCACCTAAGTAGGTTATTAGAGTGAATAAGATATGTTTACGGCAGAGAATCGTACAAATCTCTTTAAATCGCTCACTATGAAATTTGCAGATCTTGTCCAGATCAAAGTACTTCAAATGAGATATCAAATAAGTTACTAGTGCAAATACCATCCACACAAAATTAGGCAGACAATGTCTCTTAACTATATTTCCAGTACTGATTGCAACAAGGAAGCTGCACCTGCATTGCTAACAAATTGTAGCGGCATGGAATTTTTTCAGGAAGTGCAGGAAGAACAAATGGCACTCAGCGAAGGACAAGCATCAATCAGCCCACGCCAGTTCTGCATGCACATCAGAATCTGGACGACAGCGAGGACGCACGACGGAATCTACCAGATTCCGAGGATGCAAGCGAAGAGATACCCACTTTGAACAGACACGAACCTGAAAGTGCTAGAAGGAAAAGACTCCGAAAGCCTTCAGATATTGACCCATCTGTCAAAATATCATCAGTTCAAACCTTTCCTGAAGCAGCCCTGCAGCATCTCAAGGATGCGTATGGATTATGTCCCGAGAGTACAAGTCAGCAGGAACCTTCAAGGCAGACTTTCCGACAGATTGTTCCAGGTAATCCTGCCAGGAATTTGTTTCAATGCAGAATCATCGGGATAATTTCAGGGCAATTAGTGCTGAAATAGGGGGATGCGCATTGAACTCTATGTGCTTGATGCTAAATTGAAGTGGAAGATAATTAGTGCCTCTCTTTAGCAGGGAGGAATTTGGACGATGAAGCTCCACGACTGAGACAATCAATATGGGAAGAGAATTCGAGTGATGCTGATTGCGAGGACGACACGGAAGATCCTGATGATGAATTTTGCGTTCCCACCACCCCACCTGAAAGAAGGGGCCCATATTAATTGGGTTTTCAGTCTCTACTTGTGAGCGTACTGTTAAGATAGGGTACGCATGACGTGTACAAAAATACGCGCAGTACCTCAAAACTGATCAAGGTTGTCACTCAGTTGTAACGCATGCAGAAAATAGACTCAGCGCACATCCAGTTGCACCGGAGATCAGATATTCAGCATTAGACACTCACGGAACATCACAGTACAGTTCGAAATCAAATGTCCATTTGGCAACCTCAATTTGTTACTGACAGCGATGAAGCAGTCTACCGTCATGCCTACGGAGGCTCGCAAATAAATAAAAACTCAGCATTCCACAGTGGAAAATCTAGCGCAACATTCTTATCAAGGTACCTCACCCGGAGTGATATTATGGTTTATCTAGTCCTATATGTATACACGAACCATACCTAATTTAGTAGGCACCTCGTTTAAAACCACAAATTTCTTCTTTAACATATACAAAACCAGACATTAGATGATCAGGATGACCCATGACTCAACCGTGACATTCCTTGTTCTATTGCGGACATCCACGATACCAAGTAATTGGAATGGGACGAATTCTCAGTTTCGCTGGCACTCGCACGCTGCTGTTGTTGCGGACATTGCTGAACAGGCGTACAAGACCCCCCCGTGATTCGAGCCCGGCAATAAGGGCATTGCTCATGGCCCTCCAGCCATGGAATGAGGCAGTTGGGATGAAACCTATGGTTACATGGGAGAGCTAGAAGGCCCTGTCCTGCCAGAAATTTTTCTAAGCAAACCGGGCAATCTTCCTGGTCACAACTGCTGTCGGATGCTTTCTTCGCACCGTGAGTTTCCCGCTTGATTGCGTCGATTGCAGCTTTGCTCATACCCTCTCGGGGTTTGTGGGGAGGATGAGAGCCCTCTCCTGCTGTTGGGCGGTGATGATGATGATGGTTTCTACCAAAGAGGTCCAGCTGCCACCGGTCTTCAAGACTGGGAGCCCATGTCGCAAGCCACTCCCGCACTGTGCGCTCCCAGTCTTCATCGTCGCTCCAGAGATTCTCATCGTCATCGGTATCGGAGAACAACACGCTCATCTCGTACTGAGTGGTTCCCGCCGTCATTGCTGAGTTTACTGCTTGTCTGAAATATGTCAGGAGTGCACAAAATCGGTCTCGTATAAAGGCAGTAAACTTTCTTCTGTGCGAACGATTTGATTGTGATTGTGCGATTAATCAAATCAGTCCTTTGAAGTGAAGTTACAACTAGCTGGAGGCCGATAGCTGAAACAATGTGGAAGGTAAGAGACATGGTTCACAGAGAACCATGCAGGATCACAAACCTGTGAGGATTAGCAGAGAACCTCGGGGGGAGGGCCGCGGAGCGTAAGCGCTCGTCTAATCGATCACGAGCCTCCATGGCTGCCCCTTGCAACCTTCGTTCATGGGCTTGGCCTCTTAACAGTATTGCCAATGTCGATAGCCGAGATTCCTCTCCCCGGTAACCTCGAGGACCCCGAGAGCCTGATCCTGAACGACCTTCCCGAGTGCCTGATGAAGTTAACAAGCTCAAGTTACTATTTTGTTGCAGAGAGGCAGCTGCGCGGTGCTCGTGCAGAAGGTCCTGCTGTACATTTCGTAGAAATAAACCCATGAGATACTGGGGAAAAAACAAAAAGAAACACAAAGTCCGCAGCAAATGGATAAGCTGATGCCACAAACACGTGGCACTTTACTACATTTCAAGTCGCCCAAATAAACTGTGTCAATCAGTAGGATATGCCAATTCTACCTTTTGAAAAAGCAATTCAGAGTCCCTGTGAATCAGACTAATTTAACGTGATATTGTGAGATCAAGCCATCTGGGAAATTTTGGCAAGGTTAAACAAAAATACCAATCTACGAACTTGAGTCGACAGAGCAGCGGGATTTCGAGAAGCTGAGCGAGATGCATGATGATGATAGTGGTGGTGGTGATGATGGTGGTGGTGATGGTGGTGGTGATGGTGAGCCAAATTGGACGAACCGGAATTACTCATTCCTCTTGAGCGACGCCCTTCACTCGATGAATTTGAAGCAAGCTGATGGGTGCTGGGGAAATCCTGTTCTCGTCGCTGTGCAGGAGCTCGCATTCGGCGTCTCCGAGCCACTTCGACTCCCGGCAACATATTTGCTGTCTGCGTGATCAATATGCTGAAGCTACAGCTTCATAGCAGTGATGTTTGGGATATTATACTGCCTGCACTTGTACTCGAAGGATCAGTACTCGTCTCTCGACATCAAAACCTCAACCCTTACAAAAACGTCACAGGTAACCCTAACTACTGGCCAGGCAGCAATCAAATTCTTCCAAATCACTCTCTTGTCACAGATATCGTTCCAATTATGTACAAGACAGATGATGGTCGAGCTTGATTGTCAGGGCTAGTTGTCACTCCCTGCGATTGTTTCAGGTTTTCCTCTCTACTTCTACTACGTAAGAAAGGCAAAAATAGCAGACTCTGACTCCTGAGAGATAATAATACATGCCTGACTGCGCCAAGGCGTACACGAGTACTTGTATCAATTCAACTACCTCGAAAAGGGTAAGGTCTTCCAGGGACGTGCCACAAAAAAATTGCTAAAACATCACAAGGGACAGACTAGCCACTTAGTTCCAGAAAGTCGTCACAAAGCGTCGGAAGACAACACCAGAACTGTTCTAGAAAAACCTCTCCCTACTTTTCCTACTGTTTCTGGTGACAAATGACCATCTGACGCTCAAAAAAACGTGCAGTCAAGTGACGACTATAAATCATCTCAAGCCTTGTACTACCAACACAAGTACCGCCATTAAAGGCACATGAAAGCTGGAGAACCGTAGCTGAGGAGAGTCGCGGGGGGATTCTCAACTCCAGAGGGAAGATAAGGGTAGTGTTCTCACGGGAATTAAGCACCACGACTCGAGAGGAGATAAAGACGACTGCAGGCTCATCGTTGAACTCGTTGTTATCGTTCTCGCCGTTGAAGCGGCACCAGCCTCTGCATCCGCCATCGTGACTAAAACCTCAACAAGGCTCTCAAAACCCCAGCTCGCAATCCCAAGCCACAACCTACCTCCGAGAAAGCGAAACGAGCTTCTTCTGTATTGCGAAACAATCCAACATCAGAATCCTTCAAGGAACTCCCCGCTAAATTTAGACCGATCCCAACAGCATTGGGGGCTGGAGATGGGGCAGGCTGGAGGTGGAGGCATGGGCTTTGGCAGCTCTTGGTGGAGGTCTCGCATTAGTACCCCTCATCCACTATGGATGAATAGTGGGTGCGTGGATGGGTCGTCGGTGGATGAATAATAATTCAAAGGTGTGCGCTTCCACTACGGCCCAGTGCACTAAAGTGTACAAACAACTAACATTATAATGAATTAATAAAAATGATGAGTTCACGGATGTTGAATTTTTCTACTATGTAAACATGTGGCTTGTATGATGAATATAAAAAAAAAGGGTATTGAATGCTTTGATGCTCTTCTGTAAACTTAAGCATTAGAGACTTCAACATCAGATGTAATCATGTAATCATCTTACAAAAACGAAGTTTCAGAGTTTATAATTCTACGTGAGTATACATAATACATTAGTCGTGCAGTTTTATTTGCATGATAAATGAACTAAACTAATATTCTTAATATCTTACATTCTTTACAATTAGTAAATTATAATTTAAAATTTATTTGCATATGCAGAAAAACACAATAAATAGAGTTTTGGAATACCACATACATGACATTTTTCTTTTTTCTTTTTTGTGCAAGATCAACATTTAAATTCATATTAAAAACCAATACTAAAATTAAAAACACAATTAATTTCATTATACAAGTTAAAATTTGGTTTATTGTTATGAAACCCAAGCATGAAGAAGTATATGTACATATAATGTTTTGATTACATTTTTAATATCTATTTCATTTTCAAAATAACAGTTTATATTATCAAGATCACAAAGTATTAAGTAAAAAAAATTCTTTGTATATGTAAATTTACGAATGAATGATCAAACAAAACTTTGTAATTAAAATACCACCTTAGATAAAATATAGTGTTTGAATTGTATTAATATGTAAATTTATGTCATTATTGGTTGTATTCAAATTTTTTTTGATGATGTGTCCCTTTTTTATATATGCAATATTAGATGTTGTTAATACCATCACAATTTTTTGCTACTGCTATTGTAATATGCCACCCACTCAAAATATTTTTTTTAGTTATTTTATATAACTTTTTAATTATTTATTCTATATGATTTTAAAAAATATTTTAAATATTAATATAATTTTTTATTTGAATAAAAAAATCTAAAAATATATATCAAGTGGATGGTAGATTGTGGTAGCAATAGTAAAAATTATGATGGAAATAATAAAAATTGTGGTGGCAATAGTAAAAATTGTGGTGATAATAGTAAAAATTATGGTGGCAATAGTAAAAATTATGGTGGCAATAGTAAAAATTGTGGTGACAATAGTAAAAATTGTGGTGGCAATAGTAGTACCCTATAGATATACATACACACATACAATGATTGTTACATAAATTAGTGTGATTTATCTTGAAATTAATGCATTTATTAAATTTCAAATTATAAGAATAAAAATGATATAAAATAATCTCTTTCTTTCCTTGTTTTTCAATTGTTATATCAGTGCAACCTTGTTAATAATATAGAATGAATAGACAATGATGTATAATTGGATATCAAATATGCTATATGTATGCATATATTATTACTATTATTAAGAAGTGCTAGATATTGGTGTTCTTTCTCTAGCATTCATGACATAAAGGTTTGTTTCTACTATAATTTGTATATTTATGCTTATGTGTAAAAAATAAAAATAAAAACCAAAAAACCAAAAAATCCAAGAAACACAACATGCCATACTAACAATATTTTGTGTAATTTAAATATCAACAAATAATTTAAAGCATGTTTTTCAAACACACAAGTGGTCAAACTCTCAAACTTATATATATATATATATATATATATGTCCACACCTCTGAGTCTGTTATTGTTTAAAATTATGCATATACAGTAAATAAGTGTGTTATTGAGCACAAAAGTAATTCATGTGAATACTATTTAATTCCAGTTTGAGAGACGTCTCTTTATTTCAAAAATTCAGACTTATTCTTTATAAAGTATAATCGTTAATCTCTTGCTTTGAAAACATCTTTTCTCAACTATCCTTAATACTCTAGTTGGTAAAAAAACAAAAGCACAAATTCAATCAACAGGAGGACTTGTCAACATAATTTGTTTTATTTATTTATTTTTGTACATCTTCCACACAAAATCTGTCCTTTGTTAATCTCTTTGATGTAAGTCCTCCACATGAAAAATGTCCTCCATTGTTACATAGATTTATATATTACTTTGAAAATACTCTTTGGGATAAGACAGTACCTTCCTTAAAAAAACGTTCTTATCCCTTTCATGACATTGGGCATCCTAATCCATGTGGCACCTTGCTGGATCCCATGTGGAGGTGGCAATGAGTACAGAATCCCACGTGGCAGATGAAAGTTCCTATTTGAATGCGTGGCACGTGGAAGGTGCAAAGTCTGCCACATCAGCTCCCAACATGGATCCAATAACATGAGTTAGTTTCCCACTTCTTTATGGTTTGATTTTTCCTGCAAACTGTGGATTGGTTGCCTTAAAATCCTTTATCCACTCTATTGTGGATTACTTTCGTTCAGAGTTGTTTTGTTTAATTTTGTTTTTTTGTTTTTTTTTTTTTTTTAAATGCACTTAGGTCCTCCGTTATTTATGGGTATTAGAAACATACATTCCCTTGATTTTAGACAAACATTTTTTAAATATAATAAGAAAAAGAAAAGAAAAGAAAAATAACCACCCAGTGGATGTAGTTTTTTTTCAAAAAATTGAATAAAAACATAAAACAATGAATGAGTTTCTGGTGCATGCAGGATTGAGAATTACAATCAATATAATGAAATCAAAAAATAATGTAGTAAAAAACTAACAAATGATACTGTCCTCTGCAAGCAAAATTATTTATGATGTTTTGTCATACTATTAGGTAAGGTGTGCAACATCTGCTCAACAATATGGTACATTGTAACACATATACATATGCCTATACAAAGAGAGGACAGGATGTTTTTGGAATTGTATCTCATGCAATTTATTTAAACTGTAAACATTAAATTCAAAATAGTACTAATAGACATGGACATAGCTTAATCATCATTTTGTAATACAATCGTTATAAAATCTCAAGGTTTTTCGGCCTTTGAGTTGTTTTTATTTGTTTTTTGATTTCTTTGATTTTGATTTCTTCATATTTTATATTCTTTATTTTATACAAAAAGAAAAGAAAAGAAAAGAAAAAAAAGATAGAAGTGAAGAATCCAAAATTCTGACAGTATCACTTGTATAATAATAATAAAGCCATTTTCTCAACGCTGATGTGAGTTTGTGAGCAGGTTGTGACTTTATTGCTTCTGTTATTTGAAGATGAAAACCATTCATACTCAATGAGTTGTATTATTTAACTAATATTATATTGAATTTGTCTCTCAGTACTTATATTACAAATATTTTTTTGCAAAACAACAATGTTTATCTAAAAAATAGAATTCATCATTTAAGTTCATTATTTTAAAAAACTAGAGAATTATAATATTTTTGTACTATATTCCATATGTGCATGAAATAATTTTATTAGATTCAAGATAAATGTAAAAATATAATATTTGTGTATATGTATATGTATATATATATATACTCATATACTAGCAGAAGCTTATATTATTGGACATACATAATATTTTTTAATACAAAAAAAAATCTTCTAATTGTCTCAATCTTAACTTTTAGTAGAAATCATAAAATTAAAAATACTAAATATTAAAATTAAATAAATAATACATATATATATATATATATATATAAAATTAAAAAAATAAAAATAAAAATAAAATAAAATAATCTATTAAATATTTATTATTATATTATATGGTCATATACAAGAATTGTAAAAAGATCTTACAACAATTGTAGTTATTTCTTCTAAACAACACCTACAAGTTATCCACTTTAGCAGAATATTTAGAATATATTATATTAGTGATTATAAATATAAATGTATATATGTATATATATATATATATATATATTTTAATGCACCTAAGAGATGCACATTAATACAATGCTATATACAATTGGCCATAACTAAATATTGAGATTTAAAAGTCTATACATATATTTTGCAATGATTTAAATTTATTAATAGTTACTATATATACAAGTCTTATTAGAAATTGGTGTAATTATGATTTAATATTTTTTTATTGAAAACAAATAATTTATTTTTTTAGAAGAAAGTTTAATTGTCCCTTGTGGTCTCTTGTTAGTAGTCTTATTTCAATAATATACTTTGTATGTGTTAGAATATTTAAGCAAAATTTATTACAAAAGACTTAATGTGGAGCAAAAATACTTAACAACATGATAAGATAATTAACCTTAATCTCCAAATTTAATGGATATATTCTACTAGGCTTCAATGAGTTGAGATATTTTATTAAATATAATTTTTTATTATTTTCTCTATTTTTTGTCATTGTGTATTTATATCAAGATAAACTTGCATATCTCTTGGAAATGTTTTAACTTCATTATTGATATTATCAATATTATTATTTTGTATTAATAAAATTGATCAATTTGTTAAATAAACATTTATGCATATTCTTTCAACTTGTAATCCAACACAAATTATTTTAATTAATGATTCTAAACTTGAATTCAAATTAGTATGACTTACTAAGAATATTGTAAATTTTAATAGATTAATTATACTTCCACCATTTTAAATCTATAATCACAAATTATTTTAATAATTAATAATAATATATTGTATGAAAAAAACTCTAAAAAATTATATACTTTAATGTATTGCCAAATTATTGGACATTAAATAAAAGTTACAATAATATTTTATTTCTCCTTTTTTGTAACTACAAGAAGAATTTGTAAAACATCTCCATTAAAGAACCATAGTAATTCTATCTAAAAATATATATTTTCTTAAATATTTTAAGTGTCTTATCAAAACAAATATATATATATATATATATATATATATAATATTAATATTTTATTTAAATTTATAAAAGAAATAAATTATAATATATCTATATTTATATTAATTTAAAAAAAAACACAAAATCTATCTTCTTGTATATTAAATAGAATCTTAAATATTGATTGTATTGTATGTCTTCTAATAAGAAGTTGAGATGCAATTTTTAATAAAGAAATATGTAAAAAATTATTTTAAAGTCCTAAAATCTTTATCGCAATTGTATAATATATAAATTTAAAATATCATAACAATTGCTATTTTCATCATTAGGCGGATTTGTTTTGTTGCCAATTGCTTTTTCTTGTTTGACATATTGTTATAAAAGTTTATGTGCTGCTTGTGGTTGTTAAGAAAATATTTTTTGATTTGATTTTAAAATCATATTTTTACATATATACAAATAGAATCAATTTATTTATTTATTTATTTTTTGAATTATTTGGCATGCCCTATATTCATGTTGGACAAGAATTCTTTAATTTCTAAAAGAAACTTGAAAGTTTTAATTTTTTTTAATTTATTGTATAACAACAATGAATAATATCATCTTATAAAATAATAGATTTAAATAATTATGTGAAATTATAATATAGGATAAATATAAATAAAATATAAGAATAAAAATATTTTATAATTTTATAATAAATATTTTAAATATATTACTATATCAATTAAATTATAATAATATTATAAATAGCATATCAAAATTTATGAAGATACAAGATTGTCTAAAAAATTTAGATTTTAGATTTTAGATTTTTTATTTTAATGTATGTGAAACAAAAAGATATATTTTTTGTTATAAAATACATACCACAAATAATGTCATCTTAGTAGAGATAAAAAATCAAGTACAAAAAACCCCATAATAAGCAATATTTATTTTTACAAGCCTTAGCTTTTGACTCCAATCAAATCTGCAAAATAAAATATTTGTAACCACATTGTTCAATTCATTTGTTTATTATAATTTTTCTAATAAATATGTTTTAGCCACACAACTCTTTATTCCATAAAAAAACTCATTGTAAAGCTTAACAGCTATTCATTATCATAGCTTAGTATATCTTTAAGTAAATTATATGTGAAATATAAATTATAAAATCTTCCTAAGCTATAAGACATAAAAGTAGTTCTAATGCAAATTTCAATCCATGTGGGGTAATAAACTTATTACAATCTAATGAAATATTAAAACATAAACTCAATTGTATTTTTATATATCATAGTTGCTCAATTGTTTGGTAAATACTACCGCTACTACCTTTTTTTTTCTACCAAATTCTTTTATTTGATGAAGGATATACTATTATAATATTTTAATATATATGTAATTATAAAATTTTCCAATTTCAATTTCTTGTAAAGCATATTCCAACATCCATTATAAAAATAATAATAGAAGGTTTCATCATTAGACATTTGGTTTATTTTTGTTTGTTCTTCCATATTAGATTTATCTTCTAGTAAACACTTTTTTGGATGCATAGACTCTCTCATGTATGTAAAAATCCAACTTTACTTCAACTTCATAAAAAAATTACTTAAATTATATGAGCTAATGGGATTATGTATATATATATATATATATATATATATTAAATAAAATATATTATTAATATAATAATAATAATAAATAATTAGTAATCTAAAACTTATTTTGATAATATTTGGACATACAAATTTTATCTTGTACAATTGAGATACATTTAATATGTAATCTTATAAGTACTTTTTATTATTTATGCTAGTTTTTTTATTATCTTGTTGTTATTTTATAATAATTATATGCTTCACTATTTTAAATAATTTAATCCATAAATATGTAATTTTATGCATATAATTTAAAGTTTTATTTCAATAAATTTATTTCATAAATTATCATTTTTAATATTTTTATATTTAATTTTTTGTTTTTTTAAACTATAACATGTACATAGAATGCTATAAGAATTTTTTTATTTTATTTATTTATTTTTTTCATTAACTTATTTTTTACAATAAACTATGTATAGTATATTTATTTTAAATAAGTGATTTATCATTTGATTATATACTTATTATGATTCTACTTACTTCTAAACTTTTAACTTTTAAATATTTTGATTGGTTGAAATTGAGAAGCTTCCTTATTGCGTAAATAAAGATCATCATATACACCAAATTGAGTATCATAAACCAACATCTAATATGCAATTAAATATCAATAAAAAAATGCATAACAAATACACCTTCAAGAGTAAAAAATAAGCAATCACAACACAAGACAAGTGTCTCTCATTCCATCATGGGAGAATCAAAGTGTGGAAAGTGTCAAGCTTTACTAAATGGCTAAACTACCATCTCTAAGCAAAAATAACAACAACAAGCTCTCCAAAACACTCACAAAATTTAACTTGAAAAAAATTCCAAGTTAAGAGGGATTTCTCTACTATATCCTTAAATCTTGGGTGAATGAAATCATCTATTGGAATAAAAAAAGATAAAATAGATGAAAAATCCATAAATACAAAGTAGATTAGTAAAATATAAACTAATATACTATAACATTAATCCAATGTGGCATGGCACTCAATGCCACATATTGTGACATCCTTGAATTAGCTTAATACTTAAAAAAATAAGTCCAAAAATCCTAAGAAGAAAGTATCAAGTGGAACCCATTTTTTTCCTATGTCATATAAATAATATTATTTTCTAGAATTTTTGTTGGACCCATCTCAAAGAGGTGGTTTTAGAAAAAATCAAGAAGCTATGTCAAAAAATACTTAAAATGACTATTAATAATAAGAATTACTTAATTTATTTATATTTTTTTATTATTTTTTTGAATCAAGATATAGACTAATATATGTAGATGTGTAATAAAAATAATAATTTGATTTATTTTAAGGCTTCTACTCACTTTATATTGTATCTAAAGACCAAAACTTCCAAAAGAGAGCTTTTTTCTACTATGAACCATGGCCTTTCAAAGTAGGCTTTTAGGTATAAAGTACACCTCAATAATTGTGTTTAGCATTCAAATTGAAAAGATCAATTTCATATTTATATATATTTTTAATGATTCTCTATAGAAAGCAATACAAGCAATGATTCTCCATAGTATAACTTTTTGTTTTGGTTTTCTATGTATACATACTATTTTCAAATTAAGGTTAACAAACTCATAGTTTACAATTTGCATATTTAACATAGAAAACATGATTGATGTCAAATAACCTATGTATTTTTTTCATAAGAAGATGCTGATCATTCAATGAATAAACACATGTTGATGATATTAACACTGATAATTTCTTTTATCAATATTATTTGTAAGCATTTTCAGCACCTGACAAATACTATTTTGTACTATACCCAAGATATATATATATACATATTTTCTAACATTTACTGCAATTATTATTTTATCCTGAATCAATTTTTTGATTATGTTGTTTATTTTTAAAATTCCACTTATATATATATATATATATATCCATACATAATTTTGTTGCTGGATTTTGAATTCACTGCTGGAAACCAACCATGAAAAATGAACACATTTTTATTACAATAAAGCAATGATCTGCTTGAATATCCATAAAAAGATAGTGCATGTATATATGTAAATATAAATATATTTATAGGCAATTTTTTGGTATTGACATTTTTAATCAATTTTTGTCACATATTGTCCAAATCATATATATACACACATACATACATACACACACACATACATACATACATGCATGTTTGAGAACATGATTTTGAAAAAAAGAACTACAGTTCTGATATACACCATTGAGTTCGTAGCAATCAATTGATGATATATACCAGGGCTTCCTCATGGAATTGGTAAAGTCATACTTTAAAGGAAAGGTTTACATTCTGATAGAGGTTCAGATGTAATAGTATATCATCCTCAGGATGTTAGGCTGGATATTCCATCTAGATCTGTTCTATTTCGGACGATGAGACCAAAGAGAGGCCGGTCTTATTGTCCAAGGATAACAGACATGGACCCTTGTCGACCTTCTGAGATGACATATGCTCACGTGGCACTGCTACCCGCCATTTCTTCGTCTTCAAGCCAGTCTGAAGGCCCTGCTCCCGCGCTCTCACGCACGGCCCAGATCTCATCCATCTTTTGCCTGGACGGTCCATACGTCTCCGCAATTCGAAACGCGGGCTCGCTCATCTTCCCTTACTCGACCCTAAGCTCTCGCGCGCTGTCTGTCGATCCAGCTCGTCCCTGCGCGATTGCATCGTGTGCAAGTCGTGGAACTGTTGGTTTAAACTTTCACCATCAGAATTGGGAGGTGGGTTTGCTTCGGAATTTCGTGTAGATCTCGGGATCGGTTGCAGGAATGCGATTTGGTTCGGAGGTTGTATCGCTTTGAGTGGTTTTGGTGATGGAGGTTGCGGCGTTGGTGACTGCCGCGATGGAGGATGCGATGGAGCCGTCGCCTCCACTCTCACCCGTCGCTGTCACGAAGAAGTTGCGCAGGCTTAGGAAGGTTACGGAAGTCGAGATTACTAAGAATGATGGGGTTGGTGAATGTGATGTGGTTCCTGAGAAGGTTGTTACTGAAGTTGACGAGGTAGTGGAGCGTCGAGAGACGGTAGAGGAGATCCTGAAGCGGTTTGGGAAGGGAGAGGATGTGGTTAGGGAAGGAAGCAACAAGAGGAAAATAGTGCAGAGCACTATTTCGACATCTGGGATGAGCATGGCCTTACCGAGGGAGGCTACCGACATGGATATTTCTGTTGCTAAGGATGATGCAGCCCTAGCGCACATTGGAAATCCCACCTTAGAGGATGGCGAAACCGAGAATGGTGGTCTGGAGCTTGAAAGCCAGGAGGTAGAGCGTGCTGCCGGTTCAGAAGGTGATTATCTATCCCGTGTGTAATGCTTATGAAATGTATGGGTGTATGAATTCAAAACGCAGTTATTGTTACTGTGCTGTCACTGTTCTGGTGTGTTGGTCGCGAATTCTTTCATGGTCACCATGTTGTTGGATATCCGGTCACCAATCGCGGTACTTTGCTACGTGGAGCTGACTATCGTGTGTTCTCTATTACGTAGAGTCGACAGAGGCTGTACCTTTCAGCAAGAGGAAGAGATCAAGCACTGTGAAGAGGTGCTCATCTCACGTGACTGGCATGACCTTCGGGATTTCAGTTTTTGAGGATGAGGGCGATGCTATAGCGAAGTCTGAAAATACGTCCGGGAAGGACACTGAGGTTCAAGAAAGCGATGAAGAAGCCTCGGTTTCGGAGAAGGGCCACGGCGATGCTAACGAAGTTAAGAAGGATGGAGCAGTAGAAGCAGATTCCGAGAAGGACAACGAAGTTAACGAAGGAGGAGGATCAAATATTGGTTGGTCTGATGGTTGGTCTGGAGAGGGGATGTCCATGGACAGCATCTTGGAGAAAGCCAGGAAGATGGTCGCTGACATGTCTTCAGCAGGAACCGAATCTGCAAATCCTATCAAAGAGAAGAAAAAATCGATTGATGGCATTGACGACCAACACGGGAAGAAGAAGAAGGTACTTGCCATTCACCTTGTTTACTATGAAAGTGTCATAGCCTGTGAAGATTCAGGCTGACTCTTTTCCATTTATGGTTGGTGTGACATGTTGGGTATGCTGCAGAGTAAGAAGGAAGAAGAGAGATTAAAGAGGGAGGACATCTACGCTGAATCTCAGAGGCTTCTGCGAGGTAATAATGGCTCTTTTATTTTAACTTTTCTATGCCTCATCTTTTTCTCATAGTAGAAAGGTACAGTTAATGCTATGTCTGTTGCTGAGGTTGGGCGAATTTTGTAAACCGAAGTTATTTGCGTCGGTTTGCAGAGTCGAAAGGAGTGACATTTGTGGCTCCAGCTCCAGTGAAGAAATCGGTATCTAGCGTACTGGAGAAAATCCGTCAAAGGCGGCTACAACTAGGATGCAGGTACTGACTGCGATCGCATTTTAAAAAATAGTTCTTCGACCTCATGGATTATTGTTTTAGTACCAGCTTTTGCCCCTAAATATGGGTAGCTTGCTACCAACACGCACACACACACACGCATACTTGTTTTTAGCTGGCTTCTGCCCGAAATAATGTTCAATACTGAGATCATTTATGCATCTCGCCATTTTTGTGCTTTAGCAGTGGTTCAGCCTCATTGCACAAGGATGAGACAAAGGAGGTGTCGCAACGAGCAACCGAGGATAGGAACAATACTCATGTAGATCTGACAGTGGATGAGGACGCTGATATCGAAATCGAGATCTTTGGCTCAACCACTGTGAGAGTAGGTTCTACTGTCCAAGTACATAATAATTCGACGCGAGGAGATCCCGAGGTTTGTTTTATGACGGCTGAAGTGTTTTTTGTCACTCACTGCACGATTTATTGTGGACTATGAACTTACATTAGCTCCCATTTGAATACAATTCAGCACCACTCCCTGAAAGGCAAGTAGATTAAACGATAACGGGTTATGCAGATCAAGAAAGCTGTGCAGAGTGCAGAAGTTGACGTAGATCTACAAGATGATACTCCTGGTGACGAGAAGACTCCACAAGCACTTGAGAGTCAAGGAAGCCTATTTCAATCTGAGCTGGTAAGAACACATCAGTTCGATAGTAGGATGGTAACATTAGTCTGATTATTAATCTCGAAGTTGCGCATGGACTGACTGCTGCGAGTTGTTGCATATTAGCTCTAACTTGCACCTCAACGTTCATGATCAGGCATCTAGCAGATCAGAAGAAAAAGATTCAAGCTTGGAGTTGAGTCAGCGCATCATGAACACCCAGGTTTATTCTATATTTTCTACTCTGCCAAAAGTCTGAGAGGCATTGTTCGAAGTTCATGGAACTTTCAGTCTGCTGGTCTGACTGGATCCTAATTTGAACATCTATTTTGGGTACTGACATTTTTGTATTCCTTTTCACCTATTGTCAGGATCTGTTATGTACTTCACAATTGAGTCCTCCAACTGAAGCGAGTCTCGAAGCTACATCATTTGAACCTGTGGTTACCGCGGAGCCTGACTTCATGTGCCTTGAAACTCAAGCACTGGATTTGGACGAGGATTTGATGCCTAGGTATGTGATGCAAACAGACCATAACAGTACTGTCATTCTCATGTGACATAACGAAATCATGTCCTTGGTGAAGACAGCTTAAATGTGGAAATCCTGGATGCATCTCATCTTTTTTAGGTCTGCACCTTGTTGTTCTACAGGACAATGCATGCCAATCACCAGAAAGAAAACAAACAAGCAGGTCTAAAGCCATTAGCTCAATCGGAGGTCTACACAACAGCAACACATGTTAGGGGTTTGATTGATGACGAAGCCGAGGATGAGGATGAAGACATTCTAGCAGAGAATGCTGAAGAAGAAGAAATTATTGGAGACGAGGAAGATTTGCAGGACCTCCTTGCAACCACTGAGAAGGAGAAGGCTGGTGATAAAGCTCGGCGGGATGCCCTGCACCGCAAGTGGCTTGATCAGCAGGTTGGAGCGCTCTAAATTTGTTTAAATGAACTACTTTCCTAGTGCATCTCTTCAGTAACTTTCGACTCAAGAGCAGCTTGTCAATGGTTTACTCGTTTCAGGCACTCCAAAGACGTTGTAAGCATAGTGTGCACGCTAGATTTCTAGATAGAGAATGTATCGTAATTGTCCAGAAGCTGCAATCAGCATTAACAAGAGGTGAGTTAAACTTTGCAGGACACTGACCAGACTGAAGACATACTAGAGCGGTTGCGAACAGGCCGGAGCACAAGATGGAAAGGTCGGGACCGAGTTGTTAGCTGTTTAGATGAAGATGACCTTGTACATACTAGAGAGTCTGAATCTCTGGACAATAACAGCAGTCAAGCAGGAGGCATTGAACCTTTTGCTGAAGAGGACCCTATAGCGGAACCCTCAATTAGTTTTAGGCAGAAAATGAAAAGTCAAGGCTTAGAAATGGATTGTCTTGACGAGTACGAGAATGCTGAAGATACACCCACTGAGGAGCTTGCCGTTGAGGACGACGAGGATCATGAACAGTCGATCATAAGAAAACGCTTGCTAGAAGAATCGGTAAGTGGTATTCGTAAAGTTTCACTGGTTGACTTCTTTTCCTTTTTCTTTTCTTTATTTTCCTGTTTTATTTGTATAGCTTCGAGGGCTAGTTTGTCATGTGCTTTAACATTTTGGTTTACAGTTCTGACAGCCTCTTGTTCTGGTACAGGAGGATCAACTCGCATTTGTGACCCCTGCTGAGGATGAGAGCTCCAGAGAAGTTCTGCGTCTTATCAACAAAGTTAATGTGGGCAACTTGAAGACGAAATCTAATCCAGGTAAAACTGGTTGGCAAAGCCTTCGAGTATGGCATCCCCTTCGAAAATGCAAGTTTCCATTCGTAAGCATAGTTTTCTTTTCGTAGCGAAGAGAAGTAGTTGCTTGTGAATGAAAGTAAGAATTGTTTCATTTCGAGAGTTGATGACTGATCAGTAAATACACTTGGTGTTTTACTTAGGTCATTCTGAAATTCGGCCATTTGGTGGTACGCATAGTTCATCTCTTCCTTCGAAGGTATCATTTCATCACCCTAACCGATCAGCATTTGCGTCCTTCGAAACTGTTGAGTGATGCTTCACATGTGTCTTCTGTCTGCACCATGTACGTGCTTTATCTTTGGATTCCCATAGCGTTGTGCCTCTGACGTGCAGCCATCGTTTCTTGGTCGAAGTGTGTCCTCATCTTCACTACCTCAACCAGCTCATAGGCAAGTCGCCTCTGGCGGAAGTTCACGTTCGT
Source organism: Physcomitrellopsis africana (assembly GCA_036785485.1). NCBI lineage: Eukaryota > Viridiplantae > Streptophyta > Bryopsida > Funariales > Funariaceae > Physcomitrellopsis > Physcomitrellopsis africana. Next base: position 410,504 of record JAWRVF010000107.1, on the reverse strand, counting down.
TTGTGTTTGGTCGCGATGACAGTAATAGTGGTTCTGAATTCGCCCCTCTTCAAGTTCAGGAATCAAAGGTACAAATTTTATTTAGCTTATGAGTTGATCATGTCGAAAAGCTGCTGAAAGTTTCTAAAGACTAGGCCAAAAAAGCAGATCAGTGATGGAAGACTGTGTCTAATGGGGAATGGTTGGCTTGGCTAATCAGAACACTGGTAATACCAATAATGCACCTGCGAAGGGTGTTTGCTCAACATCGACAAAAGATAAGAAACGTCCTGCTCAAACAACAAGTGGTCCTTCGCTTTTTCAGATGCTCAAGCAACAGTCAAAAGAACTTGAGCAAAACGGGAAAGAGAGTGCATCGACGATTGCCAAGAAGTGGGGCAGTAACACTGAGGCATTCTCAATGTTTGCCAGTAAAAAATCGGTTAACGTATTCGGGCGCAAATAGTATCATACAGAGAACCGATTTTGGATATTGTAGCTTTTACCCTCCAATTGAGGGAAGTTACTTCAAAGTAAATGTCAAGATATGTAACGCACCCTGTACTATATTCCAGATTGAAGTAAGGAAATTCGTGATTCTGGGTACACTCCCTATCTAAATATCTTGCTGTTGCTAATGAAGCTGGTAGTCACACCATCATCATTCTAGATAGTCTGAAAAGTGAGAAATTGTAAAACATACAAGAATTAAAGCGGCTCCGCTCACAAGTCAGGCAATTAAGCCACAAATTGTCACTTCTGGACATGATTGTGTCTAAACAGCTACGCATGTTTGTGTGTGCTCACAATTCAGTCTTAACTAAGTTTATGTTCAAATCCGATTCCTGTTCAGGATACGATGTACGTCTCTCACCAATATTCGCTTGATAATACTCGAGCCATCGTATCCCACCCTAATCAAACACTGCGTGTGGGAAGGACATGAATTGCTAATTGAAGACGACTAGTAAGTGAAACTCTATTGCTTCCGCATGTTACGACCGGCCCGAATAACTTCGTCGACAAGAAGAAGCTGGGCAGCAATCACAGGTGCCGAAGTGATGATTTGCCGCTTAACGGAGTAATTATCGAAAATTCCTTGTACATTCGGGTCAATTGGATACCCTGTAGTCTGGTCCAAACCAACAACGTTGCCAGCGTCGTGCTCCGACTCAAGATTAATCAAAACATCCTGCGTGTCGAGCCCGGAGTTGTCAGCTAGAGTCTTAGGAATAACTAAAAGAGCATCGGCAAAAGCTTGAACTCCCAACTGTGCTCTTCCTTGCACCGTCTTCCGAACATTGATCATCAAATGCTGCCGGGCGGCAACTTCAAAAGCTCCCGCACCAAGAATCACAGCTTCATCCTCTATAGTATTCTTGACAGACCTCAGACCATCTCGGATCGCATCCTTGATTTGTGCAATCGTATAATCATTTGGTCCAGTAATCAGGATAGTGCAGGAATGGGGGTTCTTCACATTCTCTACGAAAGTATACTTCTCCTCGCCTAGAACATGCTCATAGACAACGCCAGCCTCACCGAGAACATTCGGAGACATATCCTCAACAGACTCGACAGCCTCTCCGCCACAGGTCAGTATAAGTCGCTCCATGTTCCTGCGCTTCGCCCTCCTCAGGGCCACGATCCCCTCTCGCGCAAATAAATCCAGTGATATTGGATCTATTCCCTTCTGGTTGATGACAACGAAGTTCTTGCCTGTGCCATCGCAGACTTTCTTCTTCAGCTTGATGATCTTCATCACCTTCTCGTCCACAGAGCGACGCTCTGCTGCCACCATCTTCTCTCGCTGCTCGGCGTTGTGGTAAAAAAATCCGGCATTTACTTCACTCTTCTCATACTCCAAAGACACATTGCAGGTGAGAATGTAGCAATTCTCCACTCGCTTCTTCATGTCCGGGTGACGAGCACCGTGGTCCAGCACAAGGCCCTCCACTAGACGAGTGTCAGAGTCGAACTTGTGTCTCATATGCATGATCTCCACCATGAATAAATCAATCGCCTCTTCTGGTTTCTGCACACACAGCACGGCATTGACGACAATCTCAGTGAGCTTATCTGCGAGTTCCTCGTGCACTTTCGTCCTGAGCGTCGTCCGGGCGACCACTTTGAGAAGTTCCTTGTCAAGCTGTTCTCCAACTGCAACTGGGGTCTTGAAAGTCTCTAGAAACTCGAGAGTAGCTTTCTTTGCAATTTCAAAACCGTCTACCAGCACTCGGGGGTGCATCCCTTCAGCAATAAACCGCTCTGCTTGCTTCATGAGCTCCCCAATGACGAGCACTGTAGACGTCGTTCCATCTCCAGTGATGTCATCTTGCGCAACAGCTGTGCGAGCGATCATAATAGCTGTAGGGTTTTGGATTTGCATTTCCTTGAGCAATGTGTTTCCATCCTTGGTAAGCTTGATGTCTCCTGACCCGCCTACGAGCATTTTGATCGTGCCCTTGGGGCCAAGATTCGTTTTGAGTACATCCTGCAGCCCCTTCGCTGCACTTATGTTCATGTGAAGAGCAGCTGATTTACTCAGCATCTCCGCATTCGGATTTACCACCCTGATAGCCATATTCACTCACGCTTCCACTCTCCCGCTCCAAAATATTAAATTTCTCACACTCCACCTGAAATCGCCTACAAATGTGGTGACAAACTTGCCTGCAATGCCCACAACCAGCGACGATCAGTAGACCAAATAGCCAACAAAAGGAGAAAAGAAGAAGAGGAAGTGTGGATTTAATCCACAATAACGTCTAAAAAACAGCAGACGACCCAAATCAAACAAATTCACGTAAAAAAAGCGAAATATAACAAAATGGAAAATTTTGAAATCATTTGTAAAAGATATTTAACAGAAAAAAAAAAAAAAGAAAGAAAAAAAAAGACAGAAACCTCAACCTCAACCTTTCACAAAATCAGCGAAAAACCAAGCTATAAAAAACTCAGCTCCACGTGCACCACAAAGCCCTAAAGAACATCTTCTTGGAGAAAACCATCCACCCAACCCAGAGAAAGCGATGAAACCAACAATGCGAGCCCGATCGTGGGTCTATAAAAGCACAGACGCAATGAAAAGTGGAAGCTACGGAGCATCGAAACGCAAAGCATGCGAGGCCCTGATGGATCCACCCGGCATTGGCAGCAACATTGAAGACAGCCCCCAAGGGAGAGGTGGGTGAAGCAGGTCGAGGGAGGGGGAGTAAATCGGGAGTGGAGAGTTTATCATACCGATCGAGGAAATGGTAGAGCTGGGGTTTCGGACTGTGCAAATCTGCGATTGGGTTCGTGGTGATCAATGAGCCCTTGCTCGGAGACGTCGCAATTTGCCGAAGAAATCAGTTGCGGAGGTTGTGAAGATTTTCGACTGTTCTAGGGCTTTGATCCGGGCCGCGGGCTTCAAGCTTCGGGACAGTGTGGATTTGGATGAATGTATTTTAGACGAACGAATAATGGTTATGGATGAGATATAGCATCCGACGAGATGGGAATATACCTTTTCAAATGTAGCATTTAATGGATTTATATTCTTTACGAAGTGGAGTGCATGGATCTAATTTTATATAATTTGAATAATGGAAAATTTAAATTCATGTGGTATCAAAATAAAATAATAAAAAAATCCCAGTCTATGTATGTAAATAAAATAAAATAAAATAAACATTTAGTGCATTTTAATAATATCAAGTATTGTTTATACAAGGATTGATCGTACCGTGCAAATTAATTATATAAAAAAAATCATGATTATAATAGTATCTTCTTAATTTTTGCACAATTTAGTTTACTGAGGATTTCGTGATTCTGTAAAATAAAATTAATGAAGTTTATTGTGTTAATTGTAACATAAACTAGTTATTTGTTTGTTTATTTATTTATTTGCATGTACAGTTTAACAGGTCCTAAATATCACAATCCGATTCAATTATTTTTTAGTCTTACAACAAGAACAATAAATGAATAGAATCATGATGGTTGAAAAAATCACATCAAAACAGTCATTTCTTATCAGATATTTGGTTCTGAAGATTATAAATTGAATTCAAAACCTTTCATTTGAATTCTTTTTTCATGGATATAAGGAAATAATACGTACATATTATACAATGCATATTGATAGCATGGAACTCACTTGCACACGAATTGGCTAGTGCTTACTCCATCCAGAGTCTATATGAAGGACGTAATTCATCCAAGTCAACGGATGAGAAGGATGAACAACAGTACGCTTCGGAGTCAGGGAGTTGGGCTTCAAGCAAGGGCTTCACTGTTGTGAGAGCCAAACGTTCGATTCATTGAGCGGATTTTGAAGACGGAGGCTTCGGAGGAATCTGATCGGCCCTGCAGCTTGTTTTCGCATTCAGGTCTGATTTGGAATTTGATTTTTGATCGCCAGCCGCACTCATCTTTGGGTATCAATACGGTGATTGATTGATTGATTGATTGCTTGATGCTTGGCAGTGGGCGTTTTGCGCACATGGTTCTATCGGAACTGGAATTCTTCATGGATTTCTCTCCTTTTCTGAGTTTCGTTGATCTCTGTTTCTAAAGTCGCTGGATCGGAAGCTGCTGGTGTTTTGGATTAACTTCGTTGGTGTGGTGGGTTCGTTTTTAAAAAAAAATCCAGGTTTAGGGTTCCGATTAGGTTTTACAGTTTGGTTTCTGAGCATCTCGCTGCTTGTTGAAGTTGGTGGGTGATCAAGTAGGCTTCTTCTAATGTCGGTACGTATTTCCCACCATTCTAGTCTTCTCCGATCATGTTTTACCGTTCGCAATTTTTACCGGGGTCGTCAGCTGATTTAAAAAATTAGGGTTTTGGTGAGAGTCTCAATATTTTTGGGTTATTTTGGGGTGTGACAGATTACGAGCTACAATGGAAGTGCACTGATTGCCATGGTGGGCAAGAATTGCTTCGCCATCGCGAGTGACCGTCGCTTGGGTGTAAATTTCCAGACGATTGCATGTGATTTCCAGCGCATATTCAAGATACACGACAATCTGTACATTGGCCTCTCTGGACTTGCCACGGATGTGCAAACCATGTAAGAATTTACACTGATTTTATTGTCATTATTGTTGCAAGACAATTGCTTCCATTTCGTCTAATGTTTGGTTCTTCGCAGGCACCAACGTTTGCAATTTCGTCATAAATTGTACCAGCTGCGAGAAGAGCGTAACATGCGCCCAGAAACTTTTGCCAGTCTTGTTTCGGCAATTCTTTACGAGAAAAGGTATTGTACAGGGATTCTGGTTGTTGTTACTGAGAAAGTAATGTTGTTGTTTGTCACTTTACATTGGAACGTGTCTGAATTCTATCCTGACTGTGTACTTGCGCTATTGTTCCTGCAGATTTGGACCTTACTACTGCGAGCCTATTATAGCCGGACTTAACGATGACGGAACTCCTTTCATTTGCACCACGGATTTGATCGGTGCCAAGTAATGCACTTAACTGAGCTATTCTCTTCAATCGCTTGATCAATTCGCGTATTTGGTTAAGTTTCGTACTGCATAATTGTAGAATTTTTTCACGAAAGACTGAGGTGTCACAAAGACACGTTTGTTGGTAAAACTTGGCTAATATATGCAGCTAAGGTAGCGTGTGAATTCTATAAAGTTATGGAAACCTGAGAGTAGGAGTTTATTTTCTTATATCACCTAGGTCTTGAGAGACAGCGAAATGGCCTTCTTTTGACGTGCATCTCTCTGTATTTTTTGTCCATGTCGTTCAATATTCATTAAATCGTTAAAAATTGTTGTGCAGGCAACTGGCGAAGGACTTCGTGGTTTCTGGAACTGCCTCAGAGTTCCTGTATGGTGCTTGCGAGTCTATGTACAAACCTGATTTGGTCTGTTAAATCAATTCGCACTCTGGATTGCGCTGATTGTTTAGTTCTTTGCACCAATGCCTACTGTATACGTTCTTATTGAAATTTGGGATTTCTTTTCATGTCCTTGTGAAAATATGACTTCTTTAGCGTTGTCCCGTGGAGGAGAGTATCTACCGACCTTCTAATTCGTATTTACAACAATGTCAACACTTGAAGTTCATGTAAACCAAAATTATCGTCAAAGTTTAATGCTACTGTGGGTGCTAGAAATTCCGAATCAAAAGCCATGAGAGAACCCAGTTGTCCTCAGACACTTAAGTTAGGGTTCTCTTTGTGGGGTAGAGCCTTCCAGTTGTACCATGCTTGCTAAGCTATTGTTTATAATGTGAACTTTTTGCAGGGTCCAGATGAGCTGTTTGAGGTGATCTCACAAGCTCTACTGGCGTCTGTGGACCGGGACTGCATTAGTGGATGGGGAGGGATTGTCCATGTTGTGTAAGCTCACAATTTCCGTTTGACCTCAAATTAGTGTTTGTTTGGTTAAAGTTATTGCGTTTTATGTAAGCATCAGTGCAATTTCTGGTAGCAATGTATCAAATTGGAGATGTTGCTCTTGCAGGACTCCGGACCAAGTTATAACCAAGACCTTGAAGGGCCGTATGGACTGAGTTCCAACATGTTCTGAGATTTCAATGTGCCCCTGCTCGTTTTGTGGATCAATGGCCAGCTTGGAAGGGAATACGAATCAGCAGTTTATTTCTTCCTGAGATTCTGCAAGGGAATGCCTTCATGCAGCATTGAATGTTGTCTCTTTGTAGACCCAGATATACACACTGCTCGTGATGCAATGCAACTTGCCTTTGTTGACCCTTCCAAGATTTTCACATTGCAAGCCTTTCCTTCTCAAGTTGTTATTTGTGCTCCAGGGGCTGAAAAAGCTTAACAGCTGTATGTTTTAAAAACTTCATAAGTTCTGCTCTTGCATGTATTTGTTGGCGCATTTTGCACTAGTAAGTGCAGAGTAGTTTAGGCACCAAACGGGGGAATAACCGGGGTTGGGGACAAAAATATTACAAATGGACACTGGATATGACCTTCGCCAGTAGGCCTTCACCATTGTCAAGTTGCACTGACGAGGCAACTGCAACATTAACAATGCGAGTCTGCGCTTAAGGTTGGACTTTCACTGGATTCTCTACTGTTGTAGGGTTTAATGTCTTTAACCTGTAAAGGTCTTTTGGAAACAGTGAAGATTAAGTTTCCACAATTCAAAACTTGGCTGATTATAAACAGCATCCACAGATAACATGCAGACTGTATACACTCAGCTTGTGTCTCAATTATTAGTGTGCTGGCCTCTCTAAATTAATTGATAACAAACTGTATTCAAACTTTAAAAACTAATGTAGAGTGTTTTGTATTTATTCTGTTTCATTTATAATATGTAAAGTTTAAAGAATTTGGGTCCCAATTTTTACTTATCATTCTAATTTTTTATTACAAATGAAATAAATATGTACACACACACACATATATATTTATACATATATGTATATATGAAAACATACATACACATTTATATTTATGTATATTGAAGATCATAATTTTAAAGCTGCTAGGATCTCTTGCAAATTTGGTTTAAGAACAATATACTCTTTTTATTTTATTTTATTTTAACAATTTTTAAAAGAGATTTAAAAAAAGTTCAATCAACAAAATTTTAGTTCACAAATAGATTAAACTGAGGCAAAATAATGCCATCTCCAATACAGTCCTATATCTATTTTTGTAATTTGTATTAAAAAATGTTAATAAATTATAGAGATTGTAGATAATTTATCTTGAAGTTAATATTGCATTAATATTTTTTTATATTTTTGTATATAAAATCATATCATGGATTAAAATAGAAAAAGTAAAAAAAATGATGAAATACAAATGCATGATCAAGTCAAAAATTGAATAAATTTATAACAATAATGTACATCCATGTATAACTATGTATAACTGAAATTATTCTATTTTTTAAAAATTATATATAAATGACAGAACTCTTATCAACAAATATATTAACTTGTAGTGTACATTAGAATTTCAATAAAACAATAAAATTAGAAGATTGACAAGGCTTATAAAGTTAGTTTATAAAAGGTTATTTTGTTTTGGTGTGGTGGATACAATTTCAATGTGTGTGTTATATTTTTAATTACAAACTTTGGCAACATAAAATACATTATTGTGTCTAAAAAAATATCAAATATATATATATATATATATATTAATAATAGATATATACTAAATTATAAAATTATAAAGTAATTATGTATACAATTAAATGGTGGAACTAGCAAACTTCATTCTAATTGGAGCTTATCAATAGAAAAGAATCCAACAAATATAATATATGTATAGATATTAATCTTTATTGCAAGCAATACCATTTTTAAAACTACTAGAAAATTGATAATGGAAGTTAATTATTTATATATAGAAGCTCAATTGATCTACTATTGCAACATTGAGATCAAATATGATATTGTCAAAAAAAAAAAAAAAATGATAAATTTGGTGGAAAAAGAATTAATGTACTAGAATTGACATATGTATAAACTTTGATTGATTAATAGTTGGACCTTGACATTAGATTTTCTAATTGTTAATATACATATACTAGGTTGAAATGACAAGGATCTCTTCATTGGCTACTACTATCACCATATAAACTTTTGTACTTATCAAAGCTTGGATTATTAAAGGATTAGATTTTTTTTACTTTAAAGTAAAGATTCTATATATGTTTGATAAGTTTAATGTTATAAATGAAAGATACTCAATGCTATTATTAATTTTAATATAATCTCAACAATTAATTATGATCCACACGATATAAACTCTTTGTCAATTCTATACTATAAGGTAGTCCTCTTATGTATTTAATTTCTTCTTAACTTAATAAAAGTTTTTTTTATTTTTTAAAAATGGTTTTACTGACTAATTATTACAATAAATATTATACTCATTATTTTTTTAGAATTTCCTAAATATTTTCGTACAAATTCTCAACCTTCATTTGATATTCCATAATAGTTCAACTTGATGAGCTATTAATTCTAAATATTTTTTCTTTAGAATGATAGATTAGAATTTCTTCTTATATATAAATTTTTCATATTTTAAATGCTTAATAAATATTTTAATTTGCACCATAATAGTTAAAAGATGATTTTATGTATTAATTATAATAAAAAAAAATTATAATTAAAAAAATATTACTTATATATTTAAAAATAAATAATTTTTTATAATAGTTTTTAAAAGTATATATATACATATTTATAAATAATTTATAAATATTCTTTTGTATGATATTTTTTAGCTTGGTTTTTATATTTTAGAAGATAGATTTTAAAATATTGACAATCTTAATTTTTTTTAATTGAATTTTAATCAAATTTTTTAAAAAAGATAATTATATTTTATATTTTATATTTTTTCAAAACATCCTTAGCAAAAATTTATATCTTGTTTATATATTAGTAATATCCTATTTATCTTGTTATAGTCTTGCACAAGTTCCTTGATCTGCCCCGTAACAGATGGTATGATAAATTTGAAAATATTATGGTTTAAAAGGTGTGAGAATTTGGAAGACATGCATATGGAATTGAAGCATCTTTCATCTTTAGAATGTTTATTGTTGAAAAGTTGTATAAAGATAAAGATTAGAAATCATGCCATTAATGAATTGACATCTTTGAAAGATACACAATAGATTTATTAATCTTATATCTCTTGAATAATTTTAGTTATCAGATTATTTTAATATTATAATGGTGATGTAAAAGTTTATTAATAAAATATAGTTGGTGATATATTTTTATAATATGATAATAATAGAAAATTTAGATTTGATATTCTAATTAATTTTATTTAATATAAAGAGATCTTATTGAAAATTTGTAATTCATTCTTATGTATCTATATATTAAATCAATATTTGATTTATAAAAGTCTAAAAATTATATAGATTTTTATTTTTATTAATTAATAAAATCTTAAAATTATAACAATTAACAAAAATAAAGAATAAGAAGATAATTTGGTTAAATTAAAGATTACCAAATTATATTAATTAAACATAAGAATAGATTTATTATAAAAGAAATGCAACCAATTATCTTGAATAAACTAATTAATAACCTCATGTTAAAGATTGGAATGTAGTATTTATCAAAGAAGATACTACATCCTATAAAGAGAATTAAAATAATAAAAGAATATTAAAGAAAGATTTTATGTTGTAATTTGAAGAAATTAATGCACTATGGTAGTATTAAAATTTATTTTAATAATGTACAAAATAAAATATTTTTAAATTTGATGTAATTAAATAATCTTAAAAGTAATAAAAAAATTGATATATTAGTACAAAAAATAGAAAAGCCAATAACATATAATTAAGAAAGAATACTTTTGTAGATTAATATGGTGCAATATAGTTCTTTTGTACTATCTTATTAAGTTTTTTGGATGTTGCTATCACTTATCATATTGTTAATTATTTTTAATCTCTAATATATGTTTCATCACTTCTTCTATTTTTTATTACCTCTTTTATTGACTTAATCAATTTTTTTATAATATATATATATAATCTTGATATTAACTCATCATTAAACAATGTTAAATATAAAAAGTCTTTTTAGTACATAGTTTATAATATGATAGTATCTAAATTGAATATGTTAAGTAAATTCATAATTTACCATCTAAAAATATTTAAGTATTAAATAAGTATTTATATTTTTCTTTATTTCTAAGCTTATATCAATTAAAATCAACTATTATATTTTGAGATTAATATTACATTCATATCATGAAAGTAAACAATGGCTAAGTACAAAAATGAGCTTCACTACCTATATACCATTGATAAGATAAAAGACATAAGTATAGCTTGAGTATTATTACCTTTTTCTTCTTTGCATTAATACAATCTATGACAAGACTTTAATAACATTTATACCTAAATAAATATAAAATAATAATAAATATACATAGTACATAGATAAAATATTCTTTTATTTATTGAATTTTTTATAAACCATACTAATACCACATCATTTAAGGTTGAAAAAAATATCATATTAAAAAAAAAAGATCTTCCATTATGCCAAGCTTTCATATTTATTAAGTAAAATCTTTGTACTTAGCATAAATTGAATTCATGTCTTATTTCAAATTTTAAAGGGATCCCTTTATTTAGATTTTAATTGTTATTTTATATTAAAAATTAAATAAAACAACAAATTGTAATAAAGAAGATTTAAGGAGGTCTTAAGATTTGGATATTTGATTGGTAAAGAGGTGCTTATGTGCACATGCATTGATATAGTTCAAATAATAGTTGGAAATATTTTTAGTATATCATGACATTATTGAAATTCATAATCCAAGTCATTAATTATTAGAAGCTTGTTATCTACTCTAATGGTATGCTTTGAATTTGTTCATATTGTACACATAATTTATGATTTGGTTGAAAGGCATGCTTCTTAATACATAGATCTTATTTGGTTTTAATGGTATCAATCTTTGAAGTTATTAGTGATAGAAAGTTTATTTTGGCTTACTCTTTTATTTACCAAGTTGAGTCTTTGTCAAATTTAGGGCTACTTGTATGTATTAAAGAGAAAAAAGGGGAGAAGAGAGAACTCTTCTAATTTCTAATTTTTTATATAATTTCCAACTTGTCTTTAAAAAAATATCAATATAATTCTATTTAATTTTCAATCAATCTTTAACTTTGACTACCAGAATTTAGTATTAATAATAATGTCAAACTATTGTTTCATTATTATCACTTATTATATCAATTTAATTAGAATTTAAACATTTAATTACCTCAATTGTCTTATTTTTCAACTTTTTATGGTTTCAACTTTGTACTCTAACATAACTTCCTAACAAGTATATGCATACAATGATAGAATGATTTTATGTTTTATTATATTATATTAATATCATCTCTCTTCAATCTTAGATTTAAATATAATTTTATTATTATTCTTTCTAAAATTCTAAATAATCTAGCATATTGAGATCAAAATATGATTATTTTTTTCTTAAAGATTATCTAATTATAAATTATATTTATTAATACTCTTGTATAAGAAAATTTTATACTTTTCTTTAGCATATTAAAAGAACTCTTTTTGATAGTATTATTCTTCTTTAATTAGCTAACTTATATCTGGATTCTTTTGATCTAGTCATTGATACATTTTAAATCAACAATTTACTTGAGTGTTAATACTTATCTAATTGTTAGTATCTATTTTATTTGGATATTATTTCTAATTTGACAAAGTCAAATCAACTTTATTGGTTGCTTTGACTCAATTCAATTTAAATCAACTAGGATTTACTTTGCTAAGTAAATTTTCCTATTAACAATGCACAAGTATTGTTAAAGGATGAATATTCAATAAAGAAGATGGCTTTGAAAGCACAAATAAGTTAGAAAGAGGTATATGTAGTTGTTAGCTTATAAGCCGTCTTGTATGCCCAAAAAACACAATTAAAATGCTCATCACAAGCTTTGCATTTTACATTTTAAAATTTTATGTCCAATATCTAGCATCACTATTGTATGTGTGGCCCTTGCTCCTTTGGCGTTCTTCTCCATTAAATTAGATTGTTATAACTTAGAAATGAACCTTACTTCCCGCCATGTGGGGTCTGTTTGTTGTAGGATCTGTTTTAACCACTTCTTACACTGCACCGCTATTGGGAAATTGCCAGAGAGTAGGTAGTGCTTGAATTTTGTGCATGCAAACACCAAAAACAGAGTTTGTTTTCCAAGTTTGATGTACTTGGATTTGCACGAAGTAAGAAGATAGCTTGCGTAGTATATTGGATGGCTCTCCTTCCGCTGTCCTTCTGAATCACTGCAACGCCCACGGCGATTGATGTTGAGAGGTTCATGATAAATGGGCATGTCCAGTCGGTTCGTTCACTTTGTAGTAATACTCAAGTCGTCCCTTGTTGATCAGCACGTCGTCATTCCTGATCTTTCTACGGGTATTACTGAGACACGCGTTTGGTCCTACGCCACATTTTGACTTGTTACGCTTATGGTGAGTCCTCTTAGGTGGTTTTGAGTCTTGGTGTGTCCGTTGAGGGGCTATTATGTCGTGATCGACCTCCTTCAGTTTCGTCGCATGCAACTTCGAGTAAGTTGACTTTTATTGTTTTTGACCTAGAGGAAGATGCCATGTTCACCGGCTCAGGTCTTCTCCCCTTGCGTTGTTTGGGACAGTTTGACTTGTAGTATCTACATTCTCTGCAACTATGGCATACTACAAAGTCAACGAACCGTTGCAAAAGTCGTCCCAACGGATATGGGGTTTTCGGTGCGATCTATTGTCTCTGTATGTGGTATAGCTTCAAGTTGTGAAGTTGTTCTACGAACTTGCTCACTTCATTCGTTGAGGTCACGGATTCCTGGCAAGCCATACCCTTTGCCTGACTTGGCATGGTGCTTGCAAAACACTATGAAACGGCAGTTGACTGAAATTTGTCATGATGGCCTGTCTTCTGAGCAATCGCAACCGCGATTTCAAAGTTCCGTAGCTGCTTCTTAGCTAGTGTGTCCTGGTGTGGGGGTATCAAGCCCTTCATGAAGTTTCTTAATACTGCCGAGTCAATGCTAGCCAAGAATGCGGACAATTTTGCAGGGTTTAGAACAAAGTTTCCTCCTTCACTTGAACTCTTCCTTTGCCAGTGGACAATCTTTGACTAAAGCTCTTTTACGCTTGAACAAAATACATTTAACCGCTCTTTGTCGGGGTGCATGATGGAGTTCAGTTCTTCTATTACGGCTTGGTAACTCTGCCTCTCATGGAATTCTGGAAACATTTTGTTAACAAGTCCCAGCTTTCTTTGACCTCGACTGGTTGCGCGTCGCTCCACCACAAAACCTTGTCTATTAGCATTGCTGATAATAAATCTAACCACATGCTGGAGTCTCGGTCCCTCTTAGACATCCACGCCCTTTTGAAGTGCCGAATAAACCGCTCAAGGTGTGCTTTACTGAAGGTGTCAAAGATTTTTACCATCTTGTTGATTTTACTTGCTAGTTTTCATTTTCGCGGAAGTGTATGTTTACTGGTGGGTATTGTTTTCTCTACTCCGGATGTTCCTGCACTGACTTCGATCTTTTTGGGGCACAAAGTGTCCGGTGCTTCGATTTGTTGCTCTATTTTGTTGTTATTCATATGCATCGATTGCCTGGTATGGGATATTTTGGGCAATCTATGAGATGCCTAGTTTTCTTCTTCGGGATATGTAAGCTATACTGATTCAAACCACTCTGTTAGCTTAGTCATGGTGTCATGAAATGGTTTATGCTTCGAAGGTTTGACCTGCCATTCTCCGGAAGCTAGGTGAAATACTAATCTTGAAACTCCCACCACGCTCAGTTGGATAATTTGCTTTCTACTTGTGACTTCCAGTCCGGCTGCTAATAAAATATTCTCTGATTGATAACAAGTCAGGTCACTTGACAAGTGTATTGTTATCATTCTGAGATGTTTTCTAGCACAACACCAGTAGCTAACCCTGCTTTAGATGAGCATCTGTCAAAGAAAAGCTTCCATTTTTTTAAATTTTAGTTTGACATCTTCAATGACAAATATGTCAAAAGCAAAGAGTATATTCAAAGGTGACTATTAATATGTCCAATAGGTTTCTTGGTAGCCTCACGGTAGTCATCACATAATAATCACCATGTAAGATGTTATAGGCATATTTTTTATAAATTATTTTATAATTATTATTTATTTCAACTACTAACTAAAAGTACCACTTTTCAAAAAGTTTTTTATTTATAGTTAACACACTAATTTGCTCAATCAAACAAATCCTATCTATCTCACTTCACTTCCCTAAAATAGTTGGTTCAATTAATTTAATCAACTTGGTCAATAAGAATTGATATATAATTATACAAGTATCAACTACTAGACACATTTTAAGACAAGAGTACTTAGATACCAAGATAAAGGATTAAATATGATTAATAAGTGAAAAGATGGGATTCAAAAACCTAATCAAGGCTTAAGGTGAACAAGTAGTAAAAAACCAAGTTTATGCTATTTAACATAAGTGATCATGTTTTTATTTAAACTACATAACTTTGATAAGAGTAATAATTATATTTCTTACTATTAATATTAGTATTATTATTATTATTATTATTATTAATATAAAGATCTCATTGTTTATGGCTATTTTCTTTAGAAAAATCTTATAAGTAAGAAAAAGAAGATAGTAATATTAATTATAGATAGAAAATAGTAGAATTATAAGTTTACAAATTTTATTTTATTTTTTTAAGATTCTAATGTAATTATACTTATTAAAAAAACTTATGAGTAAAATAGGAAAAAAAAAAAATTACTATAAAAGAGATAAAATCATGGACACAAATTAATAGAAGTGTTGATTTAATAGAAGTTTTGCACTAGCAAAAATATCTACTTAGAGCATATTGACATACATAAAAATGGATAGATAGATAGATAGATAGATAGAAAGAAAGAAAAAAAGAAAAAAAGAAAGAAAGATTTTTCTTTATTTTTTGAAATTCAATGCTTTTTATCTTATTAGAACCAAAACTTACATGGCTTTAACACTGCTACATTTTCTAGCAATCTAATTTTTGAGTATTAAGAACCACTTTTTTTGAAGTTGGGTAGTCCAAAGTGTTAAAAAAGAAGACCACTCTTTGCTTAAATAATTGCCAAAACTTTGTTCTCAAATTTGATGATTCTTGGTTTGTTAGAAAGTTAACCTTAAGAAGTTTTTTTTTGAAGAATTTCATCCCAACACTCCCAAAACAAAGAGACTAATTGAGAGAAATCTATTGTATTAATAAATTGTGGATCCATACTCTTGCTTAATTGAGTGCTAATTTTAAATCAAAGGCATAACCATTGACATCTCTTATCTTCTAGAATCTAATTATATGAATTTCTTCTATTATTATATTAACAATAGTATTATAGATTTATTTGTAATGCAATATCAAACAAACCAATTAACAAGTTGTTTAGTTGCTCTAATGTTGTAAGAAACTTGTCTTACTATAGCAATTTGATTTTAAATGTTGCTACAAAAATCAAGAGAGCAAAGCCTTTTGATTTATACCTATAGTTTCAATTCCTTACAATGCTCTATTCTTGCATGACTATTTTAAATAATACTAAATTTAATGAGCATTACTAATGTATATAAATGCTACTTATTAACACACTTGTTAAGTACTTTTCCTAAATAATTGGTATAATACCATTGCACCACTCTAGTTCTACTCAATAAAGAATTTGGCAACCTCCTAAACCAACATAAGCCCTTAATTAATGGCATTAAATCCTTCAAACTCATATTAAGATAAAAGATTTTTATTTTTTATTGCCTCTACATTATTATGTTAACATTTTGAAAAGCTGGTAAAAATATCAGTTCTTTAATTAGAGCATATTTGAATTAATATAAATATCAATAAATAAAAAAAGTGCTAGAAAAATTAGAAGTAGCATCAAAATATAAAGATGTCAAAGATAGAAGATAGAATAGACAATAATGTGATTAAAAAAATTATGAATATTCATTTTTTTGAAAAAAATAAAGAAAAATAAGAAAAAATATTTAAATTAAAATTAAGTATACATAGTTGTAAGTTCTATCTTTATAGCAAATAATATTTTAATATTCTGTGTCACTCTACCTTTTCAACTTGGTATGCTTTCAGTTGTAATATACAACAATCATGTATATATAATATACAATGTTTACAACACAATCACTTAATAGGTGTTTAATAATTATATGTGCACTAAAAATTGAATAAAATACATACATAAAAATTCGAATTTAAAATATTACAAATAATTCACTTTGATTTAATAAAATAATAATTTATTTTTAAAAAAATTTAATTTAAAAAGCCTCAATAAATTTATAAAATTAAAAAGAATAATTTTTTTCTATTTGAATACTATTCTTCTAATATATCAAGCATTATATTAAAGAAATATGTATGTATATATATATATATATATATATATATATATATATTTATGATTCTTAAGTTTTATAACCATAATTCTAAAATTTAAATTTTTATTATAAATTTATTTACCAATTTATTCAAAATACAAATTATAAATATAAAATTAAATATAAGAATTATTAAATTTAAAGAAACCCTTTAAAAGAATGTTCTTCTATTATTATTTATTAAGAAAAATTAAACATCAAAATATAAAAAAATACTTTTTTGAATATATATATATATATATATATATATATATACATACACATATAAAAATTAAAATAAATAAAAATTATAGAGTTTCAATTTTTTTTAAAGTATTTTAAAATATCTTTATTATTATCTATTATTAATTTTTTTTTTTTTTTTTTTTTTTTTTTGTATTCTCTATCTAAAATAATACATTTAATTGATTATTTATTATGATTATAATTTATTATAAAAATAATTGCTAATATCTACATTTGGTGCTAATGTGTTGAAAACTTTTATATACAAAGAATTCTTAGAAAGTGATTCAGTGCAAAAATTTAAAAATATATATATTAAGTAATGATATTAATAATAATAAATCTTACAAAATGTACAACAAACCTAATAAAGCTTTAAGAATTTTAAAAAATAAACATAAAATATTGTAGATACGTCAAAATAATATGAATCAAACTTACTCATATTTTAAATATTTTAATAACTAAAAAATTTAACTATGTTTTTAAAATAAATTATTACTGTGCAACAATTTCGAATTTCAAAAATTTAGATCTAATATCTTTTAATTTAACATAAGATAAAAGCTTTACAATAAATGAATTTCAATATACATGATGTTGTTGCAAAAATATTGAAACATTTTAAAGAAATCGATGATTATTTATTCACAAATTTGCTCAACAATTTTTTGACAGTAAGTGCAAGTTAATTTTTATAACTGAGTCACATATTAGTGTATTTATTATGGATATTTATTTATTTATTTATATTATTTTATCACTTTTTTTGTTAAAAACAGCTATTAAATGTTTCAAAAGTACTATATTGAAGAATGAATAACAAAAATATGTAGTTGTATGTGTATATACATAATATGTACATAGTATTGAGACTTCTTGTACAAAGAATACCACTTAAAACATGTTTCTAGTGTGCATTCTGTGTCATGGCTGCCAAGCCTCTACATCTAAAAACCACAGAAAAGGAATAAAAGAATGAAATAAAACAAGAGCACACTAACATGAATGAAAAGAAGATCACAAGATTTTCCGAGCCTCAAAGGCAACAAAATAGTGAAAAATATGCATACACATGTAAAAAAATCATTAAATATATGTGAATTCCCCGTCATCGTCATGTGAATTCTTTCCCTTATTAACACTCATCATTTTAACGAAATTGTCTACTGCTTTTTGGACACGTTTTGTGATATTGAACTACTCAAATCGATCATTCATTCATTCATTTCTTCATTTGAGTACAGGAGCAGAAATGGGAGCTTCTAGTAATCTAGAACAAGGGATTCAGCCAATGATGTGGAGCCACATGGCCCTAAGCAGTTGGCCTCAATGCTCATCTCAAAGTTTCTCATGAATTGCAAATTTCTCTGCGGTATGGAACCCTGCTGTTCACGGACTGTTAAGACTCGGAGATGTTTGTGTTCTGCGTGATTGGACTGGATTGACTGAAGAACCGTGATGAACAATGTAAGAAATCAGTTTCAATAGTTTGTCGACGTGGTCGTAGATCGATGTCACAATTGGGATTGAAGTCATATGGCTTGATGAGAACCCGAATGTGGGGTTCGCACTCGGTTTCTGCAAGGATTTATTGACCTCCTTGTTGCATCTGCAAGCGAGGACCAGACCCAACAGCATGCTCCCTTGTTGGTGGCAAACAAAGCGAAGACTAGCCAACAACAGCTTTATTTGGATCCACAGCAGTGCCATTGATCCAACATGGTGCGCAAGAGTATCCTCGTCGTATGCACAGGTCTGTGAAGTCAATATTCTAGAGATGCCGTTAAATAAGGTTTGCTCCATCACCTACTTTCGCATGCGAGTACCGTCTGCACATCGGAACCGCGGCGGAAAGAGATGGTTCTAAACTGGAAAATTGGGTAACAATGGAAACAGACCCGAAAAAAGTGGTGATACTCGTGTCAGCGGTACGAATTCGAAGCTCAGAACGTGAGTTGCCCCCTACAAGACGGTTCTATATTCAATTGTAGGACACTCAAACGTGTACAGGAGCGAGTGCACATGTGCTCGCACGGATTCAGACAGCAGGTCGTGAGCGTTAAGTTTCATACAAGACATACTTCTTTAAACAAGTCTTGAAGCGAAGCACTAGGTGTGCAGCTCAAAGGCCTTGCCGGAAGGTTGGGATGCTGGAAATTCCATTCTCGTTGCATCCAAACAGCACATGTTGACTTTCGCGATGACCCAGAAATTAAATAGATCTCAGGATCACAGGCACGACGAAGGTTCTTCACCTACTCATCCGCCACAAATCCTGGAATCCTAATCTCGTAAATCCTTCAAAATCATCGGGAATCAAGTTGACGATCTAGAAAATCAGGCACACATCAAGTCTAGGGGTTAATTTCGTTTCGAGGGATTTCGTCGTACATCGCATCTGAGCCTTTCTGCAGTCTTCAATCCGCACCCTTTCGTCCCTTCCTGGTCGCTGCCGGTGACTACCAGAAATTACAGTTGGTAGAGAGAAACTGGCCTTGACATAGCATTAAATCGAACTGAGTTTGAACTTAAACTGAACATAGCATTAAATTGAACTGAGATGAACTGAGTTCGATTCCCGCATAGCATTTAATTGAAATCAGAATCACTAACCCAGAAACACAACTTGTGCGGTATTGATTGATGACAGAAAGAAACATTGAATTTTAGGCAGTAATTCTCAAATTGCTCCCCAGACACTGCCTATCATCGTGTGAGCGTAGATTGCATTACGTCACAGGATAGAGCATTGTTCGTTTTCATGGCCCCACACCAACCACATTCCATCACGCACCCTTGACGCATTTAACCCATTCTGGCAATCAGGACCTTTGTTGTTCTGCAGGTCGGACGGCGCCCCACGAATTCGTGTCTTAGGTTCACAGTGAATGACGAACTCTGCTTTTTCTTGCCAATCATCTGCCCAGAATTGATGTGCAAACCACGCGCCACTGATTGCAGAAATAATTTAGCGTCAGATAGCTTTAGTGCCCAAGTATCTAGCAGGTTCCCAGCGGCACAGAACTCCAATCGTGCCTTGCCTTTGAACTTGAGGGTGCAATTGATTGATAGCACAGTGACCTTCAGAACAGTCGACGACGACAGATTTTGTTCCTCTTTTTTCTTTTTCAACAACAGCTCTTTCTGTCTTAGAGTTGGTTGCAAGGAATTGAGTACGAGGGACTTAGGTCTCCTTGGCAACTTGAAATTTGCCTGCCATCCTCTTCTCTAGGTAACAGAAGCCTCAACGATTGCCACGTAACGAATTAAGAGTGAATTGGCTCAATCATCTAGAATTTTTTTTGGAAACTAACTGTGGGCTTAAGATCGTCTCCTGCTTGTTTATTTTTCGACTTAGAGCAGGTGTTTCCCCAGCTTGAAATTGTTGGGGTTTCAGCAAAGATTCGCCACTGTGTAAGGTTGTAGTGTCTCTTGAACTTTCAACTGTAGCTGGAATCTTACCAAAGAGCCTGATGCCAATTGCAATTCTTCTCATGTGGTTTAATTCTTGGCGCAGGTTGTCGAGGATGGCTAGCGTTGGAGGGCTGTGCGAACGGGATATTCAACCCTCACAGAGTGAATCTTCGGGACTGGGAATTTTCTGGACCCAGACTCCTATCAATTGTGGGATTTCTTCGTTGAGTAATGCCGCCTACTCCATGGATGATAGGGAACCTGAAGGAGGATGCAAGCCGCGGGCATTTGACAATCACAGGTTCACCTTCTTTGCTCGCTCTAATTGAAGTGGTTTTTAGACATCGTAATTATTTAAGAAATGAAATTCTATACAGAAATAATTAATGGAGATCGAACTCGCGGAACCTGCTTTACAGTGACGAGAGGGCGGAAAGATTGGCGATGCTACGCAATTACGTCGGCGGCAAGTCAGCCACGCCTGATGTGTCGCGCATTCGAGCTCCAAGAAAAGGTGGGAAACGGCACCATAATGTGGCCAGTGGCGGTCGAATCCTTTCGATGTCGTTGAAAGGTGGCGACTCTGAAAACGCTTACGCGGATGGGATGAAGCGCTTCCGACCCAAAGTAAAATGTCCACCAAATTGTGCTGAGAGTTCCCTGCGTAATTTTTGATGATGCTATCGTCGAACTTATGACATTCGAAGCTGCGCAGGTTGAAACTGCATTTTACTGGTGCTAGTTGCTGACGACGATGATGTGCATTCTTACAGCTACTGAAGGGATTGCCCAGCTACGTGAAGATAGTAGAAGTAGGGCCACGAGATGGCTTGCAGAATGAGAAGACGACTATCCCCACCTCCGTTAAAGTGGAGCTTCTCCGCCGGCTTGCTGGGGCTGGCTTACCGGTCGTGGAAGCGACGAGCTTTGTCTCTCCTAAATGGGTGCCTCAGGTATCTATAGCGTTACACACAATACATCTTTAGACAACAATGTATTTGCTTACACTTCTTGAAGCATGTAGAAATAGATTAATTGCTACTCTTTGGACGTTTTCGCTGAGGCATTGTTGCATGGGTAGCTTGCAGATGCAAAAGATGTCATGGCTGACGTCCGGCATTGCAAGAGCAGGTGCCAATTTCCAGTGTTGACCCCCAATCTCAAGGGTTTTGAGGCAGCGATAGAAGCTGGAGCGAAAGAGGTGGCATTTTTCACTGCAGCCTCGGAGTCATTCGTCAGGGCCAACATCAACTGTAGCCTTGAAGAGAGCTTGGTCCGTGGCTGTCAGATCTGCAAGGCAGCTCAGGAGCGCAACATTCCTGTCCGTGGGTATGTTTCCTGTGCAATCGCATGCCCCATCGAAGGGCCAATGCCGGCAGAGAAGGTTGCTTATGTGGCGAGGGAACTCTACGACATGGGATGCCACGAGATCTCCCTCGGTGACACCATTGGCGTTGGCACCCCAGGGACAGTTGCGCCGATGCTCGAAGCTGTAATGGCTGTGGTGCCAGTTGAGTGCCTTGCAGTGCATTTCCACGACACCTATGGTCAGGCATTGGTTAATATCCTCGTCGCACTTCAGGTATGAAACGTGCCCGGAAATGCCGCATACGTACACAATTGAAACTGAATCCAAGTGTTATTGACCTGGATTCCAATGTCGATACTAAAGGCTGGTTGAACTGTGTGGTAAATGATTGGGTACCACAGATGGGCATCAATGTGGTGGATTCATCAGTGGCGGGTCTGGGTGGTTGCCCTTATGCTAAAGGAGCCACAGGAAACGTGGCCACGGAGGATGTGGTGTACTTGTTGAACGGCCTCCGCATTCAACACGACGTCGACCTGGACAAGGTGATTGCAATCGGTGAATTCATCTGCGACCAACTGGGCAGAACTCCTTCCTGCAAAACCGCCGTCGCCACCAAAGCCAAGCTCCAATCGGAGAAAGCTAAAATGTGACAACCGCTCGCACTCACGACATCCACAAAACATTTTCACCCTAATTTAATTACAATATTCAAGATTGCTAATTGATTCAATTCTTCCAATAGAACCTGCCACTCGGAGCAAACTTACCATGTGACATTAATACAAATCGACTGCTAGCGACTTACTCTAGCAGACCAAATCAATTTCATATAATTAATTACTTTCCCAGTAAGACGATGCAATCAATTGATTGTCACACTTCAACATTTTGTCTCAATTCAATATCCGAGTAATTTTCAATTCGCTGGAAATAGCGAATTGTTGAAAGATTTAGAAGTAATCGTTCGTATGCACACGCTTGCAATTTCCAAACTACTAGACGCAGGTTCGATTCTACAACTGCAAGAATTATCGGTACTATACAACTATACAATCTGACGCGGTAGCAGGAGGGAAGGTCTGAAAACAGATTCAGAGGCCTGGAGGCTTCAACTGCGGAACAGGGCTAAAGACGCGTTCCACATCGATGGGGTAACGCAGCAGCGACTTAAGAGGCTCCTGCAAGCGGGCTGCGGTCTTCCAACTGTTGTACCACGGCCCTCCTCCAACCTCCAAGGCACACATATCACTCGTGGTGTCCAGGATCATTTTCCCAGACGACCGGTCCCTGATTGTCAATTTCAGCTTCCCAAAGAAGGAATCTTTGCACATGGGTGCCAATCCAAGATCCGCAGTGGGGGCTCGCAATGTGCAGCCAGGCGAGTCGCACGTTGCTTCCAGATTCATTTCATACTCATCTCGCTTAGCTGACATTTTCCAGGACCCCCAGGGGGAAATGTCCCACTCAACGCTCCCTTCCCAAGGGACGAACTCGTAGAACTTGCCGTCGTAGTGTACTCCCGCCATGGCAACCTCCTCGTATGCACCAGGTACTAAGGGCAGCCCTCTCCGACCCCCGCCGGCTGTCAGGGCTACCTCACCAGACACTCCCTCAAATACATTGCATTGAATCCAGAACCATTTCAAAGGAAATGAGCCACCCCAGTTCTTCTCCGAGTACGAGGGCGCGTCCTCAAACTCGTATCGCTGCCCGCCCCACTCAATCCAGCCTGAGCATTCGATTCCACAACTTGTTAGGTCGAACAACTACTCGTGCATTATAGGAGAATTATTGAACTTCGCCCTATCCAGCCTGAGCATTTGATTCCACAACTTGTTAGTTCGAACAACTACTCGTGCATTGTAGGGGAATTATTGAACTTCGACAGATGCAGATGGCTTAAGCCCCAGGTGAATTTGAAGTAAGTGTTGCTTAGCTAGAAAGGGGGGTATATAGAGAGAGAAGGTGTCGTACCCGTGGAGAGACCACCCGCCATGCAAACCTGCCAGTGGGGTTCAAAGACAGGCAGAGCGGCTAACCATCCCGCAGTAGCCTTCTGCTCAGCCCCGCTATCTCCCCATCCGTAAATGGGGCGAGTGCTGTATTCCCACCGTGCTGTTGGTACGGTCTCCACGTAATCCGTCCTAAATTCAATACAAAGTTACGAATCTCGCAAAGAATCAATCCGTTCAGCCAAAACCCTTCAAAATGCTGGCAATTATGGAAATACCAAGAAGATGACAAGAGCGTATTGCTCCTTACTTGCCATTGTCGCGAAGACAGCCCTGGTGCCATGTTGGAGTGACTTGAAACCCTTCCTCCACACGATTCACAAACTCCTGCTCTAAATCATACCCCAACCATATTCTCTCAGCAATCCGATCCTAAAGTGCAATGGGCGGGGGAAATTGAAGAGCCTCATCACAATTGTAAAGCTTTGGTTGCAATTCTCGTCACAATTACCTGAGGATTAACCTCTCCCATGGGCGGCGACACTCGGCCCTTGGGCGTGAACGTGTACCCGAGCGCGAGCTCGTGTCTGCTGCCCCAGAATTTCGTCACATTCTCGTCAAACTGCAACAAATACTTGTCGTCCGCACCCATGATCTGAGCGCCCACACCTGGATAGGACATGCCCTGGAAGAGCTCACCAAACGGGAGAGACGAGGCGCTCGAGTTGGAGACTACGCCGGGATCTTCCACAGAGTACATCCATGCAAAGCTCTGCTTCACCTCGGGTATAGACACCTTAAAATACCAGCCTTCGAAGAATCGGCGGCTCGTGCCACCGAAATGGTACCTACACAATCAGGATCACCAGATTCACAATGGACATGAATCCACATACGCCTCTACCAGCAAACCAAATTTCAGGGGTTCATTACAAACTCAGGCGTGGACATTGGGTGATCAATGCACTCACCCACTGTGAGGAGTGCGAGTGTCCCGGATAGCCGGCGTGGGGGTATACACTGCCGGAGCGGTTTGTTTGCTCTTGGGACTCAGCTCATGGTATTCCACTTTGCTCTTGACACGGTCCTTGAGAGCATTGCCCTCGGGTGTAGAAGTTCCCGTGACAGAGTTCTTCTCAGCAGATGACTCTGCTTTCACCACACACCCTCTGCGGCTCGGTGCATACACTGCCACCCTCCCCAACACCCCTGTGCACGCTATCGTCATCGACATCGCTATCTCAGCTTCACTTCCTGCTCCGCTCTTACAATACAAAATCAACCTCTAATGCAGACGCCCAGCAAATCAGCCGCCCTCTCGCTCATATACATCTCAGAAGTAGGGGTGAGGGACGGGCTCAAAGAGAATGTGGGAAGCGAGGAAGGATTAGAGCAGAAAGAGCAGAGAGACGAGGTGGGGAGGAGGATTCGAGGTGGATACCATGGCAAACAAAGCACGGCGCGGCCAGCAGCACAGGGGGTCAGTTGGCCCATGGCCATAGCGCCACGACGAGGCTCACCCAAACGCCAACCCATCCCTTTCCACCTTGCGCTCTCCCACCACACCACTCCCTCCACCTCCCCTACCCCCCGCTGCCGCTGCCTCTGCCGCCCCACCGCGGCTTGCTGCGTCCTCTGCCCGGCGCACCCACTTGGACGTACCCTGCCAGCCCTCATTCCGTGGCTGGACAGTACCCGTGCAAAAACTGACAACGACTCGTGGAAGAAATATCTCGTCGCTCCTGTCTGGATGAATGTAGTACGTGGCCAGTTCAATAGCCTGTCGAACATTCCTCATGCTGTTTCCTTTTATTTTTAGTAAATTCGTGAAATACACTCACATTAATATCTTGGTTAGATAGACTCGAGATCATTTTTAGATTCTTTTAGAATGAATGCCAAATTATGTGATTGTATATGTGTCCACATGCATATATATACATATATATATATATATATATATTCTTTTTTCATTCATAGCATTTTTTTAAAAATTAATTATCATATTTTTTCATGATTAAAAGTGAAATAGATTGATAAAATGTAACTTATTATTCTTAAGAGAGTAATTGTAAACAATGAATATATAATTCACTTCTTTAATTCTTTTGTTTTAAACCAATGACTTTCACTTTGCATGTTGATTTATAATACATATTTTAAAGTTTACCAAGGTTAATAATTTAGGCTCTAATTATAATTTTGGAAATGATTATATATATATATTGTAAATGATTTTATAATAAGGTGCATTTTGTTATATAAATCATGTGCCATGTTTTACATGTTGTAAAACATAAAATTCTACTTCTTCATTAAAAAAACTTTGCAAGATAAAGATTCAATTCATTGATGCATATGTTAGAGGTTGATAAAATTGCACAATTTATAATGTGTTATTAATTGTTTGATGATTAGCAATATTATCATATATCTTTTGATAAATTTGTACATAAGTTTACATAACAATTCAATTATAAATGTGAATTATGTTTTTATCTTTATTAGCATGAATAGCTTTTGTTTCTTTGCCAACATGGAAAAAATATTGTACAAAGTCTATATTTTTTATTTACTTCAGCTATATTAGCTTAATACAATTATATTAATTGTGAGGCGCATTTTTTGTACAAATGGCTATAATTAAGAGAACTTCATACTTATACTAACAATTTGAGTTCTTATTCCACAATAGAGAATTTACAATATTTGGCAGAAGTCTCTATCTAATACAAATATTTTTCATATAGATCTAAGTCCATTAACAATTTTTATTTTTTAAAAATTTATTTTTTTTTATTTTTTTTATAATTATTTTTAGCAATAATAATTTCATCACATATAATACTTTGTTCTTCATTAAGAAATAAATGTGATTGAGAGATTGCCTTATTTTTAAGAAAAATTTATTTTGTAAACAATGAGGTTGAATATCCAATGAAACTTAGATAATTACAAATTCATGATTAAAAGATTCAAAGTATATATTTACATTTATATCTACTAAAATTATAAGTAAAACAAGAAAAATACACTTAGCACTACAGTAATCTAATCACCACTTCAAAACTTAAAATTTCATATTTAAAAATTTAAATTAAATTAAATTAAAAATTAATGTTTTATGACAATATGATGCAAGTGAAACCTACACACAAAATCTAACTGCAATGCAGCACTTAGAAACATCCCCATATCTTTGGGGTTATCAAAAGCTATCACGATGTGTGCATTATCACAGAGTTCATTAGTGTCAAGGGTGAGTTGTACCAGCTCTTTTGGTTGACATGAATGGCTTCCTTCAATCAAAACTTTGATATCGTCATCCTTTGTGGGATTGTTCCAAGCACAGAAAGCAACATTTTCACATCACCGGTTGAGTAACACAACTCCACTCTACGGAACCTGTGATTCTGACTGTGTTGTTGCATGGAAGGGTGGTTGATTCTGACAGTGTTGTTGCATGAAAGGGTGGTTGATTCTGACAGTGTTGTTGCATGGAAGGGTGGTTGAGTCAGGGTCAAGTGCTAGATATGCTCAGGAAGCGGAAGAATGAGGCTGCGGAACCCACTGTTTTGTGTTTGTTTCAGGAAGTGAGAGTGCTGGATTGCGACGATGGAGCGTTTGGATGTGGTCGATCGACGATCTGCGATGCCAACAATACCAGCCGGGCAACTGACCCATGGCGATGGAATCGGGGTAGGGTCGACCGTTGCAGTTGCACACCAAACGGCAGGAGAATAGAGTCGATCAGTGCCAGGACTGTGCACGAGAGAGAGAGAGAGAGAGAGAGAGACAGAGACGCAATTACCTTGCCAGGGAAGGTGGAGACCAGATTGAAGGCGCTCAACAGCACTGTTCAGGAGATGGACCCCAACAAGCTTCCTGGGATCAGATTGAGTTCTACCGCATTGCGAAGATCGTCTAGCTTGCTAATGCGCAGGGAAGACAATAAGCTGTGTGACTTGGATCCTTTCCATTGAACTCCGGCGCCTCTTCCAATGAGCGCTGCCTTGCTTCTTTTGTGCGCCGACACCAAGTCCAGCTCCGAACTCACTCCACAAACATTACGACTTGTAATGCCTATAAAGTGAGTTGCGAACTCGTGAAACGAAAGTGAGTGGAAAATGCACCAGCCTCCTCCGGAATGCCTGGTCACGAAGCGAAACCATTCACGCAGCGTGACAGTTGGGGGTGATTTCCACTGGCCCAGAATCCTCGGCTACTGAATGACAATCAGAACCGAGCGCCGGAATTCCAGTGTGTAGGTGACGGCGCACCATTTCTTCATCGCATGCTTTCAGGCTATCAGAGCACGCCGAGGTCAAGCATCGCAGATGTGCCCAGGCTGGTGGATCACACATCCATGGCTGATCCAGATTTAGGGTACTCTACAGGGAGAGCCTGGATTCGCTGGAGGATGCAGATTGTTGCAGCGAACAAGAGACGGTACAATGTTGTTTGAAAAACTATACAAAAGTAGAGAACCATTAAACTGCTATAATAATTATACCATAGTCATTGAATCAAAATAATTAATATGTAAATAAATAATTACACATGTATACACAGCAATCGAAATTTGCATTACAAGTGAAACTCATAAGATAATACATGAGAACAACTTACAGGTGAGATATCACAGGACAAATTTAATAGATGACTAGTAATACTGCCTGGGCAATAATGTGGGCAGTGAATTTCTCAAAATTTTGATTTAAATGGCATGAAATAAAAGTGGAAGCAACACAGTAAAATGCTCGGTAGTGAGTATTCATCGAAATAAAAATTCAATAAAACCAATCAGCTGTCATTCACATTAACAATGCTGGGTTTTTTTGAAGCATTACTTAGTTAAGAAAAGATTGCTACGTCTTAAAATAGATGTTAGGATACGATACAAGCCAAATCTAATTTTACTTTTTCATTCACATTCATTATTTATAAAAAAAAGGTATTCATTTCTTTATCTACAAACAACTAATGCCATTCGCCACCCTTTTTACCATAAAGGTCAGCAGCATGAAACAAACATGGTACAATAATGGAGGAATTCATAAATACATGATGCAATATAAAAAAGAATATACGTATCTTAAAACATTTTGTGATCTGTTGAATAATTCTAGAGTACAGGAATGACAAAATTTACTAATACGTGGGTATCCAAGTAGTTGCTTTTGTATTGACGCCTCAAGCGTACACTAGTCCCCTAAATGACACCTCTTTAAAAAAAATGTGATTTGTCCAGCCAACACTGCTTGTCCTAACGAGTAAATTAACATATGAAATATGCTTGCAAAAAGTGGACGAACTCTGCTCTTCCTGACAATCACTCCAGAGAGTAGTCAAAATAAGGAGATACTGCTATATGACCACACGACTACAACAGGATCAATTAACAACAAAAATCTCCATGAGGTCTTCCAAGGGTGAGAAAGCTTAATCCTTGGCAAACGAAGGTTTTCGTCGATTTTTCTTCTGATTGTAAAACTTCTTGCCGCCTTGTTGTTTCTGCTCTTGAATCTCCATGTACTTGCGCTTCCTGCCATGACAAGTTGAAGGAAAAATACTGTAAGCACCTTACCCAAATACATCCCCACGTTGTTGTAAGGAATAAAAAGCTGCGGCGATTTCAGTTCAAAAGGAAGCCTCCGTAAAGCAACTGTTTTCCACAAGCCTCACCACAAAGAACCGATGATAAAGGAAGTACATGGTAAAAACATTTCAAACCAGGGCCTACACCTATGATAGGTGTAGCATACCTGTATGCCTTGAGCTGTGTACTTGATAAAAGCTCATCTGCAAATGTCTGTTTGCGCTCCTTCTTTGTCAATCTGCCCGAGTAAAACTCGGCATTGCCTTCCACTACCCTTCCAACCTGCACCAAGAATTCGATTTATTTGGAAGAGTGACATGGTATGTAACTGTTGAGATATGATGATCTCTGTGGTCACAAAGATGCAGTGAAACTATACACATCTTCAAACAACTCACACCAGCTACAGTTTCAAATAATATTTTCGATGACTGCGTTCACGTAATTCCAATCAAGCGTAGGATGTTTCCAAATATTTCTTTCCGATTACGAAGTAGAGAGCACAAATATATCCAATTCACTCCATATCAGTAAGTATGTGATCTATACTTTCACAATGAGCACATCACCGAACTTTATGAGGAATTTAAATAAAGCAGATTATATGAAAGCTACTGGCGTTCACAATCATAGCTTTTCTATAGGCATCTCAATTTTAAGACCTACAAATATTACCTGGAAGAATTTGGGTACACCCTTAGTATCGTTGGCTTTGTAATGACGCTTAGGGTCAACAACACCCCTGAGCTGCACCACAGGAGAAAATAGAGGAGAAAAAATGTCAAACTGAGAACATCATGCTGAAAATAAAGCCACCTCATTCGAGCAAATGAAGTTCATTACTGCTTCGAAGTAACATGTCAGGGAACGCGAAGCAATTATTAACTCTAACATGGAAAAACTAACCAGTGATCTTTTAATACGAATTCCACGCCTCCTAACAACAAACTGATACAAAACCCTGGATCCTAAACCCCGCATTCGAGAAGTTTGGAAGAGCTAGAACAGACACCCGAAACCCTAAACTCTGTATCAACAAAGAACTGAACAGCTAGAACCGATGCACTTAACCCAGAATCCTAAACCCTTAGCATCCAAAACGACTCGGAAGTACTCACCTTAAGAAGTTGCAAGTCCTTCTTCAATTCTGGTGTAATTGTCGGTGCTGGCATGTTAAACCTACGCAGCGCAGAAATTCAGGGAATGAGTACCAAACTACACGACGCATCATCGTTGCATACACAAAGACCTGCACCTGGCGGAGGGCGGTGAGTCGTACCACTTTGCTCCGGCAGTCTCCTTGACATCCTTACGAGCCAATTTTCGTTGCTTCTTTGGATCCAAAGGTGGCACATACAGCCCATCCACCAAGTTTTTCTCCTGTAACACATCCTGAGGCTTATACCTGGCCAGCACCCCGGAAGAAGACCCAGTGGGCTGTATCTTCGGAAGGCCCGTCTCCGGAGTCCACACTATCTTCAAGTCCTTTACATTGGGCTCTTCAGACAGAGCGATTTCGAAGTCCGCCATGTTCGATCACATGTAAAAAAAGCAACAATGAGGAGCCGGAACGAGCACCCAAGTCGAGCATGACGAGCCTCCGGAGCTCTCTAGCGATTGCAAACCCTAAATTCCCATCTCCGGAGGGGTAGATACCCGTATCCAGTTTGGAGGGTGTGTCATGATAGGGTATAAATTGGATCCGGTTTGAAGATATCCGGAGTTATGCAGTTTGGCCCACGTCAAAGGATCTGACATTCCTTATGGTCTTGGCTTGCTAATATAATCAGATTTCATTGCTTTGGTTATAGGTCATCATGCCAACAACTATATGTATACATATCTGAAGATACACGCTCAAGTGTATTAAAATTCCTACAAGCTTTTTAAATAATGATAATACTCATACATACATAAACACACACACATTCTCTAAATAAAAAAATATATTTATGTATACCATTATTGACGAATCTTCTATTCTTGATTTTATTTCAATTCTTAAAATAATTGTGTATATTCTAAGTTTATCAAAAGTTTTAATTTATTGATTTATTTTTATTTTTCATGTGATATTTTTAGTGCTCTATCATTATTATTGTTTGAACATGCTATTGAAGTTTGAAGACTCATTAGCATTGTTATATATATATATATATATATATATATTATAAAACTATATCTATAATATATTATAAAATTATTTTTAAAATAAAAATAGGGTGTTGCTAATGCCACCATAGTTTTTGCTATTGTCACCACAACCCACTATCCATTCAATATATATTTTTAGTTTTTTTTATTCCAATAAAAATAATTATTAATATTTTTAGCATATATTTTTTTAATTATTTGGAAATTTAATTTAATTTTAATAAAAAAATAATTAAAGAATTAAAAAGAATAAAATTGTAGTGGTAATAGTAAAAATTATGACATTGTAAGAGTGAATCGCTGGATATTTGTATCAAGCAAAAATTGCTTTCATTCAACATTGGATTGAAAGATTTTCTATTATACTTTTCACTATGTACTAAAAATTAACGCCTATACTTGAAGACACAAGAGATTGTAACAAGGACAAACGAAATGCAGTCGAGTATGAGCAAAAATTGATAGAAATATCAATGTCTTACATGCTTTTATTTATTTATTTTTGTATATGTATGTGTAAATATATATATATATATATATATATATTTGTCGGTGTGTGTGTTTAACTTGATAATCAATGCTCACCCACGTATGTGATTCACTCGGATATGGCTAGAGAGTTTCAACCACAACCCAGTTGACGATGCTGCTGAGCTGCCAAGATTAAATGAAAGCAGTAGACGGCATTACAACAAAAGCAACCAAGCAAGCAAACAAACAAACAAACCAAAAAACAAACAAGCAATCAAACAAAGTAAACATTCAAGGCTGGGAATCAACTCAGAGCATAGCCAGTCTGATGTCGAAAGATTGACTCGTTGGGTGAATGTTCTTTTGCAACACAATTCTAGTTGCGTGAATCCTTGAGACCCACCTGCATTGGATTGAGATTCATGAAATGGTGCAGAGATACGTTGGGGAGATTGGGTCGCGGCGACAAGTTTGCTCATTTGGAAGACTGAGTGCGAGGAGACGCGTGACAGTGGTCGATTGCCGAGAGTTTTTACGATTTTGCTTCCTTGTAATTCATGTCTTGGACAAAAAGAAAAGGCCAGGATTCTAAACAGAATGGTCAGAGAGGTATGAAGGAAGTTCAGGTTGCTGCAAGTCCTTCAGGCTTCTGAAGGTCAGGGCCTTCGGGAGCACTGGTGTAAGATTTGGGTGTCGGCTTACACTGCTGGTTCCTTGCAACGAGGGCTAGCGCCCAGCCTCGGCTCTGCTGATTTCAGGCCGGCTCCTGAAATCCACCAGCTGGTAGAATACAGGACTTCGATGTGTCCACCACCAGTAGAGCAGGAGATGCTTTTTGTTTTTTGTTTTTTTCTTCTTCACGTGTCAGTTGACAGGGATGAGAATAAGTACATCATTTGAGACAATGAAGTGTCACCACTGAAAACCCCTCTAAAGAAGAAAAGAAAAAGGAAAAAAACCTCATGTGAAACCTCAGGTACGCCTGACAAGAAAATACTGTGATGAAATCTAGAGAGCTTAACGTTAGTCAAAATATAGTTTCAAAAATGGATAAATTGAAACCTGACCGCCAAGGAGTAGCTTCACATTGAGCGTCCATAACAGATTGTGGACCGGACACAGATTCGATGGAGTTCCATAACAGACATAGTGTACTGTGTTGGAGTAGTGCGACATTGAATGCTAGCGTTGTTTGCTTCCTACCATGTGGATTTGTGTTGTCACGAAGCATCAGTTAGATGCATTGGAAGTGAACTGGTGACGGGAAGCCTTAAAATGTGACACTTCTGCAGCGTGGTACAAGTACAATTAAGTGGGAATTCAAATTAGATAGTTACCTCTTCACAAGAAAATGTCGGTAGTTATTACTTAGACAGGTCATGGATGACACGACCAGACGCAATAGAAATACTAGAGGGAAATGCCTCATATTGGAAACGAAGCATGGGATTTTGAGCAAAATGAAGTGGAATATGATTTTTTCCAATGCTGTTCAACTTTCAACGACCGGCTAATTCTCAAAATTAAAACCTTTCTGAGGCTGATTAACATCTTCTAATGTAAACTGACATGTGCAACAGAAGTCGTGAATTTACTGAGCCGTTTGGGCTTCATGGATAGATTTAAAGTTCGTCTGTCCCTCGTTTGAACACCTCTTATGTGCTAAAAACCGATTTGGGTTTGTGTCCATCTGACAATCTGCGCTGCGGGCACATAACAAGACGATGGCAGGGGAAGAGAAGAGCAGCCTGAAATTTACTTGGCTTGTTCCACTGTCTCACTTCCATCCGTCACTTCGAAGAGGTTCATAAATCCATCTGCAATGGAGTCAGTCAGTGCTTCCTTCCCCGAATCGCTACAGTACCCTGGATGTGGCTGCGCGGCCGCCCTAGTCACAAAACCTAGCATGAAACGGGACAGGCAATCAATGAGTTATCAGCAACTCTGCATGGACCTGTACTAAAAGCAAGAAGAGCACATCCTCTAAAAATTTAGAACTTGTCTACCTCTATCACTAGTCATTGATCACCAGAAATCTATTTGCAAGTCCTGCACCGTACAGGAAGGATTTCCAAAAAGCAAGCATATTCCAAAGAAGAAAAGTGTACAACCCATCTCTAATGTAATGTGATTAAATGTAAGTAATCTTGGCGACTGGAAATTGCACTACGTCAGGTGAGCCATGGCATGAATGAATCCGGAACCAAAAAAATTTTAAAATATAAGTAATTCAAAAGAATGTATATTGAAGAACATTGAACTATCAATCCACCGTCAATGTCGACTCTACACCAGCTGGGTCAGACACTGAATCTAAACTGCGCTTCACACAAAATTTAACCGGCTGCAGGAATTCCAACTCCTTGACATCGTTTGCCAGTCACTCATGACCACCATGACAGTAGGCAGAGGATAACATCAAAACTTATGTCAAATGGGCAACGGACCACCATGATAGTAGGCAGAGGATAACTTCAAAACTTATGTCAAATGGGCAACGGATCGTCACAATCTCACATTGTCACTCGCACCACTTTCTAAATCATCGGGCCGTATGAAGCTTTCCTGCGAAATCTAGGATAAGAGGGCAGCTACAAAGATAGAAGCCAGCACTGCGACACAATCAATGTCGACAGAGATGGCGGAATTGGCGTTGGTTGGAGACGTGAACGGTTCCGCAACAGCAGGTGTCTCGTCCGCAGAAGGTCCGTTTGTGGGAGGAGCTGGTGGTGAAGCAACCGGCGACACCGCAGGGGTGGTTGAGGGAGAAGGTGTCGGAGATACCAAGGATGGCTCTGGAGATGCCATGGGAGGGGCCACCGCTGGGGGCACCACTGGAGCCAGGACAGGTGCAACTGGAGCTACGGCGGGAACAGATGCCGGAGCTTTAACAGGAGGCAGGACTGGAGCAACCACTGGAGCTACCACGGGAGCGACCAGCGGGGCAGGAACTGGGGCAACGGTAGGAGCAGTAGTAGGGGCCAGCTGCGCAGCAGCGAGACCAAGGGGCGTCATTACAGCATCAATCCTGAAGAAACTGTAATTGTATGGAAATTGAGTGATGTTCTCGAGAATGGTGGCTTGAGGGGGAGTGCCTGCGGTGGAAGGGCCAGCAGCAACTGCATTGGAAGGCGTAACCGTAATGTTGACAAAGCCGTCCAATTCATTAGCACGTCCCGTGGTTTGATACAGAGTGGTAAACATACCGCCGTTGTTGGTCTGTGTTCGGAGCTCCGCACTGTCCAGGTATTGGAGCAGGACATGATATCTGATCACATCAGCAAGCATTTGGGTGGTGAAGCTTCTGCGAGCAGCGATGAATGGATCCAGCACAGAGTTTGGCGGGCACATAATTGTTAGAGAGGACCGTGTTTGGACTTCGCTGAGGACACCCGTGCTCTCCATGAGACTCTTAAAAGTCGAATACTCAGGGTATCTGGCAAGAACTTGAGAAATGTTCTGCGCTGTTGTGATGGAGAGAGTGCCCAGAAGGAGGAGCCCGACAAGGGCTACAGCCTGGATTCTCATTGCCAACTCCAGGTATCTCCAATCGCAAACTGCAAAACCCACAGCATGGAGTGAGATATGCAGAAGACGAGTTTGGAAACAAAGCATCGATTCATTTTACTCCACACATGAGGGGCATTAATGTCCATTATGAACGTCAACGGGCCGAGTGCTGGGGAAGTAGCTAAGGAGGCACGCTACTCGTCCGCCGTGAACGGCTGTGATGATAAAACTGAGTATGTGAGGATATACAAAGTGTAAGCTCTGGGTTACACGGGCAGTGGTAAACGAACTAGTAACAGTATATATCAACGCTCAGAGTACCATAGACAGTTTAGAAGTGCTTGAATAATACCAGAATCTACAGGCTTAATATCGGATGAGCCCACTACCGTTCAACAAACAACGCTTGCATCGGAGGCGAGCTCAGCTAATGAACTCACAATGCACGCACTGTAAACGTCGTACTGGCAAAAGTGCAGTGGAACTCTACCTTATACGAGTGCAGATGACAAGCTAGAGCCCTCACGAGTGCTAACTGATAGAAACACTTCAAATAAACATTGCTATCATTTAGTTCACACAATAGTAAGTACGAGCTCACTTATGCCGGTACAACCAAGGCAGTACCCTCAATCGAAAGCAGAGAGGACGTGCAAACGACTATCCGTCGAAGTGAAGAGCCAGGTACAGACTACATCCCATATTAAGAACCAACCCCTCGCAGTGCCCGCCCAAGATTTTAAATGCATTCTGAAATAACATTTCTGAATGACATTCTGAAAAGTGCAACTAAACACTCCGATGAATGAATGTGAGCATTGCAATGACACAGCTCTTCGCAACCCAAAACGCTTCACAATCCCAGCTCAATAAAAGCAAGCCGGTCGACACCTCTCATGAGCGAACGCAATAACAACCAAACATAATAGCTGTAGGACGCTCAGCGAAATACACAGCAACTGTCACGACACGCTGATCGTCACACAAGCAATCAGTCACGAATACCACAAACTGAGTAAAACACTTGCCTCATGACATGGAAAGGAAAACCCATAAATGGGAAGATGAACCCACCTGAGAAACGGTGTGCTGCAGGGAGAAAAACCTTCGAGCGTGGAATCTGATGGAGTGGCAAGAGTATCGAAGGGCGCGAGCCGCGTTGCTTGCAGTGAAATGCACAGCAGGGGTATTGCTGAAGAAGAAGCGCGCAGCCAGGCGGCCTTGAGGACGATGGGAGGAGTCGCCGCCGGTGGGGCACGGGCCCGGCTCCGTCTGCCCGGCCACTCGGTCACGGTAAACGGAGGGGCCGGGTTCTACCAACAGGTGGCCCGTTGAGGACAGCATGGTGTACCGGAGCTCTCGGTCAGCACCCCGTTGAACAACAGTAACCGGGCACAGCTTCCAGCCACTCCCAATGTAGCTTGTTCTGCCTCGTTCGCGCTTTCGGTCCGGTTCCTCCCACGTCATTCGTATCCTGTTCCCTCCGCCGTTCTAATTGAAATATAACGTGTTACCGAGGGTTAACTGCAGTTCTCGTGTAAAACGAGCTGTGGGAACGATTTGTACCGCCCTTAGCTGGCATTTTAGTGGTGGGAACAAATTCCCAGCCCCCTTAGTGGCACAGAGGTGGCTTGGCCTACCAATCCCGCATGCCGTACCTTCCTACCCTCCCGTTCCTGCCTCCGATCGTCAGTTCCTACCCTGCAACCCTTCCTTCCTGTAATGCCGGGTCAAACAATCTTCACCAGACGTACATGCTTTAATGAACATGGTGCCTTTTAAATGTGAACTTTTATTCAAAATCTAACACTTCCATCAACCTAAATTATCATCCTGAGGTTATTTGAAAGAGTGTGTCAAAAAGAAATTCCTTTTTAATTCCAATTTTTTGGTAGGTATCTTTAATGCATGAGACTGGACATATTTGGGTCCTAGTTTCTGCACTGATATTTAACACCATAATCAACCATGTTAATGCACATTTGATTATATATATATATATATATATATATATGTGTATGTGTGTGTGTGTGTGTGTGTGTGAATAGAAGTGATTCTTATTTCATATTGATGTGCATTATATTTATAATTAAAACAAATCTATTTCAAGATCAAATCCAACCTAAAAAATTCAAGTTGTTCTTTGCCTTAAAGAATAATTTTGATGCTCATTTTTGTTTTTATTTGTGAAACAAGGACAAAATGTTAGGTGCAATAAACTATAATGAAACAATATTTGTGTATGTATTAGGAGGATGGTAGAGATGATGGTCATTAGTAATATTCACTAACGTAATTGTGTAGAACAGTCACTCAATTCTAATCTCAAGTTACAATAAAGTTAAAAGTTATTATTGAGACGTTAAAGTAAACACATCATTAAGCAATTGCATTTGAGTCAATTTTCAGTATTTTCACATTGCTTATAGAATAAATATGAGTTTTTACTAATATTTTTAACATGGCATTATTAATGAGATTTGAGTACAAGTTTAAGTTTTCAATCCTAAATAAATAATTCGATGTTGTTGATATATACATTTTTTATTTTTTAATCCACAAGAAGAAACAATGTTAACCATCACATGGAAACTTTATCTGTAGTTTTCATTGCAAAAGATAAATTGAAAAATAACATTAATTTCCACCATAGTTACATGGAATCCAAAATCGAACGCTCATGGAACTCATTTATATACTAATTTATTATTATTAATAATATTTTGATGTGTCTCTTTGGCTGGGCATGAGTGCAGTTGTGTTGTGTGTGTGTCTCTTCTGGTGACCGGGGAAGCCGGTCATCCTGGCAGGCTCGAAGCAGGCTAGAGGGAGAGAGGGAGGGCGAATCCAGGGGGAAAGAGACAGGCTGAGCTGGATGTTCTGACCCCGACTTCCGTCCCCCCTTCCCAAACAAACGAACGGGCCTCCGATCGTCATAACGCAGCCGCCCATGCCACGGCTCCTGGCGTCTGGCCCTGGCATCTGGCCCTGGCGTCTGACTCTGACTCTGGCCCTGACTCTGACGCCGCGTCTGTTTCACCTGGTCAGACACGACCTCGAGTTTCAAGGCCCACTTGGTCACTTAATACATTATGCCAATCTCGAAGTGGCCCTTAGATAATTTGGTGGTGCAAACAAACAAAACACGATAAAGTTATATTTATTTTTTTAATGAAAGTTGTCATGTGTGGGTATTCAAAAATGCTACTGTGAATTATGATATTCATAATGTATTAAGTGACCTTCATAATTTCTGATGCTTAAAACATGTGGTCAAGATTCAAAAAGGATAAAAAATTCTTTAATATATTATTTGAAAGCATTTAAAAAATGAAAGAACCCTTTTAAGTTTAAATATTTGATATTCACATTTAATGCTGATTATGTTGTATTTAAAATCCAATGGTCAAATTCATAGTTTTATATACATTTACTGACTTCTGTTATATTTGGCTTTGAATAATGGGATTTTTTTGTTGCAACATAAACAATAACTTCTTTATTTTATTTTATTTGAATCTTATGTTATTTTAATGACATCCAATTATATTACATATGTATATATGTTCAATAATTTTAGTTGATTATAAGAACAAATAAGACAACAACAAGAAATTTTGTACAAGAGTGGTGATATGTCAATGGTCCATGGACAAAAACCCAATACTACCTGAGGCTTGAAGAAAAGAACCACATAGTTTTTAACATTATTATTACTATAATAACTAAAAATTTCCTAATTTTTATTAATAATTTTTGAATTAAAAAAGGTAGTACTTTTTAAAAAAAAATAGAAACTCTTCCAATGCAATGTGCTTTTGACAATTGATGGAAGTTAGACAAAATTTTGTATCCATAATGCTATTATTTTTTTTATGCAATATTTGTAGCCAAAGAGTTTTTGCAATATTGATATAGGAAATCAGTAGATTTTGGTTAATATGTATGAGGTATCTTTAACTAACTTGGTAACTAATTTATGAGTTTATTAAATTTTTACACTGTAATTTAAAGCCTGGATCTCTACTAAATGGAAATTGATATTTGCTTAACCATCCTAGCAAGCCAAGTTAATAACAAATATTCAGGTCAAAATTTTATATATATATATATATATATATATGTATATTAAAATAATTGTATAAGCTATTCACAAGGAATGAATTTTTTTGTTTTAGATTCAAAACTTCAATTGATATTCACATATTTTTTCAAAATTCTAAATCCTTGCTTTAGCTAACTTCACCATAAGGACTAACCTGATAAATTTTGCATCTGTACAGTTTCTAAATTTGGTTAATTTATTCATATAAAACATTGTACACTAGTCTCATTAATTCTTTGAAAATTATGCTAATTTGTGTTATTAAATTTACCTCATTCAAGATTTCTTTAAAAAATGATCTAAGTGACCTAACATTTTTAAAACAGTCTTGAAAGGTTTTATTTATTTATTTTTAATTAATATATATATATATATATATATATATATATAACTTTGAAAAGCCATTAACAAAGTTTTTTTTTCAAAAAATGAGCATTCAAAATTTTCTTCCATAGTTGCCGAAGATTTTAGACTTTCCTTATTAAAACAATCAATTATTTTTATCTTAATAAAATTTAAGTTTTAAAGTTTATTTTAAAAATATACATCATTTTATCCAAAAGAAAACTTAAAATTTTAAAACACAAGTATTCTTCAACCATTCCTAATGAATCAAAATATATTATTCAAGT
The DNA here is from genome assembly GCA_036785485.1 of Physcomitrellopsis africana. NCBI lineage: Eukaryota > Viridiplantae > Streptophyta > Bryopsida > Funariales > Funariaceae > Physcomitrellopsis > Physcomitrellopsis africana. Next base: position 370,181 of record JAWRVF010000107.1, on the reverse strand, counting down.
TCTAACAATTTATTTTTTAAAATAAAAAATGTAACTTAATTTCAAACTGTATCTTTTTATTCAACCAAGTGCACTTTGTTCTTCTTAAGCTTCAAAATAGTGCTTTTCAATATTTCAAACTTATTCCAAATCTACATTAATTATATTTACTTTATTTATTATTACTATTATTATTATTTCTTATAAAATTTTATTTCTTAATCTTATAGCAATGGTTCTTGTGTAGTTTAATAGAAAGCCACCAATAATATGTTCTAATATAGAATTTCTATTGATTATGAAGTAATTGATTTTTTTTTTTTATCATTGATATAATAATTAGACTTAATCTTTGTTTAAATGTAGAGCTTATTTTGCTTTTATGACTTAAGTGTTGAAAAATCATAAACCTACTTATCTTAACTTCTCTATTTTATTTTATTTTTTTAATCTTCATTAAGTTATTTCAACTCTTATATTACAAATTAATCTTTTACTACATATTAACTAATATATTAAGGAATAAAATTTATAATGTATGTGTATATATATATATATATATATATATATATATATTAAATAATAAAAATCTTATATTAAAATTTAAACAATTCTAATAACATACTCAATATTATTTCAAACAAGCTTTTATAACTTCTTATCTAAGTAAATATAAAGTTATAAAAAAATATATTTAATAAAAAAATATAATAAAAATATTTAATAAAAAAAATCTTAATTAATTAGTATTTATAATTTTAAAATATTTATCAAAAACAAAACTACCATGTTTAGAATCTAAAATCTTACAAATATTATATAAATAAAATTTATATTAATTTACCTAATTAACCAAGGACATATTAGAAGAAGTGATCCAACAAAGTAATTTAGTCCAATATAGTCTAGGCAATAATATACAAGTCAGAGATATCCAAACTAAGTAAGAACTAAATGCCTTGAGATCTGGAATAAAATAGATTAGATCAATCATTAACAAAAATGTGGCTAGCTACTTGCACTTAATAAAAATAGTATAAGTAACCACAAAAGCTAAGAATTATAAATGAGAGTATATGTCAAGAAGAAGAAAGGGATTATATTGTATTAAGTATGTAAAATAAGATAAAAGATTTTTATCACTATTATTATTTGATACAATAATCTTTTTTGAATTATTATAAAATATATATTATTTTTTTAAACTTACTACTTTATTATTCTTCCAAGTTTTTTCATCTAAGTCTAATTCTTTCCGCTTTTGTCAAATTTGAGTTGTATGTAGTTCAACTCAATTAGTAGTTGGTACAAAACTCCTAATAAGAGTTATATCTACAACTTGCCAATTTTGACATTATGTCTTAGACATAAGATTTATTCCAATAATTATCTAATTAATATAGATAGGTAGAAGTAGGTATCAAGGATACAAATTGAAAATAGATGCATAAATTAGTGAAAACTATGTTTAAAGAAAATAACAAAATAGAAATAAGGAAGTATGTATATTCAAGAAGAAATGGGAATGACTATTGCTAAAGATTAAAAAATACAAGAGACTCTTGAACTAGATTAGAAGTAAGAAAGAAATTGACAAGAGTGAAGAAGGCTTCACATTTGTCTCTATATATACTATCTATCTAAGTGCTACGTGGTGGCATTCTATAGGACTTCTAATATGTGTCCAATTTGCAAGACACATGTTAAACTTCCAAGACAAGTTTTTTACATGTACACCATGTATTTAGCTTGTTCGATAAGCTATCAACATGTGTGACATGTGGCTAATTTGTTGACCAAGTTTGTAACCTATCAATCATCTATAGACATGTATAAAGATGAATCCGCATTTATCAAGCTTCTAAGAAGCTTCTTTATAAGATATTATCAAATTAACATACTTGTATCTACTTCAATCTATCCATATTAATTAAATAATTATTGGAATAAATCTTATGTCTATGACAGTAGATAAAAGTAGGTTAATTTGATAATATCTTATAAAAAAACTTCTTAGAAGCTTCATAGATATGGGTTCACCTTCATACATGTTTATAAGTGATTCATAGGTATCAAGGCCACAAACTAAAATACATGTATAAGTTAGTGAAAACTATGTCAAAGAAAAATGACAAAATAAAAATAAAAAAATATGCAAATACAAGGAGAAATTGGAATGGCTATTGTCAAAGATTAGAAAATACAAGAGACTCTTGAATTAAACTAGAAGCAAGATAGAAGTTGACAAGAGTGAAGAAGACTTCAATCTTGTCTCTATATATACTATTTATCTAAGAATTATGTGGCGACATTCTATAGGACCTCTAATATATGTCTAATTTGCAAGACACATGTCAAACTTACAAGACAAGTTTCCTACATGTGTACTACGTATTTAGTTTGTTCCACAAGCTCCCAACATGTGCGACACATGGCTAGCTTGTTTCATAAGTTGCCAATATGTGCGACACATGGCTAGCTTGTTTCACAAGCTATCAATATGTGCAACACGTGGCTAACTTGTTGGCAAAGTTTTTAACCTATCAATTATATATAGACATATATAAAGAAGATTTCACATCTATGAAGCTTCTAAAAAGCTTCTCTATAAGATATTATCAAGTTAATTTATTTTTATGTATTTCTATGAATCTATATTAACTAGATAATTATTGGAATAAATTTTATATCCATGATATTAATCCACTCTTCTAGGGACAAGTTCCACAAGGAATAGTGATTATATGTTAAACAAGTCCAAGATATGTTAAATTGGGCTTGCCACATATTTTGATCTTTGTTTCCTTCAAAGGTAATTGATAAGTACTTTCAACCATCAATAGTATCTTATAACAAGGCAAGAGGACCACCTTGATATTTGATCATTGTTGAGGCCTTCATAACTTCCTTCAAAGAAAATATTTGGAACACCATCAAGAATAGTTCCTACCTCTAAAAGTATCACCAAACATCGAGAGTCTCTTCCAAGGTCATGATATCAAACACGTTGTATTTCACCATCAATCCAAGGAAGAACATATCATTCTTCAGGATATTCATCTCTATTCTATCTTCTTGAAGGTTGTCATAGTTGTAATATCTTATCTGATAAGTCAACAAACAATGGCTCTTGAACTGAATTTGTTGGTTGTTAATCCTCTATGTCTTTAGTATAAATAAATTCAAAGAAATAATAAACAATGATATAAGATATAATGAAACCTCTATAAAACTTGCTTTGCTTTATAGCAAAGATTTTCTTGACTCTTTATCTTGGTTTCAATGGATATTATGAATGAAACGCATTGACTTTTGCTGATGTATTTGCTAGATTTTTAGATGGCTCCTATGTGTATTTTACTAATATCGTACTTGGGTCAATGTATAAGATATTTCAGTGAATTTTGGTGCCGCCTAGGATCTAAAATCTCTTTTATCTCAAATTCTTCATTATTGTCCACTTCTATAGGAGGCAATAGTATTTGTCTTCTGCTTTGTATATCCATTGTCTTGTATGGCTCGAGTAGTGATACATAGGATATAAGATGGATCTTCATAGATTTTGATAAGCATAATTGATAAGCAATTGGATTGATTTGTTCACAAATCAAAAAAGGTCCAAGCCTACGATAATCTAGCTTATCGCAAGGACAAATAGTCTTAATATTATGATGAAGTAACCATATCTTATTATCCATGTAGAATCAAGATTGTTCCTTATGATAGACATTTGTATTGATTTTTTGTTATTCTTGAGCTTATTTTAATTGTACCTTCATTGTTGCATACAACTCTGACAATCAATTTGCCAAATCTTCTGCTGCATAATTATCAACTTTTGAAAAGTCAAAAGTATCAAGTTGTGGATGATAACCATAATTTACAAAGAATAGAGTTTGTTGAGTAGATGAATGTATCAAATTATTATAAGAAAACTTTGCCAATGGCAAAAGAGTTGTTTAATCATCTTGATGATAATTGATGGTACATCTCAAATATTACTCCAAAACTTGATTTACTTGTTTTGTTTGTCCATCAATTTGAAGGTGGAAAGCTAAAGATAGTTTTATATCCACCTTTAATATTTTGAAAAGGATCTTCTAAAATCTTGATAAAAATTGTATTCATCTATATGATATGATATCTCTCGATAATCCATGATAGCAATAGATATTCTCAAGGAAGAATTTAACTATTTCTTCACCTATAATAGGTTTTATATATGGTACAAAATGTGCCATCTTGGTAAAATAATTGACAATCAATATAAAATCATATGAACTTGACTTTGGAAGATCCATTGTCGTATTGTAATTGCTTACAGTATGTAAAATCCACTCAAAATATATAATATGTTTATAGATTTAAATATGTATTAGAATGATTAGTAAAGTAAATTAAAGGGGGTTGGTGTAAGAAACTTTATTTTAGATTTTACTTAGTTTGGTTATGGCTTTTAAATTATATAGAGCCTAAATATTTAGTATAAAGCCTTGAGAGGCAATTGGGGTCCAAAGAAAAAAAATTAAACTACTAAGAGGCCTATTTGGAAGGATGAAGATAAAGTGAGGATGAATGAAGACAAGGGGTGAAGTTCTTCATTCCTATTGATTGAATACCATGCCCAATGGGCTTTGAGGAGGCTGCCTGCAACAAGAACAAGGGTTTTGGCAACTTCAAGGAGGGCATTCGAAAATCAAAGACTAGGGTTAGAAAGCTTGTTTTTTGGGCTACAATTTTGGTATAAAAATTGAGAGATTTGGAGTTTTTATGAGGAAGAAGTAGGTGCTTGAAGTTAAGGTGTGCAATTTGTACCTACTGTCACTCTATCAAGAATTGGAGGAGTTGTATGAGAGCTTTTGGAGATCGGGAGGTGCGGCTAGAGAAGCGATTTCAAGCTCTATACCTGATATAGAAGAATTTCTACAATAGAAGTCCTAAAGAAGGAGATATTGGGAGTCAAAGACATCAGTTTGAATTCCAAGGCAGTAAGTAGGTCGTTTTTTTCATAGTGATGGGTTTTGCCATATCTTGAGTTTCTAGACGAATTTTTGTCTAAAAATATCTAAGAAGGTGAATCTTTGTGTTAAAAAGCTATACATCAAAGTTTCACAGCATTTGGACATTGGGTTTGTGAGATATGAAGAATTTAGTACTCGGGTGTTTGTAAACAAGGGTTTAAAATTACTGTTAGGATTTTTACAATATCTAAAGATCGATAAAGAATCAACAGTTGAAATTTGTTGTGCTAACTAATAAGAGCACATCAGTATTTTATGTGAAATTTTAGTGGATTTGAACGGTTAGATTAAGAGTTATAGGTTAATAAAGTTCAAGAAAAAATTCCCTTCCTATGGATGAATGAAGGTTTAGGGTATTTTGATATAGTTGACTGTTTTTGTGAAATAAGGCTTATGTATTGGGTGTAATAGCCCTAAAAGAAAAACTTTTATATAAATTTTGAGGGTTTTATTATTTTGGATCTTGATTGAGTATTTAGTTGCAGCCAAAAGCCCAGTGCTTTCTTGAGGCAGATTCTCTCTACCACGACACTGTGATAAAATCCATAGAAATACAAGACCAAGGTTGTTTTGGTACAAGTAATGGTTGGAGAAGTCTATAAGGTTGATGACAAGGAGTTTTTGATCTTGAACAAATGTCACATGATTGTACAAGCTCTTTAATAATCTTCTATATCTGAGGCTACCAAAAATCTGTTATATATTAGCTCTAAAGTCTTATTATATCCAAAATGATTTGCTGTAAGGATGTTGTGACAAGCTTCTAGAACATGTAGTCATTGTCATATCGCATTTATATCCAGTATGTAAAAATATTATATTTTTTATTTATTTTTGTTATCTATATGTGAGTCTTAGAGGCTATTTTGGAAGGTATTTTAAAGGAAGGATTTATTTTAGCTACTTAATTAGTAAATTAGGATAGCTATTTATTTTGTTCTTATCTTTTTTTTTACCTTAGAGTAGATTCTTTTGTAATTGAAAGAAAAGTAAAGGCTATTTTATCTTTTTTGTTGATTTTGAGGTAATATGGTTTCTTATAAGGGATAAGAAAGAAGAGTATGGGATAAATAAGGCTTATCCAATAGGATTTTGGCTACCCATGTGGGCATGGCATGGACTGATGTGGAGGAAAAGAGGAGGATACTCCTCTTGCTGGAACTAGGATTTTAATTTTGGAATATGTAATTTTTGGAGAGAGATAGATCCAAGGGTACTAAAGCTTTTATAATGACATTAAAAAGATGTATTTTTCAAGTTGTGAGGATTCCAAAACCTACTCACTTGCTTATTTTGGAGTCATGAGTAAAAAGTTACGCTTGTTTTAGTAGAGTGAGGTCTTCTGTTGTTGAGAAGTGAAGGCAAAAACTTTGAGTTGCTACTGCAAGTTTGATTTTGATTCTTTCTTGGTGAAATTTGTAAAGAGTGTGGAAAATTTTACTAGCTTTCTATCAAGCTATTTTTCAAAGCATTTAGAGTTGGAAAGAAAAAAATTTAAACTTGAGAGTAGAAAAGGGTCTGTTGCCATCTGATAAAGAGGGATAGAGACTTTGTTTAACTACCCGAGTTGGTCAATCTCTTCAATCTTTTTGATATTTTAAATTCTTATAGTAGCTTGTTTAAGCTTTTAATGAGAATAAAAATCAATGTATTTGGAGCTTCTATCAGAATTTTATGAGCTGTGAAGTGGCAAAAGGGTAAATTGTCACTACGGTTTGAGGGGTAGTTTCAACTAGCCATAAAATCTGAAGTTTGAAAGGTATATATGCGAGATTTGAATATAAGTTAGATGATGTAATGAGCCTTTCAAAAAGCTATTGCATGTCCAATTTAGAGAAGGAAAGTGATCACAACAAAAGCTGAAGTAAGAAGAGCTTTGCTATCTTTGTAGTTTGCTGGAAATTTTTAGTACCTCCTTGAATTAGCCATAACTTTTAAATGGTAAGACATCTATTGGTGAAATTATGATAAATTTTACAATGTATTATTAGCTTTCTATAAACTATAAGTATGCTTGATTTGACATTTGGATGAATTTTTAGTGATTTATATAATTTCAGCTAGTTGTATAACTTGTATTCCTCATGTGCGATTGAATTTTGTGATATACTTGAATATATATATACTCTATTTATATGTATTATACAAATATAGATACTTATATTTATTTTAAATATTCATATATTTATTTTATAAATATTATATAAAATATTTGTATAAATATTTATATAAGTATTATATAAAAGATTATACTTTATATTTATACAAGTTTTATACAAATATTATACAAAGGATTATATTTTATGTTTATATAAGTTTTGTATAAGTATAATATAAATATAATATGGAAGCTTGAATAAGTATTATGTAAGTATACAATATACTTGCATGGCTTCCTCTTATGTTCTTTGTTAGTTGTAGTAGGAGCTAGGAACCTGGTATTTTTCTAAGGTGGATTCTCTCTATCCGACATTGTAGTGTGCCTTTTGGAATATATAGGCGGCCTTTGAAATAGAGTAGATCATTTTTGAATTTAAACTTGGAAGTATCATGAGACTTAGATGAATTATTCTTAATCTCATGGATAAGAAAGTCTGAAGACATTCTTGATTGGATTTGCTTGACAAAAGTTGAATCAACAGTCAATGTTGATTTTATTGGTCAAAGATGAAATTGATCCGACTTCAAGAGGATTTTTTTTTAGTGATAAAAAGAACGTTGTCGTATGACGTGGCCTTCTATCTAGGAATACACTAGGTACCTAGCTGTGGAGAGTTTATTTGAAATTTGATGGAAAAATCCAATAGGTCATTTGTCCTCAATAAAAAAGACAAATAATACAAAAATCTTGCAAAAAAGAAGTTATATATGTAAACCTTCTTGTATTCAAGTAAGTTTGTACAAAAAAGGTTCAAATTTCCACAAAAACCCTTCAAAACTTTATTCACTTGCAACGACCTATTTCTTATTAAACTTTAGAGTCCAATAACTCTTGATTCAACCATTTAGTTTCTATAAAATTTAGTTCAAAGTGTAGATAATTCTCTTAAGTTTCATCACAAGAAAGAATCAACCATAAATTCATTTTTGATCATCTGATATCTCAAAATCCCTAGTAGGTGCTTAAAACCCTAGCTCAGAGACACCCGAGCACTATTTTCCTTATATCTCACAAATCCAAAATCCTACTGCCACAAAATTTTTGTACATAGTCTTGTGACATAAGCATATACACTCTTAAAAATTTTGAGCCAAAAATATATCAAATTACCTAAGATATAGTTCAAAATGTAACCACTATGTAAGCAGGTCACTTACTACCCTTAAGTTTGTAAGCACTAACTTCAACTCCCAATATCTCCTTGACCCTAGCTTGGATTTTATCAAGCCGTACATAGAAAGTGTAGCTGTTAAAGTGTTCTTTCCAACCCCAGTCGCCAATCCTTGATTACGTTTTGTATGCGTGAGTTATACTCAAAAGAGTGACAGTAGGTCTAAAATCAACACCTTAACTTTGGGCGCCTATAACTTCTTCATAAAAAGTGCAAATCACACAAAATTTGCACCTAAACCAGATCCAAAAACCTAAACCTTATGATCCTAGCCTTTGATATTCGACTCCCTCCAAAAAACAAACCCTAATTCCTAATAAACCCTCGGGCAGCCTCCTTAAAGCCCATTGGGCATGATTTTTGGCCAATTAGAATAGAGATTTCTATCATCCACCTCTATTCATCTACATGGATGGCCAAACTATCCTTTTTACACTAAAAACCCTTTTCTAATCCTTCTTCTTATAAGATTTACATACTTGGTGCTTTAAGCACCAAATAAAAGAAATAAATAAGATCTTAAGGATCACCAATGTCGAACATAGGTGACTTAAGATATATACAAGTTACTATCAATATAAAATTAACTTCAAAAGTCACTACAAAAAAGAAAATAAGGTTGTATAAATCTTAATAATAATCCTTTCAATAAATCCTTTCTAAACTAGCAACCTAATCATATCCTATAACCAATAAAATCTATTGATATGACTTTCATTTACCTAAATAGTAAATTGTACATTAAATATACATATACAATTTTTTCACATAGTAGCCAAACTACAATACGACAACATCTAGAAAGGGCACTGGACAGACCTTGTTGTTTTCTTAGCCGATAGGTAATAATAAACTCAAATTTTGATAAAGACATGCTCCAATGAATCTCATGACGATTCAACACATATGCTAATATGAAATACTCAAGGTTCTTATGATCCATATATATGGTGATTTGATTAGAAGCGCCTTCTAAATAGTGACGCTATTCTTAAAAAGAATTCACAATTGTAAAAAGTTTTTTATTATGGATTTTGTAGTTGATTTTTGCTGCTAAAAATTTCTTGGAATAAAAAGCTATTGGGTGGAATTTGTCATCTGCTCTCATTTGTGATAATACCATCTTCAAAGCAAAGTTTGATATGTCTGTTTTTATAAAAAATACCTTAGAAAAGTCAATGCGATACAAGATTGGTGTAGAAGTAAAAGCTATCTTTAAAGATTCAGATGATGCTTCTATTTTTTTGCTCCACTCAAATTTGTCCTTACAAATTAAGCGTGTAAGTAGAGCTATAACTTGTAAAAAGCTCTTGATAAAGATTCAATAGTAATTGGCAAAGCCCAAAAATCATTGTACATCTCATACTATTTTTGAAATCTTCCAATCCATGATTCTCTAGACTTTCTTCGGATCCATATTGAGACCATCATTTGAAATGATGTATTCTAAAAAATCAACTTAAGTAGTGTCAAATACACACTTTTCCATCTTGGCATATAATCCCGTATCTTTAAGTTATTGTAATACATGATAAACATGAAGCTTATGTTTTTCTATATTTTTAAAATAGATTAGAATGTCATCTAAATAATAGACAACAAAATCATCAAGAAATTCACAAAATACGTCATTCATAAGATGTTGTAAAGCAACAAGTGTATTTGTAAGTCCAAAAAGTATGACATTATATTCAAAATATCTATACGTTGTTCAAAATATAGTCTTCTATTCATCACCTTCTTTGATGCGCACTAAGTTGTATGCTCTTCTTAGATCTAATTTTATATAGATCTTAGCTTAGTTCAGTTGATCAAGAAATTCAAATATCAAAGATAGAAGATATCTATTTTTGATGGTAATCTTATTGAGTCCTTGATAATCTACACACATCCATAGTGATCCATCTTTCTTCTTTAGAAATAAGATGGGAGCTCCTATTGGGGATTTTGAATGGCATATGAAATTCTTAGCCAAGTTCTCATCAATATATTTCTTGAATTTAGCTAATTCATTTTGAGATAGAGTATAGATCAGTCCAAATGGAGGCTAAGTTCCCTCTTTGAGATCAATTAAGTAATCATATCGACGATGCTCTAGAAGAATGTCTACATTCTTTTTCTCAAAAATGTCTTGATAATCTTGATATTGGCTTGGAATGCCACTTGAAGTTCTTCCACCATCAGAAATGGGTGTAGCATAAATAGCAAAAAATGATCTTTCTGTTGTTTCATTCATAAAAGCTTTTGCGCCTATAAGTACGGATTTTACTATACTAGGCTTATAATTTGTTACTTAATTTACAAGACTCTTATTAATGCTTTGAAAAAAATTAAGTCTATGAGAAATCCAATCTATTTGAGGATTATATTTTTTTAATCATGATAAATCTAAAATGATTGGATTAGAAGGAGATTTAATCATATTAAAGATTATACAACTATTATGACCATCTATTATTACATTCATAGGAAGGATTTAATAAATAATATTTTCAAAAGATAATAGACAACCATCTATGACTTCTACATATACAGATTTAGTTTTTTGTACTAAAGGTATTCTATGACTTTTAACATATTTTTTTATCTAAAAAACACGTTGAGGCTCATTAATCTACTAAGGTAGAGGCTTTGTGATTTTTAGATCTTAAATAGACATCTATTCTAAGACAAGGAGAGGATTTTGAAGAGAGGATAGGACCTTTACTAGAAATTGTACAAGATTCTAACTGCACGGTGTTGTGTTGCAGCACGTTTATATAGTGAAAGATATAGATAAGAGCAATTTATATTTAATACTTGATTATCTTAGTTCAATAGGAACTTAAAATACTTAAGAAAAGGGTTATGGAAGCCTCTTAGATTATTTTCTTGTTTTAATAGCTAACAGATAAAAGTTAGTTGTTAAAGTTTTCTTCTAGGCTATACAAATTTTTTTTCTGATTTTGAAAAGCCATAAGTTAATTAGAATAGGATAGAAAAGAAAAATAGTTATTATGGTTGATATTAGGATTAAGTTGAAAATAGGATTTAACTTAAAAGTCCTTAAATTTAGTTGAATTGATACCCAAGGAAAGACCGGATATGAGACAGGATTGAAATTAGACCTCCAAGGACAAAAATGACGGCCGAAGACAAGGGACAGGGAACATTTAAAGATCGGCAATTAGAGTTGGATAGCTAGCTTGAAAGGGGTTCCAAGAGCATTTAGCTTGCAACCATAGGATTTTGGAAGACTTAGCAATCGCTATTCAAAGTCAGGGTTTGTATTGGTGGTTTGGATTTTTACATAAGACAATGATGGCTTACATTGTTGAGTGATTTGTAAAATTTGTGAAGCACCTATAGTTCAAAATTTGATATTGTGTGGATTGTTGGATGTGCTAAGTGTATACAAAGTTTTGTATTAATCTAGTAATGCAATCAGGAGATATTTGAGTTTTGATACAAAGGGTTGTCGGAAGTTGGCAGTTTAGGGCTGGATAGGGTTTCTGTGATAACTAAAGATCCACTAATTGGATCAACGTAATTTTTGGTATGTTGATAGAAGACTTGTAGATTGAGCTACAAACCAAGTTTGAGCTGAAGTTAACGGTGAAAGAAGGAGAAATCACCACTGGAATTTCTGCATCAATCTTCAAGTTGGCAGCCAAGCGTCATTAGTGTGCTTTTTGGGCGTTTTCTTGCAATCTGTAAGTTGGATTGGATTAAGTTTTTCTAAGCATATAAAAGGCTTATACTAGCATGTGTGTGCAAAATTTCACACTAAATAGACGGTTCAATTAAAAATTATAGCTTGTTGAAGCTCACTAATTAGATTTAGGACTTATAAACAAAAATAAAAATTACTTAATTATAAAGGAAATAAGGTAATTGGGGTATATGTAAGATTGATTTTACTAAGAGGAGTGTTTTTAAACACTTTTGAATTGAAGCTCGAATTATATTCCTTATATATGGGTAAAACCTATTAGGATTTCTTGAGTATTTGTAAACAGTACTTTACCTTCTATAGTCAAGTGCCCGGTGCATTCCCAACCGAGACAACACGTAATACGACAATGGTCCCTATTGTAGCTGGACAAATTCATTTTCTAATATATTATCTTTTTTAACAGTTGTATTTCTTATCTTGTGGTTGCATTGTTTCTTTGGACAATGTTGAGCAGTGTGCTTAGGTTCTCTACAATATAAATATAATCTTTCTTGACAACAACAAGTCTTTTCTTGTTTACTAAGAGATTTAAAACATATCATATCAATTTATATATCTTTTACTTTTGAATGTACGTATTGAAAAGATATTGATGTTGCTATTGTATTGTAGTAAGGTTGGGGCTTCCTTGTGTGGCTCTCTAATTGAAATTCAAAAAATTAATTGTCATACTTTACAACAAAATCAATTGCTTGGCTCAATGTTTGAAGATTGGATAAGTTGAGCATCAATTTCTTCACCTCATATTATAATTCATAGAAAAATTGGCTAATAAGTGCAGTATTATTTCACTTGGTGTCAATTACTAATTATCAAAATTGTAAAGCATATAATATCATTGATTGATTGTCTTGTTGCAAGATATTGATCTTATTAGTTGTGACAGGAATTATATCATTTTTTCCATACATAGATTGAAACTTCACTAAAAATGCCTCCAAATTATCCATTATTGGATCATGTCATTTAAAAAAGGATAAAAATCATAATAAAGTAGAATCTGGCAGTAGTGTTTCAATAAATCTGAGTTATGACCCATGGGTTGGATAATTTTGGGATTAAAGTTCAATTACCAATTGTAATTGATTGATGAATCATTGAAATTTAGATCTAATGCCATTAAACTTCTCCAAAAAATTAATTTTTGGTTCTTTAATGCTTGAATGGTGTTTAATCGTAGGTGAAGTAGAATGGCTTGAAGCAACTTCAATCATCTCTATATCTTTACTTCTTGCTAATCTTGTTGCTCATTGTGGTGGTACATTGAGTTGATGCATTGCAAGCATTAGTTTTCTTATTTGCTCTTGCATTTGTACCACTACACTTTTCATCTCACCAAGCTCTGCCATGATACCACAATAGAAAAAAAAAAAAAAAAAATCTACTTTCACTACAAAATAAAACACTCAAGAACAAAAAAAATAAATTCTAAGAACAATGTTAATTTAGAATTGGATAATCTACAACTTCTAATATATTTATATCTTATCAAGATAAATGGATAATCCACTCTTAATCAAGAAGAGACAAAGCTCTGATATTGTAACTTCACTCTTATCAATCTATCAAGGATACGAACTAAAATTGATGCATAAGTTAGTAAAAACTATGTCAAAAGAAAATAATAAGATAGAAATAAAGAAGTATGTATATTCAAGAAGAAATTGGAATGGCGATTGCCAAAGATTAGAAAATATATGAGACTCTTGAATTAGACTAGAAGCAAGAAAAGAATTAGCAAGAGTGAAAAAGGCTTCACTCTTGTCTCTATAAATACTATTTATCTAAAAATTACGTGGCGACATTCTATAGGATCTCATACACATGTCTAATTTGTAAGACACATGTCAAACTTGTAATACAAGTTTCTCACATGTGCGCCACGTACTTAACTTATTCTACAAGCTACTAACATGTGTAATATATGGCTAACTTGTTCCACAAGCTACCAATATGTGCGACATGTGGCTAGCTTGTTAACTAAGTTTTTAACCTATCAATCACCTATAAATATGTATAAAGGTGATTCCATATCTATGAAACTTCAAGAAAACTTCTCTAAAAGATATTATCAAGTTAATTTATTTTTATCTATTTCTATCAATCTATATTAACTAAATAATTATTGGAATAAATTTTATGTTTGTGACAGTACGTTAAAAACTTGGCGAACAAGTTAGCTACATGTTGCACATGTTGGTAGTTTGTGGAATAAGCTAAGTACGTGGTGTACATATGAAAAACTTATTTTATAAGTTTGATACATGTCTTGTAAATTAGACATGTATTGGAGATCTTATAGAATGCCGCCACAAAATTCTTAGATAGATAGTATATATAGAAATAAGAATGAAACCTTCTTTACTCTTGTCAATGTCTTTTTTGTTTTTAGTCTTATTTCAAAAATCTCTAATCTTCTTGTCTTTGGTAATAGCCATTTTAGTTTTAATATTATTCCATTTTCTAATAACTTTTTATTCATTCAAGTGATACAATAGTGTAATGATATTTTGTTTTTTTATAATCTATATCCTTGACAATTAGATAAGAATGAAGAATCATTGTTCTTATTTTTGTGTTAAAGAAGTGAGTGGATTATCCAAATTCTATTGTTGTATTTGAAGGTTGCGGACTACTTACCTTTAAACTAATATTTTTTGCTCTTTAAGCTTGATTTTTTTGAAAAGAGAGTGAATTATCTCTCTTTGTAGAAATTCTAATTTATTATTAGAGGTTACAAATTATCCTCCTGTAGTTTGAATTGTAAAGTTATTAAGTTATCTAAGATAGAAGGAAAGATCATGGATGCTACATTTAGTAGAAGTAAAAATAGATTTACAACTATTGCAGATTTTTAGGAGCTTGTCAATATTCTTAAAGTGGAAATTTCACAAATCACTAATATTAATTATAGAAGCACTATTCCTACATCTATGGAAGTCCAGAGCCTACACCAAAAAATTATACAGTTGAAGGAAGCAAATAAATTGGCCTCACAAGCAAATTGAAGAAACCTTGCTTGTACAAGCATGAAGGAGGCAAAAATTAGTATTATCAAGGACATGGATTATAAAAGAATAGAATATCAATACACTCTTATGTCACTTAAAAGAATATAAAATCTCTTATAGATGAAATAATATTAAAATTAGAATAGCTATTACCAAAAATAAGAAGATTAGAGACTCTTGAAACAAGACTAAGAATAAAAAAGGTGTTAATAAGAGTAAAGAAGGCTTCATTCTTATTTCTATATATATTATTTGCTTAAGAGCTATATGACAACATTCTATAGGACCTCCAACATGTATCCAATTTATTAAACATGTGTCAAACTTGGAAGATAAGTTTTCCATATGTATGCCACGTACTTAGTTTATTCTACAAGCTACCAATATATGCAACATGTGGCTAATTTATTGGCCAAATTTCTAATCTATCAATTATTTATAGTCATATATAAAGATAAAATTGTATCTATGAAGCTTCTAGGAAGCTTTTCTATAAGATATTATCAAATTAACCTACTTCTACCTACTTCTATGTATCCATATTAATTAATTAAGTATTGAGATAAATCTTATATTCATGACATTATCTCCCTTTCTAAGGACAAGTTCCACAAAGAGCGGCAATTATATATTGAAGAAGTCTAAGATGCGCCAAATTATATTTGCTATATAGTTTGATCTTTACTCTCTTTGAAGGTAGTTGATAGGTTATCTTAGCCATTAATAATATCCCATATTAGGGCAAGAAAATCACCTTGATATTTGATCATTGTTGAGGCCTTCATAACTTCCTTCAAAGAAAAATTTTGGAATACCATTAAGAGTAGCTTCTATCTTTAAAAGTATTATTAAACACTAAGAATCTTTTCTAAGATTTTGATACCAAATAAATTATATTTCTCTATTAATCCAAGGAAGAACATATCGTTTTTGAAGATCTTCATTTCTATTTTATCATCTTGAAGGTTGTGATAGTCATATATCTCATCTAATAAATCAACACATAATAGCTCTTGAGCTAAATTTTTTGGTCATTGATTCTCTATTTTTTTGGTACAAAAAAATTCAAAAAAATAATAAATAATGATATAAAATAACACGAAACCTTTATTGAACCTGCTTGGTTTTATAGCAAAGATTTTTTTGACTTTTCATGTTCATTTTGATAGATGTCATTGATGAAATGCATTAACTTTTGTTGATGCATTTGCTAAATTCATAGATGGCTCTCATATATATTTATTAATATTATATCTATGCCAATATGTAAGATACTTCAGTTGATTTTAATGCCATCTTGAATCTAAGATTTCTTCCACTTCAAATTCTTCATTGTTGTTTACTTCTACAAGATGTGGTGGCATTTATTTTTTTCTTTGTATATCTACTATCTTATATGGATCAAATAATAATACGTGGAATACAAGATGGATTTTTATGGATTTAAGTTGGTATAATTGTAAGACATTTAGATTAATCTATTTACAAATCAAGAATGGTTCAAGCCTATAATTATCTAGCTTGTCATAAAGACGACTAGTCATAATATTATGACACAGTAATCATATCTTATTGTCCATGTAGAATTGATGTTGTTCTTTACAATAAACATCTGTATTGATCTTTTATCATTCTTTAGTTTCTTCTAATTGTAACTTTATTATTACATATAGCTTTGACAATCAATTTGCTAAATCTTTTGCTACAAGATTATCAACTTTTGAAAAGTCAAAAATATCAAATCATGGATGATAATCATAATTGGCAAAAAATTCAATTTATTGAATAAAAAATATATATGAAATTATTATAAATAAACTCTATTAATGGCAAAAGAATTATCTAATCATCTTAATGATAGTTGATAATATATTTCAAATATTGCTCTAAAACTTGATTTATCCATTTTTTTTGTCCATCAATTTGAGGGTGAAAAGCCAAAGATAGTTTTATATCCATCTTCAATATTATAAAAAGAGTTCTTTTAAATCTTGATACAAATTGTATCCTTCTATCTGATACAATATTCCTTGATAATCTATAATAGCGATGTCATATTATATGTTGTCATGTTTGGAAATGTGCCAAGCCCTAGGCTGTGGAGGATAAAGATGTGATTCACATATATCCAAGAATCTTTAATAGGTTTCATCCATATAAAAAGAATATGATTGAATATCAATACAAGAGTGCTTAAGTTAATACAAAGTGCTTAAAAATATTCTTCTTGATAACTTCATCTACATATAAAATCCAATTGCTTTATTGCTTGTCATAATCAAGCAATTAAGATTTCTCTTTACAAGTCTTAACCTTATTTAGTAAACTTCAATAAGCTATAAATCTTAATTTGACCATCAATTTAGTATAAAATTTTGCACATAAATATAAATATAAGTCTTTTGTATGCTTGGAAAGTTTTAGTCCAACCCAACTTACAAATTGTTGAGAATTAATCAAAAATTACATTGATGTCACTTGGCCGCCAACTTGGAAGTAGATGTAGATATCCTAGTAATAATTTCTCCTTCTCCAATTATTAACTTCAGTTAAAAATTAGCATGTAACTTGCCCTTCAAGTCTTCTAACACTATGCCAAATTTCACCTTAATTTCATTAATAGATCTTTAGATATTACAGAATTCCAAATAATCCTAAATTGCCAGTTTCTACTACCTCTTCATACTAAAGATCATGTAAATCTCAATTGCATTATTAGATTGTTACAAATTTTTATCAACTCTTAACACACTTAATCATTCATATATTGTCAAATTTGCAATTGTAGATGTCACTTCAATTACATTTAATAGCTAAAAGTGCTAGTCCTAATTCTATTGCATTAAAACTTAATCTTAAATACAAACCTTGACTTTAGATAGTAATTTCTAAGTCCTCTCAAATCCTTAGAAACAAATGTAACGTCCTTCAATCAAACTTAAAGCTAGCTCTCAAATCTATAGAAACAAATGTAACGTCCTTCAATCAAACTTGAAGCTAGCTCTCAAATCCTAGTTGCCGATCTCCAAATGACATGACCCCCTGCCCTTGGTGGTTGTTTTTGTAGCTAGAGGTTTGATTTTGACCTTGTCTCATACACGGTCGATCCTTGGATATCAATCCAACTTATTCTAAGGATTTTTAAACTTAACTCTATGCTCAATTTAATCCTAGTATCAACCATATTAACTATTTACCTTCTCTATCATATTTTTATTAACTTATGGCTTTTTAAAAGTAATAACAAAGTTTGTACAACCTAGAAGAAAAATTTAATAATTAACTTTTATCTATTAGCTATTAAAATAAGAAAATAATCTAAGAGGCTTTTATAAATCTTTTTTTAAGTATCTTAAGTTCCTATTGAAATAAGATAATTAAGTATTAAATAGAAATTATTCTTATTCATACTTTTCACTATATAAACATGTTACAATATGATAGCGATCAATATTATCAAGAAAGAATTTAATTATTTCTTCAGTTGTGATAGATTTTGTATACATTACAAAATGTGCCATCTTTTTGAAATAATCTACAATCACAAATATAGAATCATATGATCTTAAATTTAAAAGATCCATGATAAAATCTATAGAAATAAAAGACCAAGGTTGTTTTGGTATAGACAATGGTTGGAAATGTTTGTAAGATCAATGACAAGGAGTTTTTGATCTTGAACAAATGTTGTATAATTATATAAATTCTTTAACAGCCTTCCATATTTGAGACCATTAAAAATCTCTTGATATTAGTTTCAAAGTCTTGTTATATCAAAAATATCCTATTACAGGGAAATTGTGAAGAGCTTCAAAAGTAAGTAGTCATGCTTCATCTTTTGCATCATATAGGTATTTTTCAAAATAAAATAGATTGTTCTTGAATTTAAACTTGGAAGTATCATAAAACTTAGATGAATTTTCTTTAATATCATAAAGAAGAGAATGTGAAGACATACTTGAATGGACTTGCTTAAAAAAAATTGAATCAATAGTCAATGTTGATTTCATTGCTCAAAGATGAAATTGCTTTGGATTCAAGAGGATTGTTTTTTATTGAGAAAAAGTTGAATCTCCTTCTTTTGATATAAGATAAGAATGTCTAGAAAAGACATCAAATAGATCTTGTTGTTTTTTTCACTGATAAGTGATAATGAAATTGAATCTTAACAAAGATATATTCCAATAAATTTGGTGATGATTGAACATGCATGCTAACATAATATATTTGAGATTTTTATGATCCATATACGTGGTCATTGGACTAAAAGCATCTTCTAGATAATAACGTCATTCTTGAAAAGAATCCATAATTATAAGAAGTTCTTTATTATGGATTTTATAATTGATCTTTGTTATTAAAAATTTCTTAAAATCAAAAGTTACTAGGTGGAATTTATTATTTGCTTCTATTTGTGACAATATTGTACCCAATGCAAATTTTGATGCATCTGTTTCTATAAAAAATGCCTTGAAAAAGTCGATGCAATATAAAATTGGTGCAAAAATAAAAACTATCTTCAAAGCTTCAAATGATGCTTTTGCTTCTTTATTCTATTCAAGTTTGTTCTTGCAAGTTAAATATTGTTATGTAATAATATGGCCATTAAGAAAAAGAAGAAAGAAATGATTATAATATATAAGAATTCAAATAAAAAGATTTTAGCAAGTTATCTTGAAATTATAGATAATAGACAAGAAAGTAAAAAAAAGTTAAAAAGGCTATTGTTACCTTTTTATAGAAGAGGCTTCTATTTACTTTTTATAGCCATAATTAAGACAAAATAAAATAAATCAAAAAAATAATAATATAGATATCTTTAGGAAGGAGTTATAAATTGGTTTTAGCAAATTTCACCTCAAAATTCTCAAAGTTGATATTAAAAGAGGACCAGTTGTGATCCTGGATCAAAATCAAACCCTGAGATACAAAACCATGTGCTTATGACAAATTAGAGGTTCCTTTATAGATTGGAGAGTTGGATTAGTGAGTAGACTTGAGAAGATATATTTGAATGTTGATTTTGAGTGATTTGGAGAGAAATTGGCTTTGTAAGAGCTTTGTAAAGTCAAGGTTGTATTAATGACTTGGATTTTGTGAAGTAAAGAGGAGTTTATGAATTTCGGCATTCCGTGAGTTTAATTATAGATCTATATGTGAAAATTTAAAAGTTTGTGATTGTAATTGTGATTAATACATATTATAAGTTTGAACTTGATCAAATAGTTTAATTAGGAGTTATTAAAGTTCAAGAGGATTGAGGTCTTAGAAATTGGGATTTGCAGGTCAGTGATGGATTCTTTGATATTTTGCAATCTATTAGTTGGATTGAGGTAAGAATTTTTTATATAGATAGTAGATTAGATTTTATATCCATATATTAACTTTGAAAGCAATTAAATGGTGCAAAAAAAAGATATTTGTGGTAGGAGTTTGGCATCAAGATTAGAGAAGGAGTACAACTTATATCAGAGTAGAAATTCAAGTTTAACTTCTATTTGGTAAGTTGGATCTTCTTCAATTTTTTTGTGTATATTGTCAATTAAGTTTTTGAATAGTATGCAAAATTTGGGCTAAGATCAACACTTAGATCATAAACCATTGAGATTTTAATTTGCTTTAGGATTTGTTAAGATTGTTAGGATTGTTAAAACTTGTTAGGATTTGGTTAGGATTTGTTAAGATTTGATTAGGATTTAATTAAAATTTGAATAGGATTTGAATAGAATTTGATAAGGATTTGATTAGAATTTGAATAGGATTTGACTAGGATTTGTTTAGGATTTGACTAAGATTTGACTAGGGATTGATTAAGATTTGACTAGGATTTGCTTAGAATTTGACTAGGATTCAACTAGAATTTGATTAAAGTTTGAATAGAATTTTATTAAAGTTTTTTCAAAATTTCTATTTATAATATTTTAAAAGATTTTTAGTTTTATTATTTTTCTTTAGCTTATATTAATATTTCCTAAAGATTTTTTTTATTATTTCTTTATGACTTTTTCAGAAGTTTCTTAGGATTTTTGTATTCTTATATAATTTATTAAAAATCTAATTGAATTTTTAATAATTGGACATATTTGTTAGTTTTTAATTACAAATTTAATTTAATTCTATTAGAAGTATTAGGACTTATTATTAAAAATTCTCTTTTATCTTCTATAACCAAATACCTAACACATTTTCAAGGAAGACTTCTTGACATACAATTGTATATAAGTGGAGTTGCAACTTGAAAAAAATTCTTGATAAAGATTTGATAATAATTGAAAAATTCCAAAAAATATTATACATTCTTTATTATTTTTGGAATCTTCTAATCCTTGATTATCAGGACTTTTTTAAGATCCATCTTGAGACCATCATCTGAAATGATGTATTCTAAAAAGTCAATTTAAGTAGTATGAAATATACACTTTTTTATCTTAAAATATAATCATGCATCTCTAAGTTTTTGTAATACATGACAAATATGAAGTTCATATTCTTTTATGTTTTTAGAGTAGATCAAAATATCATCTAAATAGCAGACAACAAAATCATCGAGAAATTCATAAAAATATCATTCATAAGATGTTGAAAAGCAATTGGTGCATTTATAAGTTCAAAAGGCATAACATTATATTTGAAATGTCTATACCTAGTTCAAAATATAGTCTTCCATTCATCACTTTTTTTTATGCAAACCAAATTGTATATTCTTTATAGATCTATTTTTATATAGATCTTTGTTTAGTTGAATTGATCAAAAAGTCCTAAAAGAAAAGATAAGAGATACTTATTCTTGATAATAATCTTGTTAAGTCCTTAATAATCTTATTAAATTCTTAATAATCTTATTAAGTCCTTGATAATCTATGCACATCTGCAACTATCAGTCTTTTTTCTTCACAAATAAGACAGAAGCTGATGTTAGAGATTTTGAATGGCGTATGAAATTCTTAGCCAAGTTCTTATCAATATATTCTTTCAATGCAATCAACTTGTTTTGTGATAAATTATAGATTGATTCAAATAGAGGTTGAACTTTATCTTGAAGATTGATTGAACAATCATAAAATTGATGCTTTAGAAGAATATCTGCATTCTTCTTTTTAAGAACATCTTAAAAGTCTTGATACTAGCTAGGAATATCACTTATAGTCTTTTCAACATCCAAAATAGATGTGGCATATATAATAAAAGATGATCCTTCTTTTATCACATGTATAAAAGCTTTTATATATATCAATAAGGATTTGGATGTACTAGAATTATGTATGTCTACTTAACTAACGGATTTTTGGATTAAACTACAAGAAAAATCAAGATTATAAGAAGTCCAATCTATTTGAGGATTATATTTTTTTAACCACGATAATCCTAAAATAATTAGGTTGGACGGAGATCTAATTACATTAAATATTACTATGCTATTATATCCCTTAGTTGCTATATCTAAAGGAGCAATCTCATGGATATCTCCAAAAGATAACAAACAACCATATATGACTTCTATGTGTACAAATTTAGTTTTCTTGATTGGAGATATTTCTTATTTTTTGACAAAATCTTCATCTATGAAATAAGTTGAGGCTCTTGAATCTAATAAGACAAGGACTTTGTAATTTTTAGATCCTAACCACAACATATGCTATAAAATTTTATAACCTTGCTTGCAATGTGGAGTGGAACAACAAAGCCCTTATCAATCAATTTTATTATGGATTGAAAGATAATGCCAAAGATTTGTTATTAACAATATCAAAAGCAAACTCCTTAAAATAATTTATTGTTCAAGTCATTAAATACAACAATCAATTATTTGAAAGGCATTTTGAACATAGATTTGGTTAAAAAAAAATAAGTCAATTGATGACAGCAATTCCTAAGTTTTCAAAAATTGATTTAACTAAGCCAAATTCAATACAAACTGATACAGTATGTTTTAAATCTCTCACTGAATAGAAAAAGACTTGACATCAAAATAGAGGACGATAATCGTCTTAGAATAGGCAAAGATTGTAAAAGTCCATAAGGATGATGTTGAGGATTTTTGGATCTTGAATAGATGTTGCAAGAGAGCACAAAGTCCTTCATTGGCTTCCACATTTGGGGCCATTAAAAATCTTCAAAAATAAGTTCCAAGGTCTTTTTAAATTCAATGTTACCCACAGCGGGAAAGTCATGGCGAGATTGAAGAATGCGTAGTCGTGTTGGTCCTTCTAAGATATACAAACATTCTTCAAAGTATAGAAGGTCTTCCTCAAATTTGAACTTTTCAGCATTTTTTTTTTAAGCAATGCTTGACATAAGGGCCAAAGCATCATTAGTGGTAGTAGCACGTACCTCATTGAGGAAACTAGGCTTGATAGGTGCCAATGTAATAGTGGCAAAAAGGCAAAATTGTTCCAATTTCAACAAAATTGTATATTGTTGATCAAACGTTGCCTCTTCTAACCTTGGTTTAAGGTTCGCTCCAAAAAAATCTCCGAGAGAAGCTATAAGGGAATTTCGCAATACTAAAAGGGATTTGAATTGGAAATCTTTGAAAAAATCTTTGAAAAAATCTTTGAAAGAATCCTAAAATAATCAAGGATTTTATACAAAGAATCTCCAAAAGAATCTGTGAAAAAATCTCAAGATATCAAAGGAATTTTAAATTGAAAATCTTCAAAAGAATCTATGAAAAAATCTCAAAATACCAAAGGAGTTTTAAATTAGAAATCTTTGAAAGAATCTTTAAGAAAATCTTAAGATAATCAAGGATTTTGAATTGGAAATCTTTGAGGTAATCTCAAGGGCCAAAAAGGATTTGAATTGGAAATCTATGAAAGAATCTATAAGAGAATCTATAAAAGAATCTTTGAAAGAATGTCAAAGACCAAAAGAAGTTTGAATTGGAAATCTATAAAAGAATATTTGAAGGAATCTTAGGATATCAAAAGAGATTTGAATTAAAAATATTTAAAAGAATCTTTAAAAGAATCTTTGAAGGAATCTCACGGGCTAAAGGGAATTTGAATTGAAAATCTATGAAAGAATATTTGAAGAAATTTTAGAGGCCAAAATAGATTTGAATTGGAAATCTGTGAAAGAATCTTTAAAAGAATCTCAAGATACCAAAAGAAATTTGAATTAGGAATCTTTGAAAAAATCTTTGAGGGAATTTCAGAGGCCAAAATGGATTTGAATTGGAAATCTATGAAAGAATCTTTAAAGAAATCTCAAGATACCAAAGAGGATTTAAATTTAAAATCTTTAAAAGAATCTTTGATAGAATCTCAAGGTACCAAAAGAGATTTGAATTGAAAATCTTTGAGAGAATCTTTAAAAAAATCTTAAGGGCCAAAGGAGATTTGAATTAGAAATCTACGTGGGAATCTCAGGATATTAAAAGAATTTTGAATAGAAAATCTCCAAAAAATTCTATGAGAGAATCTCAAGGTACCAAAAGAGTTTTAAATTGGAAGTCTTTAAAGGAATCTTTAAAGAAATCTTAAGATAATCAAAGATTTTGAATTGGAAGTCTTTGAGGAAATCTCAAGGATTAAAGAAGATTTGAATTGGAAATCTATGAGAAATTTTTTGAAAGAATTTCAAAGAATAAAAAGAGATTTCAATTAAAAATCTTTGAAAGAATATTTGAAAAAATCTTTAAAAAAATCTCAGGGTATAAAAGGGATTTTGAATTGAAAATCTACAAGGAAATTTCAAGATACATAGAGAGTTTTGAACAAAGAATCTTAAAAAATCAAAAGAATTTTAGACCAAGGAATCAAAAAGATTTTAGACTAGAGAATCTTTGAATATTTTAGATAAATCAAAGAGAATTTTGACTAAAGAATCTTGAAAAGAA
Organism: Physcomitrellopsis africana; assembly: GCA_036785485.1. Lineage (NCBI taxonomy): Eukaryota > Viridiplantae > Streptophyta > Bryopsida > Funariales > Funariaceae > Physcomitrellopsis > Physcomitrellopsis africana. The sequence continues at coordinate 345,282 of JAWRVF010000107.1, read as the reverse complement.
TAAAAAAGATAAATAAACAGGGTATTTTGAAAGAAATCATAAGAATATAAATAGAGATATTTCACTAGTTTTTTTTATTTTATTTAATAGGCAGCCAAGATCCTAACGATTATTTGAAGAAGGTTCTCTCCTACACGACAATAGTTGGTGCTTCCATTGAGAGATTCTTCAAGGCTATTAAGTATTAATAAAATGGAAGAAACAAGAAGATCTGGAAATGCTGTGGAGATGTTGAAGGCATTTTTAAAATATATGGAGAAGCAATCACAATAACAATCAAAGATACAATATATGCAAATAGAAGAAAAAAATGCTTCTAAGGCTCTACAGTCTATTATCAATCAAGCAGAGAGATTCAAAGGAAGAAATATATCCAGATATCTCAAAATCTATGTGGGTGAAATAAAAATATATCAAATTTTACATAGAAGGATGTGTTTGAATTTTATACTTGCTTGCATTTTTGAAGTTAAAGAAAGAGTCAAGGGCTTATAAACTCTTGGAATGATTATGAAGAAATTTTAAGGAAAGAGTTTCTTGAAGATGATTTAAAAAAGATGACCAAGAGAACATTCTTGGAATGGATAGAACAACAACTTGGGAAGCAAATGGATCCTAAAGAATTGCTTGGAGAATTTGAAAGGAAATATTTCTAGCTTCCTATAAGAGATAGGCAGTTGCTTGATGACAAGAAGAAGGAGTTTTTTCCACAAGAAATTGATGGAAATTTATAAGATAAGTTGTTTCTACTTCTAATTAATAGAAGTGGCAAAAGAAGCCTTACTAATAATTGGAAACAAGTTAAGAAAGCTATAGGGACAATCATGGAGCAATAGAGGATAAAGGCTAAAAAAAATATAATTGTGGAGTCAAGAATAGCTCTTATTTCTATCCCAATAGCTCCAATGATTCCTATTGATTCAGTATTAGTTCCAAAAAAGGGTATTCTTGATAAAACTCTTGAAGATTTGAAGAAATGAGTAATCTTCTTCAAGAAAGGCAAGATAAGACTTACTGGAGTTGGAGAACCTATTGAATTAAATTTTGATAAGAGTGGAATGAAGAAACTTATGCAAGGCCACATTAGAAGTTCTAGTAGTGTATCTACAATTAAAAAAGCAAGTACATACCTTGTTATTATGGAAATAAAAAATATAGGGATTTCTACAATTCCTAACAAAGAAATTATGCTTAGAAGTGCACACTTTATTAGGGAGAAGACTAGATGGAGTGATCCAATTGATACTACAAGTATTAAAGCTTACTTAGAAGTTAATGAAGAGAAAGAAGATTTTCAGAAGGCTACTATTGAAGTTAAAAGGGATATGATTGCAAAAGAGACGAGAACAGAGGAGCCCAATAACAAGAGGCAGAACCAAAGGTTGATGGATAAAAATCAAGAAAAATAAATTACCACTTCAATGGAATTAAGGCCTTTTTTTCCCTATCCAGGTAAAAACACCGCATTACCTAAAGAAAAATAGAAGAAGAGAAATGAAAAAGAAGTTCAAAGAAGGATAAGATTAAAAATCTAATATTTAAATTGAAATCGGATATTGAATCCTCTGTTGATATGAAAGGTATTATTGAAAATATGATTTTAGATGCCAAAATTGAATTTTTTTTTAAGAAGGTTCTTAGTATAGTCAAGAAAGAATTTCATGAACTCATCATTGATATCATTAAGAAGAAGAGGCAGATGACATCTGAAACAATGATGATAAAGGCTTTGACAGATACAAAAGATATAGAAGAAAAAAAAGAAATATAAGTATTTGTCTTGTCTTGTGATAGCAAAGAAATGATTGTACAAAATCAGAGGTGTGAAAATTCTTGTATTGATGATATGAATGTATTTGAAATTAAAAAGAAACTTAACAAGAAAAAAGAGATTAAGGAATCTAATGCCTCTGGTACTTGCATTAATAAGATGCATATGAAAGAGGTTAATGTAATTGGATGTGGAGTGGAGAAGGTCAAGAGTAAAAGATGTCAGTAAGTGAAGGCCTTAATTTGTAAATATGAAAGGACAAGAGTTGAAGAGAAGCCTAAATTTTTTTATATATATTGAGCAAGGGCTACTATAGAAGCCAAGGTGAGGATTGAAGATTGTAAAGGAACCTATCTAGCATTAGTTGATCGTGGATCTGAGATCAATATAATGTCTAACAGCGTTGATGAAAAGGAAATGTGGCATATTAACATCAACCATGGATGGGTAATAAAGGCTGCAAATAATCAGAGAGGTGAACTATATAGAGCATGTCTGGCAAATAGGATAAGAATTAGAGATGTGGAGGTGGAACAAAACTTCTTTGTACAAGAACTTGTTGCCTATCCTATGATTTTGGGATAGCCATACATTATAGCTATAAGAATGGAGACTAAGGTGCTGAATGATGGCTCACATTATGCAAGGATCAAAAGTTGTGATGGAAAGAGGTCAATACAATTTTTGACTGTAATGACCAATAATGAAAGAAACAGGAAACAATTAGAAGAAACTTCTTTAAAAATTAGTTATGATTTTTTGGACTTTTGAGGAGCATACTTGAAGATGGAGAGTCCAATGATGTAGATAAGTCCTCTAATTTTATACTTTCTAATATAGATAGATTTGAAAATGGATTTTTGGATTATACAAATTTTGGAGTTTTGAAGTTTTTAAGAATTAAGAAGTTGGATTATAAATATCAAAGATATATAAAAAAAAATCAAAAAAAGCTAAAAAAATATAAATTTGATTTCAAGTGATGAATTTATTTTTAGAGTGATTGATAAAAAAGATTTAGAAGAAGATTTGAATAGTATTTTAAAGAGCTTGAAAAATTTGGTATTTAGAGAAGGTTTAGATGAATATGAAGGAATATTTATGAATTTATATTCAAAAGAATTGTATGAGGTAATTAGAGAATCTACTTCCAAGCTGAAGACAATCAAAGATTGTAGAATTGAATAAAAAGCAAGGATTAATATCAAGTATAAGATAGTGGCTAAAAAGATAAAACCAATTGCTACTCAATTACCTCTTGATACTTTAGAGCATATTGAAAAAGAAATAAGAGAACCAAGTCTTAGGAAATCAAGAAGAATTGATTACAAGTTTATTTGAAAATCATTGGATAAGTTAAAAATTGGAAGAAGTGAATTCCTAATTAAAAAAAAAAAGGTGAAGTTTTTGGAGATGATATCTAAATATGGTAAGGTTTTTGCCCTTGTACCAGAAGAAATTGGTTGTATTGATCCAAGTGTGGTTGTACTAATGGTTATTTTTACTATGCCTCATGTATCATGGAATTTGAAGCCAATTTTTGTATCGAGAGCTCTATTTCCAAAATTGGTAGATTTATTAGAAAAAAAAAAGTGAGAATGGAGATCTTTGAACCTTCTATTGTACTTTATTCCAACCGTTGGTTTATTATACTTAAAAAGTCTAGAACATTAAGGTTTATTCAAGATATGCAACCAGCTAACAAAGTTACCATAAAAAACGTGGATATTGGGCTAATTGTCGATAAGGTAGTTGAGGCATTTGAAGGCCACTGTATCTATTCTATTGGAGATTTATATTTGGGATATGATTAATTTCAATTAATTAAAGAAAGTAGGGATATTACTATAATAAAGACTCCATTGGAATTAGTGCATGTGTATACTTTACTACAGGGCGCTACTAACTCTGTGGCACATATACAAAGTGTCATGAACCAAATTTTAAAAGATTATATTCCAGATAAGATGATGATTTTTTTTTTTGGATGATATTTTGATTAAGGATTGTAGGATTGAAAACATGGATACAAAATTAGATGAAGATGGATATAAGATATTTGTAAAGAAATACACTGATGATATTGAGTACATATTGGCCAGACTTAAAGAGATAAACTTAACTTTATTTCTTGAAAAATCAAGTTTTAGAATTGATGAGATAATTATTGTCAGGCATTTATGTGGCTCATATAGAAAAAAACCTAATCCAAAGAAGATTGATACAATTTCAAGTATGAAGCCATGCAAGAATACAAATAAGGTAAGAAGATTCTTGGGAGCTTGTGGGTTTTATCATATTTAGATACCTTATTTTGGTTACATAGTAGAATTTTTATATAAGTTATTGAGAAAGGATAAGAGATTTTCTTGGGAACAAGAGCAAGATGAAGCCATGAAAGAACTAAAGGTAGTTTTAAAATTACTACTAGTATTAAGGCATGTAGATTATCAATGTGGGAGACTGGTGATTGTAATTGTAGATACAAGCCCAATAGCCATTGGATGGGTTGTTGGATAAGATGACAATGAGGATAACAAATTTTCTATCAGATTTGGAGCCAAAATTATTACTGGGAGGCAAAGAGCTTATCCTCAAGTTAAAAGAGAATTGTGGGATATTTTAACTATCTTAAAGATAGAAAGAAATTATCTAATTTGGACAGATATAGTTCTGGAGACAGATTGTTTACTTGTACTAGGTATGATTTCAAACTGTTCGACTCCAAATATTACTATGTTAAGATAAATAGTATATATCAAATCTATGAATCCTATTTTAGCATATATTTTTGAAAAGAAGAACTATGTTGCAAATATGTTATTTAGAACAAGATATTCCTATGAAAAAAAATGTTTGCTTATGACAAGGATGAAAGGATTGAAATGGATTATACATATGTAATGGGAATAAAAAATCTTATTGGTGAAATCTTACCTTTCAATATAGATTTGTATGAGGGCAAATTATGGAACATTGATTTATAATTGAATACTTTAAAAAAGGGAGAAGGTTGGACTGGAAAATATTTTAAAGACATTAGATATTAAGCTTACAGATATATTTTAAAGAAAGGAGTCTTGTGGAAGAGATCTAAAAAAATGGATAGAATTGCTTTGAAAGTTATTGATGATGTTGAGACTAAGCATCAAGTTTTAAGAAAATTTCATGATACATTATAGGCTAGACTTAGGGGAATATGGACTACCTTCACCAAAATTAAAGAAAGGTATTAGTAGAAAGGTATGCACAAAGATGTAGAAGAATTTATGAATTCATGTTTAGAGTGTCAATTGCAATCAAAGATTACATACAGAGATGGTTTGTATCCTACTTATCCATCTAGTATACACTTTCAATGGATATTAGACTTGGTTGTTATGCCAGCTGGCATATGGGATATGAAGTATTTGGTTTTGGCACGTGAAGAGTTATTAAATTATGTAGAAGGAAAAGCTTTAAGAAGTATATCCACAAAATTAGTCTATAGATTTATTTTGGAAGATATAATATATCGTTATAGAAATATTGAAAGAATGAGGGCAGACAGGGGTGAACTAGATGTAGCAAGAGCTCATCAGTTCTTTAAAAGATACGGAGTCCAATTGAAGCTAACTACAGCCTACAATCCAGAAGCTAATAGAAAGATTGAGAGAGGGCATCCTCCAATTATTTAGGCTTTGATCAAGGCATGCTCAGGTAAAGCTAAACTCTGATTTAAATTACTATCATTTGCCTTATGGACAAATAGAACCACACATAGCTTTGTTGCACGCTATATGCCAATAGAGTTGATAATAGGACAGAAACCTATGATGCCAACTAAGGAGAGTGTGCCTAATTGGATGTTCTTGGCTTGGGAGGATAACATTGACATGGAAAGGTTATTAGAATTTCAAACCAAACAATTTAAGAGATTACTTGAGGATCACCAAAGGGCTATTGAGAAATTAAAAGATGCAAGGTTACAAATCAAGATAAAGTTTGATAAAACATACAAGTTAAGACCAAATCCTATTCAAACTAGTGATTGGATACTTGTATTTGATAACACATTAGATTATCAACATACTGCTTTAAGAAATTTTTCTAGAAGATGGTTTGGATTATATATAATAACTGAGGTATTTGATAATGTGATCTATTCTTTGAGAGAATTAAATGGGACACCACTGAGGTCTAGAGTTATTGAGAAACGAGTTAAGTTATTCAAAAAAAGAAATGGCCAAATTTATATTAGAAATATCTAAAAATTAGAAGCTCAAGAATTAGATCAAGAATCACTATTAGAGGAAGATTGGAAAGAAGAAGAATCGGAAGCAAATAAGAATGAAGAGGAATAGGGTGGCGTATACCAGAGGATGAGTAGATTTAGGGGAGGTGGATGTTATACTGCACTTGCAGCAAGTGTATCAAAATCAAATAGATATATATAAAAACTACAGTGTGAATAAGGATAAAATAGAACTAATTCCAAAATTACAGTGTGAATAGGATTAATAAGGAGCTAGTTTTAAAATTATAGTGTGAACAGGGATAAAATAGAATTAATTCTAAAACTAAAATATAAACAAGGATAGAATAGAACTAATTCCAAAGCTATAATGTGAATAAAGAGAAAATCTTAAGATTTTAGGATATCAAATAAAGAATCTTAAGATTTTAAGATATCAATTATAAAATCTTAAGATTCTAAGATATCAATTAAAAAATCTCAAGATTCTAAGATATCAATTGGAAAATCTTAGGATTATGGAATATCTTAGATCTGCGTATCAATCGGATATCAAGCAAGTATCAGGCAAGTATTAGCTTACACCGGGTATTATTTGGATATTGACTAAGCCCTCTATTTAAATCCTTTTAGGATTGAAATAAAACATTTTTCTTCTTTCATCTTTGTCTGGATTTTGAATGGATTTATTTTGCTCCGAGAGAATCTTCGAGGAAATCTGTAAGAGAATTTCAAGGTACCAAAAGGGATTTGAATTGGAAATCTTTGAAGAAATCTTTGATAAAAATTTTAAAGAAATCTTAGGATAATCAAGGATTTTATACAAAGAATCTCTGAAGGAATCGCTGAAGAAATCTCAAAGTACAAAAAAAAATTTAAATTAAATTTTTTTGAAGGAATCTTAAAATAATCAAGGTTTTTCAATTGGAAATCTTTGAAGGAATCTTTAAAAGAATCTCAAGGGCCAAAAGAGATTTGAATTAAAAATCTATAAAAGAATCTTTGAAAGAATCTCAAGATACTAAAAAAAATTTGAATTAGAAATCTATAAAAGAATCTTTGAAGGAATCTCAAGATATCAAAGGAGGTTTGAATTGGAAATCTTTTAGGAAATCTTTGAAAAAATCTCAAGGGCCAAAGGAGGTTTGAATTAGGAATCTATGAGAGAATCTCAAAATACCAAAGAAATTTTGAATAGAAAATCTCCAAAGAAATCTTTGAAGGAATCTTAAGATAATTAAAGATTTTATATAGGAAATCTCTAAAAGAATCTATGAAAGAATTTCAAAGTATCAAAAGAGTTTTAAACTAGAAATCTTTAAAGGAATCTTTAAGAAAATCTTAAAATAATCAAGGATTTTGAATTAGAAATCTTTGAAAGAATCTTTGAAAGAATCTCAGGGGCCAAAGGAGATTTGAATTAAAAATCTATAGAAGAATCTTTGAAAGAATCTTAAGATATAAAAAGAACTTTGAATTAGGAATCTTTAAGAGAATCTCAAGATACAGAAAGGATTTTGAATTGGAAATCTGCAAGAGAATCTTGAGATACAAAGAAAATTTTGAACAAGAAATCTTAGGGAATCAAAAGGATTTTAGACTAGAGAATCAAAAGAATTTTAGACCAAGGAATTTTTAAACATCTTAGATGAATCAAAGGGAGTTTTGACCAAAGAATCTTTGAAGGAATAAAAATGATAGATAAACAGGGTATTTTTGAAAGAAATCATAAGGATATAAATATAGATATCTTATCAATCTTATTTTTCTTTGCTTAATAGACAGCCAAGATCCTAGCAATTTCTTGAAGAAGGCTTTTTCCTACACAATGATAATATAATGCTCGGATCTTAATTATTGCCCACCAAGCCTTATCATGTTCTTCAAATGCTTCCATGAAAACTTCAAAGTTGCTCAAAATTGGTGATCTTTTTTCAAATTGGGGAACAAACCATGATAGTGCTTGTCTCGTAAGCAAAGTGCCAACCAATCCAACTCGTGATTCTTCTGTCAGATAAGTATCAAGTTGTAGAACTGTTATCAATTGAATTTGATTGACAAACCCTCGGAACTTTGAACACATATTATCATATTTCTCCAGAAGACTAACTCGAGGCTCCTTATGTTATTAAATAGGTGGATTTTTTTGATATATCATAGGTAGTATTGCATCCTCAAGTGTAGAAGTTAGAGGTGGATGTAGTCTAGATTGTGATACTCCAATTGTTGGATCATTACAAAGTTTTACAACAACTCCTTCAATCTCCGTAGTCTTAGTAGATAAAGTAATAAAAGCATTTATAATGGCATTTAACTTAGACTCAAAAGATTCAGTCATACTAATATCTTGACCTCTAACAATTCTAAGAGAAAGAAGAAATGAATCTATAAGAAGGCAATATCAATTTAGAGGAGGATAATCCATAACTTCTAAAAATACTTTAAGACCTTCAAAGAGAGGGGTGATCCACTCTCTCACAAGAGAAATAAAGCTCCAATATTATGATGAAAAAAATATCAATTTAGAGGAGGATAATCTACAACCTCTAAAACGTTGATATGCCTTTGAATAGAGGGATAATCTTCTCTCTAATAAGAAGGATCAAACTTTGATATTGAAGATGAAGTCAGTCTCGACAAACTATCAAGGACACAAGAGTACAAAACAAGAGACTTGAAATTAGGACAAGGTTTCCAAAAGAAACCAACAAGAACTTCAATTAAACAGATGAATACACGAATAACACCAAAAAAGGTGAGTTTGAACTTCAAAAGATGTATTGTTGAGATTGAAGAACTCTTCAGTCTCAATTCTTATATATATACTCTTGTCTAGGAGGCTTCTTGAGTGGCTACCATCAAACTAAGAAGCTTCTCAAGTAGCTTCTATCAATTGGAAAGCTTCTTGAATTCCTTCCACTAACTAGGAAACTTCTCAACTGGCTTTCACCAACTAAGAAGCTTCTCAACCGACTTTAATTAATTCAAGAAGCTTCTAAAATATTCTAGAAGGTTTTATGAACCTCCAAAGTATATGTCCTTAACAACTATATGCAACAATGAAGGCACAATTAAAAAAAATCAAGAATGACAAAATATCAATACAAATGTTTATTGTAAGACACAACCTCAATTCCACATGGACAATAAGGTATAACTACTTTGTCATAATATTAAGACTAATTGTCCTTTTGACAAGCTAGATAATTATAGGCTTGAACCATTCTTGATTTGTGAAAAGATTAATCCAATTGTCTTTTAATTATATCTACTAAAATTCATAAAAACTCATCTTGTATTCTACATGTTATTATTTGAATCATACAAGACAGTGGATATACAAGGAAGAAAATAAATGCCACCACCTCTTGTAGAAGTAGACAACAATGAAGAATTTGAGGTGGAAGAGGTCTTAAATTCTAGACGGTATTAGAATTAGCTGGAATATCTTATATATTGGTGCAGATACAATTTTAATGAATGTACATAGGAGCCATCTAAGAATCTAATAAATGCATAAGAAAAAGTTAATACATTTCATCAATGACATCCATCAAAGCAAAAATGAAGAATTAAGAAAACCTTTCAAAGATCAGAATATGTTGCAAGCAAAATTAGCCACATCCTAAATTTTATTAACATGTAATTACCGCTCCTTATAGAATTCATTCCTTAAAGGGGAGATAATGTTGTAGACATAAGATTTATCTCAATAATTATCTAATTAATATGGATAGGTAGAAGTAAATAAAAATAAATTAATTTGATAATATTTTATAATAAAACTTTCTAAAATCTTTATAGACATGGATTCATCTTTATACATGTCTTCAGGTGATTGATAGATTAGAAACTAGGCCAACAAGTTAGCTATGTGACGTATATGTTGGTAGCTTGTGGAACAAGCTAAATATGTGGCACACATATTAAAAACTTGTCTTGCAAATTGGACACATGTTAGAGGTCCTATAGAATGCCACCATGTATCACGGACATAGAATATAGATTAGAAGTCTAAACAAAAAGTTCAATAAGAACTGGCAAGAAATAGGTTAATCAGATGAATACAAGACCAACACTAGAAAGGTATCATGGACTTTAAATATAGACTAGAAATTCAAACAAAAACTTCAAGAAGAATTGGCAAGAAATAAGTTAATCAGATGAATATAAGACCAACACCGGAGAGGTTAGCTAGAACTCCAAGAGATGTGTAACTCTTGAAAAGCCTCTTGTGCTCGGATATTCCACTCAGGCTTGTCTTTTGATGTCAACCGTATTAATGGAGTTACGGTTTGTAAGTAATTTTTGATTAAAATGTGATAGAAGTTGGCAAATTCAAGAAAATATTGCACGTCCCATATCGTCTTTGGTATTGCCCAATCTGATACTGCTTGAACCTTCTTTTGATCCATCAACAATCTTTTATTCAAAATAATATAACCAAAAAATTTCACCTTGGGTTGATGGAATATGTATTTTTTTAACTTGGCATATAATTCCGTATCTCAAAGTTTTTGTAATATCAACTTCACATGATGTTCATATTCTTGAACATTCTTGGAATAGATCAAAATGTCATCAAGGTAACAAACAACAAATTTGTCTAAATACTCTTGAAAAACATCATTCATCAAATGTTGAAATATAGCTGATACATTGGTCAATCCAAAAGGCATGACATTATATTCAAAATGTCCATACCTCATCCAAAATGCTATCTTCCATTCATCTCCTACCTTTATTTGTACAAGATTGTAAGTTCCACGAAGATCTATCTTGGTATATATTTTGGCTTTACCAAGTTGCTCCAAAAGTCCAGATATTAGTAATAATAGATATCGATTCTTCACAGTAATCTTGTTCAGGCCTCGATAATCTACGCACATTCATAATGAGTCATCTTTCTTCTTCACAAAGAGGATAGGTGCACCTGCTGGAGATTTAGAATGCCGAATGAAATTCTTCTTAAGATTCTTTTCAATGTAATCCTTCAATGCTGAGAGCTCGTCTTGTGATAAATTATAGATTGGGCCAAATGGTCGTTGTGCTCCTTCTTGGAGATCTATAGCACAATCGTACGGTTGATGCTCTGGTAGCATGTCAGCATTCTTCTTTTCAAAGACGTCCTTGAATTCTTCATACTGCTCCGAAATAACCAAAGTCAGAGTTGCATCTTTTCGAGTTGGCGTTGCAAAGATCACAAGAGGTGTATTATGCTTGGCTTCCTTCATGAAGGCCCTAGCACGTATGAACAAGGGTTTGTTTCTAGACATTATCTTGGCAAGTTCCACCTTTAAGGGTTTTATTGAAAATGTTACTTTCCACAATCTCTAATTTATCAATGGGTTATATTTATCAAGCTAGAATAGTCCCAAAATGACTGGATATGAAGAGGTCTTAATAATATTAAAAACAATATTACTTTCATGATTTTCAAGATGTACCTTCAATGGTTAGTTTCATGAGTAACATTGCCAGAAGACAAAGGTTGGCCGTCTATGACTTCTACATGGACAAGCTTTGGTTTCTTCATAAGAGGAAATTTGTGAAACTTGGCAAACTCTTCATCTAAAAAGCAAGCAAACGCTTTTGAGTCTAATAGAGCATTGGTTTGTATTTTTTGAATACCAATAAATAAAGGCACTATAAAGCAATGAGAAGGTTGAGTTCAAAGAAAGGGACCTTGATTAATTTGGAGTGTTGAAATGTCCAGCCGCATGGTGTGAGGATAAAATTCACTCCTCAATTCAAATTATAAGGTGGCCTCAATTAAAAGTTGCTTATAAATTGTGGTGTGAAGTATAAGGAGCAATAAACAACAATGAAGGAGAAGAACAACACAAAACAAGTAAAATATGTGCAATTAAATAATTGCATACTATAAAACTAGTCACAATCTGTTCACTAGATTTTCACCTAGTAAAAAGTAAAAGTAAAAATAAAAGATTATATTTTCAAGTAGGTAATTTTTTTATCTTTCCAATGATATAAAAAACATATAAATCTAAGTTACTATGCATAAATTATGATAATTCAAAATTAGAAGGTAAAAAATAAAAAAAATTAAATAGAAATTTTTACCTCAAGGATAATTTGTTACAAGATCATGGATTCGAACCTCACCAAGGCTCACAAGTAGTATATATGGGTGTCCTAGAGGGGCCACGAGGCCTTAGTCTTATCCTCCTATGTACATCAAAGGTGCCACAACCCATATGGGACTTGTGCACCTCCCTTCTTACAAGGACTACACTAGCTGCTGGTCCTCCTATTTTATACTAGTAGAACTAATAATTTTGCATTTTTGACTTCACCATGGTGTTCAAAAACACCCTATTAGTCTAGGATTCTTGCATGGCCTTCAAATCTTGCTCCATTTCTTCATAATGGCTCCCAAGGTGGTAAAACTGATTTTTACCAAAGTCTTCAAAATTGCTCTAAAAATTCTAAATAAATTCTAAATAAATTCTAAATAAATTCTAAAAATCTTTATAATATTTCTAAGATGATAATATCAATTTAAGACTATTTTATTCTATCTTGGAAATTTTTTATAATAATAAAATCAATAAAAATCAACTCAAAATCCTATTTTCTACAAAAATAATTAAAAAGACATGAGATTTCTTTCTCATGCTTCTTCTACCTATTAAGTAATACTTATAGGTTTTTAATGAATAATACATATAGTTAGAAGGCCAATATAGACATTAGTCTCAATAACTAACTCTTAATACTTAATAATAAATAAAAATACTAAACCAACTAAAATAATTGCCTCCAAGACTTACTAAGATTCTATTTTTGTAACTTTTCTTTTAATAAGACTTTCATATTTATAAATACTTCTAAATTCTAATAAATACTTAAATAGTCAAAAAAACTCTCTAACCATTGTATTTATATAATTAAATGATTTAAGACTATATTTTTAACCAATCCACCAATTAAGATCCATTGGTGGAACTCACACACGGTCCCTATTATAGCTGGGCATCCTTGTTTTCTGGCATACTCATGCTCCTAAGTCTTATTATTTGAGGCGTTTGTTTTCTAGGATAAATTTTGGCTTTATGGCCTGCCTCTCCACAATATAAATACAAATTTTGCTCAAATCGTCGCTTCTTTTCTTCAATTGTGAGGGCCTTGAAGCATACCGTATTAATTTGCATGTCTTCTATTTCAGATTGAGCTTCCACACTCTTGATAGGAGCAACCGAATAGAATTGGTTTCCTCGTGGATACTATAGCTCTAGAATAATGGTCTTAATATCGTTGAAAAAGCCAATTGTCACACTTCACTGCTTGGCTGATTGCTTCCTTGAGTGTTTGAAGGTCGGATAGAGATAACAATAAATCCTTCTTGTCATCTCTGAGTTCCCAATAAAATTGACTCACCAGCACTTCTTCTTCCCAAGTTATATCACAAATAAGTTGTCTAAAGTCCGATGCATAAACAGATGTAGAGAGTGATCTTTGACGTAGAGAACAAATCTTGGTGGTTGTCCACCAAGCCTTATCATGCTCTCCAAATACCTCCTTGAATACTTTTAGAAAGGTCTCAAAATTACTCAAGATAGAAGACCTTTTCTCAAATAAGAGGGCCAATTAAGACAAAGCTTGTCCAATAAGCAATGTCTCTTCTAATCCAACTCGCGACTCCTCGGTTGAATAGTGTTTCGGTTGTAAGAATGTTACCAATCAAACTTGGTTTACAAAACCATGAAAGTTTGATCAAATACCATCAAACTTCTTTGGGAGATTGACTCGAGGCTCTTTATATTGTGGTGTAATCAAATTCTCACATTGAGATATAGATGGTAGTACTTCACTACCTAGAAGTAGTTGTATTGTAGTCTGAGCCACTCCCACTCTTGTAGCTCGAAGGGGCTTAGCAAAACTTCCTTTAATTTTAGCACTTCTAATCGCTAGAGCGTTAAGAGCATTAATGATCGCATCTAACTTTGACTCCAAAGATTCTACCATGTTAACGTCTTCTCTACCAGCCATGCTAAGTAAAGAAGAAGGAATCAATACTAGTTTAAAGGAAGATAATCCGCAATCTTTAAAACGCTCAAGTATCTCCAAGGACAGAGGTAGTCCACTCTCTACCTCAAAGAGTTAAGCTATGATATTGATAGAAGGGCAGTCTCGACAAACTCTCACGGATGTAGAATATAGACTAGAAGTCTAAATAAAAAATTCAATAAGAACTAGCAAGAAATAGGTTAATCAAATGAATACAAGATCAACACCAAAGAGGTGTCACGGATGTAGAATATAGACTAGAAATCTAAACAAGAAATTCAAGAAGAACTGGCAAGAAATAAGTTAATCAGATGAATACAAGACCAACACCAAAGAGGTGAGCTAGAGCTCCAAGAGATGTGTTGTCGAGACTGAAGAACTCTTCAGCCTCAATTCTAATATATACTCTTACTTAGGAAGCTTCTTAAGCAACTTCCACCAACTAGGGAGCTTTTCAAGCAACTTCCACCAACTAAGAAGCTTCTCTAGCAACTTCTACCAACTACGAAGCTTCTCAAATAACTTCTACCAACTAGGAAGCTTCTACCAACTAGGAAGCTTCTACCAATTAGGAAACTTCTCAAGCAATTTCTACCTATTTGGAAGATGCTAAAAGATTTTGGAAGATTTTAGAGAGTTCTAAGAACCTTCTAGAATGTTCTAAAAGGTTCTGATAAATATGTCCTTGATACCATGTAGTTCTTAGGTAGATAGTATATATAGAGATAAGAGTGAAGCCTTCTTCACTCTTGTCAACGCCTTTCTTGTTTTAAGTCTTATTTCAATAGTCTCTAGTCTTCTTGTCTTTGACAATAGCTATTCTAGTTTTAATATTATTCTATTTTATATTGATTTTCTATTCTTTCAAATGACACAAGAGTGTATTGACATTTTGTTCATTTATTATTCATGTCTTTAACACACTATAAAGACTATTTTTATATCAACATAAGCAAATTGATATTCAACAAGAGGAGCTATCACTTAGTGTTGATTTAAAATAAAAACATACTCTCTTCAAATTGAAGCTAAGTTTGGAGAAAAACTTTTAATCCACTAGATTTTAGATTTACTACATCTAAAATAATGGAATTCAAACTTTTAAGTCTTTCACATAATAAATTTCATCTTCTTTTTTCTAGTGATGTATATTACTAACTTGTATAGTTCCACTAATTGAATTGCTATTTTATGTGTGAAAAATCTAAAATTAATAATGTATACATTTGATTTTATTTATTAATTTTTTTAGCAATAAAGATCTTTTAATGACTTATAATAAGCATATGGCATATTTTTATATTTTTACTTATATTATTATAATACTATTATTTTTTATTTTTTATTTTTTATAAATATTAAATAATATTTTTAATTGATTAATCTTTGATAAACTATCTAATAATACTTTTAATATAAGTTTAATTTAAATATACATAATTAAATCTAATTCTTCTTCTATTACATTGTTTATTTTAAAAACAATTATTGCATAAAAAATTTAAAAAATATTAATATATAAAATCAAATATTATTAATTACACGTTCTTTTTTATTTTTTTAATACAATAATTATTAGTAAATAAATAATAATTAAAAATAAAAATAAAAATAATTCTTCCAAAATATTTTTTTATAATATTTGAAATCTTTGATAGTTTATAATTTATACCAAGATCTATTTTATTTATTCTTCAAAAACTAATTTAAACACTTTCAATTAAAATAATAAGATATTTAATAAGATTCATCAAAGATATGTATATATATATATATATATATATATATATATATGTATATATAATTTTTTTTCATAATTTTAAATATCAAGATGAAAAATTAATTAATAAAAATTATAAATATATCATATTGCTTGTAATAAAATTTTAAATGTTATCTTAGAAAAAATATTTATTCAATAATATTAAAGCATGATTTTAGAGTATTTGCATATGATTATAATCAATGAGTTTATTTTTTTCTTTTAGCCAAATCATAACATCAATTAAAATAATAAAAATATCTTGTTAAAATCCTTACCTTATAATTATAAGCCTGGTGGCAATTCATGGATAAAAGAAAAAATAGCTACATGTAATAGTAGCTATTTTTTTGGTTTTCTTATTTTTATTTTTATTTTTTATTTTAAAATATTACATAAATTCCAAAAATTATTCAATTTGATTTAGAACAATATATATACTATTGAAATAGGTTTAGCATGTAATACTTATTTGTCTTTGCCTTCAAGATATTTAATTATTTAAAATACTAGAAATATTTTATATATTGCAATAAATCAAAAAAATTGGATATAAATAAGATATTATTCATCCAAATAATATCTTGGGTTTTAATAGCTTAGATTAATTATGTACAAAAAACTACACAACAATGTTCTATCTAACTTAATATCTAAATTCAGATTGAAATGCACAAAAATGACCATTTTACACCTTAATAAATTTACAAGTGATAAATTTACAAAAACTATGATAAGACTAGAAGACCAATTCATCACAATTGAAAACCAAAGATCTAATTACTTCACTACATTTAAACATTTAATGTATTTTTTTAATTGCTATTTGATAACTAAAGGACCTTGGGTGTATACTAATTAAAAAAAATTGCCATTATACAAAATTACATATATTATTACAAATAATTAGAAGCTCATTGTAAAACAAACTTCTTCTAACAAAATTTCCATAATTGCAATTAATGATACATATATTTTACTTCTGAAAAGTCAGTTAAAAATTAATACATACATAGTGTACAAGTTATGGAGTTAAGAATTTGTAAGTATTCAATAATAGAGTTATATATATATATATATATATATATGTAAAAGCATGTTCTACAGAACACTTAATTAACATTTTAAGCACATATTATGTTTGAACACAATTGTAAAGTAAAACAGATGAAATGGAAGAAGAGATGAAGCATGTCTTGTTTTATTTTGTCACATTCAGTGATGTTCAAAGTAACAATACCAAACCAGATCCATATTATCACCAACAACCTTCCAGTTAATTATTTACAATAACATGTAAACGATGAAAGAATATTATTATAATTATTATTATTTTAAAAAAATTACACTTTGCAATGTGAATACTTTGTTTTTCTAAGATTCTCACCATAGAATTGAGAAATGAGCATCATTATTGCCATGAATTCCAAAAGCTTCGTAAACCGACTCCACATTCAATTTCAATAAAAATCAATGCTTCTATTTACCACAGACGATATGCAACAGTCCTATAGGAGCATACGTGTTGCTTATAGATTATTCAACTGTGAGCTGTTTTAATGGAACATCATTCAACGGGAGCAGGATGTGCCAATGCCAGAATGCAACACGATGGTCCCTTTACAAATACAAACCTCGGAACAGAAACCAGTCCGGATGATGTGCAAAAATCAGTGGCCTACTTCAAATCCTGATCACAACCTCTGCCTCGGTCTCTCCGTCAATCCGATATCAAATACAAAACAGGCAATGGTCGGATTGATCAAGCATTCATTCCTGGTTGGGTTGATCCTCGTCTGTGCGTAGCTCGGGGCTGTTGGACTGCTGCTCTTGAATGTTGCTGCCAGCTTCCTCTTTCAAGGCTTTTTGCTGCTGATCCCTCAGGGCGGGTTCAACGTTGGGGAAAGTCCCTGGAGGTCGTTCTAAAGGTTGTATGCTCAGAAGCTGCACTGAGTTGCCGATTGCGTCAGCCCATCCATAGTGAGGCTCGGCCCTGCATGGGTGCATCACCACACACTTGGATCAGTCACAACATAGACCAACACCGTCGTCTTATGAATCGTTCTCAACCCGCAGGAGGGTTGCAGTTCATGGTTTGGAGATCAGGTTGAGTGAGTGAGAATGGGGTGGGGAAGTAGGCCAGTGGGTGCAGCTCTTACTGGTAGTATGTGCCCTCTTCAACGATGTTGTCCCAGTTCTCGCCACTGGTGCTCCTTCCATATTTATGCACTTTCCTGTTGAAAAACCAGGCAACAACATGAGTCGGTCAACACGGTGATCTAAACTAATGCATGGTGAAAAGACAATGTGTAACCATTCAAATTTCACGTAGCAGCTAGCTGGAGTTGCAGAGAAGTTTCCCGAGTTATCTGTGAATTCTACATATTGATGTGCTTGTAGGCTGGGATTACGACGAGTTGAGCCACCCTTGTGTAGATCTAACGAGCCACGTAGAGATGAACAAAGTACTGTACAGAAAATTGTAAGTTTTAGCATCATTCATTGAAATTCAGAACCAGACGTTACCCGTTTCCGAAATGCTCCTCTCCCCACGTTCTCGACCAACCTGTAATCCAGTAAGACCGCGTCAGCTTGAACTGGTTGAGCGTTAACCAACAGGGTCAAATTCAACAAGCCATAAAGATGCTCTTCGAAGTTCCAATTGATTCGACATTTCCACAATGTCATGTTTATCCTGAGCGATCGTCTTAAGAATTGAGGTTCATAGATTTGGTCAAGACCCTACGTCACAACTGAAAGCAAAATAGTTTGGGCAATGCATGGGATAACCTTCATATCAGACTGTGCTACAACATGATTCACACGGTTCATCTTAAGAAATGGTTTTCTGAGTTAGCAACGACAATCGGAGGTTCTGTTCTCTCACCAGCTTGAGGTTAACGAGAGCACAGATACAACACCCTAATTCTGCGAATGCATAGTCCAGAAAACCATATAGCGAAGAGAATGCTGCTCATCGTCTGAATGATGCACAACAGCCATCTGGAGAACAATCTCTCGTTGTTCAATAGAAGTATTATACCTTTATCGTCATTATGCCAAGTCTCCCCTTGTCTTGTACCCACACCGTGGTCAAATTTCTCCTCCCATTTATCACCCCACTTTGTACCCGTGTCACTTTCTGCCCATTTGTCCGTCCTGCAGGATGCGTAAAGAGTCATCAAAATCATTCCGAATCCTCATGAACACTTGTGAACCCAGTGTCGGACAGTTGGACTAGCATAGTTTGAGACTCTATTTTATGTTACTAGGGCCAATCAATAAGAACATCCAGCAGGGATTCAATTCGAAAAGGAGATATGCCCACGTGGCTTTCCAATTGCATGCCAACACACCATTTCAAAACAGCGCCACGCCCATCATACTGCTCCTCCCATTTCTCCCACCATCCTTGGTCGTTCAATCGTCCATACTTATGTGCCCCTTTCTCTGACCAACCCTTTGCGTTGTATTTTTCCCACCTGAAGCAAAATAAGAACGCGAGATATGTAAAACTTGTTTACCAACAACGATAAGCAATATTGTTAAAAATAAATAAAAAATAGCAATTAAGAATTAAATACAAGCAAAAACATCTGAGGCTAACTGCATTTTAAGAAACATTGGAACAAAAAATATAGATCAGAACCCTACCACTTCTCAAACCAACCAGCCGAACCAGTCCCAGACTTAGCTTGCTTTTGGGCGCTTTTCTCAATCCTAGCCAGATTGCTGCCATTCAGATGGACTTATGGTTTAGTATCTTAAAAATCATTTGGAGGGCCGGTAAATTACTAGGTAAAAGAGGGGAAATAAATAAATAAATTATCTGTGTTAAAATGAATTCCAAAAAGATGAATGCATGTACTCCTTGATACGACATGACTTCATTGAATGATGGAAGTTACCTCAACTCATCAACCTTTAACACCTCTTGCCAAGTCTCCCACCAGGTGTCTCCTTGAGCGTTCTTACCTGATTTCTCAGCACCTGTTGTCAGAGGTCCCCCACTTTTGTTCCTCAGTCTCTATACGCACATGCTCCCAAACACAAAGATCCTGACACTACACTACATTATCACGATTCAAGATGATATTTACGCACAGAAATCTGTGCAGCTTAGTGACACCTGTGATGACAACTAAATAAAATTAGTGGACAATGGCGACTAGATATAAAACCCGACATACTGACCGATGCAGAAGACTCAAGAAAGCACATCATATCAAAGCGCTTGAGGCATTTTTACCGAGTTCCTTGTAACCTGTCCAATCGCTTTTCTCCCACCACTGCACCGTACAAAGTCAAGAAACAAATTCCATTTAGTCTCTAATCGTCATTTTTTAATAAAATTTATTTAAAATTTGTTTGGCTATGGTGTTTGTGAGGGGACAACATAACCAATATCACACACGTCTGCCTGGCAACACACTTTCGGACTAAAAATAGCACAGGAAAATAAAATAAAACTATGACACTAAAAGCAAAATAAAAGACAAACATGGACTCTCCCAACATCACAATACTAGGTAAATTGATCAAGTGACACACAGCTTCCTTCCACTCTGAGGAGCCATCTGCGCTACGACCCCCCATGACGGTCCAGCGACACCGGTAACCATTCTCGCCCAAATCCACGCCACTTTCACTATACCAACTGCTTCCATCTTCGTTGACCCCAGACTCACTCTTAACCTCTTTGTTCAAGTTAATTCCCCATTCCTTCTCACTCGCAATCCCTGTATCTGCAACCCGCGGAAGAAAAACAGACAAATAAAAAAACAGTGGTTTTTACAAACAATTTCTCAGAATACACAAACTCAGCAAACAGTAGACAGCCGACATCAAGTTGCAATGGCTTTGCAAACACATTCTTAGAGAGCTCTGGTCATACCTCTACGGAAAGATCATTTGAAAAAACAGAAGATTCAAACGATAAAACACCAAGGTTCTCTACTCCCTTCGAAAAGAAACTTCCTAAATCATAATTCACGTGATGTATCTCCAGCGATGCGAAATACAATCCAGTAACCCAACGTGATTGTGAAGAGGTACCTCTTTTGGGAGGTGTGTCACGGGGTTGCGGCATGCAACGAAGCTGCGTTTGACGTGATATAGACTCATCTTGCTCTCCTGGTTTTCTAGGTCTACACACCACCATTTGAAGACCCTTCAGAAATGGGTCCCCCCCCCCCCTCCCCCTCCCCCCACTAAACCCTGTTTTAGACAGTTTCACAGCACAATTTCAACGGTAACACAAAGATCTCTTCTAGTATACCATGTCTCCACATTTAGTCCTCTCACACGGCCCGGATAATTGCAGAGACAAATTCTCTGATGTAGTTCCCATGTTTTATGAAAATATATCAGCATTCAGACAATGTTCCTTCTATCCACATACATTTAGGTGAATGCTTCTGGCATTTTCTCCAGTCAAAACAATGAATCACGCCCAAGGATTTCTATTTTAGCAGCGTATAAAATATTAAAAAACAAAAAAGTTAAGATAAAATAATAATCTTCGATTGAACTGCGCTGATAATACCTAGCTGAGGCAAATGTCTGGGAGGGGTTGGGCACCCTTAGCGAAGTTCCATTAGATTTTTGAAAGTTGCATGTTGTTCTGTGATGCACGGATTTGGGCAATTGCTTAGTACGACTACTACTACTCCATCCGTCACCTGTCTCCCTCCGTAAATCCACATCATCAAGCTGCACACAATTATATGTGCATAGCAAAAAACCACAAAAAAATCGGTCAACATTGGTTCATTCACTACTTAACATCTTCTGGCAAATGTTTTTCAAATATGGAACAGCAACGGTGTACAGATTAATGCAGAAGGTCAGTCAGCCATGCAAGCATGAATCATACTTCAATTTACAACGGCTGCATCCATAAACGGAAACAAAGCTCATGTAGTAAACTAGGTTTTAGTAGAGCCAGGCGTCGAAATTGTGTAAGATTACTTCCGATTTGAAGGGACATAAAAACACTAAAGGTTACGACAGCATGGAACTTCGGTAGTAAAAATGAGAGTGGGAACCCAAACCTCGAATGAAGACAATGCACACGAGACTTGCAATGATTTCTGGTTCAGTGCAATAGACCTCGGTACTTTGAACGGTGCTGCTAACCCTACAATCCTACCAAAGAAATCCTGCCGGTCTTTCCTGATGTTCCAGGGTACGCAAAGCCCTCCTGTTCTCTTGAGACGAGTCCACACGCCATGTGAGGAAGATGTGGATCCAGGCTGCAGGTGCTGTTGATGTTTTGCATTGGAACTAGACCTCAACGACTGGGAGAGAGCGGTGACACTCCCGGAAAGCTTCACAGCCATCCAAACCCACCTCTATTGCGCCCCAGGTCTCTTACCACAAGCCAAGTATAATCCCTTCCTTTATCCCCACCTTCGAGAATGTCCTACTAATTAGTAAATCCATTGAATTCCTGACACCTGCTTAGAATCCTCTGCGGCGACTAGACAGAGAATGCTGGCATGTGCATCGATTCTCCCTCGCAATGCTAATGCCGATTGGAAACCTGGGAAACAACGGCATGAGCTAGGGTGGCAATTGACACAGTCACAGGCAATCAAACAAATGCCTACTCTACACCATCCGAGCCGCTCTCGAGCTCTGCCCAAAAGGACATGATCTACCAGCCAATAGCTCAGTGATTCCGATTAATCGCCAGCTCAAAAAACCGCTCCCGGAACAAATCTTCTATGAAAATCGAGACAATCCTCCTCCGCAGCGAGAGGCGCTTCTCCACCGACACAGGACCGCAAACCGCATGAATCGTTGCTACAGCAACCCCTGTCAATTCGTGCAACCAGCAAGCAAAAATACAAAAAACCCAGTTGCAAGATGAGGCGTTTACTATGCGGGTGCAATCCTACGTTTCGAGAGAGCCCAGTTCCAAAAAGGAAAGGAGAGATTTATGACGGCTACGAGAAGAAGGCGGTGAAGCTATGGTCGGGACTCATTTATACCGCAACCAAGCGCGCAGTGCTGAACGGGGCTTCTCACAAAGGTTTGTACGAAGGAAGGATGAACGTGGTGGGGGGATGAGAACACAGCTTACGTTGCATTGCAGCAGAGAATCCGATGTCTCGAGCCAAGACAGAATCTCGACGTTGTGTTGCCGGAAGTATTGGAGCCACTCATGAACTGCTACACATTCCGAGGCTCGCATCTGGCAAACCCCTTCGTCACCAATAAATCACGATTGCTTGGTTCTACGTGGACTCGCGTTTGAATTTCCCGATGTTGTTATTTTTTTGATCTCATCCAATCAAACAACCGTACGAATTCTGAAAAAGCCGGCGACCCACGTGGAATTTTCCAGGGTAAAATTTTTAGCGGCTTGTTGCTCCGAGCCGGAGATGTTTGTGGCGTTCGTTGGCCCGCGGGCACTGGTGGCTGTGGTTTCACCACATGTGACCGCGTGCGCCTGCCAACGTGGCGTTTGTGGCTGAGCTGTACTCAACCGGAACGGATGGAACGATGGAGGGAACGCGTTCACCACCTCTTGGCCGTCATTGAGCAATGCCAAGTCAGCTCCGAGGTGACGATAATAGCGCCACGTGCCATGCCACTTGGGAGGACCCCCTATCCCTCAACGGATAAACGGACCCCCCCGGGCCTTTCTTGTGGCTCAGCGCCGCCGTGCTTCCTGCTCTTTTGTCCATTTTCTGTCAGAACCCACATCTCGGAAGCAAATCTGTGCTGATCCACACCCCACTGCTTTCCAGATTGCGATCCACACGGGTTTTTGCTTCTTATATATCCCATCGGCGGCCAGTCAACCTAACAGAGCCCGTTCATATGTTGCTACAATCGAGCTTGTCGAATTGGCTCCGCGCAACTGAAGCTGACTGGTTAATTCCTGCTTCGTATCATAGGTGATGGACTGCCCTACCCAGTCCTTCCCAACGAATTCTAACAAGAGTCGTTCTTCGACAGAGAGAGCGAGAGCGAGAGAGGTTGATTGATGGTCGGTTGAGCAGATGTCTTCTCATGTTCCTTGAGAGTTTCGCAAGCAATATCCAAAAGTTGTAAGGGCCCACAGTCATCTGAATCCTTGTGAGTAGCCTTCTAACATTCGGCAATGAACTGGAAGTCCTGTGTCGCAGACTGAGAAACACCGTTAATTAAGAGACACTCGTTGGGATTAACGGTTGTAGCAGGACGTGTTCATGTGGGCAACGAAGAGAAAACTACAGGTAGCGATTGTTTCTGTGAGTGACATGTTTTATTTTCTTAAAAATAAGCTAAAAATAACTCAGGAATGCTGAAGAATGTAGGAAGGAAGGCGGGTGAACGTCGTGCGCCCGGGGTCTCGTGGTGCAGGTTCTGAATCCCTTCGGACACTTCTTGAGTGAGTCAGCGAACGCAACTTCTTTGAAGAAATAATGCAACTACAGTGTAATGGACGGAGTCAGCATGGCCTGACGAGAAAATTAGAGATTTCTTGCCTCGCCACTCAAACTCGCTATGGGTAAGTGTAGAAGCTTGTGTCACCCTTTCCTTTGATGATCCCCTTGCAAATCCAATAACTTGCAAATCTGTTATGGCCTTGCCACAACAATGTTCTGCAAAGGCTTAGAATGCCTGAGACTGTCTGCATGCATATCCGTAAACCGGCATCCAAAACGAGCTTGAAATACATGCATTTCGAAAAGGAAAGTCATCATACATTTCTACCAATGTCGGCAACTCCTATGTGGACCTGTCTTATGCTTTTGTTACTAACTAAATAATGAAACCCGCTCAGGTTCTTGAAATTTCTTCATTAAAATGTCGGAAGAAAGAGTTATGAAATGTCCGTCCAGTAAAGGCTTTCTAAATATATCAAGTAACGTTCGAATTGTGGGCATTGATGGACTACATTTTAAAGCTCAAAATGCGAACAATTTCAAATTACATTAACCAAGATAGTCTACATTTTCGACGCTTGGTCAACAATTCCCATACGCAATAAGGAGAATACAAGAGACAAACCTGCAAAGATAAGTGCCCACACACGAAGCAATGCTAGTACTCACAAATACGAAACAGAAATTGTGGAACGCCCTGGATTGCAGGAGCTTGAGGCTTAGCTTCATTCGATGTGAGGTCCTGGTGAAAACTTCCCATTACACTCAACACATCGTGACAGAAGCTCTGATTTCGATACCAAGATCTGAAACACCTTATTACCTATCGATCAGAGATGCCAAGCAAAAATCAATTCATTTCCTCCTCAGGCAGGATGAAAATAAAATTGCTGACATGGTTTTCGCTCCACCAAGGAAGCAATGAGAGAACGAGAATGATAAGGGATCATACAGTCGAGCATGATCTCAAAAGAGGGGCTTGATCGGGATGGCGTAGGCACATAAAATAGATGTGCACCGCATCGCTGCAGATCGAACCTCTTCAAGTTCCTCCCATATTCCTGATTTCTTCACAAAATACAGGCAACGATCACAGCTGCAGCAGTTTGATATCTCTCGTTAGCAAAAACCGACCTTCACGTATCCTCTGCTCAACCATTTGCCGCGTTCTGTAGAGTTTAGAAACAAGACATGAATTACAAGACCAATAAAATGTTTCAGCAAGATGAAATGGGTTTCAATAGATTGTTTTACTTACGCCACATCTCATGCCTGAATAACTTAGACAAATACGTCCTCACAAGGATTCAAGCTCTAGATTAAAGTTTGAAATTTCATCAAACAGCACGAAGGGGTGGACAGCGAGCACTTCTGTTTGTAAAAGTATGTTATCTCACAGATACTTCATAAGATCAGTTGAAAAAATAACTAACATACCTTAGTGGAAGATGATGCTGCACCAATCCCAACACAGCGCAACCGTCCAGCCAAACAACGAAACCAAACTTAACTTTTTGAGGAGGCTTTTCTTTTCTGTGTGAAAATTTTACTCGTATCACACATGTACCTGTAGCATGACCTTACTTTTCTTTTCTTTGCTTTGCTTTTTTTTTTTTTTTTTTTTTTTTTTTTTCTTTTTTGGCATGTTCAGAAAAGACTACTCTTACTACCCTTGTTGGCTACATCTTATCTCCAAAGATATGTCCTGCTATAAGAATGATTGAAGCTGCACCTCGACCCTCACTTCTGTTATTTCCGTGTGGGCCTGATGTAATTGACAAGCAGAGATTTTTAGCCGAAAGATATTCCAAGTTTGTAAAATAGTATTCACAGTGATTAGTAGTCATTATCGAGAGTTGCAATAAGCCATGTGCGTGAAGGCGAAAAGGCCGGCGAGCTTGAGAAGCACCTAAGTACCCACGTGATGAAATGATTTTGGACTTAGTTGGACGGAAGGATAGGCGGAAATGGGAGACCGAAGTTCTTTTGTGATGGATTGGTGTGTTGACCATGAACTTGAATCTATTGCATAAATAATCTGAGATTGCGAAAGAGGTCATTCCTCCCAATTACTATGCTAAGCATCCTGCTGTGTGTTAACAACATAAGATATTACCTTGGGGTCCAGAACTCTAAGATCCAGGACTCAAACGCCAATATCACAATTTCGAGTGTGCGCATAGACCAGAACCTCGTGGTGCGACACGTCTACAACCACCTAGCCTCAATAATCCGTAACTTGTGGCACCTTACGAATAAGGTAACTAAGAACTGCTTTCGAAATCGCAATGAGGCTGTACGTTACTTCTAAAACAAACTTTCTCCCCTTCTGCCTCACAATAGCAAGATGTACAGGAAGTAATTCTTTTAACAGCGTGGAAATGTCAATGTGACGCTTCACGGCAATTCTCAACAGCTCTGACTAAGAAATAGAGCGTAACAGTAAATTCAGACAGATAGAGAACTGAGCCCTCGAAGTTGAGAAAGAGTAGTAGAAAGAATCTGTAGCAAATGTTTCTAATAAGCTGCCGGACCTTCTCAAGTGCAAAATCCTAACTGCTAAAGACAACAAAGGAGGTTGGAGTACTGATGAACAAGTAAAAGTACCTTATTAAAGCATCCGTTTAGTTCAGGACCGGAGGAGGAGGCAGCTAGATGGAGCTAATCTTGCTTGAAGACAAATCCCAGATTCAAAATTCAAAGTAAACACAATATCTTCTTTGTTAAAATCGCCAGATTTCTCATTGAAGGAGCGGGAAATTTGAAACCTAAACAGTCTTCTTCTCCGTTCCAACCAGAACAAGGATTTTCAAGCCATTCTCCAGCATCGTCAGCATGGACCAATTATCAACATCATTCTACGATGTTGTAGATTGGCAATCTGTGCCCTCTTCGACAACTCTTCTCCCTTTCTTATAGCTCCTTTTCTTCTCCGCTCTCTCCCTCTTCAGAGTCTTCCTCTCCATTCATACCTTTTACTCATCTTTTTCAACCTCCACCTGCATATCCTCCCTTTAATACTGGGAAATTGGTTGTGGAGAGGTAGATGCTCCTGTCGCTACCTCTCCACAACCAATTTATCAGTACTAAAGCTCATCTCAGCCTCCACCTTAATTTTCCACGCAAAAATAACTTTCTCTATTGTCGCCAAAGCTTCCGATAGATTCATGGTCTGGCACGATACTTGCAGTATCGAAACGCGCGGCATCACGCTCGTTGTTCGCACGGATTTCCACTATGCGCCCATCACCGCGACCGTAGCCTCATCCAAAGCTGTCAAAAAGACTTCAAACTTTCCCGTGCGTGGCTTTTCTACAGATTTTGGTCGTGCGGAATCACGAAATTCCAGTACGAATAATCATCAATTGAATCTCCATTCGCACTCTCTAACAACAGTTCAATCTCCATCACTCCTTCAAACCTCAACACCAATACTAAACCCTAATCTGTACTCTACAACAATTGAACTCAAGATTGCTACAGAATTCTCTTAACAGTACTACACGAAACACAGAGCTGAATTACACTACCCGGTAGCTGATGGAAAAGACATAACAGTCGCAATCAACATCACCTCCGCGATAGAGAACTCCAAAATCGACAATCCACACCAAACTCATGTTAAAAACAAGCTGCACCCTCGGAAGTGATTTCTCCAGTGTGCAGGGTCCTGAGCGAACAAAAACAATTCGCAATTTCAATTGAATGAAAATAATTGCTCAAAACTGCAATCAGTATTCGCGAGATAATCTGGACTGAAGCACCTTCTGGAAAAAAATTAAAAAATTAAGAAGCTAAAAAATCTGCCAGATAACACCAGAAGAAAAATCGTCAAAGGATGCACGAAGAACGCACGAAACTTAACATGTCATGCGACAACAGCCCCGAAATCAGGAAACGACTTCGACAATAACGCGATGGCGGAATCAAATCAATACTCCAGCGACCACCAGGCGGTTGACAGGAAATCGGGAAGCTAATCACTAAGATCGAACATTAGTTAGTCACTTAGTGACTTATTTAATGATGAAACAGTTGATTAGTCACTTCGTTAGATATGGTTACAAGGAGCGAGGAGGACAATGAAACGAAGTTAATGCTCATTGAGAACTAAGGGAACGCTGGGAACGGAAGATGACCTAAAGAACCCTAAAAACTGAACTCAGAAACAATTCGAGTCTTTCCGCAGCGTTTGACTTGCCTTGTCGCCACCGCTCCGAACATTTCACTCATCTTTGCTCACCATAGCTGCCGATTTGGTAATGCGACTGCCGCAGCTGGATTCTGGATGCGATTGCGGTTGTTTTGAGTGGCGAGACGCAGCATTTAGTGCACTTAGTTGTGGTTGCGGTCCTCTGAAGTGTACGGGAGGTTGCTTTGCGGCAGATTGATGAGCATCGAGGGGTGGAGAGTATATTGTTGCGGGTCCTTGGTGATGTGTTGTGCAGCAACAGGGTGGTGAAGAAGTTGTACGTTCCGAGTTAGGGTTTTTGAGAGGAGGTGCAAGCATGGTGGACGTTCAAGAGGCGCCGCTGGCGCCGCACAGTATGGTGCCGCCGGGGATGGCAGTGGAGGAAGATCAGCCCCGAATCCAGTTGAATATCGACTGGGGCAACGTAGACTTGGACTCCATTGTTCTGCCCCCTGGAGATGACATGGGTATCAAGAGGTATGTTTCTGTCCAAGCTTTCGTGCTCATGGGGTTTTTTGTTTGTGGAAAGAAGTTACTCTTCACATTAATTATTGTATATTGGGAAGTAGTTTCAAAGTTCAAGTCTATGTCCATATTTTCGGTAGTACATGAGATAGTGAGTTTAGGTCTTCATGCAATATTACGAATTCTTTTCTCCTGTTTATTGCTGAGTAGAAATTTGCTAGAATATGGATAAAGCTTGTTGGATGGGCTCCGGGGCTTAGAAGATCTGGATCCATTTAATTTCTGGAAGGATATATGACTTTAAAATTCTCGCTTGTAATGGGTGAATTGTATTGTGCTTGCATGATCTTATGGTTGTGTATCATTCTTAGCATATCGAAACCTCATTTTATTACCCAGATAGAACGAAATTTCGATAGTTGCATAACTTTGAGTTGTGATGTATGTGTTATGGCAGCGATGATGAAGAAGAGGAAGAAGAGACTCTTGAAACCGATACAGGTTTCGGCAACGTCATCATTGTCGATAACTTGCCTGTTGTGGCTTCTGAGAAATACGAGAAGCTCGAGGGTGTCATTCGCAAAATTTTTGGACAAATCGGCGTTATCACCCCTAACGGACTTCTGATGCCGAGAGATGAGAGTGGAAAGACCAAGGGTTATGCCTTTATTGAGTACAGCACTCCCCAGGTACTATTTTGAGATTTTTATCCTTGAGTGATAATCTGTAGCAGTTCTCCCTGTTGGGGATTTATTACTTCAATTTTCTATGGAGCTTTGAAACCATAGTTATATTGTTCAACTAGTGCTAAATTAAAGAAACGGGGTTACGATGATAATCGAGGTGTTTTGAAATCAGAATCAGGGATTCCGAAGTAGCAGATAATTTTATGAAGATCTGGTAAGTGTATTTTCGAATGACATGTTTCGTGTTGCTGATTGCAGGAGGCACAGACAGCGCGTGAGCAAACAAACGGTTACAAGCTTGACAGATCCCACGTCTTTGTTGTCAATATGTTTGACGATTACGATAAGTATATGAAAGTGCCCGATGAGTGGAATCCCCCGGAAATTAAGCCCTACACTCCCGGCGAAAACCTTGTTGCCTGGCTCACAGATGACCGGGGTCGGGATCAGTTTGTTATTCGTTTTGGATCCGAGACAGAGGTTTACTGGAACAACGCTAGCCAGGGGAAGCCTGACCCAGTGTATCATCGCACTGTAAGTTGCTTATTGCGGCAATAGTTCTTTTCTACGAGTTGTCATGGTCTTGTAGTAAAATGAACTTCACAACTCATTACAACACTTAAATTTTGCTGTGGTGCCAGTTCTGGACAGAGAGCTTCGTGCAGTGGTCGCCGTTGGGAACCTATCTGGCCACAATTCACAGGCAGGGAGCTGCTGTGTGGGGAGGCGAGAAGTCTTTCAATCGTCTCATGCGTTACATTCATCCCCAGGTATGTCGCGATAGCTTTGCCGCTTTCCTTGGGTTCTGTATGCAGCAACTCTTAGCTGTGCAGATGCGCATTGAGGACTCTTTTGTTTCCAACCGTAGATGATGAATGAATTGAACCCATATTCGACTTCAAAAGTAACAAGAACTGAATATTGGTCTGAGTTGTTGAGAGCAGGTGAAGTTGATCGATTTCTCTCCAGGAGAAAAGTTTATGGTGACGTACAGCAGCCATGAGCCCAGCAATCCAAGAGATATGCAGGTCTGTATGCTTTTTGCGTAGGTATTACTTTTATACGCCGGAACACTATAATATCATCGAAATGGTGTTATCCAGTTGCTGTTGTATTACTCCTCTGTGCGCCATCGTTGTCCTTTTCCTTTCATGATACTTTCTGCTCATTTTTATTTGTTTCATCTGGATATTTGTTTGAAATACATTGACGTGATGTTAATTGTGGACTCTGTTGATTGTGTTTGTCTGAAACTAATTAACAGCCTCTCACATGTTGGCATGGTGCAGAGGGTCACTTTGATGGTTTTCGATGTTAGGAGTGGCAAGGTTCTGCGCGAGTTCAAGGGCAGTGCTGATGACTTCGCTACTGGTGGAACTGGCGGTATCGCTGGAGTTTCATGGCCTGTGTTCCAATGGGCAGGTGGGCGTGACGATAAGTACTTCGCACGAATTGGTAAAAATGCTATTAGCGTGTACGAGACTGATACCATGGGTCTGTTGGATAAGAAATCGTTGAAGGTGGAGAATGTAGTTGACTTCTGCTGGTCCCCAACCGACCCCTTGCTGTCTCTCTTCGTTCCCGAAGGTGGTGGTGGCAACCAGCCCGCCAGGGTGAGTTTTTATCCCTTTCTATTTGATATTTGTTTAATACTTGGGTAATCCGGAATTTTTTTAAGCACGATAGCATATTGTTTGACCTCTCACATGTAGGCAATACGGAAAATAATGGACTATGATTTGTGGTATCTTTCAGGTGAGTCTTGTGTCTATTCCCAGCAGAGAAGAGTTGCGTCAAAAGAACCTTTTCAGCGTGAGCGACTGCAAAATGTATTGGCAAAGCAACGGCGAGTACTTAGCTGTGAAGGTCGACCGTTACACCAAGACCAAGAAGAGTACCTACACTGGGTTTGAGCTTTTCCGTGTGAAGGAACGTGACATTCCTATTGAGGTTCTGGAACTCGAAAATAAGAACGATAAGATTATAGCATTTGCATGGGAGCCAAAAGGTCACCGTTTCGCGATTATCCATGGTGATAGTCCTCGACCAGACATTTCTTTCTACTCCATGAAGGGACGAGTGACCAAGCTTACTACCCTCAAGGGTAGACAAGCCAACGCCCTGTACTGGTCTCCACTTGGACGCTTCATCATTCTTGCAGGTAAGCCTTCCTGACTTTGTTCTCATCTAATGTTCAAGTAGGATGTCATGGCTTGATTTTTTATACTTCGTTTTTCTTTCCTGAATTGTATCGATAACTATCAAATTGTATAGATGTTAGGAGCAGGTGATGAAGGATTTAGGGCTGAGAACGATTTACTTTGATGTGTTCAGGTCTCAAGGCATACAACGGTCAGCTTGAGTTCTACAATGTGGATGATTTGGAGACAATGGCAACAGCTGAGCACTTCATGGCTACAGACGTCGATTGGGATCCTACCGGCAGGCGAGTACTTGTTCTCTGTTATGATCAGTAAACTGGTGTCTGTGGAAAGTAATGATGTGCTGCTTCTTTTGTGAAGTATATTGAAGTGCTCGACAGCTAGACATTTTCTGTATCGGTTTGTAACATTGGTAGCTTGTACTGTTCTGCAGGTTCTGTTCAACATCAGTAACATCTGTTCACCAGATGGAAAACGGTTTCAATATCTGGTCATTCCAAGGAAAACTATTGTACCGCCTTCCTAGGGACAGGTTTTTCCAGGTACGTGTACCTCTAATTTTTTGGGTTAAGTCATGGGATGGAATTGAATTTTGTTTTGGAATATTAACAATTTAAACATATTAAAGTGCTAGTCGTTGCACTTTTCCCTCTCGCGAGTGCGTGCCATTCTGCTGTTACGCGTTTGTGCCTTCTGTTATTTTCGAGGTGACCGAATTGATGGCTACCTGGAATTAGACAAGCATATGGATTAGTATGTGTGCATTATGTAATTAACAACATACACTTCTTCAACCAGTTTTTGTGGCGTCCAAGACCCCCCACACTCCTTACTCCCGAGGATGAGGCTGAGATTGCTAAGAACCTGCGCAAGTACAACAAGAAGTACGAGGCTGACGATCTGGCAAGATCTCAGGAGGGTACCGAAAGGGACACCGAGAATCGTCGCAAACTTGTTGACGAGTGGAAGTCCTGGGTGGCCCAATGGAAGGCAGCGCAAGAGAAGGAGAAAGAGGAGCGTCTCATCCTTCGTGACGGTGTACCAAGTGACACAGAGGAAGACTACGAGGCGGAGGAAGTGGAAGTAGAGGAGATCATTAACATCGAAAAGGAAGTCGTTACATTCGGGTTTGATAATCAGGACTGACTTAGCGTACAACTGCAGGTTGGGATCACGTTTTTGGAGCACGGGTTGTTCATTTTATTCCAACAGTTTTTTGCGCTTATTTTTAAGCGTTGAAGCTGTGATCAAAACAACCTATGTATCTTACAGAATTGCACGCTATTCTGGCAATGCAAGCTATTTTAGTTCTGTAGTAGGACAAGCTCTTTCTTCATGTCTATTTCAGGTGGAGTGATCCCCTCTGTTATTTAGTATGACATTCGTGAAGTAAACATGAATGTTTCTTTCTTTCTGTTCTGTATCTCCTGCATGACCCTGGGACCTTCAATTTGAGGTAGACAACAGTGTCGATGTTTTTTAGTCATGATATTGCAACTCATCTTGTTATTAATGCACTTGTACTATTGTTGCACGCACAGAACAGAAGCAGGAGCCCCACAACACAAACAAAAACTTGAGCTCAAGTTGTGGACAAACCTTGGTTCATTTACATGTGAAAATGAATACAAATCTCTGCTGAACGGCCAAGAAATCCTACGCTGAGTCTAATTCCTAGTGGATCCAATGTGGGTGTTGCTCCAGTGGCGCCTGGTTTTGCGTCAACGTCCCTCAAGCGTGAGGCCTGATGCGTTTTTTCTTACGGACATTCCCAGGGGATCGGCCTGCTGCGCTCCAGTTTCGCTGACAGGGGCCGTTCGCTGATCAGAGACAGCCTTGTCTGAGCCTCCTTGTTGAGAGGGTGAAGCAGGATTTTCCCTACCGCTCGAGCATTGTAAGCAGCATGGTCCATCACCTCTCGAGCCCCCGAATTAGGGCTCACCGTCTTCTCTGGCACCTTGGGGTTCTGATCGTCAACACCTACGCCCTCCATTCCTTTCTACCCAGATAATCCTAGACTCTCCTAAACTTCTTGCTCATTCCCTAACGTTTCTTCCAATTCGCCCTAGACTTGGATTACACGTTGAAGTCGACAACGTGCATCGATCCAATTAGCCCAAAATGCAAATAAAATGTGCACTACTCCAATCGACCACTCCTGAATAGATAAGACAATAGATAAGACAATAGATCTGAGAGGGGTCAACATCAAATACCATCTTCACACAGTGCCGATGGCACATAAAATAAGAAACGTTAAAATAAGAAACGTTGAGAGACATGTGGCGCTCAGAATTGGAGGCCAAGTGACATTAAGCACGACTGCCAAGTGTCATTCATCTAGTACTCCAATAAATTATCTAAGTAATATAGACGAATAGAAATAGGTAAAATAAATTGATTTGATAATATCTGATAAAAAAGCTTCCTAGAAGCTTTACAGATGCGGAATCACCTTTATACATGTCTATAGGTGATTGGTAGGTTAAAAACTTAATCAACAAGCTAGCCACATGGCACACATGTTGGTAACTTGTGGAACAAGCTAAGTACGTGGCGCACATGTGGAAAACTTGTCATGCAAGTTTTGACACGTGTCTTGCAAATTAGACACGTGTATGAGGTCCTGTAGAATACCACCACATAGTTCTTAGTTAGATAGTATTTATAGAAGCAAGAATGAAGCCCTCTTCATTCTTGTCAACTCCTTTCTTGATTCTAGTCTAGTTTCTAGAGTCTTCATATTTCTAGTCTTTGGCAATAGCCATTCTAGTTTTCTTTGAATATACATACTTTCTTATTATCATTTTGTGATTTTTCTTTGATATAATTTCTATTAGATTATGTATTTTTTTTTCTAGTTCATGTCCTTGACAGATTGACAAGAGTACACTTATAATATCATAGCTTTGTCTTGTTTTGATTAAGAGTAGATTATCCCTTTCTCTCGATAAGACACAAGCATATTAGAAGTTGTGGATTACCCTCGTCTAAACTAATATTATTCCTAGTATTTTCTTTGTTCTCCCTTCTACTTATCTCGAGTGGTGTTAGATATTTTTTGAAGTATTATCATGGCAGAGCTTACCGAAATGAAGAGTGCAATGGCACAAATGCAAGAGCAAATGAGAGAATTAATGCTTGCAATGCATCAACTCACTGTACCTCCACAAGGAGCAACAAGATTACTAAATAATGAAGATATAGATATGGTTGGAGCTGCTTTAACATCTACACCAAGCCATATAATTTCTCCTACATTGGAACATCGTCCAAGCATTAGAGAACCAAAAATTGGTCTACCTGAGAAGTTTGTAAGTATGATTCCATACATAGATCAAAATTCTGCTAAGATCTATGTATGGAGAACACGATGCAACTTATGTTGCAACCAACAAGCTTCGTATCCTATGATAAGGCAATTGATCAGTGACATTATATGCTTCACAATTTTGACAACTAGCAATCGATATCAAGTGGGACGATACTGCACTCATCAGTCAGTTTCTCTACGGATTACAATATGAAGTGAAAAAATTGATGTTGAACTTATCCGATCCTCAAACATTGAGTCAAGCAATAGACTTTGCGATGAAATGTGATATTTGGCTTTTTGAATTTAGATCTGAAAGTCGTACAAGAGAACCTCAGTAACATTATAAGTCAGTGGCAGCACCAATGTCTTCTCAATATGTACCTTCAGAAGTTGAGGACATGCAAATTGATACTATATGTTTCAAGCCGCTTACTGAACAAGAAAAGACTCGACGTCATCAAGAAGGATTATGCTTGTATTGTGGAGAACCTAAATACACTATTCAAAATTGTCCAAAGAAACCTGCGTTTGTAGGTGCAAGAGCTTTCTTGTATGCTGCAAAAGAAGGATCACCTTTTGTCATTTATGCTACACCTATTTCCAACGATGGAAAGACTTCAAGTAGCATTCCAAGTCAGTATCAAGATTATCAAGACGTTTTTGAGAAAAAGAATGTAGATATTCTTCCGGAACATCATCCATATTATTGTTCAATTAACCTTAAAGAAGGAACTCAGCCACTATTTGGACCAATTTATAATTTATCACAAGATGAATTGGCTGAACTCAAGGCATATATTGACGAGAATTTAGCCAAGAATTTCATACGCCATTCTAAATCTCCAGTAGGAGCTCTAATTCTATTTATGAAGAAAAAAG
Source organism: Physcomitrellopsis africana (assembly GCA_036785485.1). Classification (NCBI taxonomy): domain Eukaryota; kingdom Viridiplantae; phylum Streptophyta; class Bryopsida; order Funariales; family Funariaceae; genus Physcomitrellopsis; species Physcomitrellopsis africana. The sequence continues at coordinate 309,403 of JAWRVF010000107.1, read as the reverse complement.
ATGGATCATTGCAGATATATGTTGACTATCGAGGATTCAACAAGATCACAATCAAGAACAGATATCCATTACCTCTGATATCAAGATTCCTTGATCAGTTGAATCAATCTAAGATCTATTCCAAAATAGATCTAAGAGGAGCAAACAATCTAGTACGCATCAAAGAAAGAGATGAATGGAAAAGTACGTTTCAAACCAGGTATGGATATTTTGAATATATAGTCATGTCTTTTGGACTTACGAATGCACTAGCTGCTTTTCAACATCTCATGAATGATGCTTTTCATGAGTTCTTATATAATTTTATCGTCTGCTATCTAGACGACATTTTGATCTATTTTAAGAGCATAAAAGAATATGAAGTACATGTTCGTCAAGTATTACAAAAACTTAGAGATACGAGATTGTACGCCAAGATGGAAAAGTGTATATTTCATACTACTCAAGTTGATTTCTTAGGATACATCATTTCAAATGATAGTCTCATGATGGATTCTAAGAAAGTCCAGACAATCATGAATTGGAAGATTCCAAAGACGATAAAAGATGTCCAATGCTTTTTGGAATTTGCCAATTATTATCGAATCTTCATCAAAGACTTCTCTCGAGTTGCGGCTCCACTTACACGTTTGACTTGTAAAGACAAACTCCAATGGAATCAAGAAGCGGAAGCAACATTTGAAGCTTTGAAGACATCGTTTGTTTCTGTACCAATCTTGTATCATGTAGATTTTTTCAAGGCATTTTTTATGGAAATAGACGCATCAAACTTTGCCTTCGATGCGATTTTGTCACAAATGGGAACAGATGACAAACTTCATGCAATAGCTTTTTATTCAAGAAAATTCTCAGCAAACGAGATCAATTATGAAATCCACGACAAAGAACTTTTTGCAATCATGGATTCTTTTCAAGAATGGCGTCATTATCTAGAAGGCACTTCAAGTCCAATCACCGTGTATACGGATCACAAGAACCTTGAGTATTTCTTATCGGCACGCTTGTTGAATCATCATCAAGCTCGTCGAAGTATGTCTTTGTGAAGATTCAAATTCATTATCACTTATCGGCTAAGAAAACAACAAAGTTTGTCCGATGCCCTTTCTAGACGTTCTTATTTTGCATCAAAAGAAGAAGATGTAGCTTTTGAGCAACAAAGAACAGTAATCTTGAAACTAGAGCAATTTCATCTTCGAGCAATAAAATCAACATTGACTGTTGATTCAACATTTCTCAAGCAAATGTAGTCAAGTATATCCTCAGACCCTCTTGTTTATAATATCAAGAACAATTCTTCCAAGTCTCATGATTCTTCTAAATTTGAATTCAAGAACAATCTATTATATTTCAAAGGACGTCTATATGTTCCAGAAGGAGAAGTACGTTTACGTGTTCTTCAAGCACGTCATGATTTTCCAACGGCATGACATTTTGGATACAACAAAACTTTGGAACTTATATCAAGAGATTTTTTGTGGCCTCAAATTTAGAAGGCAGACAAAGACTTTGTACAATCATGTAATATCTGCTCAAGATCAAAGACTCCTCGTCATCAATCTTTTGGGCTTCTTCAACCATTACCTATTCCAAAACAACCATGGTCTTCTGTTTCTATGGATTTCATCACAAATCTTTTAAGCTCAAGATCTTATGACTCTATATTTGTGATAGTAGATCGGTTCACCAAGATGGCCCATTTTGTGCCATGCACAAAATCTATCACAAGTGAAGAAATAACTAAGCTTTTCATTGATAATATCTATTGCTATCATCGATTATCTAAGGATATTATATCAGATAGGAGAACTCAATTTGTGTCAAGATTTTGGAGAATCCTTTTCAAGATCTTAAAAGTGGATATAAAGGCATCTTCAACTTTTCATCCTCAAACTAATGGACAAACAAAGCACGTGAACCAAGTCTTGGAGCAATATTTAAGATGTACCATCAATTACTAACAAGATGATTGGATAGCTCTTTTGCCATTGGCAGAGTTTGCTTATAATAATACGATGCATTCTTCTATGCAACAAACACCTTTTTTTGCCAATTATGGTTACCATCCACGACTTGATGCTTTTGACTTTTCAAAAGTTGATAATCCAGCAGTAGAAGATTTGGCAAATTATTTGTTAGAGCTACATGCAATAATGAACGTGCAATTAAAACAAGTTCAAGAACGACAAAAAATAAATGCAGATGCGTATCGCAAAGAACAACCACAATTTAACGTGGAGGATAAGATATGGTTATTTCATCGCAATATCAAGACTATTCGTCCTTGTGATAAGTTGGACTATCGTAGGCTTGGATCTTTTCCTATTTCTGAACAAATCAATCTAGTTGCATATCGATTACATCTATCGAAGGCCATAAAGATCCATCTTGTATTCCACATGTCATTATTCGAGCCATACAAGATAATGGATATACAAGGAAGAAGACAAATGCCACCGCCTCTTGTAGAAGTGGACAACGATGAAGAATTCGAGGTTGAAGAGATTTTAAATTCAAGGCGGAGCCAAAATCGACTATAATATCTCGTGCATTGGCACGGATACGATATTAGTGAACGCACATGGGAGCCATCAAAGAATCTAATAAATGCATCAATAAAAGTCAATGCATTTCATCGATGACATCCATCAAAACCAAGATAAATACTCAAGGAAATCTTTGCTATAAAGCAAAGCAGGTTCTATAGAGGTTTCATCGTACCTTGTATCATTGTTTGTCATTAGATTTGTTTGTGCTAAAGAGATGGAGGATCAACAACCAGCAAATTCAGCTCAAGAGCCATCATTTGCTGATTTACTAGATGAGACATTACGACTATCACAACCTTCAAGACGACGGAGTAGAGATGAAGACCCTCAATAACGACATGTCCTACCTCAGATTGATGGCGAAATACAATATGTTTATTATCACAACCTTGGAAGAGACTCCCAATATTTGGTGATACTTTTAGAAGTAGGAACTACTTTTGATGGTGTTTCTAATATTTTTTTTGAAGGAAGTTATGAAGGCCTCAACAATAATCAAATAATAGGGTGGTCCTCTCGCCCTAGTATGAGACATTATCGATAGCTGAAAGAACCTATCAACTACCTTCGAAGGGAACAAAGATCAAAATATGTGGCAAACACAATTCGATGTATGTTGGACTTCTTCAACATATAATCATCGTTCCTCGTGGAACTCCTCTCTAAAAGAGGGGGTAATATCACAGACATAAGATTTATTCCAGTAAATGACCTAAGTATTATAGACGAATAGAAGTAAGTAAAATAAATTGATTTGATAATATTTGATAGAAAAACTTCCTAGAAGCTTCATAGATGCGGAATCACCTTTATACATGTCTATAGGTGATTGGTAGGTTAAAAACTTAATCAACAAGCTAGCCACATGGCGCACATGTTGGTAACTTGTGGAACAAGCCAAATACGTGGCGCACATGTAGAAAACTTGTCATGCAAGTTTGACACATATCTTGCAAATTAGACACGTGTATGAGGTCCTATAAAATATCGCCATGTAGTTCTTAATTAGATAGTATTTATAGAAGCAAGAATAAAGCCCTCTTCACTCTTGTCAACCCCTTTCTTGGTTCTAGTCTAGTTTCAAGAGTCTTCATATTTCTAGTCTTTGGCAATAGCCATTCTAGTTTTTTTTGAATATACATACTTTCTTATTACCATTTTGTGACTTTTTTTTGATACAATTTCTATTAGATTATGTATCTTTATCTAATTCATGTCTTTGATAGGTTTTGGTGCAAAAATTGAGTGATTTGGATTTTTTATGAAAGAGATATAAGCGCTCAAAGTTAAGGTGTCAAATTTGTACCTACTGTTATTTTTTTGGATATAACTTGCATATAGAGAGAGCAATAAAGGATTGGCAACAAGGATTAAAAAGAGCACTTTTTTAATTACACTTTTTATGTATGGATCGGTAAATTTTAAACTAGGATAAAGGAGATATTGAAAGTTGAAATCAATACTTGCAATCTAAGGATAATAAGTGATTGTGCTTAATTAGTGGTTGTATTTTGAGCTATATCTTAAACAATTTGACAAATTTTTGGCTCAAAATTTTTAAAAGTCTATATTTTTGTCAAGGACATACTTGTTAGAATCTTCTAGAACATTCTAGAAGTTTGCTAAAACTCTTTAGAACCTTCCAGAGCCTTCTAATATCTTTTTAGTTGGTAGAAGTTGCTTGAGAAGCTTCTTAGTTAATAGAAGTTACTTGCAAAGCTCCCTAATTGGTGGAAGCTGCTTGAGAAGCTTCCTAGTTGGTGGAAGTTGCTTGAGAAGCTCCCTAGTTGGTGGAAGTTGCTTGAGAAGCTTCCTTAATAAGAGTATATATTAGAGTCGAGGCTGAAGAGTTCTTCAGTCTTGACAACACATCTCTTAGAGCTCTAGCTCACCTCTCTAGTGTTATTTTTGTACTCATTTGATTAATCTAGTTCCTGCCAGTTCTTCTTGAACTTCTTGTTTAGACTTCAAGTCTATAATTTGTGTCCATGATAGTTTCTCGAGACTACTCTCACCTTGGATATCAGAGCTAATTCCTTCTTCTTGGAGTGTGGATTATCCCTCTTCTTGAAGGTACACTAGTATTTCTAAGATGGACCCCATTATGAATGCTCTTGCTACGTTATCACAGAGAACTACGGTGATGGAAGGAATCTTTGCAAGACTTCATAATAATAGAACATCCGGAATAGCACAATCTGGGCTTCATCAACCTCGAGCTTCTGTACCAAAAGAAGTAGCTTTACATGTGGTTCAACGAGAATCATTACTTCCACAATGAAAGGAACGTCGAATTAGCCTTCTAGACAAGTTTGATAGCATACGCTCCAAGTTTCAAGGTTTCATCAATCAAATCAAGTTAATAACAGCTCTACAATCCAAACATTATCCAATGGAGGAATCACGCGTTGAATTGGTTGGAACTTTGCTTACGGGACAAGCTCTATCATGGTTTGCTCCTCTATTTGAAAAAGGTTCATCGATTTTGAACAACTTTGAGACTTTTTTGGAGGCATTTGTAAAAGCATTTGGCAAGTATGACAAGGCTTGGTGGGCTACAACAAAAATTCGATCGCTACGACAAAGGACTCGCTCTACATGAGTCTATGCATCCGATTTCAGGCAATTGGCATGCGACATCAATTGGGATGAAGAAACATTGATGAGTTAATTCTATTGGGGTCTAAGGGACGACGTGAAAGATTTGTTGTTCTCTCTTCCTGATCCACGAACGCTCAACGAAGCCATTAGCCAAGCTGTAAAGTGCGATAACCGCCTATTTCAACGTCGCCAAGACCAACGCTCCAGACAATATACAAGTCATCACGCTGCAATTATTTCGGCAAGTAGCTTAAATTCAGAAGCGGAGACTAAGGACATGCAGATTGATGCGGTACGTATCAAATCCCTTACTCCAGAAGAAAAGAAGCAGCGTAGAGAAAAAGATTTGTATTTTTATTGCGGTGGAAAAGACCATAGAGCTGAAAAGTGTCCAAAGAAGCAAAATGGACGCAGCATCAAGAATAGAGGTGTGTTTGTTTAGGAAAACAAAGATGCCCAGCCACAATAGGAACTGTGCGGCTGGACAAATCAAAACCAGATTCTTCTCTTTCTACTCAACCTGCCTGTTGTTTTACAATTCTTTTGTCTTTTGGTCCTGAAAAACTAAAAACCTTAGCCTTATTAGATTCAGGAGCATCTGCTTGTTTCTTAGACCAAGAATTTACTAAGCGTCACAAAATTCTCCTAGTACAAAAATTCAAACCTGTTCATGTAGAAGTAATAGATAAACGACCTTTATTATCTGGTAGTGTCACCCATGAATCAGAACCTATAGAAGTGACGTTTAAAGACCACAGTAGTTATATTATTTTCAACATTATTAGCAACCCATCAAATCCTATTATTCTTGGTCTTTCTTAGTTGGAAAAATATAATCCATCCATAGATTGGAGGTTGCGGAGGATAACATTTTCCATAGAACAACCTGAGGAGAAGCTTAGAAGAAGACCCCAAACCAAAAAATCCTTGTTCATTGAAGCAAGAACGTTTATAAGATCGTGCAAGGAAGGCACACCATTGATCATTTATGTGGCTCCAACTAGGGGAAAGCAGATTTCAACAACAGGAATATCGGAACAATACAAGGATTTTCAAGACATGTTTCAAAAGAAAAATGTTGACATGCTACTAGAACATCGACCATATGATTGTGTCATAGAATTGCAAGAAGGAGCACAACCGCCTTTTGGCCCAATCTACAACCTATCGCAGACGGAGTTGGCTGAGTTGCGGAAATATATTGATGAGAATCTAGCCAAGAACTTCATTTGTCATTCAAAATCGCCAACTAGGACACCAATCTTATTAGTGAAGAAGAAGGATGGCTCACTACGGATGTGCGTGGACTATTGAGGTCTCAACAAGGTGACAAAGAAGAATCGCTATCCATTATCTTTGATCTCTAGTCTTTTGGAACAACTTGGACGTGCAAAGATCTTTACAAAGATTGATCTAAGGAGAGCTTACAACCTTGTGCAAATCAAAGAAGGAGACGAATGGAAGATAGCTTTTCATACAAGGTATGGTCATTTTGAATATAATGTCATGCCATTTGGTCTTACCAATGCTTCAGCAATTTTTCAAAACATGATGAACGATATTTTTTGAGAATATCTAAACAATTTTGTTGTCATTTATTTGGATGATATCTTGATATTTTCTGAAAATAAAGAAAAGCATAAGAAGCATGTTTGTTTGGTACTCAAAAAACTATGCGAGCGAGGACTCTATGCCAAGTTGGAGAAGTGCTTATTTCACCAAACTGAGATGGAGTTTTTAGAATTTGTTGCGACTACGGAAGGCTTGAAGATGGATCCCAAGAAGATGGAAGCAATTGTGTCCTAAGAAGTTCCAAAGACGCTTAGAGACGTACAATGTTTTCTCGGCTTTGCTAACTTCTATCGGATCTTCATCAAGAATTATTCTGAAGTTGCTGCTCCACTCACTCGATTAACATGTAAGGATAAGCTCGAATGGAAACCTCTAGCGGAAAAAGCATTTCAAAATCTCAAAACGGCATTTATTATGGCTCCAATCTTGGTACACCCAAACTTTGCAAAGGCTTTCTATTTGGAAATCGATGCTTCGGATTTTGCTTTAAGAGCCGTACTTTCACAGATGGGCATCGACAATAAGCTTCATCCAGTTGCATTCTATTCACAAAAGATTTTTGCGGCTGAGATCAACTACGAGATTCATGATAAGGAACTCCTTGCTATAATGGATTCTTTCTAAGAGTGGCATCACTTCCTCGAAGGAGCTACGCATGTGGTAACCGTTGTTATACTGTAATTACTTACAGTATATAAAAATTAATTAAAATATATTATATGTTTATGAATCTAAATGTGTGTTAGAATGGTTAATAAGTTAAATTAAAAATGGTTGATAGAAGAAACTTTATTTTATTTTATTTTACTTATTTTAATTATGGTATTTAAAAATTATAAGATCTAAATGTTTAGTATGAAGCCTTGAGAGAAGGTGGGGACTTAAGGATGAAAATTTAAGCTAGTAAGAGGCTAATTGGGAGGGACAAAATCAAGCCATGGTCGGATGAAGGCAAGGAATAGGGAACTTCATCCCTATTGGTCGAATACCATGCCGAATGGACTTTGAGGAGGCTGCCCGCGACCTTAACAGGGGGTTTTTCGGCAACTTCAAAAGGGGGATTTGCAATTTCAGAGGTAGTGTTGTAAAGTTTAGGGTTTTGGATATAATTTGAGAGGAAATTTTAGGCAATTTGAAATTAGGGTGAAGAAGTTATACTTGTTCAAAGTTAAAGAGTGGATTTCATATATACTACCACTCTTTTGGGATTTTGCAGAGTTGTACGGAGGCTTTTGGAGATCGGACAATGCGGTTGGAAAGGTGATTTTAAGATCTACGTCTATTATGAAGGAAATCTTAAGTTTTGATTTTAGACGAAGGAGATATGAAGAGTTGAAGATAGCACATCTAATTCCAAGGTAGTAAGCACACTGTGTTGTTAATAGTTATGCTTTGAGCCATAACTTGAGTTTTCAGACAAAATTTTGGCTCAAATTTCTTGAAAAATGTGAAATTTTGTGTTGAGAAGCTATACATACAAACTTCATAGAATTTGAGCTTATAGTTTGTGAGACATGAAGAAATTTGTATGCGGGTATATAAAGACAAGGGTTTGAAGCGACTGTTAGGGTTTTCAAGATATCTCAAGATCCGCAATGAATTTGCGGTTGAAAATTGTTGTAGAGGTTGATAAGAATTCATTAGTACTTCATGTAAAATGTCACTATGTTTGGACGGTCGGATCAAGAGATATGAGATATTGAAGTTTGAAAAAATTTCCACATAAAGATATATAAGGTTTTTAGAGGATTTTATTATACTTTGGATGTTGTTAGTTACTTGAGGCTTATGTATTTGATGTAATTACCTAAATATATATATATATATATATATATAAACTTTGAGTTTTCTTCATTTTTGAAGCTTGATTGAGAAATTAGTGACAGCTAGAAGCCCAGCGCTTTCTTAAGGCAAATTCTCTCTACCCCGACACTATATATACGGATCATAAGAATCTGGAATATTTCATGTCTGCTTGGGTTCTAAACCGTCGTCAAGCTTGATGGAATATGTCGCTATCTAGATTTGACTTTGTTATTATTTATCGGCCTGGAAGCAACAAGGACTATCCGATGCCTTATCAAGAAGATCATATCTTGCGCCCAAGATTGGAGAAGCAGCGCTTGATCAATAGTGTACGATATTGTTAAAGCGAGAGCAATTCAGGATTTGTACTGCTGTAGTGCCAATTGATGCTGACTTCCTCAATCAGATACGTGCTGTGACCATTGAAAGTTCAATAGTCCTTGATATTAAGCAGCGTATCAATGATGACAAATTCAAGGTTAAAGGAGATCTCTTATACTTTGAGAAGCGACAATATATCTCAAAAAGGCGAGCACAACTTCGAGTCTTTCAATCTCGTCATGACTTTCCAACTGCGGGACATTTCGGATTCAATAAGACCTTGGAATTCATTTTTTGAGATTTCTGGTGGCTCCAAATGTGGAAGGATGTGAAGGATTTCGTCCTCTCTTGTAACATTTGTTCAAGATCCAAGAACCTTCGACATTGCCCTTATGGACTTCTACTGCCATTGCCTATTCCGTGTCGTCCGTGGTCTTCAATTTCCATGGACTTTATTACAGATCTGCCGCCATCGAATTCATTTGACAGCATCTTTATTGTGGTGGATCAACTTACGAAGATGGCACATTTTATCCCTTGCAAGAAGACATTGTCAAGCGAAGATACAGCAAGGCTCTTCCTTAATATCGATATCGTGGTCGATATCATGGTCTACTAGATGATATCGTGTCGAATCGAGGAACCCAATTTGTATCAAAGTTTTGGAGATCTTTTTTTAAAATATTGAAGGTGGACATCAAGCTTTCTTTGGCATTTCATCCTCAAATTGATGGCCAAACAAAATGGGTGAATCAAGTTTTGGAACAATATTTACGATGTAGCATCAACTATCACCAAGATGATTGGACTGCATATCTATCGCTAGGTGAATTTACATATAACAACACCCTTCATGGGTCGTCTCAAAAAACACCATTCTTTTCCAACTATGGATACCATCCGAAGCTTGATCTATTGAGTCCGTCAGCAAATACCAACCCAACAGCTGAAGGATTGGTGCAGCAGCTATCAGAGCTTCAAACCACATTGAAGCTTCAATTGCAAATTGTCCAAGAGTCTTACAAAGCATCCGTGGATAAATTTCGAAATCAGGCACTTAATTTCAAGATTGGAGATAAAATATGGCTGCTTTGAGGGAATATCAAGACCAAGAGGCCATGTGATAAGTTGGACTATCGGAGATTGGAACCATTTGTTATCCAGAAGTAGATCAATCCTGTGGCGTACCGCTTAGAGTTACCAAGTGCTATGAAGGTACACCCTGTCTTTCATGTTTCTTTGTTAGAGCTTTATCAGGAATCGTCTTTTCTTGGAAGAGTGCAATGTCCGCCACCTAGTATAGAAATTGAAAACAATGAAGAATATGAGATGGAAAGGATATTAGATCCATGGCAAAGATGGAATAAATTAGAGTACTTTGTGCATTAGAGCGACTACGATATTAATGAAAGAACATGGGAACCGGCCAAAAATCTTGCCAATGCGTCATGAAAGATACGAGAATTCCATCAACGATATCCTAATAAATCAAAAGTTGATTATTAACAAAGCGTGAAGATGAAGTCTTCTCTGGAGAAATGAATAGAAAAGGGATCCAAGTCTCATCAAAACATAATTTGTTGTATTTTGTAGTATCAAGATAACTAATATCAAGGTATATTTAGATATAGCTAGTGAGAATGTAGATACTGTACTAGTGATACCATCTCAACCAAGTAGCTCACGACGTCGACCTCGAGATGAAGAATTAGAAGAGCCAAGAAGACGTCGAAGAATATCAAGCAACAGGTCACTTGTAATTGTTTTTGAAGATGAACCAACTCATGCAAGTAATGGCGAAGCGATATTTTCAGGTCGTTTCCACAATGAAGATACAGAAGTTCAAGCATGGTCTCAAGTGGAAGGTATTGGTCATTATCGATGGCTACAAGGATCCATGAATCATCTGCCTTGTGAACGACAGTTGGAGTATATTGCAGAGACTATGCGACAAATTTTTGATTTCTTACGTTTGTGAGTATACATCTCAAATGGCTTCTCGGAGACCTCGAAGCTAGAGGAAGAGGTGATGTCAAGGACATACTTATTGGAACCTTCTAGAACATTCTAGAAGTTTCTTAGAACTCTCTAGAACCTTCTAGAGCCTTTTAATATCTTCTTAGTTGGTAGAATTTGCTTGAGAAGCTTCTTAGTTACTAGAAGTTACTTGAAAAGCTCCCTAGTTGGTGGAAGCTGCTTGAGAAGCTCCCTAGTTGGAGGAAGCTGCTTGAGAAGCTTCCTAAATAAGAATATATATTAGAGTCGAGGCTGAAGAGTTCTTCAGTCTCGACAACACATCTCTTAGAGCTCTAGCTCACCTCTCTAGTGTTGTTTTTGTACTCATCTGATTAATCTAGTTCCTACCAATTCTTCTTGAACTTCTTGTTTAGACTTCAAGTCTATATTCTGTGTTCGTGATATTAATCTAGTTACTGCCAGTTCTTCTTGAACTTCTTGTTTAGACTTCAAGTCAATAATTTGTGTCCGTGACAATTTTCATATTACAAAACTATATACAAAAAGTTTGCTCCATTAAGGTTTTGGATATTTGAGATATGAAGAAAATAGTGCTCAAGTATCTATAAACTAGGATTTTAAGTACTTGCTAGGGTTTTTAAGGTATCAAACAATCTAAAGCAAATCTATAGATGAATTTTCTTATAGTGCAACTCAAGGATATAATCTATACTTTGGAGAAATTTGATAAAAATTGAACAACTACATCAAGAGTTATTGGATTCTAAAGTTTGGGAAGAAATCAATCATTTGCAAGTAAATAAGGTATTAAAGGATTTTGTTGCAATTTGAGCATTTTGTACAAATTAAAGAGATTTATTATGAGTCAAGACTTTATGGAGGTGGAAAAATAGATATATAAAGCTATACTAAAATTTTGATATAAAATTGAGGTTTTGAAAAGAGATTATGGATTTTCTTCAAAGTTTTTGAGAATCTAACTTATCAACAACTGATTAGTAATGATTTTATGTAGAAAAGGGATGTTAAGAAATTTTCTATATGCCAAAGAAAAATTTTATGTACAAACCTATTTAAATATAAGAGGTTTTTATTAATATAATATTTTTTATGATATTATTGTATTATTTATCTTTTTTATTAAGGACAAATCACTTATTGGAGTCTTGCCAATAAGTTACAACTAAATTCTCTATAGCTAGGTATCTAATGTATTCCTAAATTGAAGATCACACCACATGACAATGTGAAAGTTATCTACCATAAATATTCATTATTCTATTATGAAAATTTAAATTTTATTTATAAATCTATCAATATTTTATTAATGAATAAAAAATTCTTCTAAGATAATATTATTCTATAGCATGTATTAAACAAATATAAAAAATGCTTCTGATGTTTAAAAAAAGAAAGAAAAAAAAAGACTATTATATATTTTAAAATAAATAACTAATTCAAAAAATATATAAATAAAATTTTTGTATTTAGTACTATTAGAACTTCAAAGAAAATACAAAGGTGTGTTATTTTATTCAAATTCTTGCTATTAATAAGGATTTAATTTTTTTTAATTATATAAAATAAAAATAAAAAAGATAAAATATTTAATTGATAAATTAAATTATTAAAATTAATAATTATTTAATCATCCAATTAAAGTATATAATATACAAACATTAGATATATTATTTTTAGGATGATTATAGAATAAATAAATAAAGAAATAAAACTTATAAATATAATTATTATTTAAAGATGCACCAAAATTTATAATGATTTTTTGATTATACAAATTTTGTTCAAAGAAGAATAAATTTATTATAAATAGATAATCTATTATTTTAATTTATAATATATTTTAATAACATAAAAAATTATACATAAAAATTTTTAAAATTATAAAATTTAATTTAAACTTTTAATGAGATTATCATTTTATCATTATATACATATATATATATATATATATATATGAATTAAGAAACTTAATGATACAATTTTATTGCCTATTGATATTTTAAAATTTATCTTATAATTTAAACCCTAGCCCCACAAGCTTTGTAATTGTTAAGAGGTCTTTATATACCTTTTATATTAACTAGTATATAAGGACAAGATTGAAGCTATCCTTAATCATGTCGATGTTTTTTTTCTATTGTAGTGTTGATTCAAAACTTTCTAGTTTCTTTTCACTTATCAATAGTGTATATATATATATATATATATATATGTATTTCTTATTTTCAATTTTTTTGATCAAAATGTGTATTCTCATCACAAGTCTTATGATATGATTTGGATTTTTTCTTGTTTTTTCTGAATTTTATTTCACATTCTTTTTATTAAAACTGAAAATATAAGACTAAAAAATCTTATATTAATGACACATGCATTGACCAAATTTTATATAATACAAATTATTCTTGCAAAAGAAATCCTAATATATATATATATATATATATATCCTAATTAAAAGGTATTTATTTATTTATTCATTTATAAATAAAATAAAATACTCATAAATTATTTAATACAATTTTATGTTCTTAAGAACATAGTTCTTAAAATTTATACTTATCATATTTTTATGAAAGTCATTTTATAAATTTTGTACAAAAATATTATATATATAAACATACATATGTTATTCAAATAACTCAGTGATTTGAGATATTCATGTTTTTACCATTGTTGAAAAAATTTGGTATGATTTTTTTAAAATTAATACAATTATATTAGTAATTTTGTAACTAATTTTGTTTTAAGAAATTTTCACTAAATTACTCAACAGATTTTTTGAAAAAAATCATTGTGTAGATGTGGTTGAGATAATTTCAGAGCAATTCATCCAGTGTAGGCTTTAGTGTAATTTAGAACTCTTCTCATCTCTGATTTGTTATAGCTAAATTTACAAGGAGTGTGTTTGCAATAGTATTTCAAACCGTCACAACCAAATTTAACTCAGCCACAAGCTACTACATTGTAAAGCTTTTCACTGCCTTTTTGGTTTGCATTTTACATGAAACACGAGCTAAAGTACATTTCACGAACCAAGACTGCGAAAAAGCGAATTTCGAGTTAATTGAGTAAATTTCAATTTCTGATGTTAAACAAAGTTGGTGAGAGCTCGGTGCACCGTCGTCATCGGAATCAATCTTGCTGGCGCAAACCCTAATCCTGCGTCGACTCAGTAATAGATTCATGGCCCAGGGCTCGATCAGTTCAGATTTGGTTCTCGCAAGCAAAATCTGCGCAGGATCGCTAGAGAGTTCCATGTCGGCTTTTTCTTTTCCCGAATCAGCTTAATTTTTTCAGCAATTTGGGTTGTCGCTCCCGAGCGAGCACACATTGTAACAAGCAGCAGGAGTTGCACCCAACTGTGTAGCTCCTGCCATGAACCAGAACCTCAATTTATCTCAGTTTCTCGTATGCGATTGGAACGAACATTCTGATCAGTGGTGCTAATCCACAAAATGATGGGAAGCGTCACACATGTTCACATGGGATGGAAGCGGAGTTAGGGATGTGGAAGCTCGCCGGGATTAGGAGAGAAGAGGGAAGAGACAACCCAAGACCCGATGATCAGTGCGTCGCCTCCGCTATTGATGCCGATGCGCCCCACGTGCTGACCTGCATCGGCTCTCTCCTGGGTGGGTATCACCAGCACGACACAGTCAAAGGTGCTTAAGCTTCCTTCCCCCACCTCCATGCGTGGGTGCTTCATCGCAATTCGACACTGTTACCAACAACTTGCTGTCAGGAATCTCGTCAGGAAACTAACTGGGTTGGGGTGAGGACGGAATTGGAGCAGGGATTGGGAGTAGCAGCCCCCCCTATGTGAAGGGATTCGGCACCGTGGTCTGAAACGATGGCTCCATGTTCAGAATTCGATCGTGTCAATCCCTTCCCCCGCCCTTGTGCTCAATTCCCCTCACCACACAGACGCCCTCACATGAACCTTGTGACGACGGCCTTGCCAGAGCCATGTGATGCCCCACAACGGCGACGGCGAAGGCTTTGCCCCAGCCCAGTTGATCCCGGTCTTTGACGGCGTCTCCGCCACGCCGCCACGTCATGCGCTTCGTCTCCCCTGTATTCGTCAAGTCTCTTTGTCTCTTTCTCATCCATTATTCATCCACTCATATATCTGCCTGTGTGCGTTACAGCGACACAGCTTGAATGTGTATCCCGAAGATAATTTTTAGAAATTTGTTTGATGAATTTAATATGCTATCTGCTACAAGAGAAAATATATTTCATACGCTGAAATTTGAGAATATACTCAACATCTTCATGATTTAGTATGAAGTACTTTTTCTGATGTATTTATACTTTCTCTCACTCTCTCTGTCTGTCTGTGTCTGTCTCTTCGACAGCAATTTATTTTACATGACTTTTAGTTATGTTTCATTATTTATCTTTTTCCTGTTGTCTTCATCAATTTGTAGAAGTTTTGAATTAAGAATCAAGTTCACCTATAATTATATATATTTGTTTATAAATATGTGATGCGAAGAAAATGATTACTGCAGCATTTTAAAAATAAATCTGTGTTTCTAGATTTTTCATTATTTTAAAAGTTTGTGTTGTGATTGCGTATAGTATCTTACAAGATAGGATATGAATGCTCCAGAGGATGCCCAGTCAGCATTGAAAGTGTAACGGAGGAGCTTTTAGGGCTGAGCTGCTGTTTGTGCACCAGAAAGCATGTACTTACAGACACCCAATGCCCAGTATTGTTGAAGATTTCAAAGGATCAGGGCGGACTTTGTCATCCACATTTGCCCCGATGATAGGTGTTTTTTCATCCACATGATGAGTAGCTCCATGTGAGTGGGCAACAATCCTGCCAGCAAGGCAGCCACCTGGAGAAGCGAATACTTTCCTCGGGGCGGCTGAGGGCGACTGGTGTATTGCTTCAGTCCTCCGAGGCACAAGGTGGACACCTTTTCTTCTGCCTAGCTGGCCTGCCTCGTCACCGCTTCCAGCAAAGCCTAGAGTTCTCATAAATGTACGATCTAAGTGTCAAAAGTAGTTAGGGTCAAACAACCATGACGAGAATTCCCACACTCAGAGGCCACGTAAGACCTGGGTAACAAAAAGCCCATCTTAATCCACACTAAAATAAATTCAAAATTCAAAAGTGCCAAAATCATTGTTCATGGGGACAAACCTTTCGTATCCTTTCGCCATGTCATTGTTTGATTGATACAATCCATGCATATCCAGCCCTACAAAGGATTGGAATTGTTTATTAAGAATAATGAAGATGGCAACAGTTGACTTGACCATAAATGGAATAACGAAGACCTCGAGCAGAGAAAATAAAAGGAAAGAGCAGAAAATCGATAGAATACGTGTAGGAGTGCACACCCATCCTCGTTGCAGACTGCTTCCTCAAGCCCACATTGTAAGCACATGGATATTCGAACCACGATCACTCAGAGCAGTGGACCTCTCAGGATGGGGAAGGCGTTCACCCGAAAGGGAGATGCAGAGGAATAAAAGGTACAGGGGGCACTGAGATTCCTGCGGACAAAGGCAAACGGTGGGCCAGGCACAGGGGGTGGAAGGAAGGGGGGTGGTGGGCCACGTTCCTGGGTGAGGCCGCCGGAGCATGTAGATGGCCAGTGGGTGGAGTCCCTGTCATGTTCCAGATGGAACCTGCTCCCCTACTGGTCCTGAAATCATCCACCCAGACGGCGTAACGGATGAACTATCTCATCACGCTGATTAACGCCGTCAACCTCCACCAACAATCGGATTCTCAGGCTGAGGGATTGGAGCATGCCGCCGTTAGCCAATCATCGGAGGCAAGTGGTCATGTGGGCTAATTTAGAAGCTGGATGCTTGTGGAGATGCTCGAGTGAGCCGAACACCGTGTAAATTTAGGGTTTCTCTCGCGATGCTGCCGGCCGCGGCTCGCAAAACACGTCATGATCCACTGGGATAGAACTCATCCATAAGAATCTCATCCACTCGATGGCTGCACAAAGGGAACATGCCTACGAACGGGAGTGAGATACAGAGAGTGAGAGAGAGTGCCTAGGAACCTTTTCACACGGGTTTCTAATCTTGGAAAAGAATGCCACACGCCACGACGGAGGCATTGGAGAGCACTCCGAAATGCTCCTGCGTGTGGACAAGCTTCTGACAGGCCTACGAGGGACGTGGACATATATCTTGGATGAATGGATGATAAAAACTTGCGCAGCCGGGGACAAAGTCAGCGAGTGGAGGGATGAAGAAGGAAGGAAGGAAGGCCGCAACAGTGCCCAAAAGAGCAAAGGCAATGATAAAGCGTAGGCTTCATGCTTGTGTGTGTGTGTTCTCAATGCAGGATGGGAGAAGCGCTGACTACATGTTCATATCTGAGCAAGAGCGTTCCCCAGGTTAACCCACAAAAACAACATACCAAAGGGAAAGTCCCTTCCAGTATCCTATCCCAATTATTATTATTATTATTATTGTGATACATGAAAAAGGGGAACAGAGAATTTGCTAAGAATCATGAAAGTGGCAAGGAAAAAGTGGGTTTGAAGATTAAGTGGGTTCACTGGTGTGAATGAGGATATAATGAAGCAAGCTCCGCACCCAGTGTGGTGGGTTTGCTTGGATTTGGCCGATTGGCGAAGGAGGTGTCCTAATTTGGTATTTCTGCATCGGAAGAGGAATGAAATCTGAAGCAACAAGATGACGACACACCCCGCAAGCCGCGCTGTAAGAACAGTTTGCAGGGAGCGGAAGAGACGTGTGCGGTGGTAAAACTGTGGAATCCCACTAGGAGCGCGGCGACAGCAGATGATGATTCTGTGGTGCAATCAGAGGATGCCACCCAACACTAGGGCCCGAGAGGGGAGGAGGAGAGAGCGAGGCAGAGGGATCGAGCAGTGGAGGGGAGATTTCATCCTGCGATATCAGCCGAATCCTCAACAAATCTTGTACCGATGGGCAGTCCAAGATCTTTTAACGCAACCCCCCCACCTCCCCGCAAGTGGGCCAGAAGGATCGAGAACTCCCTGGACGCAACGCGCCAGGCTCGCGGCAGCATCGGGCCGGGCCGGGCGAGTTACTAGTTGCATCCGGCACAGTTTCCAGGAGGGAAGGGGGGTAAGACAGCTTTTAGTGCGAAGGTGTTCGGACGCGACGATGGGAGAGAATCCACGCCCGCCGTGGCACCATCTGCGTTAATAGAGTCAGATGATTTCGCCAGAAAGAGCGAGAAAAGGGGCAAGAACGATCGAGTCTACGATGACCCAGTTGGCCCTCTTGAGTTCCGGCTGCCCCATTCGAGCCCACTTCCAGCGAAGATACGAGCCGCGCTTTGGCCGAGTGGTCGTAAGTAGAAGTAAAGGTGCAAGCCCGCTGCGGCTTGTGAAATCTCCCTCGCACGGAGAGAAGCGTGTTCTGCTGGTTTCTTCGCACAGAGACTTCTACTGCACCTTTTCTCCTCTACCTCGTCTCCTGCGACGACCACAGTGTATGGGAGTAGTCGCAACCTTCCTGGCCAGCCCAGACCCCCTCTCAGTCAGTGGCTCTCATCTCCCAGCTAGGCCTTACACCGCGTCGTGCCGGCTCAATCGTGTGTCCTGCTCTGTTTTTAACCTCTCTCCCTTCCGGCCCTCTCATTCCTCTCCAGCGCTCTACAGTCACTTCCGCCGGATCGCGACTTTTGTACTCATTTGAGGGTTGGGTGTTATAAGTTTGCCCTCAGGGTGTGGGTTGCTCTGTGTGTCTTTTGTAGTAGTACTTCGCTTGCTGAGTGCGGAAGGGGACCTTTGAGAAGTAGACCATTTCTCTGGTTTTGCACCAGTCCCGCTTTGGGTGTGCGTCATTAGTGTTGGTTGCAGGTCTAAAGCCTTGAGCGAGATTTGCAGGATTTTCTCATACGCTTCTGATTAGGAAAGATATATCCTTATTAGTCTTTTGAAGATGGCCACTGAGCGTGTGTCTCAGGAGCCGACCTCGCAGACCCCCGAGGGGCCAGTTATGTGCAAGAACCTTTGCGGCTTCTTCGGCAGCCAAGCTACCATGGGGCTGTGCTCGAAGTGCTACCGAGAGACAGTCATGCAACCGAAGATGACGGCTGTAGCTGAGCAAGCTGCTCAGGCGACATCATCTGCCACATCTGCTGCTGTTCAGCCCCCCACTCCTGTACAGGAGAACAAGCTCATATCGGAGGTTGAGAGAACATTGATTGTGCCGCCTCAATCTTCCAGCTATCAACAAGACCGGGTTACCCCCGTTGCAGCTGCCCCTCAGGTAGTGAAGTCCTCTGTCGCAGCTCCCTCTAGACTCGAGCCCAATCGGTGCGGATCTTGCAGGAAGCGTGTTGGATTGACAGGATTTAAGTGTCGCTGTGGTAACCTCTACTGCGCTTTGCATCGGTACTCGGACAAGCACACTTGCACATATGACTACAAAGCCGCAGGGCAGGAAGCGATTGCGAAAGCTAATCCTCTTGTCGTGGCCGAGAAGGTTGTCAAGTTTTGATGAGCGTTCGTTCAACTTTTCTGCCGACGATTTAGGCTTCATACATTGAGCAACTCTTTACTTTCCTTCTTTATTGAGAGAGCGAGTCGCTTCAAGATGAAGTCGAGGGGTGCGCGCCGTTTTTGGGAAGAGGGGATTTCTTTCCCCTCTCCCCTTTGGCAGCATCGTGTTTTATGTGTACAGAAGTAGGTTAGGACATGATAGGATCATATGCAAAATCAATTGATAGTTCTCTTTAATGAGGACACTTATCACACAATTTATGTATCCTGAGTAATGCATGCCTTGATTGTGTTGTTTTGTCCCCTTTCTGCATCAATGGTGGAGTGTTTCTGCTAGTTTTCGTTTCTAATGTCCAGTTGTCGTAGTTGGCAAGTCTGTATATTTTTGGACATGGGTTGTGGTGGCCAGTTAGGGCAGACTTGATTATCTCCATTTTTGGGCCACAAAATCTAGAGCTTTTGGCTACATCACAGGGTCGAGGCCAAGAATGCATTCATCAAACGACACGTACAACTTCTCTTCCAACACTTCTGCTTCCTGGTGCCAATGGCTGCATGCTCGCCACTTCGTGAGATGCGCAGACTGGTTGGAGCAGGTGGATGATAAACTGATATTCTAGACTACCCAGTGAAAGCGTTTTTTGCGCACGAAAAATAATTTGTCCATTGCCACTCTGATCAAAGAACTCGTAAACCAAACATTCTGCTTGCCTAACCTTGTAAACGGTCCCTCCTAACACAGTATGTTGGCATAGTCTACCGATGGTCATGGTTACGGTTGATGCGGATGACAGTCGAGCCCGGGTGTGACTCCCCATAGAAGAATCGCATTCTACGTGCACATGGAGCGAGCAATTAGGATGCAGCGAGCACGTCTTTCTTGAGTTGAGGAAATTTTCGTTCAGTGTTGAACGAGCATTTATTACAGATTAGGTTACCCATCTCCAAACTACGCCCTAATTAGTAACGCTACTTCTGTTTGCACGTTCAGGAGATTTTCTTGTTCCGAGTTAATGGTTTAGGTAGTATTTGGCAACGAAAACCCTGTGTATGTAGATTGTTGGTTCAAAGTGCCGTGGTCCACCTTGAAAGAAACGTAGCTGTCATGTCCTTCAGCACATGTGGTGAAGCGTTTGTACACAAATCACGGACATCTATTTATTCATTTGTTTTCAGAGATGACTGAGCTCAACCCTCATTGTACCATGCTTTTTTATTTATTCATGTGTTAAAATCACATATCTTAAAATAAAGTTTAAGTAGAAGAATTTGTGGAAGTCAAATACTATACTGGGAAATGTACGTGAAATTTGTTTACATCAACTTCAAGGTCAATTCTACATATAACTTTCAAAATGAATATATGATAATATAAGAATAGCAATGCGGAGTTCAAGAAGGAATAATTCTTTGCTGTGTGGAATTCTAGAGTGTTATATTTAACAACTACGAAACGTTGCCGTCACTAAATAAAACCTGGAATGGGTTGATTAGGAGTCCATTTGGTAAGTAAACAAAGAGATTCACCTTATTTGTGTTCGTTAATTACCTCCCCTTTTTTTGGAATCCGTGAAATCTGCAACGTAAAGAATTTTCCAGGGGTAGAATAATATGCTTCTACAATATAAGAAGTATGTGCTATTCCATATTCCGGACTAATTCAGAAGCAAGACTGTCCAGGGCATATGCAGAATTACCGTCAGCGTGGAAGCCAACGCACACCCCGTTCCACTTCACCAAAGGAACTGTGACGTGGCAACGCCAGTGTGTCGATGCGGAGGAGGATGAGAGGACGAGCGGAGCCGAGCCGAGCCTGAGAATGGTTTAGTGGCCGCATGATGAATAAGCCAGGGGTGGGAGAATAATGGGGATGGAGATGGGTCCTGGGGCTGTTCAAGAGAACCATGGGATGCCGCACCAGGTCATGGAGCGAGTCATTGTTGGTGACGCGACGCATTCCTATCCCACTGCCCACCTCTCAACCCTGCCTTCGCTGCTCCGTCTCGCAGCGCCACCCGCAGATGAGGGTGGATGGGTAGGTGCCAAGGATTTCTTCTCCTCTTACGCAACCTCCCTGTACTGGGGTGCATACGTGTTTGCTTTCTTTCAGCCGTTGAATAGCATTGGCGACAGAACACACCACCTCCAGCAAACACAAGACAAGAAAAAATATATCTATATATATATATATATATATATAAGTATCAGAAATATAAAAAAATGAGGGTATAGGTAGCGTAGTATACTTTATAGACATGGCGTTGGAGACAGGAATGTAACAGCATGTTTTGGGGCTGAGCACAGGTGGAGAGCAAAGACAATCAACAAGCGCCTTGAGCGAAGAGCTGGATGTGGGTGCCAACGAACGAGAGAGGTGGAGAGAGGGGGACGGAGATGGAGAGATGCAAGCAGGAGGATTGATTCCCAGTGATCGGGGCCCTGCAGGCAGCATTCCAAGGAGGCCGAATTGGTGTGTGCCATTCCATCCTGCTCTCGTTGCTTGCGTCACTACCGGAACCTCCCGCTCCATCGCTCTGCGCCTTGGATGAATGAATCTCCGTCGGAATTGTAACGAGACGTGGATGATCCTTGTGCTCTTTGCCCAGCTGGCGCTTCTTCGCTCATTCTGAACCCCACTGTGCTGCTTCGCCATTGGATTCTCAAGTTACCTACCCTAAATAAAACATAATAAATATGAAATGGCACCTTTGAAATATGTTACAAGGTTTGTATTTTTGGATAAGATACATAATCTTTCTCCTCCTTGCATAATTTAAGTTGGAATTGTGCACGTCATTGTTGTTTTGGATTGATATTATGAAGTAAATGGTTTTGGATTGAGAGTAGTAATAGGATATATTTTTCAACATACATAATAGAGCCAAAGAAGAGAGAAAAGAGTAAAAAGAAGAGGTTGTTTGTACATATTATATCTCTCAAAGAAGTGTCTATCAAAAAGAAAAGCTTATTTGCAAGTCTTTAATTATAAATTTAGATATTTTGTAATCATTAATATTTATAACAATAATTTTTTTAATCATCAAACATTTGAGAGGTCACAATATCTTTTCCTAATAAGATTAATCAATTAAAAAGAGCTCTAAGCTTTGATTTAACTAAGTTCTATAATTGATTGTCTACATGAAGTAAAAAAATGATCATCAATATTAATTTATCTATTTCAATGGTTGGTTATGGAATGCAATTAATAGTAGAAAAAATATTGTCAATTATTCTCTAACAACATCTATGCCTTAAAAAAGCCAATCAATAAAAAAAGAAGTTACCAATAGATTTTCTTGTAATTTCTATATATTCTTATAGATTCTACTAAATATGTAATAGAAGATAGACAAGATATTGAGATAGACTAGAAAGATACTAAAAAAATTCTTTCTTATGATACATTAATTGATGCCTTTAGAAAAAAATAAAAATAAAAAATAAAAAATAAAAAATTTAATCAATAAAATAAGGCATTCATGTTAGATTTGTTAAGAAATTACTTCTATAATTTTTATTAATATTAAGGATGCTTGAGACTACATTGTTGACATTGATAGAACACAACATATTCATTGAGGTCATCTTGAAGAATTTGGAAATTTTGAATGTAGATTATTTTTTAAAAATATTTTATAATTTCATTTTATTGGTAAGAGATGCACATACATTTATACAAGCATATGTGTGGTTAATGTTGGCCAAAAAGGCATTGAAGTTGTTGAAGAATCAAATTAAAAATCTTATATCTTAATATACAATTTCTATTGCATTGCATCTTCTAAATAATCCACTTGTTTCTTCTACACTCTTATTGTTTTTTCTAAATTACTTTAAAATCTTGCATTTATTAATAAATATATTAACAAAGTCTTTATATTGTGTATATACAAATCTTCTATATAAATAAGAGCATAATTATACACTACATTATTGTTGAATTTTTAAAACATTAGCAAATATATTTTTGCAACCTTCTCAAATAACACCCACTACCACAATTGGTTGAGTAAATAGGCAATTAATTACAATGTAATTTTTTATAAATAAATATCTCTTTATAAATTATTCTAATCTTAATAACCTAAAATCTAAAATATTTGATCTTGTTAGAATAAATGCCATTTTTTCAATGAGCATTCACTATTTCATTCAATTATAGTTAATTTTGTTCTAATAGAATTCATATTTGTGTACATTTCTTGTTTTGGCAATAATATGTGCTTGGCTTTAAAAGACGCCTATTGAATATATTCTAATCTATCAACCATTAAAATTTATATTAACCAAGACCTTGCTTATCAAACAATTAACAATTTTCAAGTTGTTCTTTTGGATTACCCTTTGTCAAATGTTTTTAACTAACTACATGAAAAAGATGTGGGATTTTAAGAATAGTTGGAAAAATATAAGACTACAAGTGTGGTGGGTGGATTGTACTATTTTTAGACTTACAAAATGCAACAAAGATTACTTCTCATATCCAAGATATATTCATCTTTAACTTGAGTCAATTTAATCTTACAATGTGCATGGTTATATCAAGTTTTATTTTTACTCATTAGTTATTTATTTACATTTATATTCATATACATGATTTAAATCTTTAAATCATAATGAACCTGCATGTGTAATGATACCATAGCACTCATCATAGTATATAAAACCAGTTGCCACTGACATAATGTTAATGTTTTAACTCATATCTATTTTTTGTTATTAATTCCTTGTTTGTGATATTAATCCATACTTATCAGTAAATAATTATTCTGTTGATGACAGCATCATGAAATTTTATTTTACATTATAGGCTTTTGTTGAACTAACCAAAAAGTGGGGTTATAACCCAAAAGATGTTTTTGTGGGAAAAAGGTAATAATTGTGCCTAGTCTGCATAAGTCATCTCCTTTACAAGTTAAGAGCAACCACTTGATCACATACTGTAACAGATTATTTAAAATTTTAAATTTGGGGTAGCATTGGAAAATATTGACAGAGATTACTGACAGTTACTACCTCTGCATCTAATGCTGGTGCATGCACATGCACTCAAATATATATATACACACACATACATACTCTGCTAGACTCACCCAACTCTGGGAAGTGTGCTCAGCATCCAAGATAAACTACACACTAGGAACTCTGCAGAATAGACCTG
The DNA here is from genome assembly GCA_036785485.1 of Physcomitrellopsis africana. Lineage (NCBI taxonomy): Eukaryota > Viridiplantae > Streptophyta > Bryopsida > Funariales > Funariaceae > Physcomitrellopsis > Physcomitrellopsis africana. The sequence continues at coordinate 284,918 of JAWRVF010000107.1, read as the reverse complement.
TGCACATGCTTCAAGTATTATTTGTCTTTCTAAAGATTAGATACAGAGGCATCCTAAATCTGGTGCACCTGTCTGCAATTCCCACAAAGCACTTCAAACTGTGCACTTCTAGCAAAAGCATGTGGCAAGACAGGATGCACTATTTGCAAATACTGTATTCTTAAAGCTCAAATGATATGCATCCATTACCTTTTCCCCTGCATATGGCAAAGGGATTAGCTTGAGGATATGTACTTTAGCTACATGTAAAGTGACAAGGGTTGCCCCCACTCAAAAGAGACATCTGTGGCTTTTCAACCAAATTAGGCATGAGACCTTTGAACAGGTACAAGTCACTTTTGCATGTAGAATGCAGTATGATATCACCTGCTGCAAGTGATTACCACAAATGTTCCTGTTCATGATATGCACATGACATATTAGATATATTGAAATACCAAAAGAGTACACAAATTTTTTGGAAAACTTTCTGAATCAGTAAACCCTAGAAAATGCTATTGGAACACTCCATGATTGACTAGTGCCCCTTTAGGAGAACATGACAATTGCCTTTATAGGTGCTTGAGTGGGAAGATGGTATGCATTGCTCAGCTACTGGTAAGTGAAGTCAGACAGTGTACACTATGTCCTTGCTAACACATGCTGGAGGACCCCCTGAAACTTGAAGGCAGCAACACGCTGATGCAGATGAACGAGTAATGAAGCAGAATCATGTGCCTCCTGTGAAAGCTTCTCAAGATTTCGTCACCACTAAACTACGTCTCTTAGACCGCTAGTACAAAAACAGTTACTCAACCTCCGAGCAAAAGACCTCGATGGACATTCAAAAGGCCTACAAGCACGTCGCACAAAGCCACAAACGAGCATCGAAGCGCGCGCTGGTGCCAACTTTTCATGAATCCTTGGATCGGCAGGGCAGAGTCAATCCTTGGATCGGCAGGGCAGAGTCAATCCTTGCGTTCAGGATCCCGACACAGAATATTGGGATTCCAGCAGTTTGCAACATAGTCGGCACGTAAAATAGCCTACTCGGCTAAGAAACAACTAATCTTATACGCAAGCATCGGCGTGCGAAGCCAACCCAAAATACACGCTGCGACGCCCACGCAAGGCGCGGCCAAAGGCGCCCTGACTTCTCGACGCCTTCACAGTACGGTTTCTGAGTACCTAAAGCCGTAGTAGAATAAATATACAAATCTATTACCCTTCTGACCCTGACAGCCGCGTAACGGATGACGAAGCGCGTAAATCAAGAAACAGTAGTATCATTTATCAACTTTGGATCAGTTGCGGGTGCTTTGGTTGATTGCCGTGTGAACAGAGATTTTCAGCGTGATTTGCTCATAACTTTGAAGAAAATGAAATTGTGATCTGCATCTTTCTACTATAGCAATTGGTTTTACAAAATCAAAGTCCCACGTTTGTATCAAAATTGGCATGCACAATGTTGCTTTGGAATAGATTTATATGAGCAAAAATCTGAATGCAATTCTAATAATGTGATCGATTTAGCTTTTTTACACGTTTTTTTTCAGTGATGAGCTTAAATTTTCATGTGAGTGTATAAATACATGTACAAACATCAAACTAGGATTAGACAATTGAATACTTTAACGAGATCTTGAAAAACGTAATAAAAACATATTCATTCAGAAAACAATGATTGGTTCTTCATTATTTATAATTAGTATATTACCCTGTCAATTAAACAAGGAGAGTGAAATTTGTTTTATATTTTGTTATGCTACAGTTCTTTTGAAGAAATTCTAGCCACCTTCTCACTACTAAAGCGCTTTGTTGTAAATAACATTGTGCATTAATCTAGAATCCCCTTTTGTATTGGTCACTACCAAAACTTTATATTTTCTAACACTGTTGTAAAAGAAAATGTAACATATAATTAGCCATAAGAAAAGACATCTTTTACTAAATTTAGTCCAACATACTTCATTGTTTATCTTTAAAATTTATTTATTATTATTATATAACAAATGCAATGTGTAATAGAAATTGTTTCCAATTCAAAGCATAAAGAAGACCTGACTTTTCAAAAGTCAATGTGATTCTAGAAATGAATGCAATATGACCGGACTTTTTTTTTTAATCAATATTTCAACTTTAATAACTCAATTAGTAAAATGCTTGATAATTAATCGAATTCCACTATAGAAGCCATTAATTGAGTTAAAATTATGTAGAAGCATAACAAATGTGTCAACTTTTAGCATGAGCTTATGCAATAGCCACATATTTACTTTCAACATGTTCATGTATTTTGTTGGGACCATCTCTTCGCATTTTAGATTATCGACCTTGTCCTCATCCAAAAAATCTCAACTTTCTTATGGTATTGTTTCTAATATTGCTTTATTTCAGTATAGAGACTTCATCATTTTAAGTAGCCAAAATAGTATAATTGCTCAAAAATTCTTTATCTCTTAGATCAATTCGTATTTCAAGGTATGTCTTATCAATTAAGCCTAAGATATCCCGCTAACCTAAAAACATGTTTGTTAGGTAATGAATATAATCTTCTTTAATAGCCATGAATTTATTTTTATCAAAAGTAAGAAGTCAATTGGCAAATATTCTATCTCCAAGCTTGGCATACATAACATGTACAATAATTGTATGCTTATTTTTCCACAAACAAAAAATGTGAACATACCTCCAAAGGTTAGACTCATTTATTCAAGATGAAACAATCTCCAATCTAGTCCCTTTTAGAATCACCATGAAGACTTGTTTGAAATCACTCAACATTACAAAAATAAGGCCTCCAAATGGCTCATCTTTTTTGGTTATATCTTGGAGCATTTTATCTATTGCTTCAAATGCCAGCTTATTCATCATAAAAGTTTTATTCCAAAGAATTAATCTTGTTTGCTATAAAAGTTCTACCAAATCCAACTACCTCTAAATATTACAAATTAATATGCAATTCAATTCAATGGAGGTTTTGAATCTAGAGCGTGTTATCCTACCTTTAAAGCGACAATCTTCAAAGATGTAATTACAAGGACAATTTCATTATTTGTATATATAGTTTTCAAAAGAAGATTTTTCAAATTGGTTTTTTTTAGTTCCCTTAGGGCCATCAATGAAAAAAAATCTTGGAATTTCTTACAACACGTGCTTTAATTATTACTTGGTATGCATTACATTAGTCATTGTTTAGAGATTGAACCTCTTGTTTAATGTCTTTATATAGTTGTGCTATGTTATTATCAAGTTATTTTTTTAATAAGCCAATTGATTTGTAGCTATTTAAGAAGAACTAAAGGTAAAAAAAATATTAAAATTTGCTAGTGTTTTGTCAAATCTTTTCAATTCCTTGCTTAAAAGCAATAATATAAGACTTTTGATTTGCTCTTTAGTTGGATTTTCAATCCCATGTTGACATAACTTATGCCTACAATCATTTGAAAGGCTTCTTATATAAAGACTACAAAGTTTGTAAGGATCCACCAATATCTTATGTGTTAGAATTATATTAAAAACAAAACAAAATTGTGCTCTTATTTGTATTTCTATAATTTTAATTAGACATTGCTTTCACTCATCATCTATATTATGCAAGCCAAGAGCTACACATGCAGCCTCAAATATTTTATGGATATGACCATTAATCATTTAAAGTTCTTCAAATGATATAGCTTCCTTTATTATCATGAGAAGTATTTATAGGAAGTATTGTTCATCTATTGAAGGACTAACAAAGTATATGCAACTAATTGTAGTGCCCTATTGACGCTGCATCTATGCCTTGTTTTTATTATCTCTTGTAAATTACATTGAAAAATCTCTATAGAGTACTTCTTGGGCTTCTGATATTATTATATTTGTCTCAAAGTACTCAATCAATATCATTTTTTTAGCCTCTTAGAATTCAAAATTTGTCTAATATCCTCGTTTGCATAGAATATAATTGATTGTTGATCTTATAAGTGGACCTATAATTGCATGACAAATGAAAATCCACCATGCATTTTAAAAACATTCAATTTCCATACCACTTCAAATGTAATGATATAGCAAATATCGAGATATTATTTAATTTTGTCATATTTCTTGAGAATGGCATTGGTATAAATCTGATTTTTAAAAATATTCTTAAATAATTAGTTGAATACAAAAATTAAATAATATATTTGTATTTAAGAGAAGATTGAAGTATATGATAAAATATAAAAATAAAAAGTTAAATTCAAAATAATAAATATTATGTTTTAGAAGAATTGCTTGCCTTACTTCTATATTGTATTTTATAATCTAATATAAATTATGTGGCACAATCAATTGATTTTCTTTCTTATATCTTTTTTTGTCTTTAAAGAAATAATTATTATTGCATTGCTAATATATTGAATACACATCTTTATTCCTTCATGTTTCTAAATTAAAATCATGGAAGTAATACTTTGTATACTTTTTATATTCTATATATAGAAAATTTAGGTTTTCAATGTCACAAGGGCCATAAATCAAACAACAAATTATGGTGTTGTATGCTTTGGGATGTGTATTAAGCTCCAAGAGCTTAATAAAAACCTATGAGTTATATTCATCTTAATCAAATATGTTGTACACCTCTTTTAAAATGATGAAGATATATACATACAATAAACTCTTCTTTTGAAATTTAATCACCTACAATTTTGCAGCAATGGATTAAAAAAAATTGCCACAAATATCTACAAAAAAATCAGTTAATTTGAATTGAAATAGTCAATTAACTATGTTAGACTAGTCTTTTATTATTTAGTTGGATAAGAGCTCTACTTGAAATTATAGGTCAAAATAAAAAATAAGTTAGGATGTCTAAAATTATACACCACTACTATTACATCTTATTGTAGTTATACTATTTGGCACAACCTGCTTGAGAATGAAAATAGAAGAATGAATTTCTTTCCTACTTCATTATGTTGGAGTTTCCAATATCAAGTGCATCTTGGAGTCCGTAATAAAGATTGCTTTGTAAATCTTTTTTAGTTTTCTTAGATAAACACGATGCAGTTCTGCTCTACATACGTATACACATCTACCATATATTCTTGAAAGAGCTAGATAGCTTGAAAAAGCAGGCTTTCACTTATATATATTTTAAGAATTGTAGAATTGCAATTGGATTTTACACTTAGAACCACCTCAACTTGCCACAATGTTCTCATCCTTAATCATAAATATTCTTTTATCTTCTTAAAATCCATTCAAAGATATTTTTAGACTCTATTTATCTTATCTATCTAAAAATAGAAGCATATAATGAAGAAGTGAATAAAATGGATGCAATATAAAAATATGGCAGAGATCTCCATCAATACTTTTGACAATAATGTGTTATTTGTTGGAAGTGCTATGATCATTGTCGTCCATTATAATTATACCAATTTCATTTGCAATTGGTGCATTATATTGCCAAATGTCTTTTTGCTAAAGCGTCATACACTAGGTACTAAGATCCTTTGCAAGTCCATTCAATCTCTAATAAGCATTAACAAATAATTCGACATATGGATTATAAATGTGTAACATGTTTTATAAAGCTTTTATCATTTTGTGTTCTAAGCTAGCAAAGTTTGACATATTAGTGGTGGGTTTTTACAACTAATATTCATAGAAATTTATAGACTTTAATAGTATTAATTTATAAGTTTTTATAGATTTTAATAATATTAGTTCAACAACTATTATATATTTTTTTATTCAACTTAGCTTACAGAGTGAAAATATAAAATTGAGAAAACTTGAAAATTTTATTTGTAGTAAAAAAAAGATTGTACATTTGATGGTATAACTTTTCATGTAGGTGATAAGTATAATTACTGTTGTGCATAAAACATTGATCAATATTTTCTCTAATAGATGTAAAAACTAATATTTTTTTATATATACTTATATATAATGTATTTTCTTATTTGAGAATGTACCAAGCATTTGGTTGTAGAAGGTAAACATATATATTGTAATTAATCAAGAATCTAATAATTCTAATATAATCCTAAATAAATTCTTATTGAATCCTTAACAATCCTAGTCAAATATTTAAAAAATTATAAAAAAATCTTAAAAAATCCTAATAAAATCATAAAGAAATCTTAAAGAAATCTTAATCAAATCCTAAATAATCCTAAAAAAATTCTAAGTCAAATCTTAAGTCAAATCCTAATTAAATCCTAATCAAATCTTAAGTCAAATCTTAATTAAATCCTAAAACAAATTCTAAATCAAATCCTAATCAAATCCTAATATCCTAAATAAATCCTAATAAAATCCTAATATTTTAAATAAATCCTAATTAAATCTAATAATAGATTTAAAATTTCAATAATTATTAAATTAATTATTAATCTTCATTAAAAATTTGAATACTTCTTAACTTACTAATTAAAGATAAATATATAAAATTTGAAGGAATTAGAACTTACAAATTGAAAAAAAAAAAGCTCCTAGTATTCTAGAGTATTAGTCGTTCTTCTTCTTCAACCTTGATGTCAATTTTTTAGCATCAATATCTCCTTTTTGCACTATTCACATATTCTAAAATTTTAAAAAATTATTGAAATCTAAGTCAACTACTACCTCAAAAAAAAATCATTCCAATTTAATTAGCATATTGCTCAAAACCATATAAATTCTCATTGATCCTCAAAATCCAATTTCCAAGACCTTAGCTCACTTAAATTCTAATATTCTTTGATTTAATTATTGGATTAAGCTCAAATTTATAATGAATATTTAATACAATTATATTCACAAATCCATAGATTTTTATTTGTAGATCTATAACAAAATTCATAATATGCTCCTAAATGTGAACCCCTTTTATTTTTCAATAACTAGAGTCATCCAAAAAGAATCCTAACTTTGCATAGCTATCACAAAGTCATTACAAACTCAAAAATCTCAAAACTAATGCTCAAACAAACTCTATTAAGTTTGCTCTTAAATCCCACTCTTCAATCTACCAAAAAAAATCCCTATCTATTGTAGGCACACAGTTTTATGCCTTGGGGTCTAGTTTTGACTCTAATTTATGATTGGAACGTTTCTCCAAGTATCAATCTAAGATTTTCTTAGATAATTTTTGCTAAAAACTACCCTATACTTTGATCTTAAGATGCCTATAGTAGTATTTTTACTAATCTATTTTTTTTTTGTCTTATTTATAGTCCTACAAAATAAGTAGAAGCCTTTTTTATAAAAAAATAGTATTAATATTAAATATTTATACTACCTCTCTATTTTTATTCTTTTTATCTATATTTTTTAAAATAATTTTATAACTTAATCTTCAATTAAGTTTTTTTATAATATATATTTTCTTTTGTTCTTTCATCCTATAGCTGTATTATAATACAGCAATGCATATATTTTTATAAAATTCTTTGGCTTTGCAGCTAATAATTTTTAATAGGCCATCCAAAAGTTTTGGAAGAGGGTTGAGCAATAAAAAGATGACTTTTTTATTAGTGCAACATGTGTTGAAGTATAGATTTACTTTTAAAGTGTTAGATATATATATTTTTATTTAATAAAGAGATGAATAATGGATATTGCAAAGAGTAGTCATTCTGCCAAGTAAATGGCAAAGATTACCTACTTGTCCATTGAAAAGACAATGTCCAAGAAGAACTTTAAATATTATGCATCTTATTGCAACATGTGCTTTTTTATTTGCCTATAATTCTTATTGGTAATGTGCCTTTGTGCAAGTTTTGTAACATACAATAGTCCATTTACAATCAACTTCTAGGACTTGTGGATATTATATCTCATTTGTAGTATTATGTTATAAAACCTTTTGTACGCAATACTTAAAATTCTGAATTCTCATTGAAATGCTGTTCATTAAGTATGTTATTTGCTAATCAACTGATTTCTTGATATTAAAGTTGGTGATTTATTAAATTGAGAAGTGCCACCATAGGAAGTTCACAAAGAGCTAATGTGATTCTAAGCTTAGATAGAAGCTATCTCCAAAAGCATCATTAACACTATTTCTACAACTTTGATTATTACACACCTCACAGCTTATAATTGTATAGACAAATCAAAAATATAAATTTTGTATCTATAATCAGCTTATAAGAATGTTGATGAAGATAAAATACTTTAGCTTCAGATGCTATAACTATCAATATTTAAAATAGTGATCTCTCAATCATATAAGTTGAACATATTCAAACTATAATCTTTTTTAAACTTAATAAAATCATCACAAAGCCATACATTAAATTTTTATAGTCAAATTTGTTAAAAAATAACTAAAATTATGAATCTGTATTCAAGATGTTAAATATATATGTAGAAACAATTTTTTGTGATTGTAAGTTGGCTGGTTAGAATAAATATAGCTATCACATTGTTAATTTCAGCAAGTAGAATTTTCCTTCCTATTGGATCTCAAGTATTGATCTGTACATAGATGATTTTTGTGATTTAGGTTGAATAAGTTAGACTCTTAAAAGAATCTTAATTTAGTATATTTAATAAAATTATTTTATTTTATTTTATTATATAAATTTTGATTATTTATTCATAAATAAATAACAAAATAAAGTCTTAAAAAAAATCAACAAGAATTGTTAACCTCAAAATAAAAAAATAATGACACAATTGTTGTCAATCTCAAAAATGCACAAATTTAGAAAAAAGTATGTTGAAGAGAAAATAAGTTGTACTCTCTCCAATAAAGAAGCTAATTTATTTGCAGTAGTATGCAATAAAATTCTCTAAAGATCTAGCTTTATTTATATATTCAGTAAGTATTACCAACAATACATCTCCACCTTCACTTAGATTATTGTACAAAATACAACTCACAAAAAGTTAGTTGCTAATTTTAAATCTTAATTTCCATGTTAATATATTATGTACAACACAATAGCACAAAAATAGCAAACTACAAATGATTCCTAAAATAAATAACTTAAAAATATGGCTTGGATATGAATTCATTTCTTAAGTCATTAAAAAGTGTGCGATTGCTATTATACAATTTAATAATGTACATGTATATTGCATCATATTTACAATGATAATTATGCTTGAATTATTTTGTAATCCCTTGATTTTTACTTATTGCATGAACTTAAATTACAACTTAAATTTATTTCCTAATAAACCAATCTTGTTGAGTTTAGGCATAAGAAATTAGAGATCTAGTTGATAACTTTTAAACCAATGCATGGAGCTATTATGATCTTATTGATAAGAGAGAACTTCCAAAATTTTAGTAGATAATTGAGCATTTGTATATTACATTAGCAATCAATTCTCTTTTAACTAGGTATTTTAATGATAGATGAATTGTATAGTAGACCATCTACTGAATAATGTTAGAATTGCTGATAGTTTTTTTTTTAATCAAAAGAAAGGATTTGAAGGTGCTAATGCTGTTGCAAACCTTGGAAAATTTAAAAACTTTGTACTTGATAAATGAAGTATTATTTGAATTTTGATTTAGAAGATACAAATAATACAACAATGATGTGAATATTTGCTTCTATATTTGATGTACAAGATCTAATGTATTTTTAATTACAAGAAATTTTTCAAATATTGTAAGACAAGATAATATAGATGTTTTAAAAGTAAATAATTAAAAGTATCCAGTAGGATATTATAGATAAAATAGAATTGTGTTTGTTTGATAATACACTTAAGAAAGCTTAGTTATAAGACAAAGATATAAAAAAAACTTTTTATTGGCCAAAAATATGTGTTTCCCTTTCACATGTGATGTTCTTTCTTATTATATGTTGCCCTTTTACATATGATGTTTTTTCTTATTATATGTTGTCCTTTCATATATGATGTTTTTTTTTATTATATGTTATCCTTTTACAATATAAAAATATATATTGTCCTTTCATATGTATTATTTTTTCTTATTATATGTTATTTTTTCACAATATAAAAATATATATTACCATTTTTTTTATATATTATCTTTTTATAATATAATTGTCTAAATATTTGCTATAATAGCTATTGGAATAAAAAAGAATTTTTTTTGACAAAAACATTGAAGAAATATAAATTAATATAAATAATCAAGATAAATATAAATAAAAAAATATAAATAATAATCAAGAAATATAAATTAATAAATTAAGTAATGATATCTTGATTATTTATAAGCAATGATATCTTGATTAATTATTTTTATAATTAATTTATATTTCTTGATTATTGAAATATAAATAATCAAGATATCATTGCTTTATTATGTCCAAAAGCATAGTTTCTATTGAATTATAATAAAATTAAATAATATCTTAATATTTATTATATCCTTGTATTTGAAGTTGTATGGCAATTGATACGCAACTATAGGTCCACTTACTAGATCAACAATCAATTATATTCAATGCAAAGAAGGATATTAGACAAATTTTGAATTCTAAGAGGTTAAAGAAAATGATATTGATTGAGTACTTTGAGACAAATATAGTATTATTAGAAACCCAAGAAGTACTCTACAAAGATTTTTCAATGCAATTTATAAGATATAACAAGAACAAGGCATAGATGAATCATCAATAGGACACTACAATTGGTTGTTTATATTTTGTCAGTCCTTCAGTAGATGAACAATACTTCTTTTAAATATTTCTTACAATAGTCAAGAGAGCTATATCATTTGAAGAACTTTGAATGATTGATAGTCAAGGAAGCTATATCATATGAAGAACTTTGAATGATTAATGGTCATATCCATAAAATATTTGAGGCTGCATGTGTAGCTCTTGGCTTGCATAATATAGATGATGAGTGAAAGCAATGTCTAATTAAAATTATAGAAATACAAATAAGAGCACAATTTTGTTTTGTTTTTAATATAATTCTAACACATAAGATATTGGTGGATCCTTACAAACTTTGTAGTCTTTATATAAGAAGCCTTTCAAATGATTGTAGGCATAAGTTATATCAACATGGGATTGAAAATCCAACTAAAGAGCAAATCAAAAGTCTTATATTATTGCTTTTAAGCAAGGAATTGAAAAGATTTGACAAAACACTAGCAAATTTTAATATTTTTTTTACCTTTAGTTCTTCTTAAATAGCTACAAATCAATTGGCTTATTAAAAAAATAACTTGATAATAACATAGCACAACTATATAAAGACATTAAACAAGAGGTTCAATCTCTAAACAATGACTAATGTAATGCATACCAAGTAATAATTAAAGCACGTGTTGTAAGAAATTCCAAGATTTTTTTTCATTGATGGCCCTAAGGGAACTAAAAAAAATCAATTTGAAAAATCTTCTTTTGAAAACTATATATACAAATAATGAAATTGTCCTTGTAATTACATCTTTGAAGATTGTCGCTTTAAAGGTAGGATAACACGCTCTAGATTCAAAACCTCCATTGAATTGAATTGCATATTAATTTGTAATATTTAGAGGTAGTTGGATTTGGTAGAACTTTTATAGCAAACAAGATTAATTCTTTGGAATAAAACTTTTATGATGAATAAGCTGGCATTTGAAGCAATAGATAAAATGCTCCAAGATATAACCAAAAAAGATGAGCCATTTGGAGGCCTTATTTTTGTAATGTTGAGTGATTTCAAACAAGTCTTCATGGTGATTCTAAAAGGGACTAGATTGGAGATTGTTTCATCTTGAATAAATGAGTCTAACCTTTGGAGGTATGTTCACATTTTTTGTTTGTGGAAAAATAAGCATACAATTATTGTACATGTTATGTATGCCAAGCTTGGAGATAGAATATTTGCCAATTGACTTCTTACTTTTGATAAAAATAAATTCATGGCTATTAAAGAAGATTATATTCATTACCTAACAAACATGTTTTTAGGTTAGCGGGATATCTTAGGCTTAATTGATAAGACATACCTTGAAATACGAATTGATCTAAGAGATAAAGAATTTTTGAGCAATTATACTATTTTGGCTACTTAAAATGATGAAGTCTCTATACTGAAATAAAGCAATATTAGAAACAATACCATAAGAAAGTTGAGATTTTTTGGATGAGGACAAGGTCGATAATCTAAAATGCGTAGAGATGGTCCCAACAAAATACATGAACATGTTGAAAGTAAATGGGTGGCTATTGCATAAGCTCATTCTAAAAGTTGACACATTTGTTATGCTTCTACATAATTTTAACTCAATTAATGGCTTCTATAGTGGAATTCGATTAATTATCAAGCATTTTACTAATTGAGTTATTAAAGTTGAGATATTGATTAAAAAAAAAAGTCCGGTCATATTGCATTCATTTCTAGAATCACATTGACTTTTGAAAAGTCAGGTCTTCTTTATGCTTTGAATTGGAAACAATTTCTATTACACATTGCATTTGTTATATAATAATAATAAATAAATTTTAAAGATAAACAATGAAGTATGTTGGACTAAATTTAGTAAAAGATGTCTTTTCTTATGGCTAATTATTTGTTATATTTTTTTTACAATAATGTTAAAAAATATAAAAGTTTTGCTAGATGTGAGCATAAAATTCATCTTTTAATTCAAATTATAAGATGGCCTTACTTAAGAGTTACTTGTAATTGGTGGTGTAAAGTGAAAGAAGCAATTGGCAAGAACAACAAGAAGAACAACCACAAAACAAGTGAAGTAATTGGTATCAAGTAAGTGTACAATTTCAACTTAGATCATAGTATATTTATTATATTTTTTTAATAAAAAGTAAAAAAAATTATAAAAATTATATTTTTATATAGATAATTTTTTTTATCTTTCAAATGATATAAAAAATATATAAATTCGAGTTACTTTGAATAAGTTATGATAGCTCAAAGATAGAAGGTAAATAATAAAAAAATTAAGTGAAAAATTTGTACCTCAAGGATAACTTCTTTAAGAGATCCTAAATTCAAATCTCACCAAGGTTTACAAGTAGTGTATAAGGGTGTTCTAGAGAGGCCATGAGACCTTAGTCTTATCCTCCTGCCTACATCCAAGGTGCTATAATCCATATGGAACTTGTGCACCTCCTTTCTTATAAGAACTACACTAGCTACTGGTTCTCCTATTTTCTATTAGTAAAATTCATTTTTTTTTCATTTTTTATTACACCATGGTGTTCAAAAATATCCAATTAGCCTAGGATCCTTGCTTGGCCTTCAAATCTTGCTCCATTTCTTCATAATAGCTCCCAAGGTGGTAAAACTCATTTTTACCAAAATCTTCAAAATTATTTTAAAAATTCTTTAAAAATTCTTTAAAAATTCTAAATGAATTTTAAATAAATTCTAAATTTTTTTATAATATTTTTAAAATATTAATATCAATTTAATACTATTTTTTTATCTTGGTGATTTTTTATAATAATAAAATCAATTGAAATCCACTAAAAATCTATCTTTTATATAAATAACTAAAAAGATATGAGATTTATTTCTCATGCTTCTTCTATCTACTAAGTAATATTTATATGTTTCTAATAAGTGGTATATGGATATAAAAGGCCAATATAGACATTAGTCTCAATAATTAAATGTTAATTCTTATAATTAAGAAAAAATATTAAATTAACTATGATAATTGCCTCTAAGATTTACTAAGATTCCATTTCTTCTCCACTAATATTATTTTTCTTCATTTAGCATCCTCTAAACACCTCTTCACTTAAAAATTATAATTTTGGCACTCTAAATGCATTCTTTTGTCTTAAAACAACTAATGAGTCAATTTGATGACTCACAATAGAAAGCAATACAAAAAGAGATGCTAGATTAATACACGATGTTATTTATAACAAAGCACTTTAGTATAGAGAAGGTGGCTAGAATTTCTTCAAAAGAAATGTAGCATAATAAAATACAAAACAAATTTCATTCTCCTTATTTGTTTGATAGGTTAATATACTAGTAAATGCATAACAAATATACTAGTAAATGCATAACAAACTCAAATGATTTGATGCAAGTTTTTTTTTTTTTTTTTTTTTTTTTGTTGTACTTATCCCAATACTTTTATTTGTAAAGTGCTATATTCATGATTGCTTTGATTTACAAAAATAAACTCTTTATAATATTTAGATGAATAATTTTTGAAAACTAAAATTGACTTTGATTTTGATTTTGTTTGGACTGATTTTTGTCAATGTTTTATTGATTTTTTTAAAAAACTAAATCAAGATTTATTTCAGTCTGGTACTTTCATTTGTTTTGTTTCTTTTTGCATGCAAGGATTTTGTTTAGAAAATCTCAATGATATGTTATTACATTATGTTGTCAATATAAATATTGAAATGTCATGTTTTATCCCAACAAAGTAGATTAAAAGAAAAGAAAATTAATTGATATTATTTTTATGTGAAGTTAAGTAGCCCATTGGAATATCAATTTTAAAATTTTTGTTTCTTTTTTACTACATAGAATTTTCTTCTTATTGTAAAATAATTATAAATTCAAGTTTAGAATCAATTTCTAAAGATTTTTCTTTTTAACCTATGTTGAAAATAGTTTCAATCTCTGCTAATATTACCAAAATGCAAGCTTTAGTCTCAAAACTTCTATGGGACAGTTATATTAATTGAGACTAGTATTACTTAATTTTATACTTAGAACAGTTTTGTTCAGTTGATGGTAGCAGAAATTAAAATGGTTCCTAGCTGCTAAATTTGCAGCAAAAACTTCTTTGATATTAAATTCCATAGAGTTCAAATCCTCCATCATAAATTTAAAATATATATATATATATATATATATATATGTTGATATCTTAAATAAGTTTATAAAGCAATTTTTATTGTGAGAATTCTATATATTTGAGTGCGTAATAATTAGAAGTTGAAAAAAAAGAATAGTCACTTGAAATCAATTTTATTATTTTATTTTCATAGCATAAGTTCATGGCTTAAGTAGCATAGAGTTTTCAATATAAAGAAACAAAAAAAAAATGAAATAAAATAAAATATTATTTAATTGGAATATTATTCATATGTGAATATATCTTGTATCTTCACTATTCTTAGTTTTTACTTTTAAATTTTTAAAACAACTTGGATGCTATTACAATTTCATATAAGTTGTTTTTTGCTAATATTTTTGATGTTTCTTTTTGTCAATTGTGCATATAAAGAATTGCACATTGCTCAATGACAAAATGTACATTTATTATTATTATTATTATTATATTTTATCTGATGAATTTTTAAATAAGTTAATCAGATTACAATATAAATCTCAAAAGAATTATAAATTTTAATTTACAAGTTAAACAATTGTAACCATTTCTTGAATTCCATAAAGTCCACATGGATTCTATGAATGAAAATGAGATCTAAATGATAATTTTTTTTTGCTTAAAAAATCAACTTCAATTCTTAATCATGTGTTGAAGGAACAGTTGTATTGATGTATCACTCCCTATTACTTACAACTATTGATATTTTGGCAAAAACTAAAATAAAATCGTGGTCATTAAATTATTTCAAGAGTTACTATCTACTATCATTTTTGTAAGTATAACTACAAGTGTTATGAGTATATGCAAGTGATTAAAGTATTAAAGCCGTACTAAAATAGTTGGTGACAACTCAACCAGACAAAGAATAACAAATTTTTTGATATATGTAAATATAGCCAATCGATGTAAAAGAATTGATATATGACCAAGTAGAGGCAATGAAATCCTTTTCTCAAACATTGAGACACCTGTAAGCATGACAAATGAAATCTCTATTTCAAACAAAATTTCTATTGACACATTTGTATACAAAATTTTATGCACTCCTATTTAAAGATGGAAAAGGATCTGTATATGAGTATGGTTGAAATTAAATGGAACATTCTAAAAACATTTTAGTTTAATTTCAAGTTTTACACTACACATGAGGTCACCATACAAATATTTAAAACTATCTTATAACACTTTCCAATCAATCAATATCATAAATTCTTTGCACATTTTGAATCATTGTGATTTATATTCAAAATAAATTTTAATGTGGATTTAAAAAATAAAAATAAAATCCATATTATTTATTACTCACAACTTTATTATGAATATATTTGTCTAATTTTTAAAATAAAAGACATTTTAGATATTGTTTTTGAGCTAATAAAATATCTAACTTTAAAAAGAAAAGTAATAGAGACAACATATTTCAAACAATAAATTGTAGCACAACAAATGAACCAATTTAATCCAATTTTAGAACTATAAGGAACATCAATGGGAAGCAAAGTGTCAAAGCAGAGTGGAAAAGTATTGAACTCAAGTAATACTGACACGACGAATGAGAATTCGAAGGTTGGACACGTAGGATGCCACGTCGGCCATCGGATTTGAACGAGGGGGAGGATGGAGAAGCGAAGTTCGATGGGGGATTAGGGCTTGGGGGGGAGGTGATGGAATCGGAGTGTCGCTGGTGGTGGAAGCTTCAACGATGCCGCAGTGCAATTGCAACAGCCATGGCGATCGCCTGACGCAAGTGATCAGCGGAGGGTTCCATGGTGACGATCGCCGTGACTTTTTGAGCGAGCAGAGAGAGAGAGAGAGAGAGAGAGCTCGTGGTTCTGCCTCGAGCCTTGATAGGTTTTAGGGTTTAGTGCTGCTCACCGAGCTTGAGGGTTGAATTTGATTGCGCGAGAGGTCTTCGATTGGTCGATCCGGCTGCTGCCATGGACGACGCGCAACAGATTGTGCTGGTAGCGCTGCAACAAGCGGGGATTGTGGTGCCTGACGGAGCCAAATCAGGGAATGAACTCAACTCGAGCGCACTCGTCAGCATCTGCGGCCAAGCTGTGAATTTGTTGTCGCGTTTTAGTGCAGATGGTGCGAGTGGCTCTGCCCCTTTGCCCACAAGCCTGCCTACGGGCACAGCGGAGCGGTTTCGAGTGTGCACCGATTTGGCAGGCGCGGTCAAGTTGCTGGGATACCGTGGTGACCTTAGCTTTCATCAGTTTCTGTATCCGTCCCACAAGGACACGCACGCATTGCTGCGCTTCCTACTTGACAAGCTCTCCAAATCGTCGTCAGCAGCGGCGTCGTCCTCACAAGCTAGCAAAGGTCGGAAAGCTCGAACTGGAGGCGGTAACCTTGCATCGACGTGCAGCGCGCGTATGAGTGGTCTCGTGCTGGAAGCATTGTCGAAGGCGCATGGTGATTACCATCTAACTGGGGCTGGTGATGATGGTGACAGGGACCTGATGTTGCGGTTTCAGAGTTGCCCGCTGCGGATGTCGGCTGTGAAAAATGTGGAGGGCGTAAAGCAAGTGAAACCATTGCTTGTAACAGTGCAGGCGAAACCGCGCCACTCGCTCATACCGTCGCTGCTCGAGCTGAATGTAAGGGACACTATCAGGGCACGCTCTGCAGCATCTAATTTGAAGGTGGAAGGGCCTGCGCGGGACGGTGATGTGGCCGTTACGACCTATGGTGAGTTTCTGCCGCATCAATTGCCTCGCGAGTCCCTCAACCAGGCACATCTGTTCAGTGAGGATAATGCTCGTCTTGGTGATGGTACTAATTGTGATGAAGTTGAAAGAGATGGCAAAGTTGTATCCGAGCTGCAGAAGCAGGTAAAAGAGCTTTTATCTCAGGCAGATAGGATGGAGGCCGAAGTGCAAGCCATGGAGAATCATATGTCGATGTTAATAGAGGAACATGAGACCAAAGAAAAGAGAATTCAGGAAGAGGAGGGTGAAATAGCTGCTCTACGGGAAGCTGTGAGCTTCGCATTGGACCCATCGAAGCCATCGCCATTTGTAGCTCTCGAGGAGTTGCAGGACCAAGCCGAGCAGGGGAAGCAGCACATGGCGGCTTTGCAGGCCGAATGGGAGGCGGTGAGGCGACCCTTGGAGGAGAAGAAAGCCGAGTTGGAACAAGAAGTAGACACCGGGGAAGGGAATATGACATTGAAGATGATGAAGCTCAAAGACGTCCGCCAACAACTTCAGCGTTCCAAGGAGAAACTCCGTGTTCGGGAGGAGCAGGCTTGGACGCTGGAATCGGACTTGAAAGAAATCTCCGCACGACCCAAGAGATCATCTTACGTTTTCCGCATTACGGAGCTCGTCAAGAACAGCCAGAAGCAGGAGACGGACATCGCAAAAATCATAACTGATACTCGTGATCTACAGCGTGACAGCAATGCCACTAACGATCGGCTTCGCCGCACTTATGCTCTCGTGGACGAGCTGGTATTTCGAGATGCTAAGAAGGACCCTGTGTGCCGCCAATCGTACCGGCAGTTGACTACCATTCACGAGACGTTCGCAGACATCGTGGATAAAGTGCTGGAGATGGACAAGACTGGGCGTGACATCGCCGAATTGCAAGCGCAGCTGGAGGAGCTTCAGACATCTTCACTCGATGTCAAGAGTGTGCAGGCAGATCTAGATGCCGTTGCCATCGAAACCCGTGCCCTTGAGAGATGCCTTGCTAGTGTTCAAACTACCACATCATATCTTGATACCCACCTGAACTCAACCATCCCTATGCACACATTAGATTTGCTCTCTCCGGAACCAAGAGTTTGAACTAGACCAGGAGAGCATGCAGAGGCTGTATAATTTTGTACAAGGTGTTCTAGTAGTAGTTGCAGATAGCTCCATTTCGAGTGTATTATGTTGTCGAGAAATTGAGCCATGTGCTGCGGCTTTCATGCAAACATCATCGAAGTGATCTATAGTGTAACATCACAACCCTCTCATCGAATTGATCTATAGTGTAACATCACAACCCTCTCATCGAATTGCGATGGACAGGTATTGACAATAATAATAAAGCAACATTTTCAAGCTTTCTGAACGTGTCCTAAGATTCTGCTATGACTAACTGCTTATTCTGAACAGCAGCTTTAGTTTCTATTGAGAATCGTGATTCAAGCTCCAAGTTCATGAAGTTAAACGTTGGTCATACTCTTAGACAGATATTGATCGTCGCCATATTCAGGGACAGAAGAATTATTGAAAATAGAAAATGAACATTGATTTGGATATCAAACCAATGTCGGAAAATGAAATGAAAAAAAGAAACTGATTTATTCAAGAAAAAGTAATCACAGATGGATTATGTACAAATCAATGGACAGGAACCGATTCAGTATTGAATACCTTGAGAAATAGACAAAACGCTAACTAGACATGATTGAACAAGGAGTTCTATACAACAGCATTCCAAGGTTGCAGCAAGGTCATCAAGTGCTGTCATGCCGGAATCAAAATCATAAGTTTGAGTGCTTGGACCTCACACCATTCTGTCCTGAAAAACTACATAAAATAACGGATGGCACAATGGGTCCAACGACGGCACAACTCCAACATTCCCATCAAAGCATTTGTCAGTCGTCTTCAGATGAAGGGTCTTTAGAAATTGATTCTTCCGACCCAAGTCGCTGCTGTTCTGTAGCTTCGAAGGAGCAGACTTCTTGGCAACAGTAAAAATAGGTGCACCATTGGATTGCTTGACCAACTCTGATGAACGTGCACAGAGATCATCGAACTCGGCCGATACACAAGGCCAACAAATTCACGCAATTAGAAGAAACCCTTCATCCAAAGCAGATTGTCAAAGTTGATCACAGTTTTCTAATCACCTGAACAAATGCTAAAAAAAACTTGCCATGAAACATCTGTAGATACAAACAAAAGTCGCAGCCTTACCTCGATTCCGACAGTAGAAACCAATAGCAAGAGACGGATCAATCGAATCCAATGGGAGACGCCGCACAACACTGCAGTACGTTTCATCCCAGAAAACATAACTCCATTCCGTTGTTAAAATACACCAGATGCACATCTGAAAGGTGAAAGACATAAATAACTTCTAAATGCATACCTAGCATCTTCAAATTTTCGTCTACATCGAAAAGGACGTATTTCGATATCCTTCGAAAGATCTCCAATCATTTGACGTCAATCACAACTAGCCGTTCTTTATGTAATGTACTTGGTGAACTTTCTGTACATGTTTCCAATCGAACGCTACAGGAATTTGTGTAGTAACGTAAATCAATTACCTGCAATGATAGGTGCTGGTGTCCAGCTCCAAATTCTCAGATGTTACTGCAAAAACCTGCATCATCACTGTAACTCATCAGCTCTCTATGCTTTATAGAAGCGTCTGAATAACTTTGTGCAGTTCATTCGCAAGCTCTGAATGTTTGTTAAACGTCGCTGTGACTACTTAACAAATTCTGTAAGAGGGCTGCTACACATTTAGCACAATATATGCACACACATCCCGACGTTTACCTGCTGATTCTCATGGGGGTCCAAGTACATCGCCTGATCATCTTGAACACCTATCAAGTAAGTAGAAGTTCCTGGCTTACCACCTGCAACTCCAAGGCTTTGAGGGAAAGTAAACGTCGCCCTCAATGATGGCAAATACCTTCACAAAACAATGGCAACTCTGTGATAACTTCAAAAGGTCCTAATACCACAAAAATCTGAACCAAAATTAAAACAAAATAAAATAAAAGAGAAGGAAGTCATCTTTTAACCTGAGCTTTCAAACACGTGGGCACCGGTAAGCCTAAATATCACATGTTCAATTTGAAACATACGAGATCTTTAATAAAAGAAAAGACATCTGAAAACCGTGAAGGTTTCCAGCAAGGTAATCCAAAGCTATAAGTCATCATTCACATCAATACTCGACACTGTTGCGCACACATTCCCACTTTTGGAAAATGATGCGAAGGCCAAGCAGAATGGAGCAATCAGACAAACCTAGGGTGCAACTTGTCAAGGCCAAGGACAAGGGGCACGAGCACCACCAGGGGGCTCCATTCTTCAGTAGCCTCTCCCCACTTGGAGCACAGTACTGCTGCACCTTCCATACATAGAACTGGTGCACCACCTCTGTCACCCTCACCTTCCAGAAACACCGTATACAGCAAAAGGTAATGCTCGCTTGCCACCCTTCTTTGCATTCTGACCCTCGTCTGCCTTTGCAAGCGCTTCTAGTGTCCTACAAAGAGCGTAAGATCAAACAATCAACATCCATAGAAGAAAAGCACCAGGTACACAAGTGATCACAACAACCTGGCAAGCGTTCCGTCGCCATGTTCTGCCCAAGTAGTGACAAACAAGTGCCTGCATCGCATGCACAGGTTTAATAATTCAGTGCTTACAACACTGAAATCGACATAGCACGCATAAGAATCAATTTATCAAGTTTCTGCCTGCAACAAAGAATAAGCTGGGTCTTTTAGATCCAAGCAAGGGCAAAAACGGACTACCTGAGCTAAAAGCATTTGACCACTGCGTAACATACATCCCCACCCCACATCGCTTGTCAACTTTGACTCACCCAAACTTTCAAAACCAACAGCAACACATCGGCGCAAAGAAGGCAAACTAGCAAGATGAGTGTGTCACAATAGCAGCAAAAAAAATCCACAAAATTGAACTTCTTTCAGTTTCCGTGTAACGTGAAGTGATGAAAGAAGGTCCAAAAGAAAACATGAATGCATTTGTTTGGATGGCACGTTCCCTTCCAACCTCAACAGCCCCTCAGTTTAGCATGCACTATTAGTTCTAGAAAGAACGGAAAGAAAACAAACCTTTTCGATATGTGATCCAGATGCGGGAACTGAAATCACTGAGAAATCCTTCAAAAGCGTGAGCCGAAAGAACTTCATCGTTAGTGTCAGCGGACACTTCATAACGTACTCCTAAAACCCAAATCTCACCTCCTGATGATGAGTTGGCTGCCGTGAACCTGTGCCTCAGCAGCAGCTCCTGCAGACGCTGCATAGGGCCGCACTTCAGCGCCCCTATGTGAAGTGCGGCCTCTCCTTACCACCTCCAGCGCCCCTGATTTCTTATCCAGCAGATAAATGTGAAAGACCCCCTCTAATCTCAAATCACAGCTAATTCTTTAGCGTAAAATTAAAAGCATTTGGTGGATGTGCACTACTCAAAATCTTGATTGAGAGCGCTCAAGCAGAGGGCAGGCTGATCTACACAATCGTACACACACAGCTCCCGAACTAAGAGAAAGTTGAAACAATCCTCTTGGAAGATGAAAAATTTGGGTTGACAAAGCGCCCGCTCCAAGGTTCCGACTTAAGAACAACGAAACCAATCAATCTTCATGTTCACCCATTGCGTCCAACCCTGATTTCTCTTCCGATCAGATTTGCTTAAAAGCTTCAAAATTATTCCACTTTTAGGTTCAATTCAATGAATTCAGGAATGTTCAAATGCAAACTACTCAACACAATTGTTGCCACATCGAGCTCCAGCTCGCCACTAATGTCTCTGCCGTGCAGACACTAACTCACATGACCACAAAGCGTAAGAAATCAGAATTCAATTAAATTCCTTCAACGAAATGCGATCGATTTCCACCGAATAAGTCTCCTCCCAGCCGTCCCGTTCGCATGCCGGGACTCTATCCGCTTAATGACCCGCCCTTCCTCGCCTTGCCAAAACCAAGTTTGATCCATCAATCCACGCTCCATCAAACCCACTTGCCAAAACGGAAAATAAAGCAGATCGTTCCACTTCAACCGCAAAACAGACACAATCAAACACATTTATACGAAACCAAACTCATCCCACTCAATCCCAATTCTAACGCTAGTAAATTTAACCCTTCCAATCAAAAGCCGCTTCACTTCTCACGCTAAAAACAACCACTAAAGCCGAAATTTCACACCCGGTTCGCCCATGCAAACAACACAGCTTAGCCTCCTCAAAATCCTTACGCCACAACCACAACCACGAGCTAACCACGATCAAACGACGACCTGAAAGGGCGGGAAAACCTTCGAATGCAGATTCGAATCCTCGCATTCGCAAAAAAAAAATACATATATATATATATATATATGGTCTTAATAAATTTAATTTTTTCATCTTTTTTTTACAAATTCATGTGTAATGTATAAATATGAATTATATTTCATTGATGTAATATAATTAAATATTTAATATATAGTGTTCATAATAAAAAAATTAAGTTGATATTAATATTAAGGTGGGTATTAGATAAGAAATTTAAGGTAAATGAACTATTTTTTTAAGTATTTCGAAATCAAAATAAATAAATAGAAAATCCATGACATTCTTTCAAACTGATCTAATTGTTAAAAATATAATTTTAAAAATTAATGCAATAATTATAATATATTTATTAAGGAAGACATTTTTGATAAATACAAAATTATTATTATGACATGAGAAAAAAACACAACTAAAATAAGTAAAAACTTGAGAAAATTAATGAAGGATTAAATATTTACCCTATTTTTTATTCTGTAAGAGTAAGAAAATATTTATGTAAGTTTCTTGGTATTTGTTACAAATAAGACAAGAAAAATCATCCATTGAAGTTTTGTATACAAGCTAATAGGATATGCTTATAATATTCTATTTCTACTACAATTTACTTGCTACATTGTTTTTATAAAAATAATTCAAAGATTATGAAAATACGTGTTTTTTTTTTTAAGACTATCAAATTTTATTTTTTACTTTTTGAAATCATAGAGTAATACTTGTATGGAAATAATAGTCACAATACAATAACAATGATTAAATGTAATTGAGCAATGTAAAGCAGTAGAACAATTTTATTTATACCTAATACAACCAAGAAGTAATATGGGTAAAAAAAAAAAAGTGAAAAAATACAATCAAAGTTGGTTGTGATTTTATATTTATTTTACTGTGGTTGTAATAACAGTAAATTAGAGACGTCTTTCAAAATAAAGAAATAAAATAAAACAAAATATCAAAAGATTCTAACACTTCCGAGTAATTATTTACAGCATAATTATATTTAAAGAAACATAAAATATCTCATAAAATATCACCAGCGAAGATTGTTAAAATTTTCAATGAATGCTTTTATTTTCACGAGTATTCTCCAGCTTTAGTTTATTTGAATTCATAACAGTGGCTTGGTGGACTTTGAGTGAATATTCACAATTTATCGTCTATATTTAGCTAGTTGCTTGTGTAGGCGATAGCTACGAAGAGTGAAGAATACGTACGAAGAGAACTGCGAATAATGAGGGGGGGGGCGGCATAATAAACGATAAGCATGGCTTATAAAAGGGTGGCGGGGTATACGAATGAATGAATGAATAAACGAATGAATGAGATGACAGAAAACGAGAACAGTGCTCGCATAGAACCCAACACAGTTGTGGCACCATGTGGACGATGACGCACCGTGCTCATCCCCCCCCCCCACCCACCCCCCCCTCGTCAATGCCCCCCTCTCTACACGTCCACGCTGCCCGTGGCCTGCCTCGAAATCTCCCAGTCACCATCACCCGCGCCGTCACAGAAGGGGAACCAGGGATAGACGGATATATGGATGAATGTATGGCGGAGGGAAAGAGACACTGGATGTGAGATTCCATCATGGACCCCCCATCCCTACCCCATCCTTCCCACTAGTCGTTTCGTGCAGTGGGGTTGCTGTGTGCCATGTGCGTGCTAGGGAGAGGGAGGAACAGGATCAACAATCAGCATCAGGAGAATCGGGAGCAGGCTTCTACATGGGAATCAGCACTTGCTGCTGGTCACTCCCAAGTGGCGTCGGGCCATGGGTACTGACTGCGGTAGTCAGCTTTGCTGTGATTTCAGTCAGCTTTCGCGGTCAGATTGGAAGGAACCGTAGACAGAAGCATATTGGACGACGAACGAAGGGTGGGGTTGTCTCCGGGGAGGCGAGTTAAAGAGTGTGGGAGAGGCAGTGGGCGGAAGACGGCGCTCGCTGCGTGTCGTGGTGGTGGGGGAGAGGGAGGACGCAGTTGCGTGCCAAGTTCCTCCTTCATGCA
Source organism: Physcomitrellopsis africana (assembly GCA_036785485.1). Taxonomy (NCBI): domain Eukaryota; kingdom Viridiplantae; phylum Streptophyta; class Bryopsida; order Funariales; family Funariaceae; genus Physcomitrellopsis; species Physcomitrellopsis africana. The sequence continues at coordinate 260,148 of JAWRVF010000107.1, read as the reverse complement.
CGAGGATCCTCTGGAAGCCTGCGCGTTGCGTTTAACGCTGCTCATGCCCAAGTCCATGCCCACTAGGGCCTCGTCTTGCTCCTCCCCAAACACGATACCACCAAGCTGGTCGAGTCCCCGCTCCCTATGAAAACACCAACTCTGCCTGCCTTCCTGGCACTCATTGTCCTTTATTTTTCTCGTCTGGCCTAGTCCAGTCCTTTGCAGTCCACGCATTCACATACCCGACTACTCCACCGATTCTTATTATTCTTGTTACTATTCCTATTCTGGATTCTGGATTCTGGAATCCTCCAGATCCCACTCTGAATTTAGAAGAAGAAGTCTTCTCCCTTTAAATCCTTCCAGTGGCAATGGCCAGGTTCAAAAAGGTACCTAGTTGGTACCATGGTAATTTTTCTTCTTTGTCCATGGATGGATTTTGGGCAATTTTACCAAATATTTTATATGCATGTCCTTGTCCACACCCTCCTATTAAGATTGGAACATATGACTGAGAGGAGTAGAGGCCAAGGGAGCCTTGGGGAAGGCTAAGGCAAAGAGTTAAGGAGAAGCAATTAGGCAAAATAGAGGAGGGTCAAAACATTATATTAACATAAATATTCTCCTATGCTAGTGGCCAAGATTGATCCTAGCACCTAGTCCATGTTACTGCAATCTACTGCCATTGGCACCAGCCCTCCCAACTACAGACTTTAACATGAAACCTTGCATTATTTACAATAATCTTGGATCTGTTGAGCCTTGTGCCCATGGGCAGCACACATGTAACAGGCATGGTAGAACCAAGACTTGATACTTTTTATCCATGTGCTGAGTTACCAAGGTACCAACTAGACCCCTTTCCTGTCAAACTGCTTGTTAATTGCATCTTTTTTTTTTCAGGAATATATATATATATATATATATATATATATAAGAAATGATTATAATTCTGCTTGTGGTCATGCAAATTAAAATGTTGATAGATGAACTCATGACTTGCCATTCAAAGTGTTGCATATGATAATATTTGTAGGTATGATCCTCAATCCAATTGATTTTTTTAGTAATAATACAAACTATACATATCTTTGGGTGTATGTGTAAATTACACTCACATAGTGTGGGGGTAATGTAAACCAGATTTTGCTTTAATTTGAAGTGCTTGTTCTTTTTGATTTGTTGAATGAAGTGAAAAAAATATTTTTATATGGATCTCTTACACTTATCACTTGAATTTTCATGTGCTTGCCAATTTGTTTTGTATCTTCATTGTATTTAAGATTCCATAGTGAGACAATGGAATTTCACATCCCTGAGCTATTCATCACTTTTTCAGACAAACCAAGGCATGGCACAAAATTGCAGTATATATACAGATATGCACACATTTTCATACAACGAGAAGGCAGCTTGCATTGACAAATCCAATCAGATTTCAACACCAGTTCCTGTGCAAGGGTGATGAAAGCACACACTAGCCTCCAGTTGGTCTCCCTAAAACCATGGAATGTAGATCCTCAGTCCTATCGCATAAATTTTCCATGTGTTTTTAATGTACACGGATTTAAAGGTCACATATCCCAACAGAAGGAACAGACGGAAGATGTTCACGAGGTGCTTTTCACGATGCCTGTCAAGGGCACGATCACCGGCAATAGAGTTCAGATCTTCCAGAATGGAAGTTCAGAAAAGGAAGCAGGGGTTCTGCCAAGACTTTGAGGGATGCCCTGCAGTAGGTCTGCCTACTACCGTCCAATTGGGTGGTGCTGACGGGGATGGAGGTACAGATTGGAGACTACGATTGTCCAGTAAGGAAATGAAACAGGTCAATATCAACCCGGTTACCTGTCAACTGTCGGCCTCAGTCCGGAGCGCCCGCCTTGCGCCTCGGACCGTGACGGCAATGTCAGCAAGATTTGAACAGCGCCAACTACCGTGACTTCCAACTCTTCACCTTTGCTTTGCGGTGCTGGTCTCCCGCCCCCGTTGTCCACGCGCGCTCTCTTTCTCTCTCTCTTCTTGCTTTGCTCCCTCTCTGGCTGGCTGGCTGGTTGGCTGGCCGGCCCTCTTTCAAGTGGATCTGCTCATAATGCTCGCCCTGCTCACCAGCTCCATCCACTCCGCTCGCATTCTCTTTCTCTTTCCCTCTTCCTCCTCCGCCCGCTCGCCCTCCCTCAGCTGCACCTCTCCTCTTCAGGCGCATTATTCTCTGGATTCAATTCTCCAGCATTTCCTGATCCAGGCATAACCTCCAACGCGCACCGGCGCTGCTCATTCATGCAATTCCAGGTGACCACCTGTGCGACTCCCTTCTTCTTCTTCTTCGTTGAAACCCTAACACATCGAGCACTCCTCCAATTATTGCCCTGCGCCCGAGTTTGTGTTGTGGTCAGTGCTGTGTGCTCATGAAGCGCTCGGGCGTTGCTGAACTTTCAAGTGCCAATTTGTCTGTCAAGATTGCTTCCACACGTTAATTGCAAAATATGACCGCTGTGGAGACTGATGTTTATCTTCTCAAATTCACGAGTTTGCGGACCTATGTTGTACAATCCTCTCCGGCCAAGTCTTTTCGAGATTCGATATTATCTACCGGAGCTGCAGTATTTTGCTAACACCCTTAGTCGTCCAATTTCCTCTCGCACCACCTTACATTTCGTACGCTATCTGTAACATGATCACCTGAAGCTGTTGTAGACGTTTGTAATTCTAACACTGCACTCTGTTGCCCTTGCAGATGATTTGTATGCAACTCAAAGAAGCTCCTTAAACTCACAATTTTTCCAGAATGGTGTTCGGTTCTGAAGGACTCATGAGCCTGGCGGATGCGCTCCGTCAGGAAGAGAAAGTAGCTGGAAAGACTGGCCAAGTCCCAAATCTCGACCACGCCCTCATCCTCGCGAGGACGGAATCTGAGCACCCATCCGTTGCAGAAGCATGGCGCAACATCGAAAACAAAGGAAGCAAAGAAGATCCTCTACATCCTCGCCACAACGTCGCTTCGCACGTTCTGGATGGTTTTTTGCAACCGCAGGCCGTAGGGCATGCGCTTGTACAGGCGTGCCGCGGAGGGTACATTCGCTGCGTTCGTCGCCTCCGGAAGATTCAAAATGAAAAATTGACCGAAAGCTTGCTCGTCGCGCTTTTCAACGCATTTGGTTTGTTGAAAGCCGCAGAAGCAGGGCATGCGGAAGTTGTGGAGGAGCTCCTGCAGCCTATGAAGTCGGCAAGCACTGCCATGATGGGGTTTATGCTGGCTACCGAATGGAAAGACCAGAAAGGTTCTGAAAGCTACCCATTTGTAGAGAAACCGGACAACCTTCCGAGCTCGGATTGGATGCGCAAGCTGACGAACTGCAGGAGCACGCTTCCAGCCGCAACCCCTGCATTCCAGTCCAAGGGCTGGGATCTCCGAGGATTGCACGAGAACCCCGATGAAGTGATTCGCGCCTCATATGGAACCTATTTGTTATGGCGAACCTCTGTGATTGCAGGCTCTCATTGTCACACCGAGGTTTTCAGAATTTTGCTGAACAGGAGACATTCCGACAATGTTGAACTTACTGAATCGCTCGAGTCGATTAGGATTACTCGAGGACAGAGGAAAGGCCAAATTGGATTGGACAACGAAGCAAAGAAGATTCTTTCGGAGAGGTCGAATATGGACAACACCATGTATCAATTGGTGGAAGAGTACAGCACGAAGAATTACCATGACGCCATGTTGTACACACTGTGGGCGCATATCCAGCGAAAAGGAAAGGATAATCCCTTAGGACCAGGCGCGGGGAAGCCGAAGTGTGTAGCTCAAGCTCTGAATGGAATTTGGGAGATGGTATTAGAGGTCCCGCTTCTGATAATGCCTGTGGAGTATGCTATGAAGGACGAGGATCTTTATAAGAGATACAAGCAGTTGACCCTCTTGTTTAATCAGAGGGCGAAAGTGAATATTCAGCTCGTTGCGACGGTTGAGGCCCAGTCCAGTTATCTTCAGGTAGATATTTTAGATTCTTGCATGTCGATCACGCTGTTCCCATTTGCGGTGGCGAGGAAATGGTTCTCTAATGGTTTTTTGGTTTCTGCAATCAGGTTACAGTCGCGGTGAAGCATGTGAGATTCAAAGCGGAAAATTCTCGGTGGGATGAGTTGTGCATGGGGCATTTCCCAACGGCCTTGACGTTGTCGGTGACGCCGCAGACGAAGGAAGGGTCGAGCGTAACCATGACGAATTCGTCCTCCAACACTGTGTACAAGATCGGGCACGGGGAAAATATCTCCATTGGGAGCGGGGCTGGCGATGGAGCAACGAGAGGGTTGGCTGCGGGACTGAGAGCTAGTGCAGCTGTCACGGTGAACTCCACCATGAAGGCGACGCCGTGGAGGTTTGAGCAGCACCCAATTCAGGACACTTCAGATCGCGGAGGCAGCTTTGTGTGGACACTGCAGTCGATGAAAGGTATTCCTTTTGAGAGGTCCAATCCCCATCGCATGGCGGACACGAACTCAAAGTGGAACTGGGGTCGTAGAGTCCCAGGTAACCCCTTGGATGAGCTCCCATTCTCTAGCGAAGGCGGCGTCATCTTCACTGGCAGCGAGTTCACCGATACCATGATGTGGCGGTTCCCAAAAACGATGGAGGGGAAGAGGTTGAGGTGGAGTATTGAGGGGCAGATTCATTCCACATTTACGACGAGTCGCTACTTTGAGACTCGCATGGCCAGCTTCAGCGGTGAGATTGACGAGAGATTGAGACCCATGGAGGACACGAAGGGCAAAGACAAGGACGCCGAAAAGGGTGAGAAATCCGAGAAAAAGGAGAAAGCGGAGAAAGGTGATAAAAACAAGGACTCGGAGAAAGGTGAAGTTAGCAAACCCACGCTTGGCAAAGTCAACACAAGTATGAGGACTGAGTTTGAGGAATGGCTGGAGTTTAAGAGGTACAAGGAAGAGCGGATGCGAATGACGGATGAAGGTCAGAGCACACAGGCATCCAATAATGAAGGAGAGTTCAAGGAAGATACGGTGCGAGAGTCTGCTGATGCAACACGAGTAGAGGAACATGGGAGCAGTCACGATGAGATAGAAGCAAACACCATGAATTTGAAACTCGATCCGGGGGAAGGGTATTCTTCTCTTCAAGGTCGGCCTTCACTTGTTAGAGTCAAAGCGAGCAACGGCAGATGACAGGAAATGGAATACCTGAGTCCTCCACATGAACCGCAGGTGGGAGGGGATTTACGAGGCACAGGAGATGAAGATTTGTATCCAGCATCCGATTTTATCAATGGGTCGCAGTGCCAAAAATTCTCGAAATTGCCTGTGACGTGGAGAAGCTCACAAGATCAACAAAGATTACACCTGCTGCACTGTAAGCTAGTCAGGACACACTTAAGTATCTAGTAAGTTCATATGTATTGGTATTGTTGTACTCCATCGAGTTCTGATCATCTTAGATGTATTTGTGACCTTCAAATTGAAGGTTGCATTGTATTGTTTCATTACATACAAGCTTTCACACAAGTCCGTTCCAGTTGGTGACTTCGATCCGAATTTTTTGTGTAACTTAAGTCCAAATGCCGTGCGTTAGTATCTGTGGCCTGGAATACTGAAGTGTTGACATACAATGGAACCGCAAATTGTGCCCTCCAGACTTAGTTTGCATAGTCGTCGTCTCTGTTTAGCTTTTCATAGACAAATCTTTATAATTTAGAAAAATTAATGCCAAAAGAAGAAAATCTATATTCAAAGAAATCATTCTTTTGACTCTAATGAAAATTACAAAGTATAGAAGAAGTCAACATAATTCAACTGAATTGGAAATTCCTTTAGAACAAAACAAGGTTCAAAGAAGAATTTACATAAATTTCACTAATTTAACATAAATGTGTTATAATAAAAACATAGACATAAAAACAGAAAATAAAATTAGTAGTAAATAAGATCTATATAATCTAAAACTTAAAGAATTATTATGATTGAGATATCAGAAGTGTTGTACAAACTCAAAAAGAGTAGAAAACAAGCGTACTTTACAATTTTAACAAAAAAAATGGTCTACAATAGGATATTAGCCAATTTATGATATGAAACAAGCAATTTTTAAGAATGATCTTAATAAGATAATTTATAAGGAGATAATGAGGTTATTTATAGTAAAAAATGAGTTCTGGAGAATTTGGGAAAAAATAATAACTTGATTTTTAAACAAGAAATTTGACCTGATTGAAAAGTAGAAAAAACATTTGTTGAAAAAAATATATTCATTATAGAAAATTTTGTTGGCATAAAACCTTAGAAGTAACTAAAAATGACCACACAATAAAAAAATATAATTAAATTTTTTTTCTAAAATTTGGTTTAGAATTATAAAGATAAGAGCTTAAAGAGATAGAGATTCTATTAGATGGAAATATTTTCTTTGCAAATTTTGTTTCTTGTAACTTAGCCTAGATGTAAAACTAAAGACAATTTTAACATAAAATTATTCAAAGGATATACCTAATGGCTGCCAAGAAATTACTCCTAAATTAGAAACCAAGAAAAATGAATATTACAATTTATGTTCATTCAAATAAAGAATGCTAATAGGTCCAAAATATTTACCTTATCTAATTAAATTTGATGCTCAAGGGTAAAAATGACCTAAAGGTAGTCCAAAGATTAGAGTAGCCTAAGGGGAGATGTAATATCCCAAAGCAATGTAATGTGGGTGAAATATACAAAAAAATAAAGTATAAAAAAGCTGACACCATTAATTGAGTTTAAACCAATGACCTTCTAATTGTTTGGAACCACCTTTGCTACACTTAAGAAAGTGTGAGGCACATGTTCACTACACAAAATGTAAGGGAGGGTTTTATGTGGCCTATTGTTTGATTCCTACATCCAAGCTTGGGGAAGTAAGAGAGCAACAAGGAAGGGACAAAATTCTCTACTCAGATTTAACCCCATGTAAATGACAATTTGTGCAGTGATATTCATCCACGAGATTGAGTCTAGGAGTAATTCTATAGAAATGCATCACATCATGTTCCAATAAATATCACTAAATTTCCTCAATTTGGATTTGATGCGTGGGACATCTTGTCCAAAGCTACAACCAAGGGAGGCACAGGCAAGGTCATGGACTAGGCCATGGGGTGGGTAAGTTTCATGTTACCCTTTACTCCAGAAGAGGATATACAGAGTTCATGTTTGAGGAATTTGATGAAAAAAAAACAAGAGTTGATCCTTGAGACTGGTGTTCCATCATGTTAAATACAATGCCCAAACCCCAACTACGCCGAATACTTTTCCATTCAGAAAGGATCCGAAAGAATGATCGTCAGTTTTAGGATCCCACAGACACCTGCTTGCGAATTGAAAGCCTTGGTCCTTGGATTCTCCAACAACTGATTGCACTACGATCCTGTATCTTTCATACCCCAAATCTGAACATCATCATCATCATCATCACACAATTAGCCTCTTCCAGGTAAGCAAGGGCCAGGAATTGTTTCAAACCATTGAACTTCTACTAACATTATTGATGCTCAAGTTTGTAGTTTATCAGTGTCTTCTGGATTGCAATTTGTGTACACCCATGGTGTTCGTGTACCCAATAGTGGGTCGTATCTTCAGGTTGTTTGTGTCAAATCTCGCACTTGTTGTTGGATACTATGAGTGTTGGATATGCTGGGCAAGGGGGTGATCTCTGCATATTTCATCCAGTCTCGGTGGTTGATCGTATGTTGGGGATGCACAAATGGAAATGTTCAAGCGTCTCGAATTCGGACGATGGAGAGTAGAGTGAGCAGATTGGATGGCAAGGGGTGAGGAGCAACCTCGAATCTCATACTTGACATGGTCTGCAATTTCCCGGGCCATAGCAGGTGCCGTCTCAAAATCGTAGGCTGGCAATGGCCCAAGCTTCTCTTTCAGTATTCTTTCGATGATTTGTCTCACTTTTTCTGGTTGGAAGCGAGCATTTGGAGCATACGGTAACTCGGAATGGACTTCCACCTGCAACATCATCGTTGCCACAGTATGTCAGGAGCATTGAAATTCATTGCAATTTCAGGTTGGATTCATCAGAACATCCACTCTAAAGGGTAGTTGGCTCCTGCCGAAACCCTAAAGTTTTGAATGTGTTTGAATGGACTCGTAATTATCGAAAGCAGGACATGTTTTGCATCCCAATCGTGATGAATGAGTGTAATCCTGTAACCCAGTCCTAGTTTCTTGCAAACATTCAGAGAACACTCAGTGCGGACGAATAGAGTTTTGGTACCGTGTCTGCAAGCAGCGTGTCAGGCGCAGATGTTAACTCATCCTTTATGTCTGCCAACGATGCTGGCGTCTCTGGTGGCTTCGGTGTCTCCGCCATGTTGGAAGTCGATTCTAGCGATGTGAAAATGCATAGGCTAGGATCATGATTTATTTTATTTTATTTTATTTTTTTTGTTTTTTTTCAAGTTCAGGACCAAGAGGGGTGATATAGTTTGGAAGAGAAGACAATCATTATAGGCATCCAGTGAGACGTTACTTCGTGACGCTCTGCCGCTGTAAGTATAGTTAAGACATGGCTTGAAAAGAACTGACCACTACACTGCAGCTTGTTCGCATCAAAGCCTGCATTACCATACGACTGAGAACCTTGACGGATGCTGTTGTGAATACAGTCGTTCCTCTTCACTCTTGGGAGCACACAGAACAAACATGTATTCCTGGATAAACGGAAGTTTATGGAAGTTTAGTGCTTGTTGGGTTTTGGGGAGGTTACAGCACATGTGTGTGAAAGGTGATGTCAAAAACAATGAAATCTTGCAATTTTGGATATTGCAGCTACTCAAGTATTATCATATAATGTTACAACCACATGAATCTTCAAATTGAGGTTAAGCTTTCAATCACTTCTGCTTCTTCTTCATCCACAATTAATTATCCATCCACATTCGCATTCAACTCGCATAACCAAACATGGAAGTATGTTAAATCAAACAATTACTTTCAGAAGTGAAGGCCATCCAGCGCTTATGTATTAACAAGTACTGATGATTTTGAATTGTTCTCCATTGAAAGTTAATCATGAAATAACAGTAATGAAGTCAACAGTGGCAACTGTAACAATGTTAATCCTTCAAAAATTGTTGATTCACACCCTTATCATATCCAGGGAGGGCTAACTATCAATTCATACTGCCAAGACCTTTCCACACCAAAACAACCTCTTCTTTCACAAACGTGCTTCTAGTTTTCTCTATGAACCAGGGCTAGTGTCCAAAGAAGCTAGTACAGTTACAAGGCCAACCCAGATGCGACTTTTGATGAATGATCTTGTTAGCAGGAGAATTGTTTATCGCATTCACCTGGACAGCGCCTGGATGAGATTTGCACAAAATTGTGATTGAAGTAACACGAGCAATGAAAACCTTGTGGGAGGAGAGACTGCCCAAAAGTCGCTAATCCTGAAAACAAAACATTGCATTGCATCCACACACCGAGTCAGCAATCAATCTAAGGGAGTTTTGATAGGCGGTTCCCCAGCAGTCGCATCCTTAATGGCGGCAGCTGATACTGCTTCTGCTGCCGCATGAAGCCCTCGTTTCTCAAGTGCCTCCACAAATGCTTGCTGCTGTTCCTCGCCAATTCGGTAGGGCGTGTGCACAGGTGACGGAAAAGCCTTCGATGTCACCTCGTCCCGATACTGCGAAAGGGCTTCATTGATCACGTTCCCTAGACTTGCGTACTGCTTCGAAAATTTCGGTGTGACCTGTAGCAATCGCCATGAATACATCAGCCATGAACACTTCCACAACCATGATCCAATTCGAAGCAACAAAAGAGAAGTCAATTATAAGTTAAAGCTGATGATAGACTGCTTCTCTCAACAATACGCATTAGAGTTGTTGGGGTTTGCCAAAAGGTAAGAAAAGATTAGTACCTGCACGAAATGGGGGTGTTGCATCATACCGAGAAGATCATGGTACACCAAGACCTGTAAAACACATTAAAAAAATAAAAAAATAAAAACATAAACTTAGAAAATAAAATCAACCACAAAGAAAGCCCCAAATGCTGCCAAAACAGGCTTAATTGGCAAGTGTCGACGAGCATGGGTGAAGGAAAAGAGAAAGGTTATGAGGGACGTATTACCTGGCCACTACAGAAAGGGCCAGCACCAATCCCAATGGTGGGAATTTTAAGCGTGGATGTAACAGCTGCCGCAATAGGAGATGGAACGCACTCGAGCACGATCGAAAAGCAGCCAGCGGATTGCAAAGCCAAAGCATGGTCCAAAACCTGTGTTTCACCAACACATCAAATCCCTGATAGTCTGTAGAAAAATTATACGAGCAGAGAACTATTTTCACGGGAAGCATATATTGTAAAGACACGAGGATGACTACAGAATAGCGTAGTCATCCTGTGAAGAATTGAGGAAAAAATAGAGGTTGCTAAAGTACCTGAAGCGCACTATCCACATTGCGGCCTTGAGGACGAAAACCGCCCAAAACACTTATGGCCTGTGGAGTGAGGCCCACATGACCCATGACCGCAATGCCTGCCTCAGAGATTGCTTTCGCTGCTTGAACGCGAGATCCTCCACCTCCCTCCATCTTTACTGCATCCATTCCCCCCTCCTTGAGCATCCGTGTCGCACTTGCTACTGCCTGTCCAACCCCTGATCGCTCCGTCATTTTCATCTTTTGAGCACCAAATGCAAAATCTCTTCCTAGAAATCAAAGGAGATTTGGCTCCAACCGAAGACAAACGAAATGAAACTGATTTCGCAGCTTTTTTCTACATGCATACCTGCTGTGTGCTCTGCTCATAGCTCCCAAATGGTAAATCTCCAACCAGAAGAGGCCGATCTGCGCCCCTTGCCACCGCCCTGCAATGCAACAGCATGTCCTCCATTGTGACTGGCAGCGTTGTGTCATGCCCATGTACAACCATACCCACTGAGTCCCCTACCAGACATATGTCTATGCCTGCTCGATCCACATGCGCCCCTGCAATATCTCGCAATGAATATTGTTGAGCACAAAACAATGGCGGTCTGATAATGAACATGAGTGCGAGAGGCTCTTCCATTACAAGATGAAATCCGAAATAGTGGTTTCAAACCAGCTGTTAAAATAGGTCGTTAAGCATCCACTCACCGGAGGGATAATCGTACGCAGTTACCATCGTGATGGGCTGATTCGTTTGATACTTGGTTTCAAGGTGCCGCAACGTCACCCTTTTCCACGGCGACTTGGACTTGGGGCCTCCATATACCGTGCTCTCAGGCAAGTTGCTCATGGACCGCCTTTCCACGCATCTCGACAACTTATTGTAAATGTCCCTCAAATTCCTCGAATTCCTCCACATTGTTGCTTCCTGCAGTTTATCAACATGTTCAGAAAGGCGATGGGAAATTATAAATGGCGTCCTGGTAAGCTTCACCAATAATCTTCTAACGACAATAAAATCTTCACCTTGAATCCTAAACCCTACACCCTAAATCCTGAAACAGTACACAAACATAACCATTCTGCAGTCGGAGGGAAATCCAGAACAGAGAAGAGAATGGTTTACTCACAGCTCCAGAACAACAAAAAAACACACACCTAAGAAATGCTCTCAAGGAATTCGCGCCTGGCGCGATTCTTACAACTAGATTGTTCCTCGCCTCAAACCATACCCTACAACAGCGGCTATTGAACTCCACTTCCTCAATCAAATCAACCTTGAAACATTATCGACTTTCGAAATGGATGCATGAGATTCCTATCAAGCCCACAAAACTCCTCCCCCACGCCCTCAATTCCCACTACTTAATTCAAGACCTACCAGACCGAAAGAGACCTAATGTTCGAATCTTTTGGCCTCGAGCTCTGACTGTGAAAGTCGAAGGATTCCAACAAATCCAATGGTAAATGCGGATATCCAAACAACCATTCAAGCTTCCAGATGTGATTGCAGGGATAGTTGAACCCTACTGATGACGTGATCAATCGACAGCATGGAAAATGGCAGGATGGCGAGCGAAGGTCAAAATTGAGGGGCCCCGAGTCTCCACACCGACAAACTCGTGCGGAAACTAGCAGATTGGGATATAGGTTGAGAAGTTTCTCCACCACCACCAGCCGATTTGGACTGATCATCAACCGAAAATAGAAACCAACGACCTGTTTCTGAGGGAAGTCTGTAAATATTGATGCTTCACAGGATGTTGACCGGATATTATTTTTCGTCTCTATCTGTCTACATTGTCTTGATGGGAATGATCATTGACCTAAGAAAGTTCCCTTTCTAGACTTTATCTTTATTCCAAGTCTTGCATCATCTTGTATCAGCTTGTATCATCTTGTATATTTTAACCTCAAAATGCTAGTACAGATCACTCTACCAAATTAGGAAGTTATAGGTGACGGGAGTGAAGGCAATAGTTAACTGAGATTGATGAAGATGCGAATAGCTGCAAGTTTCAACGAAGGAGTCGCGCCGAACAAATGTACCAAGGCCAAGCAACTCTGTAGAATTGGAGTACTTCGTGATCGACCCTCTTAATGAATTTGTCAAGGAACCCAGTAACAGCAAACAGCACGATCATCTTTTTCAGCAACTCGACCTCCCAGACATCGCACTGCACCATGCGGAAGTACATTTCAAACATGGCGAGGTTCAATTTCCATCCAGTTCTAAAACAAATAGAATTATTTACGTACATGGAAAATCAATTTCTAATATCATGAACTTCTTGTACAAAAATTGCAACCACTATCAAGGCGAGGTGGAAAGAATAGGTAACTAACTCCCGCTCAACTGGTCCGGGAGAGTCTAGGTTTTACATGCCTGGTTGGATCATATGGGATCTGAATCTGAACTTGGATGCTTTAGCCATTTGCCATGATTCTCAGATTCTTCACACGGTGGATTGTCTTCAATCAAGTCGCTTCTGAGATGCGTATCCATTTATCTTCACTCCTCCATCCATAACTCGTAAATGGTGGACGCAACATGTGTGACAACTGAGCGATTGTTGCAAATTCTCCCCATCTTCTGCACTTATTGTTGTATTCATCAACGTGAATTCCTTCTCAACTTATGTATCCACTTGGGTCTGATATCTGGCAGCAACGGCATCTCGTCAAGAGCAATGTCAAGATCGTTCGGGTACGTCTTGTTGCTTACACTTCTATAACCTGCTCGATCGTGCCTTGTGCAATTAATTCTTGGACTGTGCTCATTCTAGAAGGGTAATGCATCTGAGGAAATTTCTTCTTGGATTGAGAGACAAGTACAATTTTGCCATTATCAACTGGAAGCTGGTAATATGATCATGTCTTTGGTTGAGAGACTGTCACCCTGTGCAAGGCCGATCCCGGAGGAAGCTTGCCTGTAGTGGCGGATTGCTCAAGGTGGGTCGGCTTGTTCCTTCTTAATCTTATCACACAACCCATCCATTGTTTCATGGGCTCATTCCACCACTCTACATTCAGTTACTTTCCACGTTGAGGGCGAATGTACATTCAATTTGAATACAAAATTACTGGATTGTTTTTGAAGTATTCTGATCTTGCTCATGTATTAGCTTTGTGAGGGGTGCAGTACTGGTATGAGATCTTAAACGAGCGAAGTGAATGCCTTTCCATTTGCATCTGGGCAAGTCGTAAGGACGCAAAAGAAGGCATCCACAAGCCAGTACACCGCGTGGCGATGAAGCTGGAACCAGCCATGCTCATGTACCGGCTAGAGCGATGCTCCCTCAACATCGATGAGAACCTCGCACCCACTCGCAAGGTATTTGCAAGCTGCATGTCTTCCTGACAGTCTTCTTGATCCCTCCACCTCGTCCCACATGCTTGCTCTCGTACCCAGGAAATAAAGCTTCCTGACATCCTTCTCTGCTCTGGTGCACACTCAGCCCACTCCGAAGAAGATTCGAGATCCTCACCTGAAATCTCAGCTTCCAAGTATTCTATTGGGCATTCGGGGGTAGGTCATTTAAAATTGAGTAAAGTATCTTCGAATGTGTACAATTTCAATTCATCGCCACGGATGCATGAGTTCGACGAGTGCTGCACCGATTCATTACTGCTTTCTCTCTCTCTCTCTCTTGGCAACCAAAATACTGTCACAGAAAGCACCAAAATGAAGCTTGTGTGTGGGCCTGGCTGAGTATTAGATACCGACATTCCCAATTTGAGTTTCATAAAGTGTGATTGGCAGGGTGCTTTTCACGTGCATGACTTGCCGGCCACACTACGATTGACGATGACATGGAATTTGGAAAACACAGTTGAATACGAGCAGTACCGGGTCATCAAGTTGTCTTGTTACCATGTTCCACAATGGTCACCTCACGGAGTTCAGGTTCCCTAGGTCGAATCACCCCCAGATATGACATCCACCACAATCCTTTTCCAATAATTCACGCAACTGACGAACGTATACGGTATTCGGTAGTCGCAGCGGTGATTGGTCCTACTTGAGCCTGTCCTTCCACTTGGCGCCGTGAGGTTGCAGATTCCCTGTGCGACAAGCCAGTAAAGCCCTCACTTCTAGGGTTCCTGAATTTGTGACATGAATTTGAATGTGGAAGTATATGAGATCTTCATTGTTGTTGCCCTGCTTGTCGGAGTAAGCCATGGCGTTGTTTAGTCTCTCGGGTGCTCTCTTGTCCCCCTATCACGGTGGTGTAGCAGAGTTGAAGGGACCCAGAGCGTTGAAAATCCTATACCCACACCAGTTTCCGAGTTTGGGGAGGTTTAGGCATGGCGGGATTGCGCTGGCAGCATCTTGGGGCTTACGATGGAGATCTGTGGCAGAGCAGATGATCGAAAGTGTTCATCTTTCTAGTCACAGATGCTTCAGTTTTCCGGAAAAGGATTCGTACTCGACGACGGAGTTGCAAGGGCCAGAATTTGCTCTTGAGGATGAGGGTACAGATGGAGCAATGTCAACCGGGCGGAAGATGATTATGTTATTTCTGTCGAAATCAGTGATTACTGGCGTGTTGGCGTTCACAATGGCCGCTGTGGCTGCGGCGTCCAGGAATCGCCGCACAGATTTGGTCGCAGAGCCTGCTGATTCAGGTCAAGTGTATGTTCTGAATGGCAAGCCAGTGTTTTCCATCTCCAATGAGGTTACCCAACATCCTACTCTTCTTGCATAATATTTCTGCACTTGAATGTTTACTCGAATATTTACTTGAATGCTACTTATTGGAATTGGTCCCATGTTTCTATTTTCATAAATTGTGAGGGATGGGATCGTTCTTGCTTCCATCAGGCTAGTAGACAATAAGATTCGTGAGTGATTTGTAGTTCAATGAAGAGGAGCCTCGCATTTCAAGCAGAGAAAAGTTGTCGAGGAGCCCATGTTTTGCTTCGACAGCACTAACAGCCAATGATGGACTCATGAAGCTTCAGGTAGGGTTTTCTCAATCAGCAGTAATGAATGCACGATTTAGCTAACATAGGGCCCTGCTGTGATTGATCTGGTCCTTATTGATACTGCAATGTCATTGTGCTACATCAGGATAAAGCTATCGACGAAGCAGCGCAGAAGTTCAAGGAATGGGTGAAGGATGTGAGATCTGACGCGCAGAGTCAAGGCGTGAGCGAAGGAGTGCTGGACTGGGCCCTGGGAGACATAGAAGTGTCCAAAGAGTCATTGGTGCGTACGGAGTCCACACCGGAGGTGAAGCTTACACTTGACGACTACCTCAAGAGGTCTACTCGCACCCCATCTTATCATTCAACAGTTTCCATGTCTTCGTTTCTGTTTCAAGGGCACATCATGACTGTGGATACGGGTTTTTTTACTGTGAATCGCAGAATGGTGGATGAAAAGAGGGTAAAAGTTGGCGCAGAGCGTATGAAAGAAAATGCAGAGTTACTGGCTGAGGTTTCTCAAAAATTTGGTGTCCCTACTCAGTTTTTGGTGGCCATATGGGGCATTGAAACGAAGTAAGTCGTCGATCAATTCCACAAATTATAATTTTCTCTCAAAGTCGCTACGTTTGAACTAGAACGATTTCCAACCTTGGTCATAATTGGTTTCGGTTTCGTGTTGTTTGCAGCTATGGGTCGTACATGGGAAACTGGGATATCATTCAGTCTCTGGCAACGATGGGCTTCACAGAGAAGCCTGTAACTACTCACGCAAACTTTCAACCTGGATTAAAAAATATATATTGTGTAGTCTACTATGTCGTAAAACCTAGGCAAGGAGTTGGTGGAAAAACCACTGTGAGCGGGGCTGACAATGGACTGGGACTGGGACTGGGACTGGGACATTGCAGGCAAGGCGAAGTAATTATTTCAGAGGGGAGTTGATAGAGGCTCTGTTAATGCTCCAGAAAGGTACAGCAGATCGAGGAAGAGGGCCTGAAGGGAAGACGAGGTTGCGAGGCTCATGGGCAGGCGCAATGGGCCAGTGCCAATTCATGCCCACCAGCTTTCGTGATTACGCCCTTGACTACGATGGTGATGGTCACAAGGGTACAACTTTTTAACTTCCAAGTCTTTTCGACTGTTCTCGCCTCATCTTATCCTCATATGTCGTCATGACTTTGGTTGAGAGAGCTACCTTGTTTTGAAACGATTATTTGTGCCCAGATATCTGGGAATCTAAAGCAGACGTCTTTGCGTCAATCGCCAACTACTTCAAGGAACATGGATGGAAAGAAGGTGGCCCCATCTTCCAGAAGGTAACGACCCTATTTTTCTCTCGGGAGCAAAATTTTCATTTCAATTGATCTTCAACTTTGACCAGTAGTCGACTGCATTTCGGCACCTGAAAAATCCAGCTAAATGTTAACGAAAGCGGGTGGTTTGCAGGTTCAGGTGCCAAGGAAGCTGGACAAAAGCCTTGTGGGCTTAGGAGTCGTGAAGAGTGTTTTGGATTGGGAACACAAGCATGGGGTCCATTTGAACCCTGGAAAAGCGCCACCTCTTCCTCCAGATGAAATGGCGAGCTTGGTACATTCTGCACTCAAAAAGCCTAGTTTTCAACTTTTTTCTGAATCCCCCAAAATTCAATTCATGTACTACTCCACTCTTGAAGCTCACTAGCTTTTCGTGGAGTGGCTGTTGCAGTTGATGCCAAATGGATCAAAAGGAGACGCGTACCTAGTGTGCAGCAATTTTCGAGTCATTCTACTGTACAACTCAAGTAGCCTTTATGGCTTCTCGGTGTGTGAATTGGCACGGCTGATCGAAGAGAGAGCCTCGAACCCTTACCCAACACCAGCATTGTAATCTTAAATAGCCCCGTTTGAAGATTGAACAGGAACTGAAAGCATCCTCGAAATCTTGTCAAATAAAATTCTTACTTTTGTATGTCAGTTCTTTCCGATCACACCAACAAATGGCTCTAAATGACTCATTTCTGCTGTAGAACCACTTTCAAAGATTAGAGTCAACTTGCAGGCGTCTGGTAAAATTTTGTACGAGTGATAAGGTTGTCAGGTTCCTGTACAGAATATACGCCTTGGGGCGCTTTTTAACAAAGTAGATCCGCTAAACTGCATGAGTTGGGGCTAGAAGCCACATTGCTCTCCGCTAGTATGTACAGGTCAAGCAACTGCTATTGTAGCAATTAGTAAAAAATGTACATCTACAATGAACAGTTAAGGTAGCTGAGGAAAGAATGTCTATCGATCTTCAAAGTGTTCACTGAAGAGTCAAGACCAGCCGCTCAGGTTGCTCAATTAGCAACTTCCATTCGTTGCAAAAATGCGCCACAGTTGCTCCATCGATCACCCTATGATCCGCTCCCCACGTGACCTATATTGATAGAATCACTAACCCCTTCAGCAACCAAGGTGATTGAGCAACCAATGTATCTAAGATAAAGAGTTCTCTACGTAAACAAACAACTATGTTGAGCCTGGAAAGGTACTCACATTGATGACACGTTCTGAGTCTTCGTTGCCGTCATAACCCGTCTCATTTGGTCGAACAATCTGGTGCATGCGACCGATGGCAACGATGGCGACTTCGGGAACATTGAGAATTGGCATTCCAAACTTGCCTCCTATTGCTCCAAAATTAGAGACAGTGATTGTGCCACCAGTAATGTCCTCAGTGCTTAAAGAATTCGTATTAGCAAGTTGAATCAGGCGAGATAGCTCTCTTGCAATCTGTACAATCAGCAGTCCATTTTATTAAGATGTGGAGTTCCATTGGTAAAGATAGCAAGATTAAGACGATTCCTGCAGAAATATGAAACGATAAATAAGACTAGTTTCAAATCGAGATTACCAACCTCAAGGACCGAGAGGCGTTGTACATTTTTGATGTTGGGTACCACAAGACCAAGGCTGGTAGCCATCGCAACACCGATATTGTGAGAAGCTGCAAAAAGGACACCCCCAACAGTATCAGAGAACGCTTGATCCATGTTCAGGCGAAGATCCAACCAAAAACATTTTAGGCTACGGTACTACCAAACGAAACTTGGTAATGAGAATCATTAAGTATCTGTAGCACCTCGAACATTGATCTCAGTCACTGCTTCGTCTACGACACTATTCATAATGGGATATTTCTTGAGCGCCATGGACAAGGATTTGATAAGAAAAGGGAGATGCGTAAGCTTCACGCCAGCTTCAAGAGGCACTCCTTCACTCAACGCGCGCTTCATCTCTGTCAGCTTACTCACGCCTATCTCTTCCACGTAGTAGAAGTGTGGTACAGCTGCAGCTGCAGTCATGGCCTTCGCCATGGCTCGTCGATGACCTCTGCCACCAATATTACGCCATCGGTCGAGGTTAACACACAAGAACGCTCAATTCAACTGTCAATGGAGTTCATGCTTGCTATAAGAACTATTTTTTTAAAACTTTCAGAATCCACCAGAAAACATGTGAATATCCACATACATACCTGATAGGAATGCAAGTATCTGCTCCATCGAAAATGCCGCGGCTGGGCTCTGCTGGCACAGGCGTGTACTCTCTGCTCACACTCGGCTCAGACGTTTCTGGCGCCTGCTTGACGTGAAGGGGTGTTTCGTTCAAAGACTGCAACACAAGCATCATTGGGCTGAGAACTTTCAGAACGAAAATGTGGTTGTGGAGCTTGATGGACTGAAACAGGTTAATCTAATAATTATTTACCTGGATATCATCGTGTGCATTTTCTCTCGATGCAATGTAATTCAAGACGTCGTGCTTCATGATGCGCCCATCTTTCCCTGTTCCCACGATGCTGGCCAGATCCACACCGTGTTCCTTGGCCAAGACTCGCACTGCTGGGACAGCAAGCACCGATGAGTGATCCCGCCCGTCCTCACTCTTCACGGATTTCGCTTTGGACTCCGCAATTGATTGAATCTCTGCACTGAGGTTCGGCTCTCCTTGGCTCGGCCCCACGTCCGCGGCTGATCCTTCCAGCATCAATTCCATCAATGTTTCGCCGACCTTGACTATATCCCCGGGAGAGAAGAGAATCTGGGAGACTTTACCCTTGTAACGGCTCGTGATCACCACGGAGGCCTTGTCACTTTGCACCTCGCAGACAGGAGCGAACTCATCCACCATGTCACCCTGCCCAAGTCATCGACCCCATAAGCAATCACGAACACCATGACAAGAACGATCGATCTAGAGAGAGCACTATGCATATGATTTGATGGTCCAGTTGCTTGGTTACCTCCTTTACAAACCACCGAATCAGCTCGCAATCTGCAATCCCTTCCCCGGTTTGTGCCAACGGTATCTCCACTATCCCTCCATTAGCTTCCACATCCGGCATCCGCACCTCGCTCGAGTTGAAACCCCTATACTTTTGTAAAATCTAGAATCACATAATATCTTGAATCAGCACCAATAAAAGATGATGCTAAACTTCAGACTGAAGATCCATCATATCTGGAATAACTTACAGCTAACAGAAACATTCAGGGCAGCAAGAATTATTGGAAAAGGTGTCACGGATTTACCGAAGGCAAGGTCAGGGTGGGGAAGACGAAGGAATTCTGGTTCGACATGGCCAGGGCTTCCCTGTGTCCACAGATTGGCTGAGCAGAACAAAGATGTCTCGTAAAGGAATGGTACATCTGCAACTTTGTAGACTGCAATTGTGGTGAAAACTCCTCATCCTTGCTAACCAATTTCCGAAACCCAGATCGTCGTACTCCTCCTCCTCCTCTTCCTCGCCATTGGGAACCTCTTGCGATCCTTAAGGTAAGGGCTCGGGCGGTTGATGTCCTCATGGTGAAACCTACTGGCTACTAGCTAGACAGAACAATCAGCAACTGAATTTGCATGTGAATTGCAACCCTTCTATGATGCCGAATTTGTTAATTTGCTCAATTGCACCAGAACGCTCCACAAGTCGCAGCGTACATCGACATAGCAGCAAACGAATTAGCCGATCAGCCTCGATCGCACAACGCTACTTTGGGGAAATAAATTCCTAACCTGCGGATTTCCCAGATGCACCCACAAACGCATCAATAAAGAGTGACTCTGAATCAACTGGCTTGAAGAATAAGCGTGACCGGTGAATGAAAAAAAAACAACTATAATAACAACAATAAAAAAAAAACCAGAAGACAACGCAGCTGATGGCCTGACTAGCTGAAGGGAATTGAGCGAGGAAGTACAAAAGAGAAAGAGAAAAGGGATCTCCCGAGGATCCGTCGTGCAAGAGGATAGATTGGAGGCCATGTGGAAATGCAGTGGGGTCATGGAGTACCTCCGAACGAGGCTGCAGAACGAGAGAGTTCTGCAAAGGAGGCGATGCGATGAGAGCCCAGCGAAGCGAAGCGATGGCGACGGCAAAAGAACTGGTGCTGCGAAGGGAAGGGAATGAAATGGAATGCCATGACGATGGATATCTGCACCTTTGTTAGCAGAATCGTCCCGTGACGACGACAACGACGACGACGACGCAGACTTGATGGTGCAGAAAAGGAGTTATCCTCCACCGCACTGCCACGTCCGCCGCTCGTCTCCCGGTGTATGTGCCTTGTCAGCGCCACCTCAGCGCTACCTCCTCACCCCCCCACCCACCCCAACTCATGTCATGACCCCCATCATCCTATTCATTCTCCATTGCTTGCTATGCTTGCTATTGCACAGTTTAATGTAACCAGGACAACTTTTCAATTCACAGTGTTTTTAACACAGGAATGTTGTGTTGCAAACTATTCATTTTCTAAATATCTGCAAAATGGTAAAAGGTTTTATAAAGAAAATGTGTTGACTCTATAAACTAAATCTGCATTGTCCAATGTTTTTGTTATTGAAAAACGTAAAATTGAACAGTGCTAAAACCAACAAATAAAAATAGTACTATACTATATTTTCAGGTTAAATCTTTATTTTTGAACTTGACTTGCTTAACCACTTCGTTGTATAATACAGAAAATAGGAAATTGATAAATACAAAAATTAGGAAAAAACTTACAAAATATTCAGAGATAATGCTACTATGTTACTTGGAATTCCATCCCATGGTAGCAAGTTTATGGCATTCAAATTCAAAATACCTAATATATATGATTTTTAATTTACATAAAATATAATTAAAAAATCTAAACTCTTTTAAGTTTGAATATTATGATGAAAATAAAGCTGTAGTTTATTTTCGTATAGCAATCACCTCACTTCTTTGGTCACTTAATTATATGATTTAAGAACAAGGTTGATGACTCCTTTAGAGATAGTGTAATTATTAAAATTTTCTGACATCAAATTAAAATTGATAAAAATGATGTGCATGCACAGCATTTTTTTAATATAAATAAATAAATATATAGATATATATATATATATTATTCTACAAAAATTTAACATTTTCTTTCAAAAAGTTATTTATTTGTATTTCTAAAATACTTACTATATATTTATCTTTATTGCACATAAAATTTATTTACTATCATAATTAATTAAGTTATCTAAGTTTTTAATTTTATTTGAATTTAGAATTTTGCAAAAAAAATTACAAATAATATTTTATTCTAAGAAAACACAACTTATAAACAAAAAAAGAAACTTGCATGAAATGTTTAAAAACACAAATAATAAAATATTTTTTTATGAAGAATTTTTTTAAAAAAATTCTATTCCTACAAAATTTTTGGTTACTTACATCTAGTCAATCTACTAAATTGTGTGATTAGGAAAAATAAATAATTTTAAAATTTCAAAATTCTAAAAAAAGTTATTTAAAAAATTAAATTATTTTTGACAAATACATTATATTTTATTTAAAAAAAGAAAAAAAAGAAAAAAAAGAAAAGAATCTTAATATATTGTAGTATTATGGCATTAAAGATTTATTGTATATCATGCTAGAAGAAATTTATTAAAATACTTTTAAAACTAATAAAAATCATAGTGTTTAGATTAATAATTTATAGAAATAATTTAATTCATAATTAAGTGATTTATCTAAAATATTAATTTGATTTATTATAATATATAAGTAAAAATAAAATTATAAATAAAATAAAATAATAATATTTAAATATAAATTTAAAATAATAAAAATATATATATGTATATATATATATATATACATACTTATATACATCTTAATTAAAGTTAGATGTATATGTTTGTGTATTTTTTCATCCATCTAAAAGATCATATATTTATTCATATATCTATATATTTAGAAATTATTTAAATATATAGTAAAAAACTATTTATATATATATTTTTTTTTAATTTTTAATTTTTAAATTGATATTTTCCTAACATATATTGTCACATAGCTTATAAAGTTATTGCTTTATCAATCATCAAATCATTTTTTAAACTTAAATCATGCAATTCTAAAATTTATGGCAACATTCAAATCCAATTAAACTTAGTTTCTTAACCAATAATTTCCTCATTGGCACTTTAATCCTACATCAATGGCAATACATAAATAGTGCTATAATGTTTTACAACATTCATTTAAATAAATAAATAAAAACTTTTATTATTATTGCACAAGATTTGATTCTTACAAAATAAGTTCTTAATCTAGAATGTATCAAGTGTCAAGGAAAGCACCACATGCAAAAATCATGTCCACACATACTACTATGTATTATATAAACAACTTTGTCTAAATTACAAACAACAATTTTTCTCTTTCAACTGTCTCAAATCAAACTTTGCTAAGTTAAGAAGCAAAGTAACATATCACTACAAACTGTAATAGGTTTTAGAAACCAAGAGTATAAAAAAGAACAAATAATGGCATGTTTGTGAGAATTCCATTGTTTTAGCTAAGATTAGGTAGAAAATCTTTATGATCTTCCAATTTATGAATTTTCAATGCTTGCAACATTGCAATCCAAATTAGAAAAAAACTTTTTGTATATAATAAATTAAAATATAGAAAGGTTGGCATTCTTTGTTATTTGTATAAATAAAAATTTATTATATCTTATTTATTAAAATATGATATATTTGTCTATGTTTGTGTCTATGTTTGTGTTAATCCATCCAAATATCTAGATATATGTATATACATGTGCACTAAAAATAGGAAATTGCTAGGTGGACACCCCCCTTTTATTGCATGGACACCTCTTTTTTACTATGTGGACATCCATGTGCCACATATTGATTTAATAAACAAATAAAATGAATGATCATGATTTGGATCTCTCTCTCCATTATGAATGATCAAGACTTCTATTATGTTTGTTACTTAAATTTCAATATAAACAAAATCAACTTTGTTTTATATAAACAAAACCTTCTTCTTTGTTATAGAACTTGTATTTCATTATATATTTATGGGTGTCAACAAAGTTGTTTTTGTTTATATTAAAATTCAAGTAACAAACATAGTACAAGAGTCTTCAAACATAGTTTCAAATGACAACAATTTGTTTTATTTGTTCAATAAATTGATTTGTGGCATAGGAGGTGTCCATGTAGTCAAAAGAGGGTGTCCACCTAGCGGTTCCCTAAAAATATTAATATGCTTTTGACTTTTATATTATATTTGAGAATACCTGTTATTGGTATAGAAATCACAGCCCTAAGAACCTTGTTGTATCTAACAAGAAATTAATTATAACTTAACCTTGTTTTTTTACAAGAATTTAAATTTTTGAAAATATGATAAAAAACAAATTGCAACACTGATTTATTTATTTATTTTTGATTTTGCATCACAGAATAGAGGTATGCATAGATGTATATACACATGAACTAAAGATCATGAGGAGGAGTATGGGAAGTTGTATGAAGAGGGCGATTCATCCTGCTCAGAAACCACTGCACCAGCCACAGCGAAGGCAACCGCGATGGCATTAAGGGCCTCACGACAGCAGCGCAGGCCATGCAAAGGCACGGTCACTCCCACCGGGGGAGGACGCGGGGATAGGGGACGCATTCCTCCTCCTGCTCCTGCTGCTGTTCCTGCTGCTCCTCCCACTGCTTTCCCTGCACCAGCGCCACCCCCCACTTCCCCACGCCTCATGGGCGCGGCCCATTCCTGCGGTCCCCTATGCCAGCTCAATGCATTTGCGTCCGCCGTCCCTCAGATTCCTCTGGCTTCGAGCCGCTTTTGGTGCTGACGCTTGCGCGCGTTTGCCCTTCAGGGACCGGATTCAGTTCGCCGCCACTTCCTGGATGCTGGACAGGGCTGGTCGCCATTGCGTGGGTGCCCCCTTCATGCTGGCCTCCCTACTCCTCGACCTGTTCCGCTTTGTCGCCATCCCCTGGCCCTTGCTCTTCATCCGCCCCTCCTTGATGGACCTCGACATGATCTTGGTGAACTGCTCTGTCGAGATCACGAACTTCATGCTCCCTGTGCCCTGAACTGCCTGACGAGGAGGCTCTCTATGCAGCAACGACGATGAATCGGAGTAATCCTCCGCCCTCTCTTCCACCTCACTGTCGCCTCCCCCATGGCTGTTACAAGGGATCGGGAGCAGTAAGTATACTTCCCCGGGCACTAGCACAGTATGCATTGGCAGAATTTTGCCCTGCTGCTTCGGCACCAACAAGCTGGAGTGGCAGACGAAGTGGTTGGGATGGTCCAAGATAAGGTCCACCACGGCCACCCTAGAGTAAAATGACAACACCTTGCCATCCGCCCGCAGCACCGTCACGGCATCCCTATCACCCCGCCCAGTGCACACCATCGCCGCGTTCCCCATCTGCACAATCCCGTTCCTGAATGGATCTCTAAACTAACTTCACTAATCGCGTACATCCCTTCATCTACACATAACACGAGTCAGGGCTACCAAAGCGCCGCTCTACTACCTAAGTCACCTCCCAAACTCTTCAGAGCAAATACTTCTTGGACGGATTGTGACTCACACTCTCAGAGTGGAATTTCTTCGTGATCAAACTGAAATACGATAATTAGATGACTATGATTTCATTTAGCACCAGCATAGTACCATACTGAAAAAGACGGCCCGGAACCACCGTTTCAGAGTGACAAGTTGACAGGACTGAAGGGAGCTCTCGAAACATGCAGCACTGATGAAGGGGAGGAGGAGGAACAACAAGGAAAATAAATTGGTGGAATCAGTGGTCTTGTATGCTCTGGAGTGCAGAAGATATAGGTGAAGGCTCATAGGCGTGGTGCAGACGGTGGATTCAGTAGAATGAAACAGCGTTTGTCAGTATTGGTTTGGTGCATCCAGCTCCTGCAACATGACCATATATGAAATAGTGCCAACAGGTGGATAGGGGTATGGAGGAACTGGGGTTGCCTTTTCGCGGAAAGAGGCTGCACTGCGCTTCCAACGTCAGCATGAGCATGAGGACTGGGGCGAGATCCTGTTGGTGTTCTTCGCAGGATGGGCGGCGATGGGCTAGTCTGAGACGACTCCTCCGCGGAGTCAGAGCGCAGGGCGTGGCGGATACAGCGTGCCAGTCTCGTTCTTCATCCCTCTCCCCGAGGGAAAGGGGAGAAGGGCAGGACCCAACTCTGTCGTGCCCCCTTCCCCTTCCTGATTGACGGCCCCTCCTCCTCCTCCCCCTGTACCCGTGGGGTGCTCCTGGTCAACAATGGCACCCATTAGCCCTTCCTTCATCAGTCGTGCTGCTGAGCTTGTCACGTAGCTTCTGGTGGGGGTATGCAAGATTGAAAAGTGGCCAGTTCCTGTCCTTCCTCCATGCCCCCACTGCTGGGCTGCCAATCCTAGCATGTTGAATTCTTCTGCTTTCCATGTTGAATTCTTCTTCTTCATCTTCTTCTGCTCTTGTTTGAAACATTTCACTTTTCTCCTGTTTGTGTGCCTTTCTTGCCATGCCTCTCCTGCAGATGGACACTGGACATCCTTCAACTTCCATTCAATAGCATGTTAGTTGTGTCAAACCCAATACTTCCTTCAAAACAGTAAATTAACTACAGTTTTAAAAAGCCAGACAAACCTGGACTTTGGCATGCTTCAGAAAGCACAAAAATTGCATTGATACATCAACCTATCCCACATTAGAATTGACACAATGTTGAGAACTTTCTAATTGCATACAAAATTCATGATTTAACTATATGAAATCATTTTTTAAAAATGGTTTTTAAACTTAGTTTTCATTTGAATGTTTGATTACTGACTCAACAATCAAAATCAAGATCAAAAATGCTTTTAGTAGCTTTTTTGTCTAAATTTTATGTAACTTTTTTAATAGCTTGGTGATGATAACCTAGTTTGAAAGCTTTCATGAACACAGCTCCAATCTTTTGAGAATAATATTGTCCAAAATGTGATATTTGTTTTTAAAAGGACATGTTGATTCTGCTTTTAAACTTTGTGACTTTTATGGATTATAATTTTTTTGATTTTGTGTAATTATTTTGATAGTTGTATTGTGATGCACAATGGTAAGGTTCATGCCTTATATAATCTTCTATTCTGATATTTCCTTTTCAAAATAATAAAATAAAATGAAAATATTAATCCAACATAAATGTTTTTGTAGTAACATTATGAGAGATTTTTGACAACAAGGTGAATTGACTTTTTAACATTAGTTTTGATTGTTTCATTTAAAGGATTGTTTACATAAATAAATTATATATATATAATAAAAATATTTCATTTTGATTTATTTTGATTTTAAAAATTGCCCATCAAAATAAAGGTAAATTTAATGTATCCTTTCAAATATATAGTTATACATTATTTTCTTATATTATATATTCAATTTAATACTAGTATGAATTTCATAAGCAATAACAAGGAAACATGAATTTTTTCAAAAAAAAAAAAAAAAAAAAAAAAAACAACAACATATCTGGTTATACACAAATACTTTTTTTAAAAAGCATTTTTAAAATCACTATAGGAGTTATGAACTTATTTTAAAGAAACCATGTATAAAGATACCAATTATGATTTATTTTAATATCCATAGAAATAAATAAAAAATAAATAAATAGACAAACTAAAATATAAAATCTAAAAAACTCTTTAATATAAAAAAATTATTACTTAAATTCATCATTAAAGTTAAAATACTACAAGCAAGTATGGTTGGTATTTAGAATTTAGAGTTTGAAGTAGTAATGCCCCTAATTTTTTTGTCACCATGATATTGTATAAAAAAAATGTTTACTAACCCTTCTACCAGCTGGTGGGAGTAATTTAATCTTTATTTAAAATATATAATTCTTTTTATTAGAAGATGTCAAAAGCAACAACAACATTAGGAGCAATAAGCAAATCATATTTCATAATTATGTGGATTTTTTATGATGTTATTTTTATAATTACAATGATCATAATTTCTTGGGATTAAGAAATGACATCATATTTCATTAGGTGTTTTGTAACAACAAGATACATAATTTTTGATGGAAAGAAAAAATGAAAAAAATGAAAAAAAATGTTATATAAAGGGATATATATATATATATATATATATACACACACAATTCTTCACGGTTTATAATTTTTATATTTGAATTTTTATAGTTGGTGAATGTTTTTGTTCTATGTACAAATTTTTCATGTTTTCATGTAGTTGCATTTCGGATTTTTAAAATTTTTATTATTACGGAAATACAAGTGTGTGTGTGTGTGTGTTTTTTTTTTTTTTTTTTTTCGTTAATGTATTGATGTATGTAATTATTTTTTTCTTGCGAGTTATTTATTTATTTATTTTATTATATTTAGTTCTTGTGTGGTATAAATGAAAAACTTTTGTACAAATCTTAGTCACATTGGTTGCAGTGTGATTCATTAATGTATTGCAAATGATTATATGTGGATAACTTGCTCTAATATAATACTCCCGAAGCGAAGGCCCCCAATGCTATTATAAGACAATAAAAAATCGCAGGCTGACGAAGGAACTCGGAAGAGGAGGGACAGGATTGAGAACCGGATAACCGAGCACAAGAAACTATCCGGATATATGAGGATCCCCCGGGTATCAGAGGGAGAGAGGGTGGGCGAGGGTTGGAAGAGAGAGAGAGAGCGCGCGAGAGACAGCGAGAGTAGCAGCGTGCAATTCATTCCCGAACCTCCCGTTCATCTCCACCTCTCCCTCCCTCCACTTTTGCTGCCTGAGGTTTTAGGGTTTCCCCCTCAAGGTTGTGGCATCATCCTCTGAATCTAATCTGAGCACCTTGCTTGAATTCGGTTTGGGTTTTGTTCGTTTGGTTCACGTTCACCCGTGTAATGCAACCTCTCTTCACCTGATTTTAAGCTGAGTTGCTGTTGCTACTTCCTCCTCCTCCTCCATTTAGTCCTTGCAAGATATCCTCGTTTTATTTCTTATTTTCATATTAAAGCGCAGCGACTCATATCACTACCATCATCAATCAATTACCATCCGAATCCTACCATGGAGGAGTCGAGGTTGGATACCTCTCATACTGCGGTAATAGATCGTATCCTTTTTGTTTCTTCTTCATAGCCTTTACTATTAGCTATTGGATCTCCTATAAAATGATATGATATGATTTTTTATTTATTTTTATTTATTTTTTTCCCGTTTTTCGTCACATTATACTAAAACCGATCCACCTGTTCCATCATATTCTGGTTTCATTTTTCATTCCGCATCTAAATTTTACCAATTTCCTCTGCTTTTGCCTCCTAATTCTCCATTGTCTTTGTTTTCCTTGTCGACAATGGTATTTCACCTCATTTGTCTCCAAATTTGTGGATGCGAAGGCAGCTGTGATGTGGCTCTTATGATTACTGGTCGTTTTTATGCTAAGTTTTGCCCACTATGCACACTTATTTTTGGATCTCATGCGCGATTCTCATAAAAAATGATATTTGCTGACATGAAAAATCAAATCAGGAGATGATTGATTCGGTCGCTAAAGTGTTGGGGAGGGAGGTGAAGGTCTACGTTTCTCCTGCAGCCATCCGAGATGCTGAACCTACTGGCAGCTCTCGTCGCCCCGAAGGTGGCATCGGACTGAACACTTCTTTTTTATGCCTCCAGGAGCATGGATGGGGTCGTAGTACTAGTTGTCAATCTTTGAACCTGACATGGATTATGTGGAGCTCACCTCACATCTGGTCAATACGATATTGACAGGGAAATTTCTAAATATTTGCAGATGATTTGCCTGACGATTTTTACGAGTTTACAGCAGCAGACTATGCCGCTTTGCAGGCCAATAAGAAAGAAGGTTAGTGCTCTATGAACCCTTCTCAGCCCTTAGAGCATGGACATGTAATGTGGTAGCAACCCCCTATATTGCGATTCAATCCCTTTAAAATTTTATGTTTTTCTTTAATAATTAATTATGATGAAGTTGTTTAGACTTCCCCAGGCTCCCCCCCCTCTAACTCAACCAAAAATATTAACATAAATCAAAGATCGTAAATAAAATAAGAAAGAAAGAGTTGGAACGGTTTTTGTTACGTTTTATTAATGCACAATTTTTCTACTGAGGTTCTTCCTCATCTTCAGAGATACACTTGAAGACTAAGAAAATACGAGATCGGGAACAGGCAGCGCAGGCAGCAAGGAGGGCTCAGAGAAGTAAGGTCGAATTCCTCACCTCTTCGCAATTTCTTGTTTTAAGTTTCGAGAAACCTTGTCTGATTTTAACCATACATAAGCATTGTACGCGAACATTTAGATTTTAACAACAGAATGATATAGCTACCGGATGATTGAGTTGTTTTGCCATTAGAACTCTTCTTAAAGACTTTTCCTGACCGTGTAATTTGAGTTTAGCTTTTTGAGGATCCTAGCACTTTTGATTTCGTAGTCGAGTTTTAAGAAACTCGGGCAATGTACACTTAACGGGTAAATGGATTTGTGTTTGTAGGCAACTATTCGTGTACACTTTCCAGATGGGTTTGTGGTGGAGGCTGTCTTCAAATCAACGGAGACAATTGCAGATATCATGGAGTTAGTTCGAAAAGCAATTACTCGACCAGATTTGTCATTTTACCTGTGTATGTATCTGAAACTTCTACCTTTCTTGTTGAATTGCAAATATCATTCGGTTTCTGAAAAAATGCCATGAATGTAAAGTATTATGCATCCTATTTTTCTGATGTGAGTAAAATAAGATGGATTGGTCTTTTTGCCTTGCGGCAGCTGAATCGGAAGCGTAAATTATCCTGTCCCTGTTGTTTGAGCAGACACAACGCCACCAAAGCGACCTCTTAAAGTGTTACAACAGAATATGATTGATGCCAGTTTCACCCCAGGAGCAAACGTGTATTTTTCGTATTCTCCTTCTCAAGGTAATGAGTTCCCCATTCCTCGAGTCAATGCTACACCTACAAGGCTGAAATATATCCAATTTAGGAGCAGTGGTTACGCAGAAAAATGGCATGTGCATTGTTAAGATGTGCACGGTATTGTGACGAAACCCCGCATCAGAAATGTGCCATCATGAAGTGCAACGTTAAGTGAAGCAGTCCGCAATGTATTTGATGTTGATGCACAAAATGCTCCTTTGAAGCAGCTGTTGAGATACCTGTGGAGGGACCGTACCTTCGACCAGAAGTTCAAGAGTTGCGTGACCTGCACAAATTGCAAGAGGCTCCGAGTGATAATGGTCTACAAACTCTTCAGAATCCCAATGAGGTCTCTCCAACACCAGAAGCACCTGCCAAACGCGCTGCAAGCGCTAAGTCGAAACCCAAGTGGTTGAAGATGTAGTCATCTATAAGGAAACCTACAGATGCACTTTTTCTGCACCTATATTCACGTCTGCAGACGGTTACCTACTTCGTATTGCAGGCATGGGTCTGGTATTTATTTTGTAGTTGAACAGCTGTTGCATTAGCGAAAAATTCCATTTTCGAGTTATAGAGATTTATAAGCTACGACAACTACCGAATTTTAGTCTAAATTTACGGACTCAAAATTAAGTTTTCTTATAACGTGGTTGGTTTCCATTTATGAGCACATCTTTTGTAGCCCTCTCGTAGAAACTGTATGGTCTTGGCAAAATGTCGAAATTTCATGTGTCGATTGAATATGTAGTTGGTGAATCGTTTTAATGAATGTATTGTTTTTGGTGGCAGTACTATTTCTGGATGAGTACCCTTGACATGCTCATGCATAATGCCACAGGTGATTGCAGGCTGCTAACATGTAGTCAGAGAAGGTTAGAGCTGCGACACTGACAGTAGTTATAACTTGGAAGTTGTATTCCACAAATTATTTTTTACTGGATTTCTCATCATCACGTTGTCTTGACATTGTTGGAGTCTTTGATTTTGTAGTGTGATTCAATTGGCTGTTTTGATTGCTTTGGCACAGTCGCTGCAAATACACGAGGAATTGTATCTAAAG
The DNA here is from genome assembly GCA_036785485.1 of Physcomitrellopsis africana. Taxonomy (NCBI): domain Eukaryota; kingdom Viridiplantae; phylum Streptophyta; class Bryopsida; order Funariales; family Funariaceae; genus Physcomitrellopsis; species Physcomitrellopsis africana. Next base: position 228,485 of record JAWRVF010000107.1, on the reverse strand, counting down.
TGCCTCCTATCTAGTTGTAGTATTCATTTCAGGTGGATACCATGGAATGCTGCAAATTCATCAATAATTTGTGGCATTAAGTTTGACAAATTCAACATCAGTTGACCCTGATGGATTCCAGCTATGAAAAGAAGAGAACTCGCACTGAGCAAGCCAGTGAAAAGCTGCCCTAGCAAAATGACCCTTGCTCTGCCCAAGCAGTGGTACCTTGCAACGCATATTATTGTTCAATGAATGATTCAAGGTCCTTGCGATGCCACGAGTTGTACTTGCACATGTGAGTGATTCTCCAGTCACTTTTCCCTATTTGTGTAACACATGGGTTTTGAAGTGAGTTGATTTCATGGACATGAAATTCCTGAGCGCTGGATCAATGACCAGTTGACGAAACGCATCATTGCTGATTATATTGATATAATGGTTATGTCGGTTGAATTGGCTTCCAGCATCCGGGGAACCAAAATGACCAAGAAAGGGGGGGCTACACGATCCATAGAGCCGCCAATAATGAAGACACAAGAATGTGGGGTCACACGATAAAGCCATGGAATATGGATGAACATCTGACACTCTGACTTAGCCACCCACTACCCCACTGTCACAATGCAATTGTACCATTCCATGGATTGCGTCCGCAATTTCTAAAACTCGAAGATCCACGGCAGATGAAGCTGGAAGGGACATGAGAGGAGAGGGAAGGGGAGGAGAGGAGGGGAGACGAGAGCCTCAGCGCCATTCTGCTGCAGTGATTGCAACAACGATCCATCCCCTGCGTCCATCTGCATGCTTGAGCTGCACTTCAATAGCAACTCTGTACGAGATCGATGCGCTCCAAGCAACTTAACCCAAGTGGCAATCCGCACCGCAAGACCATGGACTAATGCGCAATCGCTCTACTGGCAGCCTGCTCCTGTAGGTGAGTGTACCCTTTGGTAGACTGTTGTTATTCACATTGAAACGTGGGTGATCATGTTCATTAATTGTGTCTGTGAGGTTCTTTGTTGCTGTACACCTTCACCGATAGTCCAATACTGTGCGAGAAAAAAGCTCGATCGATCGCTTACTCTTCGTCACTTGAGGTTGCTGTCCGTAGCGAGTTATAGTTTGTCTGGAGATTTCATTTGGCTTTCAGCACCCGGTTTATACAGGTGGATTTCAAATCGCCAAATCTGTAGGTTGTAGGCCTTAAATCTAAGAAATATTCTAAAACATCCTTGCACATTGAGTTTTCCAGATATTGGGATTTGCAGACTCGAATTGTCGTCGAAGTCAGTGAAATCAGCTATTGCAATGTAATTTGCGGTTTGGATTTTCAAAGGAAGATATTGTTACAGAAGCCTCTTTTCCTAGTCTGATTAAGAGGTTGTATGCATACAAAGGCGGATAGAGTTCAAGGTAATTGAGCTTGAGGTTAGTATCTTCAAAAGCCTTGTCCAGACTGTTAGTGAGTCTGCCAATTTGTTACAAGATAGATGGCTCAGAGTAATACATGACTGCATTGGATATGACGAAGGTGCTGGATGAAGTCATGGAATTACGTGGCCATTGAAATGCGAATTTGATAAAGTAGGGTATACCACTGTGGATTTTCGAGTTTCGTTACTTTCTCGCAGCATTTGTTGTCATGTTTATGTAGAAGGTGTATAAGATGGTGTCAAGGCGACATGATGACCTTGTTCCTGTTGTGAGTGGATGATTGGATATAGACGACGAGCTAAGACACTTAAAAGGTCGATTTAGGAGCTGGAATATGGGGAACGCGGTGATGGTGTGCGGGGGGAGGGGCTACAGGGACGCCGTGACGGTGCTGCAGGCGGATGGCAACGTGCTGTCGTTGTATTCCAGAGTGCGTGTGGTGGATCTCATCTTGGACTATCCCAACCACTTCGTATGCCACTCCAGCTTGCTGGTGATGATGCAACATGGCAAGATTCTGCCAATGCACACCCTGCTGGAGCCCGGAGAAGTGTACTTCCTACTCCCGAAACCTGGCCATGGCCACGGCGGAGCCGACGATCAGAGCGATGAGAGATCGGAGAATTACTCGGACACTTCGTCATTACTGCAAATAGAACCCCCTCGGAGAACGGTGCAGCGGACCGGGAGCATGAAATTCTTCATCTCGACAGAGCAGTTCTCCAAGATCATGTCGGGGTCCATCAAGGAGGGGCGGATCAAGAATGGGAGCCATGAAACGTCGACGAAGCGGAGGTGGGCTAGCAGAGAGACCAGGTTGAAGAAGGCACCTATGCCATGGCGTCCTGCCCTTTCCAGCATTCAGGAGGTGGCAGCCAATTGAACTCTCTTGTGAGCGCATGTGCCTGAATGCGTCGTAACTAACCTGTACAGGATGTTCATTAACTTAAACCCAACAGTTCATTTACGAGTGCATTTGGTGGTAGTCCGGGTGACGACAAAGCTTTCTTTTACCATGTCCAGATTTTGTATTGGAGTGATTCTGCTGAACGTCAAGTATATAATAAACCTAGCTTGGTGCGCATGAAAGCCTGATGTTCCGGTTTTCAGTCGCGTTGTACAAGTGGAGAAACCAACCTGTTTGGAGTAGAGACAGTATTGGTTTACAAAGAAAGTTGTGAGCAGTTGAAAGTGCAAAAGTTTACTCTCAGAGGGGCTCAAATGAGCCTACATCTGCCACTTTAGCAACTTCTTGTAAGCTGAATGATTCTTAATGACGAGATCTTTAAGTATGTGATGCAGTAATGCTGATTAGCTTCTTGTTTTATCTCCTTCGGACACTTTTCCCTCGATCGTTGACTTAAAGCGTCCTTTGACAAACCTTCCCTCTGCATCTTTTTTTAATTTATAAATCTGGGTTTTCTCCATCATCAGATTTCCTTACCTCCATTATTTCCAAGGGAATGTTCGACTGATCTCCATGTGTGATTCTACTTCTGAGAAGACATGGCCTGCCACTCCGCCGAGCAAATATTCTTACAAATTAGAGACTCCTTCATGAAACCCCATCGAAAGGTCTCCTTACGATTCTCCCTGTGGTGGAATGGATGTATGTCGTGCCATCTGTGCTACTTTGGTGTGCTTGAGCGTAGAGGTTGGTGTGCCACATCAGCAGCAGGAGTAATGTCGAGATGGCCTGTCTGCAAGCGATAGCCGTGTTGCAGCGAAAGTGATAGTTGTGATTAATTTTCTCGGGTGCAAAGTGATTGGCATGGCATCAAGAGCCATCTTGTCTTCTGAAACGGCAAAGAATTCATATCTAGATTTGTCTGGCATGCCTATAGCCCAAACCAAGGGTTGTGGATCGTTGTTGTTTTCCACGGAATCTCTTGTACCAGTTTTCATTTTCATTTTCATTTTTTAAGTAATTAAATAGCGTGCAATTATAAATGTAGAGAAAATCAGTTCTTTCACAAGTTTATGTGCTGCTATCTCAACATTTTTGTATCACATTTGCCGTGATAAATTGAATCAGTTAGTGTAAAACCTAACCGGTGCTTCTAAATTTCTAGCCGACATATGCCACACTCCATAAGTTCACATAAATATTCAGCAGAAAATGCGTTTGCCAAGTGCCAAGCTCTGTTAATCATCAAGGTGTCAACAACAGTACTGCAGTGGGCCGTTGATCGGATAATGGGCATTCCTTCTTCGCCCAAATTTGAGCTGGAATCATTTCCAATTCAACTGCGACGTACTTACACGTGAGTCTCCCCCGTCGCTGATGTTTCTAAATGCACAATATTCTGGTTACTACTCAGAAGACCGGCCAATATTCTGTGCCCCACATTGTATGTGAAAATAGCCATTAGCAATTACAGCCGAATAATAATGCCGGCTAAGTCGTCTGTAACCCCTCTTTCCACGGCAACTTTGAACAACTTCTTCAAAATGTCCTCCAGAGAAGTGCTCTCCCTAGATACAGCAACAATTGAACACGCGTTTATCAGAAAACACAAGAGTCTACATGCTACACTTCTTACGAAATTAATGCATGGAACTTGGTTAAGCGAAGTTACCCTGCAGCAAGACAAATGTCCACCACGTCCTGATTGCCCAGCTCCCAAAGCCCATCAGTTCCCAGAATAATCATTTGGTCCTCTGCCCACACACAAACAGAAAAAATCATTATAGTTCCATTAATCCGGATCATGTGTAGGCTTCAAATGACTATGATGAGTTGAGCTCAAAATACTCTACCTGGAGCTAATGTCTGTACAGAAATGTTCGGTTCAGCTGTAAGCCCATACCCACCCCTTGCTCCATTTGGTTGGTTGTCTGACCAACTATCAGAACAAGCAACGCCACACGATGCATACATTAGTGATCTGGGTATATAGAATCCACGAAAACTTAACAGGCCTAGTTGGTATAAAGAGTAAAAATGCGAGAGGTACCTACTCTTTAAGGTAGGCATCTCCAAATGCGCGGGATAGAGCTAATAGGCCACCAACCCGCCACGTTCCTCCTACGTTCACAACCTGCCATGCAAATGCAAATGTAAAACTCAGTACATAGAAAACCACGATTCAAAGAAAGGCGGCCACGCTCCCAAAAAGATGGTTGTAGAATCTGAGACGTGAGCTTACAAGGGGTTTCTTTGGAGTTGGGTTCTTCGCCTCGATCCGCTCTCTCTCCTCCTTCACGTCTGGCTGCAAGAGGAGTAATCACATAAGGATCTAGCGGACTCTGGACTACATACCACTGCAAGATCCACAGTGAAATGACTTCTACTAAGGAAAAGATTGTACGGCTCACCTTGTGATCAACGGTCAACTGAATCGCCTGACCACCACGAACCAGAATCACTCTCGCATCCCCCACGTTGGCAGTCACCAGCTCTTTACTGCCATCTAATTCATGCACCACAATCAGCTTCACGCCCTCCGGTGCTTCCATTGAAACACCAAGAATCCAGGTTCTAGCCATAGACAGTTCATTGGAAAGTTTGAAAGAAAACATTCAATAAACCGTTTGACTCAATGATTGTCTGACCTGGTTTAGGAAAAAGAACGGCCGTTGCTGCCGTTGCGCCACACTTCGATCCACCCAATCCCCGCTCGCGCAGTGCTCCAAACAGGCCCTTGGGCGCTGCCTGTTCATTCGCGATGCTTATAACTTAATACTCAATTGAAATATAAGAAAAATTGCCTCCGACATGGAATCGAACTGAGAATGCAATTGAGAGAATTTATGTACCAAAGCGAGCTGATCAAGCTCCAAGTACGCTTCCCGTGTGGCGCGCACTACATCAGGGCCTGCGCATACATCAGCAAAAAATAATATAACTCAGTGCCACCTATTAATACCGGGAAAATAATTAAATTAAATTCAACAAAATTAATAATAATAATAATAATAATAATAATAAACATTTAAAAACTGAGAATCAACCTGGTGCAGAGAAAAAAACAATGACACTGAATTCAAACTGACCTGAGAGTTTTTTCTTGTATATTGGCCACACACTTTTTTGCAGCATCCTGAAACAACCAATCAGGAATACGTGTAAGTAAGGTTCTCCTCAACTCGACTGCTAAAATTGAATCACCAAATATAAAATACTATGAGGCATACTCACTCTGAGACGGCGTTTCCACCATGACCATCGTAAACTCCAAAAAAAGCGGGGTCCTTCCCAGTAGAATCCACTTCGATAGTGAAAGTGTCCTCCATTTGCACCCTGCCCGTCCCCTGAATTGCGGCTCCGGCATATCTTCCATCCATTCCACCACGTGAGCTTTCTTTCAAGGATTAGGGATTCTCTTCAAAGAAACTAACCTGGCATGACCTAGCTGTGATTGTCATGTGAGGGCCTAAGAAACATGATCGGATAAACTCACCTTTCTTTCAATACGAGTGCACAGCACGGTGAGCAGAGACTCGATTTTCGCATCACTAAATCCGCACTTTTCTCTGCACATTCCCACCCCCTGCATTCCCATTCCTTATTCCATGTTCCAGCGCTCTTCATCGTCATCCAATTATAATCCTCCCGACATTTTCCTTCCGAGATGATGGCTCAAGGTTGGCAAGAATTCATCTAAGATAAGAACACAACGTTCAAGCCCGCTTCAATTCAACTCCATACTACTCAATCGACATGTACTCAGAGCTCACTTGCCTGACCAACGAAGACGACGGGAAAATTCTAGGGAGCACGGGGAGCCGGTGAGGAACACTGTGGAAGGAAATCTCCGCACGGCGTCCATTACCTGTGGAAGGAAATCGCAACAAATCAAGTCAGCCTACAAGAGGAGGGGAACAGCCGTAGTAACCTAACAGAAGCAGTAGAAAGAAATAGCAATGTAGGAGAGGGAGGGAGGGAGAGAGGGGAGGAAATGATCGGCATGGAACTTACAGACGGCACAGTGCCCCGGCAGGAAGAGGAGACGTTGAGCGGACTAGTGAGGGCCATGTCCATGAGGCTGAATTGCAGCAGCAGACACAGAGAGAGCAAGAGAGAGAGAGAGAGAGAGAGAGAAGCGGAGCTGGAAGAAACCAATTCAGCAAACAGGGGCTGCAATCAGACACTCACAGTGAGTGAAGTGAGTGAGTGAGTGAGAGAGTGACAGAGTAACAGAGAGAGAGGGAGAGAGCCCGCCCCGTCTTCCCATGCTTGCTCTCAGATAAGGTGGCTGGCATTCCCACATAGCATGCACTCCCCTCCGCATTGTGTGTGAGGAAAAGAAAAAGCAATCTTTACAGTGCTTAGTGATGGAGTATGGAAGGGTCAGAACCTACACCACATTCATCCATGCCACCCACTTCTCTTCATTCCGTGTGTCGTGTTGTTTGAGGTGGGTGGTATTGCTCCCCTCCTTCCTTGATATCCACGTTTGGGATAGATATTTGTAGATGCAATGAGTGTTGGGAAAATTTTTAGTCCACAAAAAAAAATTTAGTAACCTTTTGTTTAGTTTTCTTTTTTCTTTTTTCTTTTTGTTGTTAGTGGTATCTATCTTTAAAAAAGTTGTTTTGTACTAACCATGTAAGGTGGAAAATTAGCTTGTTTTGTGTCTTTTTAATGCATGAGATAGCCCAAACAGATGGTAAATGTATATTTAGACTATTGTAAAAAGGATTTGAAATCAAAGTAATCTCATGTCAAAGATACAACATGATATAATATAGTTTAGGTTATTATGTTTGTTTGCATGATCTTGCATTAGGATCAACTTCAAAAGTAGCAAACATTTCAAGATCCTTGGTTTTTGAAATCTAGCAGTAGAGATATTTAATACTACAAGGTTTGATTGCAAACACTTATAAATTAGAAAATTAAGAAACCAACTATAATATAAAAAGAGGTTCAATTGCCTAATTATTTATTTAAAATATATATATTTAATAGGATGCATTGATATTTTTGTTTATTTATCAGGGATTTGAATGATTTAAAATTATGCTCAAAGTAAATTATAATGTTTAACATATATATATATATATATATATATATATAATACTTATTTATTTATCATTAACATAATGTTTTACTTAATGCAATAAAGATATCAAAAAATTCAAAAAAAAATAACATATAAAATGAAAATAGTTAGATATTTTTCCATCATTTTCATATATATATATATATATATATATTCACACTTTTTATTCATTTATTAAATATCATTTGAAAAACTCTTAGCTTAATTTCAAAAACAGTTTTAGAAATTATGATGTACTAAGATCAGTTACAAACATGATGATAAATAGTTTTTTAATCAAAATCCTAAATCTTTAGTTTTTTCCTAAATTATGGTTTACAAATAAAAATTTGAAGTAATACCAATCTATTATATATTTAGTAATAAAATATAATAAGATATCCAAATTTTTATAAATAGTATTATAATTTTATAATTAATTCTTCTACTAAGTATTTTCAATAAATAATTATATATTTTTAAAATTACTATTCTAAGATTAAAACTTTAAAATTTTAAATTTTAAAAGATTTAAAACCGTTATATATAATAAAAAATTAAAATATACTGGTAGAGAATAGTATGGTTATATATATATATATATATATACATATCTTTCTATCCATCTTAATATTGAGTTTCAAATATACAGCCAAGATTATTAATGAAAACTTGTAGAATATAAATTTGACAATCACATAAATTTTATTTACACTTCTTGTAGTATTTCAATACTAAATAATAATTTTTTGAAGGTATGAATTTTATATTGTGGATCTTTATATAAATTAGAAATAATAAAAAAAATAAAATCTAAATACTTTAAATTTTTAAAGAAATATGTCTTCTAAATAAATATAAAATAAATTAAGTAAATCATCTTTTAATACTATTTTAAAATCTAAATAAAATTGAACTTCTTACTTATCTAATTAAAAGAATCATTTTAAGCTAATAGAATCAAATATTAGTGAGGCGTGTTAAGAAAATATTAAGAGGTATTTATATAATGAGATTGGCATTATATATCTTTTTTTTGGTATTTAAGAAGATAAGTAGATAATTCAAAAAAATTATATTCTAAAAGTTAATCAACTTTAATCCCATGACTTTTAGAAGACTTGGTGATGTTTCAAAAGTAACTAAGTAATTAAGGTCATTTATAAGAGATTTGTTTAAAAGAAAAGTATGCAATCTAGAAAAAATTTAAAATCTTATAATCTAAAATATTTATAATTTTCAATACAAAAACCTTTTTTTAAATAAAAAATCATGTTATGGAAATTATTTAAATAATTTTATAACCTTCGTTTGATTTTTTTGGATCTAAAAAATTTAAATATTAGTTTTATTATTTATTTTTATCAAAGTAAATATTTTTTAAAAATTTAAATTTTAGATATATTAATTTGAATTTGTATATTTATATATTTTAAACTATTTATTTTTATATTTATTGTTAAGATTAATTAATCACAAGATAGTCCTATTAAAATATCTTTCTAAGATTCTTGGTTAAATAATTCAAAATCAAGTTTCAAACGTTTTTTTGGATGTTTAACTATATTTTACGTAGTTAATTCTATATGTTATTTTTCTAATCCTACCTCAATTACTCAACTCACAGTATCAGTTTCATGCCGGTTTTTATGTCAAAGAATATTTATTTTTGTTTAAATAATAATAATAGTGTAGCATAAAAGATAAAGAGAAGAATTATAAATTGCACCAGTGATGTCCAGATTGCATGTGAGCCACTTCTTTTATTTCTTCTTTCTTTCTATCTACCTCTTTCTTTTTCTTTTCTTTCTTCTCCTAAAAAATCACATGAGCTAATGCTTCTTCTTTGTCTTTGTTGTCTTCATTGTCTCCCTAAGAAGAGTTTTGGAGAGGAATGACAATCATGCTCCGATTTCTGCTTCTTCCCCTCCCCTTTCTTCTTCTCTGCTTTGGTAATGAAATGCTGTTCCTATGATTAAATGCTTGTAATTAAATCAATTTATGCAAGAATCTGCCTCTTCCTTCTATGTCATCTTTGAATTGGGGCAAAGGCAATGGGGTTGCAGCCCTCATCCAAGGTTTTTACATAATTCCTTCCTGTCTCTCTATCTATCTTCCTCTCCATCACCACTCCATTTTCTCATTCCTTCCTTCCTTCATTTATTTGTTGTGTACCCCTCTCCCATTCCCTATTGAGCTTGTTAAATACCCCAACTGACAGGGATGAGAAATAGAAAATATATCTGCAAATATATATATATATATATATATATATGCATGCAAAGAGAGGAAATTTACAAAATATGAATCAATTAGTCAATTAATCAATCAAATTTCAACACAATTTATATGTATATTTATATATATATATATATATATACAAATACACACACAAATACACACATCTATCATACTGGTCACCCTGTTTATGCACAAATCAATGGGTGGGTACAGAAGGTCAACACATGGCTGAGTATTATTTGAATGGTTTTGGGCTGTTATCACTGTCATTATTGTTAATAGTATTCTTATTCCTCCTTCTCCACTTACTGTTGTTTTGGTATTAGACCCACAGAATGCAGCGTGTGATCCGTGTACACGTCACAGAATCAGCTCGAGCTTCGGCTATTCAGACCAGACAGTAATTATTTGCAATTTATTTATTTACGTAATTATTTTAAAACAGTATGTCTTTTTTTAAGAAAATTATAAAGAAAATTTGAGTAAAATACTAATAGTTGATGATGGTCATAGCATCCACCAACAAGATGTGGAAAATCCACCTTTCAAAAAGTAATGAATCAGTTTAAACCTAACATTCAGCAGAAACATGTTTTATGAATTGCCTATGAAAAAGGCCATGCACATTTCATGGCTTGCCTGGATATACAAAGATTGCTTAACCTACACACACCAAAACATGTTTGAAAGAATTTTGTTTCCTTTTTTACTATGTTTTAATTTGTGTGTTTAAATAAGTTTTGAAGGATGCTATGAAGAGGATATTTGCAGGTTCTGCTCAAATGAAATCATCACAACAAAGTACAATTTCTACAACTTTATTCCAAGGAACTTAATGCAACAATTCCATCGCCCTGCAAACCTTTACTTTTTGGTGATATCAGCACTTCAATGTAGATCTGAGTTGACATCAAGCAACTGGGGGACAACCCTCATTCCCCTTCTCTTTGTATTGGTTTTGAATGGAGTTAAGGAAGCATATGATGAATGGAGACGCAGAACCTCTGATGAGAAGGTTCCCACTTTTTCTTCTTTCTATGCATTCTCATGGTTGAACATCTCCTTGTGCAATTCCTCACCTCCACTGTGCATTGATATATGTTCCTAGGGCCAATCACCTCCTCCTTCCCCAGTTTTTTTATCCAACATTTCTGGATTCCATGATATGTATACAACTGTGTTGTATGATATATATATTCATTTATTAATTAATTAAGTTGGTTGTGTATTGCAGACAAACAAACAAGAAGTTGAAGTCTTGACAGATGACAAGATAGTTCGGGAAATATGGAAGAATGTTGTTGTTGGTGACATTTTGAAGGTGAATACAGGGGAGGAGTTTCCTGCTGATTTGGTTTTCATATCTTCATCAGACCCACAAGGTAAAGGATCCACTCAACACCCCTAATGAATCAAGCAGTGGCAACCATGACAAGAAGATGGTATTGTTTGTGCTTGCATCAATTTATGAAGAGTATATTTATTTATTCATTCAAGCATGCATACATAGTTACTTTCTTCATTTTTGCTTCTTTTTCTTCTTTTTTTCCCCACTTCCTTTAGGGTTGATGAAAGGAGTGAATGTGGGTGTTAATTTAAATGTAGGATTGGCATATGTGGAGACAGCCAACCTGGATGGGGAGTCAAGCCTGAAGATCAGGAGGTCACTTTACAAGATGGGGAGGATGGTGTTTCAAGGTGGGTGGGTGTCCCTCTCCATATTTGCTGGCATGGTGCTCAAGTGTGACAAGCCCAACACCAGGATGTTCCACTTCCAAGGCTCCATCGATCTGCAAGGCGAGGGCAAGCAGGACATGGATGGCACCCACATCCTACTCCGTGGCACCACCCTCCGCCACACTGAATGGATCCTTGGGGCTGTTGTCTTCACAGGCTCTGACACCAAACTCATGCGCAACATGATCCCTGGCTCCCACAAAGTGCTTACTCCCCCTTCCTCTCTCTCACATTCTTACTCATGTATACAAACATTACATACACACACAGAGACACACACACACACACACACACCTCCCCTTCTGCACTAGTTTTGCTGTAGCCACTTCTATGTACTAGATTGCACCTACATCCACAATTTTTGTCTGCTGTTTTCACTTTGGTTTGATAAATTTTTCTTTTCCTCTGTATGATTTCATTAACCTTGCTTCAAAAACTTGGAAGTAGAAACACATCTCCTCTGTCACGTAATTAAAAATTTAAGAAATCATTAAAGGGGAAAGTTGACATACTTGATTGATGATAGATATGTATACATGTTTTTTTTTTGTTTGTTTTTTTTTGTTTTTGGCCCTCATATAGGTTTCAACTTTGGAAAAACATAGTAATTATTCTGTGGGAATTATGCTGATCATCCTTTGTATTTTGTCCTTAAGTTTGGCCATAGCTGCAACCATATGGATAGTACAACACACAGACAAATGGCCTTTTTACATTCCAGCTCACAATACATGGCCAGAGCCAAAATCTGGAATGCCTTTGGTCTTTATTCAAATGCTTAGGTAATGTTCTTCTTTCACCCTCTCCTTCTTTTTCCTAAAAAAGGCTACATATTACTAAATAAACCATTTTGAAAAATGACAGAATTGAATAAATGTAACTAAGAGAGCTAAAAGTATGCATTTTCATTACTAATTATGTTTGAATCCTGTAAGGCTCCAACAATTGAACATGAGTGTAGAAGTATTTTGAAATATGGTTTTGCAGGTTTGTGCTGTTAATGAATGACCTTGTGCCAATTTCCATGTATGTGACACTTGAAATAGTGAAGGTGGTGCAATGCATGTATGTGAATTGGGACATTGAAATGTTTTATTGTGGCACCAACACACCAGCTCATGCTCGAGCTTCCAGCTTGACAGAGGAGCTAGGCCAAGTGAAGTACATAATGTCAGACAAAACAGGCACTCTGACCCAGAACCTGATGGCCTTTGTAAAGTGTTCCATTGGAGGGGTGTTGTATGGGAAGTCATCTGCAGAGTTGTCCTCATCCTTGTCCTCCTTCCCAGGGAGGAAGCTGTCCCAGGAAGGAGAGTCTGTGAAGGAGTGTCTGAACTCACCTCATTCAGTGCACACAGTGGGGCACAACCTGGTTCTGGCTGACATCCTCAACAGCTCCCCATCCAACAACCCCCACACACAGGTGTGCCGGGCATTCTTTACACATGTGGCCCTCTGCCACACTGTCATCCCAAATTACCTGTTTGGAGATGAAGGTGAAGAAGTTAGCTATCAGTCCACTTCACCTGATGAAGTGGCTCTTATCCAAGTAACCATACCCTAAATGATCCCCCCTCCCCTCTCTACTCCTCTCATGTTCTCAATGTTTCTTGCTCTTTCTCTCTCCTCACACATTCATGTGTTGCTTATGTCAACCAATGTCCCTTTCTCCCTTCTTCATGTGTATATGTGTGTTGTGTATACTCATGTATAAATATATGTGCTCATCATTTGTAGGGGTTTTTTTAATCATCATCTCTGCATGTTTGTTTTCTCATGTTCAGGGGGCATCAGAATGTGGCTTTCATTTGAAGAAGCGCACACCAGAAGAGATAGTTGTTTTCATTGAGGTTGTATATCAAGTCTTTGCTTGTGGTCCACCATCCTACACCACCATGTTCCAACCTCTTTTTAACTGTGTAGGGAAATAGATATCTAAAGTCTAATATGTGATTTTTCCATGTGTTCATTATTCAAGTCATGTATTCTGTACAGATTGATTTTTATTTTATTTTATTTTATTTTTCAATATTTTTGCATTTACATAGCATCATCAAAAACCAATAGTTTTCTTAAAGAATAAAAGAAATTGCATTATTTTGGAATGGATGGTTGTGCAGGGTCAAGGTTTAGAACATTTTAAAGTATTGGCCATGCTGGAATTTACACCAGAGCGGAAAAGAATGAGTGTCATTTGCCAACACCAGAAAGGAAGGTAGAATCTCACAAACATCAGCAACATACATATTGTTGGTTCATTCATGGTTGTTTTTGTTTGTTTGTTTATTTTTATTTTTATGAGATTATGGTTTGGTGATTGATAAATTGTATGCACTTAAACTGATAGATAGAAACAAGGAGTGAGTAAGAGAGAGAGAGAGAGTAAGCCAGGGGAGGCATTGGAGTTGGGGTGGCAGGATCAAGTTGTATTGCAAAGGGGCAGATGCAGTGGTGTTCAAGAGACTGGCTAGTTCACAGCATGCAGTGGCTGAGGCAAGCCAAACCCACATTGAAGAGTTTGCTCGCAGCGGCTTTCGCACCCTTTGCATGGCAGAACGCGAGGTTTATCATCCTCCTCACCCATCATCATCATCAGTTTCTCTTTTTAAATAGATTAAAACAATACTTTCAAAACTTTCTTATTATTATTTTTATTATTTAAAGGATTGGAATGTGTTGAAGTATAACAAACAGAAATTGGGAATTTCTAGTGGATTTTTTGATTTTTTGATTTTTTTTACTACAAAAAACAGCTTAGCCATGAAGAATTTCAAAATTGGGCAGTTCATTTTCGTCAAGCCAGCTTGGCTCTGGATGACCGTGATGAAAAACTAAAAGCTGTTGCAGAAACCATAGAGAAAGACATGGTGCTTACTAGTCCATCCAATTTTCATTCATGTTTTTTCATTCATCTTTTTAATGCCTTGCATAACATACCACATGTTTAATTCAAAATCTAAACCACTCAATGAATGGATTATTAATACTCTGCTAGTTGAATTTGATACTATCAAGATGGTCATGATATAAACACCTCTATTTCTATCAAATTTAAAGATACACATTGTTAGCCACATGCAAATATAATATAATAAAGTAAAATACTTTTGGAAAAGATTAATTAAATAGATGCATGATTAATAATGGGATAATATCTACTGTGGCAATGAATGGGTGGATGGATGAAGGTTCTTTTGGGAGTATCAGCAGTAGAAGACAAGCTGCAAGAGGGTGTTTCAGAGACAATTACTTTGCTGGGTGCTGCTGGGATCAAACTATGGGTATCTCACTCTTCCACTACCCCCATCCCCCTTTTTCTTGTCACTTATCCAATATTTGTTCACAACTACTATGCAGGTTTACAGTTCTACTTATGGCTTGGTGCAAGCTATCATATAATATGACCAATTCTTACTTTACATGTTAATGTAAATACACATGTGCATATTTTTAAATTTCAAATATTGTAATTTTTTTCAATAATTTTCATCAATTTAATTAAATTGCCCCATGACTATGCTTTTTTGTTTCTTTGCTTTCCTTTTTCCAGGTGTTAACGGGTGATAAGTTAGAAACTGCTGTTTCAATTGGATTGTCATGTAATTTATTATTGGAATCAATGCATTTGTTTCTATTATCAGAATCCGTATCTCTTTTAGTGCCTCAATTACTTCGAACAATGGTTGAAGAAGCTCAAATCCATAACAAAACATCACTGAAATCAAGTACACCAACCCACCCACACTAAATGACTATTTTTCTCTATGCTTCTTCATCATCATCATCACAGTCTGAACCTGTATGTATGTTTTGTAATATTGTACAGCAATTTTTCAAAGTGCAGATTCCAATATAGGTTTCTGGTAGCTGACTATTACCAAGTTAAAACTTTTCATATAGTTACTTGTTTTATTACCTGTATAAAATCCCAATACAAAGTTAGGTTGTACTTGCTATAATTCATAACAAAACACCACAATGCATGCTAGAACATGCACCTCAATGTGTAATCAGGAAGTTAAGGGGAAAAAGTCAAGGCATGTGCAACTCAAAAATGTTCTTATAATTGCTTTTATTTTTGTTGATAAAATTATAATATAAAATTAATAATGCTTTTAAGAAAATTCCTACTACAAAAATAAATAAATAAAAATTTGTTAATTAGTTTATGAAATGGAAAAAAAGAAGCAGGATCAGAGTCATCAAGCATGGCCACAGTCATAGAAGGTGCATCAGTGAGTGTGGCATTAGAAGAATCCAATCGACGGGTGTTTTTGGAGTTGTGCCAATATTGTCAAACAGTTGTTTGCTGCCGAGTATCTCCTCTTCAAAAGGCTCAGGTTAGAGAATTTGATGTTTTGGATGAATAGATGGATGTGGATGAATGTGTGAGACTATTTCCCTCCTCTGGGAGTCCAGAAACAAGAGGGTCATATTTATGCTTTGGCTGTGGTGTTGTGAGATTTGAGGCAGGTGACAAAACTGGTGAAGGAGGAAGGGGGAGCTGTGACATTGGCCATAGGAGATGGTGCCAATGATGTGGGCATGATCAAAGCTGCCCACATTGGTGTTGGCATTAGTGGCCGTGAAGGAAATGCTGCAGAAGTGGCAAGTGATTATGCCATTGCTCAATTCCGCTTCCTCAGACGGCTTCTCCTTGTTCATGGCCGCTGGCAAGTCTTCTGCATTATTTTTGTGTTTTTTCAATATAAAATTTATAACAATAACATTTATTTGTTTATTTTTTTTATTTAAACATATTCCAAATACATGTATGTTATTTATACTTGTCCACATTTGGAGTTTTGGAATTCAAATTTCAATGAGTTTTTAAGTTGTTTCATGTACACAATACATTTTGGATCTTGACTTCTATTGTGGGTGTTGTTACAAGACTCCACATATAGAAATATTGCATAGCAATTGCCAACTGGGTGAATTACTTGCAAGTGACTCTGGGACTTAAAACATGCAACTTCTTAATACATTTAGGAACAATTGACCATATGTATGTATGTATATATATATATTCTGACAGGATCTGCTTCATAAATTTCTATTTTAAGATTCAAATACATATAATTATTTTAAATCCAATGTCCGTTGCTAATGAAATGCAGGTCATACAAAAGAAGCAGGAACTTGGTGATGTACTCAATATACAAAAACATAGTTTTATCAATGACTCATTTTATGTTTGCTTTTGTGTCAGCATTTTCTGCACAGAGTTTGTACACAAACTTCTTTGCAAACACATATAATTATGTGTGGACATTCATTCCCATATTATTATGTGCCATTCTTGATGTGGATGTGAGTGCTTCTATGCTGGAGAATAATCCACAACTGTATGTGGAGACACAATCTGAGAAGAGCAGCAGCTTCATTCTCCACACAAGTGGTTGGGTTCTCACTGGAATGTGGCACTCCCTTGTTGCTTTTGCTTTTCCATACATGGCCTCCTTGTCCACAAGGTAACAGTCAATCAATCCTGCCTGTCCACCCTCTCTCCTTCCTCTCCCTTCCTTTTGACATTCTCAACTACATCCATGCTACAAGTTGCTCCCTGCACAATGTGTGCAGTTTTCATTGTGTAAAAAGAAAACAAGTTTTAAAAGTACCCATAAATGCAAATGTCACACAATTTGATACCATCTTCATTTAATTGTTTAGTTGTAGCAACATGGGATTGTTGAAGAATCCCAAAAACAAGTAAAAGAAATAAGTAGAGAGTGGGGAGGAGTGAAGCCATGGCTCCAATTGTGTGGAAATCCTAAATCCAAGAAGGGGTGGTGGGGGTGGGGAGGGAGAATTTGGGCTACAGTGAGATGGGTGAGACAGGTGGCATAGGGTCTCTTGGATTATCCATCTATGCAATGGCATTGGTGATTGTCACAGTGAAGTTGGCCATCAGCATCCCACACTACACATTGTACCACCTCAGCAGCTTGTTCCTGTCGCTTGCCATCTTTGTAGCCACCATGTACTTCAACTCCATCTCAGCTCAACTGAGTGTGGATTGGACCAATGTCAAAGCCCAGGTCAACTTCCTTCTTCACTCCCCAAGCTCCTGGTTGTTCATCCTGCTGGGCCCATTTGCCGCATGCTTACCAGACACCACCTTCCACATCTTTGCCAACCGGAATTCTCCTCCAGATTTCCGCATCATTCAAGAAATGGAGCACAGTTGGATTGACAACACCAATGTGGCTCTCCACCAAATGTATGTGGATCTCATGGGGGATTTCCCAAATGAACAAACTGCTGAAGAAGATGAAGCCCTCACTAAAAGCATTGAGAACTTTACACCAAGCCATTCTATGGGCATGAAAGATCTTCCCAAAGAAGAGAAAGTGGTTACCATAAAAAGTGATGAGATTTCTTTGCCTAAATTGAATGGTTTGACCAACTCACCATATTGGAAAGATAATGGAGACAATGGTGTTACAACAGATCATGATTTAAACTATGACACAAACAGTTCCCCTGCTGATAATAAAAATGTTAAAGCAAAAAATACCAATCTCATTTTTCATCCAAATGAACCTACACGTCGAAACATTGAAAGTAAAGTCTCTAAATCCATTCCACACTACATATATTATATGTACATAGTTTATACATGTTTTACACATATGTATATGTAAATAACAATTTTGATCAAATAATTAATTCATGTTCATATTTATATTAATGAACATAATTGAAGTACAAAAAAATTTCACATTCATATTTTTCATTAAAACAATAAAGCTATTGACATTGACGAAAATGAACAAAAAGATGTGAAGCTATCTACTTCAAACCGGTTCGCAAAACCATATGAGATAGTCGAAGCCCTAGGCATTGTTGAAGAAGAGAAAATGGATTCTTTTTGGAAAAGTTTGGCAAAGCGATTGTCTTTAGCACCAACACGACAACAAGTGACACCCATTCAAATAAAACCTCCGAAAGACCTCAAGAAAAAACTTCAATCAAAAACCACCTCTAAAAAACCAAAGAAGAAAGTCCTGAAGGCAAATCCAGCTATGTCTAAACTTACACGACTTGCATCCACAAAGATTGATATGTTTGATTTGGATATGTTTTTAGATGATCAAGAGGAACAGAATGACTCCAACCATAGATCACAAATGAACAATGACTCGGAGCTTAAGATGCCTTCTCCATTACCTTATGTTCCTGATACTGAAAATCTTTATCGGTCTCACGTCAATCAAAACATTCCCAAAATGAAAGTTGTTCCTCCTATTTTGCAAATCAACAAAATTCCTCCAGCTCGGCCTCGTCCATCAGATCCTATCAATGCCACAACATCCAATGATCGTAATTTACCAACAAAATATCACCACGGTATTATCCAAAGCAATGTAAATCATTCAGTACATTCGACTTCCAAGCCAGAGACGCATACCAGTAACAAGTTCCGTCCGCAGCTATTGCGACCTTCTCTCGAAGCCAATGTGCAGACCTCTCGAAACGACATTACGGATGATTTTCTTCATTCAACTGGTGGTGTATTGCATGTTGACAGTATTATGAGCATTCCTAGACAACAAGGACATGGCAGATATGTCGAACAGAACGGAAATGACTATGACCAAGAAGATGATATGAAACAAAGCAGAGGTTTGTCAATATATGAAGATGATTATGATGCTGATTATAATGGTGACGTTGCAACAAACAAAGGTTGGAATTTAAGTCGCAATGGTGAAGAAGAACTGGATTCTTACGCTTCTTCTAAAGCAAGATACTCAGAAAATGCGCTGAAAGGAAATGGAAAACAACCTGCACATGCATTGTCGGCCTCCAAAATTGGAGATTTCTCTTACAAAAATGACCTCGTGCCTACTAATAAAATATTTTCAAACACGGAAGTCCTACTTGAACAAACAAGACCCGTTGCTGCTGCGGAGGACGCATCTCAAAGGGATCAACACATGTATAGGCGCGTGAGTGCGTCAGGCCACGTTTCTTTGTCCTCGCAATCCGATACGTCAGGAGCTCCTCCCCACGAATCACCGTTCGCAGACTACACAACCCAAGCGCTGAGAGAGCTCGGCAGGAAAACAAGCAGCGGTACAGTGTCGGTAAACGGATCTTACACAAACAGTTCCGACGACGCAGATCATGCGACAGACGGTGGGAGACCACCCCCACAAGCAGACGCTCCTTCAAAAGGGCTAAACGCTCAGACGGGAACTGGGGCAGATGCCGCGGTGAGACCCGATGAGCTGCACGGGCAGAAATTAACAACAGGAATCTTACACGCTAACCTCACACCCAACTCTACTGCCGTTGCAAACAGCATGGCCTCCTCGTTAGCAGTCCAGGTGTCAAGGCATGAAGCTCCTGACCGGGAAAGTTCGAGTGGTGGCGATGGTGCAGATCGATTGGTGGGGGATCCCACTGCGCATCCTCCTCCCGTCTTGGGCGCCATGGGGAGATCGCCGTGGGCCTCACAGACGGGTGATCCCAGCCATTCCGTTTCTTATACAGACCAAGCTGCATTCGCACCTCACATACATGCTTCCATGCCGTCAGCTGCACCCCAACAACACATTACGTCGGGAGCGAGCAATCCGCATCCCGGTGATGGCAGGGTGGCGGAGTCTGCCTCAAATGGTGTTGATGCGACGGCAGCCCCGAGAAGGAGCACTGGAAGATTTCGATCTCCGTCCACAGCTTCACCAGCTTCGACTCCCTCTTCTTATTCACGCGTCAGTTTATACTCCAGCGTCGACATCCCTGCGTACCCCCAAGTGTTGGGTGTCGTTCAAAGTCGAAGAACCAGCCACCAAACCCCTCACACACCCAACTCCACTTCACCCTCCCAATCTTCCCCTCCCCCTCCTACTCCCCCTCCACAACAACATCAACAACATCAACAGCCACAGCAGCAGCAGCAATATTAACAACTGATGCCAGCATCAGCATCTAACGAGCACTGCTTCTACCACATAAATAGTCACTGCAGCAGCAGCAGCAGCAGTCAGAAATATATGATGTGCACTTCCACGCCCATCAACAATTTGCTTTCTTTCTTCTCACTTTTCTTCCTTTACTCAATAACACGCCCAAATCAACACTATTTTTCATGCACTCATATCATCCCTGTTTATTTCTTTGTTTTTCTTTTCTTGTTTTTGAATTTTTGTAATTTCAAAGACTGGAAGGAAAAATATGGAATTGATTTTGAAATCATTGGTTCTTGAGTGCATGTATATTTGGAACATATCCTACCACTTGAAATAATTTTTGGTTTGATTAGCTACATATATGAATAAATATGTGCATGCATACACATTTCAATATATATATGCACACACACACACATATACATGCCCACATACAATATTAATATCTACTTCTCTTTAGCTGGTTTCTTTTAGGATAACAATGTTATGAAAAAAATAAAATATAATCACAAGAATAATACAAAAAATCATATCAATAAGCTAAACCTTAATTCTCTTTACATTCTTACAACTATAAAATATCCTGATGCTGCATATTGTCTTTTTTATATTTATATAATGGATAGAAATGTCCATTTAATCAACAATTATGACCACAAATATTTAGTAGTAATAAAATCATTCTAATTATATGGTTTAGATTTAGATCTTTAAAATGTCTTTAGAAAGTAATTCTTTTATTGGTAAGTTGTCCACTACCAACTTGTAGTGGTATAATCAAGATTGGGCCATCTTTTTGAAAAAATTTCTGCCAAAGTTATATACAATAATTTTTATTTCACATTAAAACAAACTTGTTTTGTCTAAAATGCATCTATAAAATGACAAAGGTTGTAACAACTATTGAAGTTGGTCCAAGAATTGTAACAAGAAAAATTAAAGTTTTAGATCTTTTGTATTAAATAACTTCTTTCAAAAACTTAATTTTTATAAAAAAATACTAATTTTAAGATAATTATTTTAAATATATGTTAAAATCAAAATATCTTTTAACATAAAAATGTAACATCTTCAAATAAAATATAATTGTAATGATTTTGGAAGCACCTATAATAGTTTTTTAAAATAAATAAATTATTTATTAAATCAAAATCATATTTATAACCATTAGGTTATTTTTAAAATTTTAAAGATTTTTTTATTATTTTTTAGGTTTTTATATTTTTTTATAATAAAAATAAACTTAATATTATATATATTTTAATATTATTTAAATATATATATACCACATTATTTACTTAGTATAAAGTAAATAAAATATCTAATTTAATATGGATAGAAGAGAAAATTTTCTAATTTGACATATAATTTTAACTCTAACCTATATATATATATATATATATATATATATATACATGATTTTTTTATCTTATAAGTTTTTAAAATAATTTTTAAATATATGAAAAAAAAATTAATGAAGTAATTTATTAAAAACATATCATTTATCATTCATTAAATGCATTAAAGGTTGTAAATGCATTTGTAGGTCTAAACTATGTGACATTATGCTTAAAGTTTATACATTGTCTAAAGTGTTGTCTTATATTAGTCTTTTTTCACAAATATAATAAGATCAAAATTAATAATTAAATTAATTCTTATAAAGACCTTTCTTTGTATAAGTTATTAAAGTAGTTTAAAAAAAGTGATAATGTACTGTAATATTTTAAAATTATCTTGTTTAAACTTAATTAATTAATATATATCCAATATGTATATATAAAAATATATATACATATGTATATATATATATATATATATATATATATATATATATATAGTAAAATAATTTTTTTTAAAAATTATTTTAAAATCAAATAAAATCTTTGATAATTTCTTATAAATATATTTTTATAATATTATTAATTTTATTTTTAAATAAATATTGATAGGAATAAATTTAAATTATTTTATTTTATTTTATTTTTTCTTTTATAATTTAATTTTACTATTTTAAAATAGATATTTTAATAATATATTTATAAATTACTTTTGAAATTCTTTCTAAAGTTATTGTATTGAATAGATTAATTTTTAGTATTTTTATTGATTTAAATACATTTTGTGACAATATAATTACTAATATTGGATTTATACTAACTTATTACATAAATGCCCTGGCTCCTAAATATATAAGATGTAATTTTGTATTCTTATTTATCTTCTTTAATTGATAATTTTTTAATATAATTATTTTTCTTAACCAATTCATCATCAAAATTATACACAATTGTTTCCTTGCTAATTAATATTATCTTTTATAAAAAAAATATTAACTATTAGAGATTATTAATTATAAAAACAATAAACAACACTAAATATTTAAATTCTAACTGGAGTTGGTTTTCAAAAGTTTAATTAAATATTAGAGGTTATTAATTTTTGAAAGATTGATTATCAAAGAGATTAATTATCTACATCTGCTACAACTACTTCCAAAAGTTGTGTTATTTTTTATAAGAACTTTTAATGTTAAAAATTATCTATTAATAACTTTAATATATATTAGATTTTATTTTTTTTTATTTTTTATTTTTGTGCATGTAATTTTTTTTGTTACTTATTAAAACCTTTATTTTTTAAATATAAAAATATTATATTATCTAATAATAGCTTAACAAAAAAATTCTTTATTTTGCTTCTATAAATATAAGATTTATAAAAGTAATATAGGCATATATTACTTTACTTTCCTTCTAAAGGAGAAGTTCTACATACATTAGTTAAGTTGTTTTTAAAAGTTGATAAAGTCCAAGATCCATTAAATGATATTAGCAATAAATTTTGATATATGTTGTGTACAAAGATGGTTAATAGGTCTCTTTAACCATTAATAATGATTCCAACATTATAAATGTTACAACAACCTAAGTGTTTTATATAACATTTTTGCAAATAATAACTCTTCAAATGAATTTATTGGTTGTTAATTCTCTATGTTTCATATAGTTCTACAAATTGATCTTTGAATCTATTTTTCTTTGATTTATACTATGTTATTATCAATGGTTGGTCATTAATTTTAATGGATGTTATTGATGAAAAATAATAAGTTTTAATGCATTTTTAAGACTCTTAAAAGGCTCCCATATGTATTTACTAATATCAAATTAATGCTATTGTATAAGATATTTTAATTTATTTTGGCATTGCCTTGAATCCAAAACTTCTTCAATTTTAAATTTTAAATTTTTATTTATTTTAATAGTAGGTTGTGGTAGTTGCTTTCTATTTAATATATTAATTATAATATAAGGCATAATAAGAGACACAAAGAATATATGATGAATCTTCATTAATTATTGTAATTGTAATTGGTATGCAATTGAATACATTTATTTTTAAATAATAAACAAACTAAATCTTTGATGATCTAACTTGTCATAAGATTTATTAATCTTAATATTACAATAAAATAGCTATATCTTATCACCAACTTTAAATAGAGGTTATTCTTTTCTACAAATATTTGTATTAGTTTTTTTTATTCTTCTTGAGCCTTCTTTAATTGTATCTTCATTGTTGTGTAAAGCTTTGCTATTCTTTGTGCCAAATCTTTTATTATTAGATTTTTAACTTTTAAAAAGTAAAAAATTATCAAATTATAGATGGTAACCATAATTAGCTAAAAATAAAATTTGTTGAATAGAAAAAAATATTTTATTATTATTTAAAAATTTTATTCATGGAAAAAAAGTTATTTAATTATCTTGATGATAGTTGATAGTACATTATAAATACTATCCCAATAACTAATTTTTATATTCTATTTGTCTATCAATTTGAAGATAAAAAGTTGAAAATAGCTTCATATCAATTTTTAATATGTTATAAATTGTCTCCCAAAACCTTGATACAAACTAAGATATTTGATTAGAAATAATATCACTTAGAAGTCTATAATGTTGATAAATATTATTTATAAAAAAATTAGATGTTTCTTTATAAAAAAAAAAAAAAGATTTTATACAAGATACAAATTTTTCTATTTTCATTAAAAAATCTACCATCACAAAAATAAAGTGGTAAGAAATTGAAATTAAAATATTTTTAATAAAATCTATTGAATTCAATGACTAAGACTAGTTTATAATAGATAGAGGTTGAAGAAATACATATGATCAACAATATAGAGTCTTTACTCTAAAATAAATATTAGAATTTTAAACAAATGCTTTGACAGCTTTTTACATTTGAAGCCACTAATAATCTCTTAAGATAAGTTTCAAAGTTTTATTATATCTAAAATGTTCTACTACTTAAAAGTCATGTTGTGCTTGGAGTGCATATAATTATATTTAATCTTTTAGAATATATAAATATCTTATTTATATAAAAGATTTTTCTTAAAATAAAATTTACAACAATCATTATGAAGGTTAGTTTTAATATTAAAGATAAAAATATTTTCTAATATACTTAAAAAAAATTATTTAAAAAAATAGTATCAACTAAAATTATTGACTTAGTGTTTAGAAGATGGAATTGCTTTTATTAAAAAAATTTTTTTTTGTTGATTATATGGTATTTTTTTCTTTTTTTCATAAGACAAGAACATTTAGATTAGGCAATGGGAAGCCTTGTTGTTTTAAAAAATAATATGTATTATTAAACACAAATTGTAACAAATATATGTACTTTTGAATTTGGCAATAATTTAATGTTAAGTATATAGAGCCTAATTATAGGTTTGAAAAGACTTAGCTCTAGAATGGGATTTAATCTTAGTTATGAGATTAATATAGAGGTTAGAAGAGAGACAATAAGTCCCCCTCATAGGTATTAGGAGACAAAGCCCTTGATCAAAAAATTTCTACAATGTTTTCTTTTGGACAATCCTAATATATATAAAATATCAGAGTTTAGAGAGAAGTAGTGGAGACAAAATATTTTGTTTTATTGGTTCTTTGATGTATGTTATTTTAATAATGTAGTAAAATTTTGTAATATTATAGTAGCAAATGGATGTTGCTCTTGGATTGAAAGTGAACCACATTAATGTTGTGTGTATGATGTGATCATCTTTCTTTCTTGTGTTTCTTGTAGTTGATGTTTTTTTCCTTCTTGTAGAAGCAAAATTATACAAATTTAGATTATCTCTAACATTTAAGACTTGTATTGATATAAAATACTTAAAATTCTTATAGTTCATATAAACTATGATTGAATAAAAAGTGTCTTTTAGATAACAATGAATTCTTAAAATGATTTTATAATAGCCAAAATTCTTTGTTGTTAATTTTATAAATAATCTTGGTTGTTAAAATTTTTTTAAAAATAAAAAGCAATAAAATGAAGTATATCATATGTATCCATTTGTAATAAAATTGCACTAAATGCTAATTTTATGCATCTATTTCTATACAAAAAAGGCTTAAAAAAATCAAGATTGTATAAAATAGGAGTTGCAATAAAAGTTATTTTAAAACATTAAAATGATGCTTCTACATCTACACTCTATTCCAATTTGTCTTTAGAAGTTAATTATGTAAGTGGAATAATAATTTTAATTAAGTTTTTGTAATATAAGATAAATATATTATTTATATTCTTTTTTATTCTTTGAATATATAAAAATATTATCCAAATAATATATAAAATAATTATTTATAAATTTACAAAATACATCATTTATTAAATATTAGAAAGTAATTAAAGTATTTGTAGGTCAATAATATATAATATTATATTTAAAATGGCCATATATAATTTAAAATATAGTTTTTTTTTATTAATTTCTTTTTTTAATATATACTAGGTTGTAAATTCACTATAGACCTATCTTAAGACAAATTCTAATTTTACTTAGTTGATGAAAAAACACCAATGATAAAAACAAAGAATAACAATTTTTGGTGGTTAAGTTATTAAATCTATGATAATCTATACACATTTGTAAAGATCCATCTATTTTCTTCATTAAGAGAATTGGTATATCCTAATAAGATTTTGAATGTCAAATCAACTTCTTTTTAATATTTTATTGATATATTCTTTCAAAAAAATAATTTTGTTTTACAATAAATTGTAAATTGATTTAAATGGTAGTTGAGTTTTTTCTTGAAGATCAATTGTACAATCATTAAGTTAATATTTTTCTAACATATTCTCATTCTTCTTCTTAAATATATATTGATATTTCTTATACTAGTTCAAGATTTTATCATAACTTCTAATTGAATAAAGACTTAAAGTTGTACAAATGACAAATATATATATATTTTTTACAACTTATATAAATATTTTAATTTTAATTAATAAATATTAAAATTATTTGTTAGTATTTATATAATTATTTGAATGATAAACTATTTAATTAAATCAATTTTTAATATTTTTAATAATAGATATATGATATTATTTTTTAAGCCATATTAAAATTGATTAATAAGATTTTTTTTTTTTTTGTTTCAATCCACAATATAAGCAAGTTGTTAGAATTGTATAATGTAGATAGTGATTGAACTTGATACTTATTGTAGAAATTAAAATTTTATTTTTGTTACTTTTTTTTAGTTCAGCTCTCCAAATATTGCTATAAATGCTTCTAAAATGAATTCAAGTTATATAAAAATTATAAATCACTCTCTATCAAAAGTGTAAATTAAAAAAAATAAATAAATAAATAAAAAAAAATAGATAGAAATGTATCTATATATCAAAGGTACAAGAATATAAAATAAGAGACTTGAATTGAGAAGAGGTTTCAAGAAGAAACTAACAAGAATTTGATTTATTTAGATGAATATACAAACAATATCAAAAAAAGTGAGTTAGAATTCCAAGAGATGCATTGTTAAGATTGAAGAACTCCTCACCTTCAACTTCAATATATATTCATATCTAAGAAGCTTCTTGAATTGCTACCATCAAATTAGGAAGCTTCTTGAGTAGCTTCTATCAACTTGGAAGCTTCTCGATCTCCTTCTACTAATTATGAAGCTTTTCAAGCTACCTCTACCAACTAAAAAGCTTTTCAAGTAACTTCCATTAACTAATAAACTTCTAAAATGTTCTAAAAGATTTTATAAACTTCTAAAAAATATATCCCTAATATCACCTTTTTTTCTAGTGACGAATTCTAAGAAGAGCTTATACCTTTGAAAATCTTCATATATATGTAGAAAATTAAGAATATGCTGTGTCAATGACGCTATATATTTTATTGATCATTCTTGGACAATAGGTTCTACTCGCCTTTGAAGCAATTGCCTATGGCCTTGAATTAGTACCTCTATTGTTGAAACATCCCATCCAAAGATCTGATCTTCATTGCACCTTTCAAAACATCCTCTAAATAAGATTTCAAGCTGCCATGTTGTAATTCCTTACACTATATAAAAACTAGTTAAAACTTAAAATATATTCATCAGTTCTAATATGTATTAGAATGTTTAGTAAAGTATTTAAAAGAATTGATGTGAAAAACTTTATTTAGATTTTATTTATTTATTTTGCATATGATTTTATCATATAAAAACTAAATATTTAATATGAAGCTTTGAGAGGAGATTGGAGGCCAAAGATAAAGAATTAAACTACTAAAATGCTTATTTGGAAGGATAAAAAGAAAGTATGGATAAATAAAGGCAAGGGATGAAACTCTTTATTCCTATTGATCAATGGTTATGTCCAATAGGCTTTGAAGAGGCTGTTTGCAAAGAAAATAAGAGTTTTGGTAATTTTACAGAGTGCATTTGAAAATCAAAGATTAAGATTAGAAAGCTTGTTTATTGTATTATAATTTTGATATAAAAATCAAAAAATTTGGAATTTTTATGAGGGAGGAGTAGGCACTTGAAATTAAGGTGTATAAATTGTACCTATTGTTATTCTTTTGAAGATACAAGGAGTGGTATGAAAGCTTTCAAAGATTAAAAGATGCAATTAGAGAGGTGATTTTAAGATCTACATCTAATAAAAAAAATACTATATTTAAAAATTTGAAGAAAGAGATATTAAGAGTCAAAGAGAACAGATCGAATTCCAAGGTAGTAAGTAGACCATTTTGTTAATAGTGATGGTTTTTGTCATATCTTGAGCTTCCAAAAGAATTTTTGTCTAAAAACTTCCAAAAAGATAAATTATGATATTGAAAAGCTATACATCAAAATTTCATAGCATTTAAACTTTTAACTCATAAGATATAAAGAGTTTAATATGTAAGTATTTATAAACAAGGATTTGAAGTTATTATTAGGATTTTAATAATATCTATAGATTAATAATAAATTAACAATTGAAATTTGTTATAATAGTTGTTAAAAATATACTAATACTTCTTTTAAATTTTAAGTAGATTTGAATAATTGGATTAAAGATTATGAATTATTGAAGTTTAGAAAAAATTTCATTTTTATAAGTGAATGAAGGTTTAGAGTATTTTATTATATTTTGAGTGTTTTTTGAAAATAAGACTTATATATTGAATGTAATAGCCGTATAAAAAAGATGTTTATATAAATTTAAAGATTTAATTATTTTAAAACCTGGTTGAGTAATTAGTGGTAGCTAGAAGCTTAATGCTTTTTTGAAGCAAATTCTTTCTACTATAACAACGCTTAAGAGGATTCACCTTTCCAAGCTCAAGCAATAATACTGAAACTTGAACATTGGAATTAAGACTTGCATAATAAGTGTTGTTCCTAATGGCTCCAATTGTATTTATACTTAGTACTAAAATGTATTATTCTCACTTTATTCAATGAGCAGCTATGAAAACTACATTGATTTATTTGAAGCCTGCGTTGTCATATTACATGTTGTCTCAATTGAAAATGCATTGGGCACTTGGCTGTAGAAGGTAAAGTACTGTTTGCAAATACTCAAGAAATTCTAATAGGTTTCACCCATATATAAGGAATATAATTCGAGCTTCAATTCAAAAGTGTTTAAAAATACTCCTCTTAGTAAAATCAATCTTACATATTACCCCAATTACCTTATTTCCTTTATAATTAAGCAATTTTTATTTTTGTTTATAAGTCCTAATCCTAGTCACTGAGCTTCAATAAGCTATAATTTTTAATTGAACCATCCACTTAGTGTGAAATTTTGCACACACATGCTGATATAAGCCTTTTACATGCTCAAAAAAACTTAGTCCAATCTAACTTACAGATTGCAAGAAAACGCCCAAAAAGCACACTAATGATGCTCGGCTGCTAACTTGAAGATTGATGCAGAAATTCCAGTGGTGATTTCTCCTTCTTTCACTATTAACTTCAGCTCAAACTTGGTGTGTAGCTCAACCTACAAGTCTTCTATCAGCATATCAAAAATTACATTGATCCAATTAGTGGATCTTTAGTTATCACAGAAATCCTATCCAACCCTAAACTGCCAACTTCTGACAACCCTTTGTATCAAAACTCAAATATCTCCTGATTGCATTGCTAGATTAACACAAAACTTCGTATACACTTAGCACATCCAACAATCCAATCAATATCAAATTTTGAACTGTAGATGCTTCACAGATTTTATGAATCACTCAACAATGCAAGCCATCATTGTCTTATATAAAAACCCAAATCACCAATACAAACCTTGACTTTGAATAGCAATTTCTAAGTCCTCCAAAACCCTATGGTTGCAAGCTAAATGCCCTTGGAATTCCTTTCAAGCTAACTATCCAATCCTAATCGCCGATCTTCAAATGTCTCCCTCTCTTGCCTTCGGCGGTCGTTTTTGTCCTTAGAGGTCTGATTTCAATCTTGTCTCATATTCGGTCTTTCCTTGGGTATCAATTCAACTAAATTTAAGGATTTTTAAGTTAAATCCTATTCTCAACTTAATCTTAATACCAACCATAATAACTATTTTTCTTTTCTATCCTATTCTAATTAGCTTATGGCTTTTCAAAATCAATAAAAGAGTTTGTATAGCCTAGAAGAAAACTTTAACAACTAACTTTTATCTGTTAGCTATTAAAACAAGAAAATAATCTAAGAGGCTTCCATAATCCTTTTCTTAAGTATCTTAAGTTCCTATTGAACTAAGATAATCAAGTATTAAATATAAATTTCTCTTATTTATACCTTTCACTATATAAACGTGCTGCAACACGACAGCGTATCAAGTGAATCTTCTGAATTTTGTTCTACTAAATCTTTCAACACTTAAAGGTTTGAAATTGTGACTAATTTTCTTCTACAACTGTATTCTATCTTAGAATAGATGTCTGCATATTGATGAAAGCTTTGATTTGACTCTTCTTCTCTTATAAGTATTTTTCAAATCCAATCTTCACCAAAAAATTATCATCAAATATGTTTGGATTTGTGAAGATACAGTCAATGAAATTCTTATATCTTTTGAGGTACATTGGCAAGATTTTTAGTCAATTCTCATGTACGCTCATTGATATTATAGCCACACCAATGAACAAGATATTCTAATTTATTTTACTTTGATTGTAAATCAAGTACCTCTTCAACCTTATATTTTTTATGATTTTTTATTTCAATATTAAGTGGCAATTGTTAAATTCTTTCCGGAATATATGACTCTTTATAAGGCTTTAAAAAAGAGATATAAAAAATTGGATTTATCTTCATAGAAGATGGTAGTTTTAAGCAATATGCCATTGAGTTAATTTACTTTTGGATAGAAAATGGTCCTAACCTTCGATAGTCTAACTTATTATATGGCTGCTTAATCTTGATGTTCTATCAAAGTAGCCATACTTTATTTTTAATATGCAAAATAAAAAATTGATTTTTGAATTTATCTGTAAATACCTTGTAAGCATCTTGAGTTACTTGCAATTGAAGCTTCGAGGTTGTTTGGTGT
Source organism: Physcomitrellopsis africana (assembly GCA_036785485.1). Classification (NCBI taxonomy): domain Eukaryota; kingdom Viridiplantae; phylum Streptophyta; class Bryopsida; order Funariales; family Funariaceae; genus Physcomitrellopsis; species Physcomitrellopsis africana. The sequence continues at coordinate 197,329 of JAWRVF010000107.1, read as the reverse complement.
TGGAATAGATGCTTTGTAAATCCTTCAATTGTTGGATTATAATTCTTTGGCATATTCTATAGATCAAGCTTTGAGTCATATCCATAGTTAGAATAAAATGATGTTTGTTGAGTTGAGGCATGAACATTATTATTATACACAAACTCTACTAACTACAGATATAAGATTCAATTATCTTATTGATAGTTGATATTATATCATGAATATTGTTTTAAAACTTAGTTAATTTGTTCTGCTTGGTTGTCAATTTGAAGATGGAAAATTAAAGAAAGATTAATGTCCACCTTCAATATTTCAAAAAGGCATATCCAAAACTTAGATACAAATTAAGATCCTTGATTGGATACATATCACAGACATAAGATTTACTCCAATAATTATCTAATTAATATGGATATATAGAAGTAGATAGAAAAAAATTAATTTAATAATATCCTAGAGAATAGCTTCTTAGAAGCTTCATGGATGTGATTTCACCTTTATAAATGGCTATGGATGATTGGTAGGTTAGAAACTTATTCAACAAGTTAGCCACGTGTAGCAAATGTTGGTAGCTTATGAAATAAGCTAAGTACATGGCGTACATATGAAAAACTTATCTTGCAAGTTTGACACATGTTTTACAAATTGAATACGTGTCTTACAAATTGGACACATGTTGGAGGTCTTATAGAATGTTGCCATATAGCTCTTAGGTAGATAGTATATATAGAGACAAGAGTAAAGCTTTCTTCACTCTTATCAACGCTTTATTTGTTCTTAGTTTTGTTTCAAGAGTCTCTAATCTTCTTGTCTTTAATGATAGCCATTTTAATTTTAATATCATTATATCTTCAAGTGATTTTGAATAATACAAGAATATATTTTATTTTTTTATGATTCATGTCCTTATCCTTGACAGTTTGATAAGAATGAAGATTTAATGTTCTTGTTTTGTATTTAAGAAGTGAATGGATTATCTTACTTATAATACTGTATATAAAGGTTGCAGATTATCCACCTTTAAATTAATATTCTTTGCTTTCTAATCTTGATTTTTTTAAAAAAAAAAAAAGTGGACTATCTCTCTTTGTAAAGATTTTTAATTTAGTATTAAAAGTTGCAGATTATCCTCTTCTAATTTGAATTGTAGAGTTATTAAGATGGAAGAAAAGATCATGGATATTATACTTAGTGGAAGTGAAAATAGATTTGCAACTATTGTAGATCTTTAGGAGCTTGTCAATACTGTTAGAGTAGAAATTTTACAAATCACTAATACCAATCATGGAGGCACTATTCCTATATATGTAAAAAAAGTTTAGAGCCTATGTCAAAAAATTATACAATTGAAGGAAGTAAGTAAATCCATCTTACAAAAAAATCGAGGAAGCCTTGTTTCTATCAGCATGAAAGAGACAAAAATTAATATGCTGGAGAAGTTTGATGGAATAAGATCAAAATTTTGAAGATTTTTACAACAAGTCAAGTTATATCTAAGGTTGCATCCTTTCCAATATCCTAATGGATTTACCCAAGTTGGATTTATAGATGCACTTCTATTTAAAAATATTCTTGCTTAGTTTGTATCTTTGATAATAAAAGATTCACAACTTCTTTATGATTTGAATTTATTCCTCAAAGTGTTTACAGCCACATTTAAAAAAAATAATTGAAAGAGGGTAGCAGAGACCAAGCTCTTATCTTTATAACAAAGATTATAGTCAGCCACAACATACTCTTTAAAATTCCAAAATCTTGCTTGTAATATAGAATTGAACAACAAAGCCTTTCAATTTCATTATGGATTGAAAGATAATATCAAAGACTTATTATTAATAATGCCAAAAATAGAATACTTAGAACAATTTATTATTTAAGCCATTACATACAACAATTGCTTAATTGAAATACGTTAAGAACAAAGATTTGATTGGAATGGAATGAGTCAATTAATAACAATAATTTCTAAGTTTGTCACAAACATATTTTAAATCACAAAATTTTAAAACTTTTTGTAGTCTTCTAGAACCTTTCATAGCCTTCCAAAATCTTCTATAATTTTTTAAAACCTTCTAAAATCTTCTAGAACCTTCTTTAGTCTTCTAAAAATCTTCTATAGTCTTCTAAAATCTTTTAGAACCTTTTTCAATCCTCTAAAAATTCTCCTAGCCTTCTAAAATCTTCTAAAATCTTTTTTAGTTTTTTTAAATTTATCCTAATCTTCTAAAATCTTTTAAGATATTCTTAGAAGGTTCAATAGGACATAGGTCTTGTAATATAAATAAAAAGCAAGACTAAGGTGAACCTCAGTCTTGCCAATACAAGTCTTGGAGTAATCCAAAGTGTTGCCTTGTTTTTTGATATCAATCTAGTTTCTTGTTCTTCTCAAAGATCTAGTTCTTTGTTCTTGAAATTATTCTAATTTTGTAATCTTTTCCTTATTTCTTTGCTAACCTGCTATCTTGCATTCCTAACAATTTGGCAAGACTCTCTAAGTAATTATATCAGAGCTTTGATTTCTTCACAAAAAGTGGATTATTCATCTTCTTGAAGATATTACTGCGTTCTAGAGGAATACGGATTACCTTCTTTTAGACTAATATGCTTATTTATTGGAATTTGATCTTTCTTTCAAAAGAATGGATTTTTTTTTTTTAGGATATACCATTGTATTTTAGAGGTTGCGGATTATTCTCCTTTAAATTAATATTATTTAAAAATATTCTTTTTTAATATAAAAAATACTATATTAATAGCCTATTGATTTTTTCTTTATCAATATAGAAGTAAATCAAGTCATGGGAGGTGCATCCTTACAAATAGAGAATAGAATGATAATTCTTGCACATCTTTGAGATCTTTTGGATATTGTATGAAAAAAAATGATATTCTTTTGTAATCCAAAAAAAAAAAAAAAAAAAAAAAAAAAAAAAAACAATAAATGGAGCAAGTATTTGAAAAAACTAAGCAAGAAATTCATAGTTTGCAACAAGAAATTATATGATTGAGGGAAGCAAGTGGAAGACAAGCTATGCACATAACCTCTCTAGAAGCTCAAAGAGTTGTCATAAAAGAGCCAAAGACTAGCATGCCTAATAAATTTGATGGAACAAGATTCAACTTTTGAGGGTTTGTGCAATAAGTATGAATTTACTTGCAACTATATCCTTCTTATTATTTGGATGTGTTCACTCAAGTCGCTTTTATAGGCACTTTTTTATTAGGAAGTGCTTGATCATTGTTTGCTCCATTATTGAATTTTTTTTTTCCAATCTTATACAATTTGGAGGCTTTTATGAAAAGATTTACTATTGCCTTTGGAGATAGTGATTGAGAGAGGGTAGCAAAAAGAAAGATTCAAAACCTATGACAAGGATAATATTCAATTGTTATTTATGCTGCAAAATTTCAATAATTTACTTGTAATTTTGATTGGAATGATAAAACTTTTATGACTTGATTTTGTTATGGCCTAAAAGACGATGTGAAGAATTTACTAATCATAATGTTAACAGAGGAAAATTTAGAAGAACCCATATCTTAAGCTATTATTTGTGACAATTGCCTATTTGAATTACGACAAGAGAGACAATCAATTTTTAGAAATACCTATCAAGGTACATTTATTATATTTTCAAGAATATTAAAAAAACCATTAATATATCTTGAATCCATGCAGATTGATGAAACTCAATTTAAACCATTAATACGAATAAAAAAGATTAGACATCAGTAAGAGAATCTATGTCTATATTATGAAAGATCTAATCACAAGGTAAGAAACTGTCTAAATAAGTCTAAAGAATTTAAGACATGAAGTAGAACATCTGAATTGAAAAGGTCAAAAAACGAAGACATTTAGCCATAGTAGGAACCCTGCGATTGGATACCTCCAAATTTAAAGTATAAAAATAAAATATCTTCCTACCTCCAAATCTAATATCTTGTTTTATACTTCATGTATATATAAAAATCCTAAAACAAGAGATTTTTGCTAAAATCTTTTTAGATACTGGAGCCTCAATATGCTTTATAGATAAGGATTTTGCAACCAAGCACAATTTAGTACTTAGAAAGAAGATCGATCGAACATTCATTGAAGTTATTGATAGACAAAACCTTGTATCAAGAGATATTATTGAAAAAATTCAACCATTGGAAGTGATATTAGAAGATCAAACATTATATATTGTCTTCAATATCATTTGATGTGCAACAAATCTTATTGTTATTAAATTTTGTTGGTTTAAATCAATTATCCTCATATTAATTGGAATTTACAAAATATTTTATCAAGATCCAAACATCAAAATAAGAAACAAGGTGCTACTTTTGTATGCTATCCCAATGAAAGATCTAATAGAATAATTGAAAGAAGATATTCCTAGTCAATACCACGACTTTGAAGGCATATTTGAAAAGAAGAAAGCAGACATATTATTAAAATACCGTCTTTATAATTGTGCAATCAAATTATAAGATGGAGCTCAATGTCTATTTGGTCCAATTTATAATCTCTCACAAATGGAGTTTATAGCCTTATGAAAATATATTAATGAAAACCTAGCCAAGAATTTTATTAGACATTTAAAATCATGTACGGGAGTTCCTATCTTATTTGTGAAGAAGAAGGATGGTTCTTTATGTATGTGTATTGACTATCAAGGTGTGAATAATGTAACTATAAAAAATTGCTATCCATTACCATTAATCTTAAGATTATTGGAACAATTACAATATACAAAGATCTTTATAAAGATTAATTTGAGAGGTGCCTACAACCTAGTCAAGATTAAAAAAGGAGATCAATAGAAGATAACATTTTGTACAAGGTATAGATATTTTGAGTACAATGTTATGTCTTTTGGACTTACAAATGCACCAACAGTCTTTCAATATATAATGAATGACATCTTAAGAGAATATTTAGATGACTTTGTGTCATGGACATAAGATTTACTGTAATAACTATCTAATTAATATACATTAATAGAAGTAGGTAAAATAAATTAATTTGATAATATCTTAGAATGAAGCTTTCTAGCAGCTTCATAGACATTGAATCACCTTTATATATGTCTATAGGTGATTGATAGGTTACAAACTTGGTCAACAAGCTAGCCATATGTAGCACATATTGGTAGCTTGTAGAACAAGCTAGCCAAATATCACACATGTTGATAGCTTGTGGAACAAGCCAAGTATGTGGCACATATGTGGAAAACTTATTTTACAAGTTTGACATGTGTCTTGTAAATTAGACACATATAGGAGGTCGTATACAATATCGCCATATAGTTCTTAGATAAATAGTATAAACAGAGACAAGAGTGAAGCCTTCTTCACTCTTGTCAACTCTTTTCTTGCTTCTAGTCTAGTTCAAGAGTCTCATGTATTTTCTAATCTTTGGCAATAGTCATTCCAGTTTCTTCTTGAATATACATATTTCTTTATTTCTATCTTGTTATTTTCTTTTGGCATAGTTTTTACTAACTTATACATCTATTTAATTTTGTATCTTTGACACTTTGTAGCCATCTACTTGGATGATATTTTGATCTTCTCTAAAAACAAACAAAAACATGAACATCATATATATAAGATATTGAAGAAACTACGGTGTTGTGATGTAATATGACTATTAGGTGAAAGAATGTGAAAATAATATATTATAGAAGATCTTAGTTCAAAGTATTGTAGCAAATTATCTTAGAAAAATAGATAATAGTAAAAAAGAAGTAAAACTAATGGGTGTTAATATTGTCCTTTTTACAAATGAGCTTCTATTTACTTTGTAGGGCCATAAGTAAGGCAAAACAAAGCAGATTGGAAAATAAAATAATATAGGCATATATAAGAGAGAGTCAAGAATAGGTTATAGAAAAATTTACTACAAAAATCTAAAAATAGATATCCGGAGAAGATCGGTTATGAGCCAGGGTTGGAATCTAACCTTGAGGCACAAAACTACATGCCTACAATGGGTCAAGAAGTTTTTTGGAGATCAAAAGATGGAATTAAAAAGCAGACAAAAGGATCTTTCTTTGAGCATTAGTTGGAAGTGAATTAAGTTGGTAATGACTTTGTAATAGCTTTGCAAAGTTAGGGTTGATTTTGGTAACTCTGATTTTGTGAAATATATCGGGATTTATATTTTTGAGCATTTTGTGAGATTTATTATAGATCTATGAGTGATATTTTGTAGATTGGTGCATATAATAGTACTTGTAGGGTATTGTAAATTTGAGATTGATCTAATAATTCAATCAAAGATTATTGAAGTTTATGTGGGTTGGGATCTCAAAAATTGGGAATTGAGGGTTAGTTAGATTTTCTATAATTTCTAGCAATCTATTAATTGGATTGGAGTAAAATTTATTTATATGTATAGAAGACTTAATTTCCTATATGCATGTAAAATTTGGATGCAACTAAATGATATAAGAAGGAGATATTGGCACTCAATAATCAGTATTAAGGTAGGAGAAGGAGGCCAACTGCCACTTGATTGAGAATTTGGATTGAATTTCTTGCTGGTATGTTTGATCCTCTTTAAATTTTATGTGCTTGCTGCTAACTTAATTTTTAAGGAGTGTGTAAATTTTTAAGCAAGATCAATGATTTAGTCAATAGTTATTGAGGTTCTAAAATTGCCTTAGGAATTACTTAGGGTTTGTTTGGATTTTACCAGGATTGATTAGGGTTTAATTAGGATTTGTTGGATTTATTTTAGGATTTGTTAGGATTTAACCAAGATTGATTAGGAATTTAGAGTTTGTTTGGATTTGACCAAGGTTGACTAGGATTTATTAGGATTTGACCAAGATTGATTAAGATTTTAGAGTTTATTTGAGTTTGACCAGGGTTAACTAGGGTTTATTAGGATTTGATCAGGATTGATTAGGATTTTAGGATTTATTTGGATTTGATCAGGGTTGACTAGGATTTAATTAGGATTTGTTAGGGTTTGATCAGGATTGACTAGGATTTAATTAGGATTTGTGTTAAGATTTGTTAGGATTTAATCAGAATTGACTAGGATTTAATTAGGATTTGTATTAAGATTTGTTAGGATTTAATCAGGATTGACTAGGATTTTAGGATTTATTTGGATTTAATCAGGATTGATTAGGATTTAATTAGGATTTGTTAGGATTTGTTAGGATTTGTTTTAGGATTTGTTAGGATTTGATTAGGATTGACTAAGATTTTAGAGCTTGTTTGGATTTGATCAAGGTTGACTAGGATTTAATTAGGATTTATTTTAGGATTTGTTAGAATTTGATCACGATTAATTAGGATTTTAAGGTTTGTTTGGATTTGACCAAGGTTGACTAGGATTTAATTAGGATTTTTTTAAAGATTTGTTACAATTTGACTAGGGTTGATTAGGATTCAGTTAGGATTTATTTTAGGATTTATTAGGATTTGACCAAGGTTGACTAGGATTTAGTTAGGATTTGTTTTAGAATTTGTTAGATTTTGATCAAGGTTGATTAGGATTTAATTAGGATTTGTTTTAACATTTGTTTCGATTTAATCAGAGTTGACTAGGATTTAGTTAGGATTTGTTTTAGAGTTTGTTAGGATTTGACCAGGGTTGACTAAGATTTAGTTAGGATTTGTTTTAGAATTTGTTAAGATTTAATCAAGATTGATTAGGATTTAATTAGGATTTGTTTTAGAATTTATTTGGATTTGATTAGGGTTGACTAAGGTTTAATTAAGATTTAATTAGGAATTATTTAGAAATTGATTATAGAGGTTAGGACTAGTTATTATTGCATATTTTCTTTTTAACTTCCACAACCAGGTGCTCGGAGCATTTTCAAGCAAGACTTCACGACATATGACAATAGGAAAGTGGATTATATACCAAATTAAAAAAGTACTCTTTTTATCAACTATCAGATAAATTTTTGGAATATATTGCTTCAAAACATGAAATTTCTATGGATCCAAAGAAGATACAAATTATTATAAGGTGGAAACAATTGTCATCAATCAAACATGTAGAATTTTTTTTGAAATTTGTAAATTTTTATAAAATCTTCATCAAGGATTGTTTTAAGATTGCGGCTCCATTAATATGACTTACAAATAAAGAAAAATTTATTTGGGATGACAAAGCCAAAGAAGCATTCAAGAAGCTAAAAGAATCCTTCACTTTCAACCTCTATATTTGCCTCTGCAGATCCAATAAAACCATTCATTTTAGAAATGGATGCCTCATACTTTGCACTTAGATATGTATTCTCTCAAACTGGTGATGATAGTCAATTACATCTAATAGTATTCTATTCTTAAAAAATTTAAGTTGTAGAGATTAATTACAAGATCCATGACAAAGAACTATTGGCAATTGTTGATACTTTTGAAGAATGGTGTCATTTACTGGAGGTGGTTGAACACAAGATCATGGTATATATTGATTACAAAAACTTAGAATATTCTATAAGTGCTTGAGTTTTGAATTGCCGAAAAATATAATTGAGTATGTCATTATCTTGATTTGATTTTTTGATTACATATTATCTAAAAAAAACTTCAAGAGAAATCAAATGCCTTTTCTTGACAATCATATCTTGTATCAAGAATAGGAGACATTTTATTGGATTAATAAAAATCAATCATATTGAAGCCATCCAATTTGTAATTGAAGACATTAACAATATCTACTTATAAAGATACAATTATTAAGATGGAAGTTTAGAGAGCAATAAAGAAAGATCTATTTGTAGAGAGCATTCAACAATATATAAAAAATATACATATGGAAGAAAATAATAATTTCAAGTTTAAAGATGGACTGTTATAATTTAAGGATCTCTTGTATATTCTTCTAAGCCCTACAAGACTTCAAATTCTTCAAGCATGACATGACCTTCCAGTAGCTGGATATTTTAGCTTCAATAAGATCTTAGAATTAATATCAAAAGACTATTGGTGGTCTCAAATGTGAAAATTGGTAAAAAAATTCATCCAATCATGTAAAATTTGTGCCCAAGCAAAGATTCCAAGACGCCAATCATATAGACTTTTCCAACCATTTTCAATTCCTAAGGATCTATGGCAATTGTTATTCATGGACTTCATTACAAACCTTCTAATTTTGAATGGAAAAGATTCAATTTTTGCGGTGGTAGATCATCTTATTAAAATGGCTTATTTTATTTTGCACACCAAGATTATTTTTAGGAAGGAAATGGCTAAGCTTTTTATTGATAATATTTATCAAATATATGGCCTTTCAAGTGATATCATTTTGGACTAAGGATTACAATTTATATCAAATTTTTGGAAAGGACTATTTCAACTTTTGAAGGTCAAGATCAATCTTTCATCAACTTATCATCCTTAGATCGATAGTTAAACAAAACGAGTGAATTAGATTTTGGAATAATATCTTTTTTGCAATATAAATTATCAACAAGATGATTGTATGGACCTCCTACCATTGGCCAAGTGTACATATAATAACTTTGAACATTCATTGATAAAATAAATTCTATTCTTCTCAAACTATGGATATCACTCTAGAATAGATCCATTCCGAATTGAAGATGTGAAAAGCCCTATTGCAAAAAATCAAGCTACCTACTTAAAAGCCATCCATGAAAAATTAAAATTCCAACTACAAATGGCTTAAGATTGACATAAAGACTATACAAATATTCATTGTAAGAACCAACTAAAGTTCAAGGTAAGAAATCATGTGTGGCTACTTCGACGAAATATACAAACAAATTGACTATCATGAAAATTAGACTATCAAAGATTTAGACCATTTATAATTCTACACTAAGTAAATCTAATAAGTTTCTGTCTTGAACTACCAAGTAGCATGCGTATTCATCCAATAAGTTTCTGTTTTGAACTATCAAGTAGCATGCATATTCATCCAATAAGTTTCTGTCTTGAACTACGAAGTAGCATGTGTATTCATCCAGTCTTCTATATCTTGCTTTTGAAAACCTATTATAAATCAAATATTGTTGGAAGAATTCTTTTATCACCAACCTTGGTTGAAATTAATTAAGAGTTGGAATACAAAGTAGATGAAATATTGGATTTGCATATAAGACATGGACAATTGGAATATTTTATTTATTGAAAGGATTATAGAGTTAGCAAAAGAACATGAAAATCTTCAAATAATCTTAGAAATATATTTGAAAAAGTTTATAAATTCCATCAATAATATTCTAAAAAATCTAGATTCAATCATTATTAAAGATTTTGTAGACATCAATATCTCTTGGCTTTTAAATAATGCTTTTCTATCAATAATAAAAGATCAATATAAAAAAAAATTTAAAAAAAACAATGCTAAGACCTTTACTTATATATATGCATTTTTTCTAAGATAGAATAGATCTTACTAGAAGCTTATTAGCTATCATGTCATATCTTTGCATTTTAAGGAAATTGTAAGAATAAGAGTCAGAAGATTTTTTTTCCACAGAAGTGGCTAAAAAACCATTGCAACTTTTACAATCTACTAGATTTGAAAAACATGAATAAGATAAAGAAAGAATATTTCAATGTCAAGTAAGGCCATATTTAAAGTCTTTGAAGATACAGCCTTATCACAAAAATCTTGATTCAAATGCCCAAGCTTTGGTAATACTCCTTGAAGTTGGAAGGATGACTCTAGGTGGATTAAAAATTATGCTTGGAAGATGTTTTGAAGGTCGCAACAAAGAATAGATTCTTGGATGGAAGGTTGGTACAATAGAGGTTATATCTAGGGATCATTGATGCTTCCTCAAGGGTCTTGTTAAATCAATAATCAACAAATAAAAAAAAAAATATGTTACTTTTTTACTCCGATGAATTCTAGATTTCTTACATATGTGATTTGATCATCAAATCACTTCAGCTCCTTGTGAAACTTGTTGCTAGAAAGGGAGGTGATGTCATAGATATACTTTAAGTCACCATATTTTAGAACTTTTTATAATCTTCTAGAACCTTTGGTAGTCTTTTAGAATCTTTTATAATTTTCTAAAATCTTCTAAAATCTTCTTCAATCATCTAAAACCTCCCGTAGCCTTCTAAAATCTTCTAGAATCTTCTTTAGTTTTCTTGAACTTATCCTAGTCTTCTAAAATCTTCTTCAATATTCTAAAATCTTCTAAGATATTCTTAGAAGGTGCAATAGGACATAGGCCTTGTAGTATAAATAAGAGACAAGACCAAGGTGCACCTTAGTCTTGCCAACACAAGTCTTGGAATAATCCAAAGTGTTATCTTCTTTCTTGATATCAAACTAGTCTCTTATTCTTGTCAAAGATCTAATTCTTTGTTTTTGTTTATCTAATTCTTTGTTCTTGAAATTATTCTAGTTTTGAAATCTTTTTCTTCTTTTTTTACTAATCTGCTATCTTGCATCTCTAACAAAGTTTTTAGAAACTTATTTGACTAAGCCAGATCCAATGCAAATTGATGCCATATGTTTTAAACCTCTCATTTAATAGGAAAAGACTTCACATTATCAAAAGGATTTATATTTATATTGTGGAAAAATAAAGCACATTACTTAATATTATCCAAAGAAACAACACAATCATAAAATGAGGAATATGGCTGTTAAAGAAGTTGATGTATTAGAAAATAATTTTTTCCAACTATAATAAGGATTGTGCGGCTGAAAGCTTGTACAACACCTTGTAAAGGTCATATTTTCTCCTCAGATCTCTCACTTTGTTTTACAATAGATATATTTTTAGGACCTAAAAAATACAAAATCCTTATCTTATTAGATTCAAGAGCTTCAAGTTGTTTCATAAACAAAGACTTTGTCAACAAACAAGAAATATTTCTCGTCAAGAAAACTAAATCTATACATGTAGAAGTCATAGATGGTTGTTTGTTGTCTTCTAGAGATGTTATCCATAAGATTATTCTTTTAGATGTAGTAATTAAGGGACATAATAGCATAATAATATTTAATATAATTAAATCTTCTTCCAATCTAGTTATTTTAGGATTATCATGGTTAGAAAAGTATAATCCTCAAATAGATTAAACTTCTTGTAATCTTGATTTTTTTTATAATTTAATCTAAAAACCAATTAATTAGCTAGATATATATAATTCTAATACATTCAAATCCTCAGTGATAGGTACAAAAGCTTTCATACATGCAATAAAAGAATGATCATCTTTTGTTATATATGCCACATCTATTATAAATGCTAAAAAGACTACAAATGATAATCTTACCCAGTATCAAGACTTTCAAGATATTTTTTTAAAAAAAAATGCAGATATTCTTTTAGAGCATTGACCTTATGATAGTCCAATCAATCTTCAAGAGGAAACTCATTTACCATTTGGACCAATTTATAGTTTATCACAAAACAAGTTGATTATATTGAAAGAATGTATTGATGAGAACTTGATTAAGAACTTCATACACCATTGAGGACTTAATAAGATTGCTATTAAGAATAGGTATTCTTTATCTTTAATTTCAAGACTTTTTGATCAACTCAATTAAGCAAAGATCTATAGAAAAATAGATTTGTAAGGAACATACAACTTGGTCCACATCAAAAAAGGTCATGAATAGAAGACTACATTTCAAACTAGGTATGAGCATTTTAAATATAATCTCATGTCTTTTGGACTTATAAATAGACCAATTGCTTTTTAATATCTTATGAATGATATTTTTTGTGAATTTCTTAATGATTTTATTATCTATTATTTAGATGATATTTTGATCTACTCTAAAAATATAGAAGAATATGAACTTCATATTTGTTGTATATTACAAAAATTTAGAGATGCAAGGATATATGCCAAGATGAAACAGTATGTATTTTACACTATTCAAATTGACTTTTTAGAATACATCATTTTAAATAATGATCTCAAAATGGATTCTAAGAAAGTCCAGACAATCATGGATTGGAAGATTCTAAGAACAATAAAGGATGTGTAATATTTTTTGAAATTTGCCAATTATTATCAAATCTTCATTAAGAATTTTTCTTAAGTTGCAATTCGAATCATACCTTTAACTTGTAAGGACAAATTTGAGTGGAGTAAAGAAGTAGAAGCGTTGTTTGAAGCTTTGAAAATAGCTTTTACTTCTACACCATTCTTATATCACATCAATTTTTTTTAAGGTATTTTTTATGAAAATAGACACATCAAATTTTATTTTGGATGCAATATTGTTACAAATAGGAACAAATGATAAACTCTATTCAATAGCTTTTCATTCATATAAACTTTCAGTAACAGAAATCAGCTATAAAATCCATGATAAAGAACTTCTTGCAATTGTGGATTTTTTTCAAGAATGACATCATTATCTACAAGGCGCTTCTAGTCCAATCATTGTGTATATGCATTATAAGAACCTTAAATACTTTATGTCAATACGCATGTTGAATCATTATCAAATTCATTGGAATATATCTTTATCAAGATTCAAATTCATTATAATTTATTGGCAAAAAAAAAATAAGGTCTGTCTAATGCCTTTTTTAGACATTCTTATCTTACATCAAAAGAAAGAAATTTAACTTTTGATCAATGAAAAACAATCTTGTTGATATTTGCATAATTACATCTTTGAGCAATGAAATCAACATTGATTGTTGATTCAACTTTTGTCAAGCAAGTTTAATCAAGCATATCTTTAAATCCTCTTGTTCATAAGATAAAGAATAATTCATCTAAATATCATAATACTTCCAAATTCAAGTTCAAAAATAATCTACTCTATTTTAAAGGACGCTTATATGTTCCAAAAGGTGAATCACAACTACATACTCTTGAAGCTTGTCACAACTTTTCAATAGGATATTTTGGATACAATAATATTTCGGAACTAGTATTAAGTGATTTTTAGTAGGCTCAAATATGAAAGACTATTAAAGAATTTGTATAGTTGCACAACATTTGTTCAAGATCAAAAACTCCATGTCATTAACCTTATACACTTCTCCAACTATTACTTGTACTACAACTACCATGGTCTTCTGTTTCTATGGATTTTATGATGGATCTTCCAAATTCAAGTTCATATAACTCTATATTTGTGATTATATATTATTTCACTAAGATAGCCCATTTTGTACTATATATAAAATCTATCATATGTAAAAAAATAACTTAACTTTTTCTTGGTAATATCTATCACTATCATAGATAATCAAGGGATATTATATCAAATAGAGGGATACAATTTGTATCAAGATTTTGGAAGATCCTTTTTAAAATATTGAATATAAATATAAAACTATCTTTAGCTTTTTATCCTCAAATTGATAGACAAATAAAATAGGTAAATCAAGTTTTAGAGTAATATTTGAAAAGTACCATCACCTATCATCAAGATAATTGGACAACTCTTTTGCCATTGGTAGAGTTTGCTTATAATAATTTAGTATGTTTTTCTATTCAATAAATTTCATTCTTTGCCAATTATGGTTATCATCTATCACTTCATACTTTTGACTTTTTAAAAGCTAATAATCATGAGACGGAAGATTTGGTAAATCAGTTATCAAAGCTACATACAATAATAAAGGCATAATTAAAAGAAGTTCAAGAATGACAAAAGATCAATGCAAATGTCTATTATAAGGAACAATTTTAATTCCATATGGGTGATAAGATATGATTATTTCATTATAAAATTAAGATTAATCACCCTTGTGACAAACTAGATTATTATAGGCTTGGATCATTTTCAATTTGTGAACAAATTAATCTAATTGCCTAATAATTACATCTACTAAAATCTATGAAGATTCAATATATATTCCATGTGTCATTGCTTAAGCCGTATTAGATAATGGATATACAAGAAAGAAGACAAATGCCATCCCCTCCTATAGAAATAAACAATAATGAAAAATTCGAGATAGGAGAGATCTTAGATTCAAGACAGTGTCAAAATCAATTGAAATATCTTATATATTGGCGCGGATACAATATTAGCGAATGCACATAGAAGCCATCCAAGAATCTAGCAAATATATTAGCAAAAGTTAATGTGTTTAATTGACAACATCCACCAAAATCAAGATAAACAATCAAAAAAATCTTTACTATAAAGCAAAGTAGGTTTAATAAAGATTTCATTCTATCTTATATCATTGTTTGCTATTTCTTTGAATTTATTCATGCCTAAGAGATAGAGAATCAACAACCAGCAAATTTAGCTTAAAAACTATTGTTTGTTAATTTATCAATGTCATATTATAATACGTTTATATAGTGAAAAGTATAAATAAAAATAATTTCTAATTAATATTTGATTATCTTGATTCAATAGGAACTTAAAATACTTAAAAAAGGTTTTATGAAGGCCTCTCAGATTATTTTCTTGTTTTAATAGCTAATAGATAAATGTTAGTTATTAAATTTTCCTTCTAGGTTGTACAAACTCTATTACTACTTTTAAAAAGCCATAAGTTAAACAAAATAGAATACAGAAGATAGATAGTTAATATGGTTGGTACTAAGATTAAGTTGAGGATAGGATTAAGTTTAAAAATCTTTAGAATAAGTTAAATTGATACCCGAGGATTGACCGTTGTCATGATGTAACTCGACTATTAGGTGAAAGAGTATAAAAATAATATATTATAGAAGATCTTAGTTCAAAATATTGTAGCAAATTATCTTAGAAAAATAGATAATAGTAAAAAGGGAGTAAAACTAATGAATGTTAATACTGCCTTTTTTACAAATGAACTTCTATTTATTTTGTAGGGCCATAAGTAAGGCAAAACAAAGTAGATTGGGAAATAAAGTGATATAGGCATATATAAAAGGGAGTTAAGAATAGGTTTCAGAAAACCTTACCACAAAAATTTTGAAATAGATACCCGGAAGGACCAATTATGAGGTGGGGTCGAAATCAGACCCTGAGGCACAAACTGCATGCCTACGGCGGATCTAGGAGGCTTTTGCAGATCAAAGATTAGAATAAGGAAGTGGACTTGAAAGGTTTTGTATACAAGTTGGTTTCAAGTGATTTAGATAAGAAATGACTTTGTAATAGCTTTGCAAAGTCAAGCTTGTTTTGGGCAACTTGGGATTTTGTGAAATAAAATAGGGTTGATGTTTTAGACAATTTCAAAAGTTTTACAGCAGATCCATAACTAAAAATTTGTGGATTTTTGGGTATTGTTGTTTTTAATGTGTGCTACAAATTTGAGCTGAATCTAACGGTTTAGTTGTACGTAATTGAGGTTTAAGTGGGTCAAGGTCTTAGAAATTTAGTTTTGAGGGTCAGTTAGAATTTTTAAGATCTTGAGCATTTTGCTTATTAGATTGGAGTAATTTTTGTTTATGTAGATAGTAGACTTGTTTTCCTATATACATGAGTGATTTGAGCCTAATTGAATGGTGAAGAAGGGAGAAATCAACACTGGAAGATTAGCATCAAGGTTGGAGAAGGAGGCGGACCAACACCTAAGAAGTTTTTAGGATTTTTCTTCCATTTGATAAGTTCAATATCCTTCAAATTTGTTGTGCTTGTTGTTGACTAAGAGATTAAAAGGTATACAAAGTTTTAAGTAAGATCAATGGTCTAATCAACAAATATTGAGGTTCTAATTTTTCCTAGAATTGATTTGAATTGGTTAGAATTTGGTTTAAGATTTGGTTAGGGTTTGGTTTAAAGTTTAGGGTTTGTTTAGGTTTAAGTTTAGAATTTAGGTTTTGATTTAAGGTTTGATTTAAGATTTAAGGTTTGATTAAGGTTAGGGTTTGATCAGGGTTTGATTTAGGATTTGACCTAGGATTAGGATTAGGATTTGATTAAGATTTGAATTAGGATTTGACTTAGATTTTGACTAGGGTTTGACTAGGATTTGACCAGGGTTTTGACCTAGGGTTTGATTTAGGACTTGACTTAGGATTTGACTAGGATTTGACCAAGGTTTGACTTAGGATTTGACTTAGGATTTGACTTAGATTTTGATCAAGGTTTGACTTAGGATTTGACTTAGATTTTGATTTAGGATTTAATCTATGGTTTGAATATGATTTGACTTAAGGTTTGACTAGGATTTGACTAAGGTTTGACTAAGGTTTGAACAAGATATGATTTAGGATTTTAAGATTTTTATTTTTAATATTTTCTAAATTTAGTATTTTATATATTATTTTCTTTTATGATTAATGTATGATTCATTTACTCTTCTTTTGTAATTTCTTTAAGATTGGATCAAAGTTTGATTAATATTGTTAAAATTTAATAGAATTTATTAAGGATTCTATTAGAGTTGTTAGGATCTTATTGTTGTATATTTCCTTTTTATCTTCCATAGCCAGGTGCCCCTCGGAGCATTCTCGAGCAAAATTGCACGTATTAGAACACCGTGTATGAGAAAGTGTTGAAATTAGACCTCCAGCCATAAATACGGTCACCAAGGGCAGGAAGTAAAGTCATTTGGAGATTGGCAATTAAGATTGAAGAGCTAGCTTCAAGTTTGTTTTGGAGACATTAGATTTGCTTATGTAAGATTTGGAAGAATTTAGCAATTGCTATATAAAATCATAGTTTGTACTAGATGTTAAGTTTTTATGCAATAAAGTTAAGACTAGTACTTTCAGCTATTCTGTGTAATTGAAGTGACATCTATAATTGAAAAATTGATAATCTGTGGATAATTAAGTGTGCTAAAATTAAATAAAATTTTCTAACAATCTAATAGTGCAATCAAGATTTACATGATCTTAAGTATGAAGAAATACCAGAATTTGGCAAATTAGGGTTGTTTAGGATTTTTACAATATCTAAAGATCTATTAGTTGAATTAAATTGAAATTTGGCATAATATTAGAAGACTTTTAGGACATGCTATATACTAAATTTTAGCTAAAGTTAACAGTTAGAAAAAGAGAATTTACTGCTGTGATATCTGCATCAACTTCCAAGCTAGCAGTCGAGTGGCATCAATACAATTTTTGATTAATTTTTGACAATATATAAGTTGGATTGGGCTAAAACTTTTTAAACATATAAAAGACTTATATTTACCTTTAGATGCAAAATTTCATATGAGATTGATAATCAAATTAAGATTTATAGCTTATTGAAATTCACTAATTAAGAATAAGACTTGCAAAGAGAAATCTAAGTTTGTTGATTGTGACAAGTAACAAAGCAATTAGTATTTATATGTAGATGAAGTTATTAAGAAGAGTATTTTTAAGCACTTTGTATTGACTTAAGCACTCTCATATTGGTATTCAATCATATTCTTCTTATATGGATAAAACATATTAAGGAATCTTATATACATGTAAACCACAACTTCACCCTCCATAGCCAGGTGCTTGGCGCATTCTCAAACAAGACAACACATAATATGACACCAGACAAGATATTACAACTATTACAACCTTCAAGACAATAAAATAGAAATGAAGATCCTTAAGAATGACATATTCTTCCTCAAATTGATAGTGATGTCATGATTGAGAGAATTTATTTCAAGAAAGCGTTGGACTTTTGGTTGCCACTAAATACTCGATTTAGTTCCAAAATAACAAAATCCTTAAGTTTATATAAAAGTCTTTTTCATAGGGCTATTACACCCAATATATAAGTCTTATTTTAAAAAATATTCAAAATATAATAAAATATTCTAAATCCTCTTTCACTTATGTCGTATTACATGTTGTCTTGTTTGAAAATACATCGAGCACCTGGCTATAGAAGGTGAAGTTGCGGTTTATATATACCCAAGAATGCTTAACAGATTTCATCCATACAAGAAGAATATGATTGAATATCAATACGAGAGTACTTAAGTAAATACAAAGTACTTAGAAATGCTCTTCTTGATAATTTTATCTACATATAAATCCTAATTGATTTGTTGCTTGTCACAATCAATTAACTAAGATTTCTCTTCATAAGTCCTAATCTTATTTAGTGAACTTCAATAAGCCATAATTTTTAATCTAATTATCAAATTAATATAAAATTTTGTATACAAATGCAAATATAAGTCTTCTATATACTCAAAAAGTTTCAACCAAATCTAATATATAAATTATAAAAAATCAACCAAAACCCGCATTAATATCTCTTGGCTACTAGCTTAAAGGTTGAAGCACATATCCTAGTGGCAAATTGTCCTTTTTCAACTATTAATTTTAGCTAAAATTTGGTATGTAGCTTGTCCTTAAATTCTTCTAATATTGTGCTAAATTTCACCTTGATTAGATTAATAGATCTTTAGATATTATAGAAACCCTAAACAACCCTAAACAACCAATTTCTGGTATCTTTTTGTACTAAAGATCAAATAAGTCCTAGTTGCACTATTAGATTATTATAAACTTTTATTTAGCTTAAACACATTCAACAACATATACATTATCAAATTTTCAGCCATAGATGTTACTTCAATTGCACACAATAGCTAAAAGACTTGATTCTAATTTTATTGTATAAAAACTTAACTTCTAGTATAAACCCTAACTATAGATAGCAATTGCTAAGTCTTTTCAAACCCTACAAAAATAAGTCTAATGTCTTTGAAATGAATTTAAAGCTAACTACCTAATTCTCGTTGCCAATCTCCAAATGATTTCACTTTTTGTCTTTAATGGCCATTTTCATGGCTAGATGTCTGATTTTGACCCTATCCCATGTATGGTCAATCCTTGGATATCAATCCAACTTATTTTAAGGATTTTTAAGCTTGACCCTATCTTCAACTTAATCCTATTATCAACCATACTAATTTTTTATCTCTCTTATCCTATTTTTATTAACTTATGGTTTTTTAAAAGCAATAACAGAGTTTGTACAACCTAGAAGAAATATGTAATAACTAACTTTTATCTATTACCTATTAAAACAAGAAAATAATCTAAGATGCTTTCATAAAATCTTTCTTAAGTATCTTAGGTTCCTAATGAACTAAGATATTTGAATATTAAATAGAAATCACTATCGTTCATGTTTTTCACCACATAAACATATTACAACACGACAATTTAGGAAGGGGGATTTTTCCAAACTTCAATAATCTATAACTTTTAATCCAATTATCAAAATACATCCAAAATTTATATAAAATACTAATATATTTTTAATAGCTAATACAACAAATTTTAGCTATTGATTCATTACTAATCTTTAAATATCATAAAAATCCTAACAATAGCTTCAAACCCTTGTTTACAAACACCCGTGTATTAAGAGTCTAAGTACTATGAAACTTTGATGTATAGCTTTTTAACACAACAATACACCATTTAGAAAAGTTTAGATAAAAATTTGTCTAGAAGTTAAAAATAAAACAAATACCATCACTATCAACAAAACTACCTTGAAATTCAATCTATTGTCTTTGAATTCCAACATCTCCTTCTTTAAAATTGAAAATGTAATAATTTTTCTATATTAAATATAGAGCTTGAAACTGCCTCTCTAATTGCACCTCCTAATCTCCAAAAGCTTTTATAAAACTCCTTGTATCTTCAAAAGAGTGACAATAGGTATAATTTATATACCTTAATTTCAAGCGCCTATTCCTCCCTTATAAAAATTCCAAATCTCTAAATTTTTCTACCAAAATTATAATACAAAAAATAAACTTTCTAAATCTAGTTTTTGATTTTCAAATGCCTTCTTTGAAATTGCCAAAATCCTTATTCTTGTTGAGGGCAGCCTCCTCAAAGCCTATTGGACACGACCATTGACTAATAGGAATGAAGAATTTCACTCCTTTCCTTCATTCATCCACAATTTGTCTTCACCCTTCCAAATAAGCCTCTTGTTAGTTTAATTCTTCTTCTTTAGATCCCAATTGCCTCTCAAGACTTTATACTAAACATTTAGGTCCTACATAATTTAATGCTATAAAAAAACTAAATAAAAATCTAAAATAAAGTTTCTTATACCAACTCCTTTTAATTTATTTTTCTAATCATTTTAACACATATTAAAATCTATGAACATATTATACATTTTGATTAGATTTCACATATTATAAGTAATTACAATATGACAGCGAGATACAACGTGTTTAATATCACAACTTTGGAAGAAACTCTTGGTGTTTGGTGATACTTTTAGATGTAGAAACTACTCTTGATGGTATTCCAAATGTTTTCTTTGAAGAAAGTTATGAAGGCCTCAACAATAATCAAATGATAAGGTGGTCTTCTTGCCTTGATATGAAATATTATCAATGGCCAAGAGAACCTATCAATTATCTTCTAAAAGAATATAGATTAGAATATGGTGCAAATATAATTCAACGCATCTTAGAATTCCTCAATATGTAATCACCGCTCCTCTAGGTACTCATTTTTAAAAGAAGAGATAATGTCATGGACATAAGATTTATTCTAATAATTATTTAATTAATATAAATAGATAGAAGTAAATAGAAGAAGGTTAATTTGATAATATCTTAGAGAGAAGCTTTTTAGAAGCTTCATATACGCGGTTTCACCTTTATAAATGGCTATAGGTGATTCTTAGGCTAGAAACTTAACCAACAAATTAGCTATGTGTTATACATATTGATAGCTTGTAGAACAAGCTAAGTACATGGCATACATATGAAAAACTTGTCTTGTAAGTTTGACATGAGTCTTATAAATTAGACAGGTATTGGAGGTCTTATAGAATGCTACCACATAGCTCTTAGATAGATAGTATATATAGAGATAAGAGTGAAGCTTTCTTTATTCTTATCAATACTTTTTTTGTTCATAGTTTTGAGAATCTCTAGTCTTCTTGTCTTTGATAATAGTCATTTTAATTTTAATACTATTCCATCTTTGAGTGATTTTGAATAAAATAAGAATATATTTTGTTCTTTTATGATTCATATCCTTATCTTTGATAATACAATATCATCCGATAGGCTATGATATCAATATATATTATTAAAAAAAAACCTTGTTATTTCTTTATTAGAAGCAATTTTCTTATGAAGAATAAAATGAGCCATCTTTGTGAATCAATCAACTACTACAAGGATGTTGTTCAAAAAATTGGCTGGTGAGAGATCCATAATAAAATCTATCGAGATAAAAGACTATGACCATCTTAGGATAGGCAAGGGCTGTAAGAGTCTATAAAGACAATGTCAAGGATTTTTGGACCTTGAACAAATGTCATAAGAAAGCACAAAGTCTTTCATAGCTTTTTTTATTAGAAGCCAATAAAAAAATTTTAAAATAAGTTTTAAGGTCTTGTTAAATCTAAAGTGACCTGCAATTGAAAAGTCATGGCGAGATTGAAGAATGCACAATTGTATTGGTCCTTTTAGGATATACAAAAAAAATTTAAATTATAGAAGGTCTTTTTGAAGTTTAAACTTGTTAGCATTTTTATTGAGATAATGCTTGATATCAAAGGCTAAAATATCATTAGTAGTTGCAACATGCACCTCATTGAAGAAATTAAAATCAATAGGTGTTGATATAATAGTGGCTTAAAAATGAAATTACTCCGACTTCAACAAAATTGTATATTGTTGATCAAATGCTACCTCTCCTATCCTTAATATAAGATATGATCTCCTTGATAATGTAATAGACAATCCTTGTTGTTTTCCAAGTCGATAAATGATAACAAAGTTAAATAAAAAATAATCATATATACTAACAAATTTAACCACAATTGAAAATCTGAGCTGATATAAAATATTCCAAGTTCTTGTGATCACAATTACGGGATGCATTGCTCTTTTGAAAAAATGATGTTATTCTTAAAAAGAATCTATAATAACAAGAAGTTTTTTAACATGGATTTCATAATTATTTTTGGTAATAAAAAAATTTTGAAAATAAAATGCAACAAGATAGAATTTATTATCTATATCCATTTATAAAATTACGGCCTTTAATACAAAATTTGAAGCATTGGTTTCCATGTAGAATGCTTTTGTAAAGTCTAAATGCACCAAGATTGGAATTATTCTGAATGTTGTCTTGAGGTCTTGGAATGTCTTTTCCATTAGAGCCTCCCATTCTAACTTATCTTTGCATGTCAATTGAATAAGAAGAGCAACAATTTGAGAATAATTTTTGATAAAGATCCAATAGAAGTTAGCAAATCTAAGAAAGCATTGTACATTTTTTTATAGTCTTTAGAATTGCTTGCTCCATAACCACCTCTACTTTCTTAGGATCTATCATCAAACACTCAGTAGATACAATATATCTCAAAAAATCCATCTTTAATTGATGAAATATTTATTTTTCTAGCTTAGCATGCAAACTTGCATCTTATAGTTTTTATAATACCAACTCTATATGCTCATTATGTTCCTCTAGATTTTTCAAATAGATTAAGATATTATTAAGATAGATTATGATAAACTTGTTTAGATGGTGTTAAAAGATATCATTCATTAAATGCTGAAAGATAGCAAGTACATTTGTTAATTTAAAGGACATAATATTATATTCAAAATGTCCATACTTTATCCAAAACATAGTCTTTTATTTGTCTTTTTTCTTGATTTGTACCAAGTTGTATGCTCTATGAAGATCTATTTTTATATAGATCTTAGCTTAGCCAAGTTATTTTAAAAATATTGAAATTAATGGTAGTAGATAATGATTCTTCATTATTATCTTATTCAATTTTTGATAATCAATGTACATATGCTAGGAACTATTATTTTTCTTCACAAAGAATAAAGGTGCACATATTGGAGACTTTAAATGTCTAATGAAGTTTTTTACAAGATTTTGATTAATATAATCTTTTAATATCAAAATCTTATTTCAAAAAAGATTATAAATTAGGCCCAAAGGTGGTTGTGATTCTTTTTGAAGATTTATGGCACAATCATATGATTGGTGCTTTGGTAATATATTAGCATTATTTTTTTAAAAATCATCTTAAACCTTGTTATATTTGTTGGAATACTTGTTAATACCTTATTTATTTGGAGTCGCATAAATAACGAATAATGTACCTTCTTTGACTGATTTTATAAAAGTCTTTGCTTCAATAAATAAAGATTTATCAACTTATGACTTTTTACAAAGTTTTCTTGTAGGAATTTCTATTGAAAATGCTATTCTTTATAACTTCCAATCTATAGATGGATTATGCTTTTCTAATCAAGAAAGTATAAGAATAAAAGCATTTGAATGAGTCCTAATAACATTGAATATAATTTGGCTACTTTGGTCTTCAAACAACACTTTTATATGCGTTGTTTTATAAGTGACACTACTAGAATATAAGAATTGTCTATCTATTATTTCTATATGAATATATTTAGATTTCAACACTAGAGGAAATTTATGTAGTTTAACAAATGTCTCATCTAAAAAACATGCGGACATCCCTGAATCTAATAGGATAATTGTTTAAAACTTTTAAGGGCCTAAACATTAAGAAATTATAAAACAAAAAGCAAGTTGAGCAAAAAGAGAAGAACTTGAATAATTTTATAGTGTTGAATTGTCTAGTTGGACAGTCTCTACTGTGGTTGAAGATCTTTATTTTTTTAAATAATTACATTTCTAATTTTGGTGATGTGTTGATTTTATTTTTTTAGACAATTACAAGTCTAATGGCTTTTTTGCTATAATACAAATATAGACCTTCTTCCATCCAATGTTTTTTTTTTTTTTTTTTTTTTTTTTATAAATTAAAAATTTTAAAACGTATCATATTAAGTTGTATATTTTTTATTTCTGAATGTGAATTCAAATTGTTTGTTGATGCAACAAGAGTGTGTCAGATTGCATGTCATCTTGTTGAAGTCTATATATATTGATCTTAACAACATTAAAATAATTGATTATCATATTTTACATCTTAGTTAATGGCTTCATTAAGCAATTGTGGATCTGAAAGTAATAATAACAAATCCTTTATATTGTCTCTTAATCTCTTATAGAACTGATTCATCAAGGCTTCTTCATTCCAATTGATGTTACATGTTAGTTATCTAAAATTGGATATATAGATTGATGCAAAGCATGCCCTTTGTTACAATACTTGGATCTTTCATGTTATTCAATGAGTCTTGTCATGTTTTTCAAATGCTTTTGCAAATGCTTCCATGAAAGCTTCAAAGTTACTGAAAATTGATAAATTTTTATCAAATAAGAAAATAAATCATGATAATATTTACTCTATAAGCAAAGTTTCAATCAATCCAATCGATGATTCTTTTCTTAAATAAGTATCAAATTACAGAACCATCATCAATAAAAATTGGTTAACAAATCCTTTGAACTTCAAACGTGTACCATTATATTTTTCTAAAAGACTTACTCGAGGCTCTTTACATCAATGAATAGATAGATTTTCTTAACGAAATATAGATAATACTGCATCCTCAAGTATAGAAGTTAGAAGTGGGTGCATTCTAGATTGTGGTATTCTAGATGTTGTGTTGTTGATTAGAGAGCATTTGCCTTGGAAAAATGCCGGATTCCTAACTGCTACTAGAACTAGCAGGGAATATGAGAGGAAGCCGTGTAAATATCTTCTATATTTGTACAATATTAGAATATAATTATTGTATAAAAATAGAATATAATCCTTGATAAAATACTTGTATAAATATTATATATAAAATTTATAAAATACTTATGTAAAAATAGAATATAATCTTTGATATAATACTTATGAAATACTCGTATAAATAATTGATGTAAATACAAGTATATATAATTATATAATAAATATAAACAAAGTATGTATATACTCAAGTATACCTCAAATATGACCGCATATGAGGAATACAAGTTATACAACAAGCTAAAACTAATTAAATCACTAAAAATTCATCCAAAGGTCAAATCAAGTGTGCTTATAGCCTATAGAAAGCCAATAACTCATTATAAAACATATCAAAATTTCACAAATAGGTGTCATACCATTTAAAAGTTGTAGCTAAATGAAATAAGCACTAAAATTTCCCAGCAAATACAAAGGCAGCAAAGCTCTTCTTCACTTCAGCCTTTGTTGTGGTTGCTTCCCTTCTTCAAATTAGACATGCAATAGCTTTTTAGAAAGCTCACTCTATCATCTGACTTGTCTTAAAATTTTACATGTATACCTCTCAAACTTCAGATTTTATAGCTAGTCAAATCTACTCCTCAAACCCTAGTGACAATTTACCCTCTTGACAATTCATGACTCATAAGTCTTTCATAGAAGCTTCAAATGCATTGATTTTTGTTTTTTTGAAAAGCTTACACAAGCTACTATAAGTATCTAAATTATCAAAAAGGTTGAAGAGACTGTCCGACTTAAGTGGTTGAACAAAGTCTCTACCTCTCTTCATCTAATGGCAGCAGATCCTATCCCACTCTCAATCTCACAACTTTCTCTCTCCAACTTCAAATACTACAAAAGATAGCTTGATAGAAAGCTAGCACAATTTTCTACACTCTCTACAAATTTCACTAAGAAAGCAAACTTGCAGTGGCAGCTCAAAGTTTCTGCCATCGCTTTTCAATGGCAGCAAACCTCACTCTATTAAAATAAGCATAACTATTTGCTCACAATTCTAATACAAGCAAGAGAGTAGGTTCTAAAATCCTCACAATTCAAAGAATACACACTTCAATTTTCATTACAAATGCTTCTATATCCTCGGAGCTATTTCTCTCCAAATTTCATTGCTCAAAAACTACCAAATCCTAGGTCTAGCAAGAGGAGTATTCTCCCCTTTTCTTCCACATCAGGCCATGCCACGAGCACATGGGCAGCCAAAATCCTATTGGATAGGCCCTATTTACCCCAAACTCTTCTTTCTTATCCCTCACAAGGTCCATGCTATCTCAAAGTCAACAAGAAAGATAAAACAATCTTTATTTTTCTTCTAATTACAAAAGAATGTAATCTAGGATATAAATAAGGTAGGAACCAAAAAAAATAGCCATCCTAATTCACTAATTAAGTCGCTAAAATAAATCCTCTCCTTATAATATCTTCTAAAATAATCTCTAGCACTCACACATATAATAACAATAAATACAAGATATATAATATTTTTACACACTGCATGTAAATGTAGTATGACAGCATAGTTATGAAGTTTTGTAACAATCCTTTCAATCTTTGTAGTCCTAATGGATAAAGTAGCAAAAATATTTATAATAGTATCTAACTTGGACTTGGAAGATTTGATCATACCAATGTCTTGACTTCCAGCTATTCTAAGAAGAAATGAATCTATAAGAAGACAATATCAATTTAGAGGAGAATAATCTGTAACCTCTAAAATACTTTAAGACCTTCAAAGAGAGGGGTGATTCACTATCTCTTAAGAAGAATAAAGCTCTGATATTGTGATGAAGAAAATATCAATTTAGAAGAGGATAATCTGCAAACATTAAAGTACTAATATACCTTTAAGAAGAAGGATAATCTACTTTCTAACAAGAAAGATCTAATTCTCATATTTAAGATGAAATGAATCTTGACAAATTGCCAAAGACACAAGAATACAAAACAAAGATTTGAATTAAAAAGAGATTTTAAGAAAAAATTGACAAGAACTTGAATTAATTAGATGACTACATAAATAATACTAAGAAAGATGTGCTAGAATTCTAAAAGATGCGTTGTCAAGATTGAAGAATTCTTCAACCTCAATTCTAATATATATTCTTGTCTAAGAAGCTTCTTAAGCAGCTTTTATCAAATTAGAAAGCTTTTGGAGTATTTTCTATCAACTTGAAAGCTTCTTAAGTATCTTCCACCAACTTGGAAGCTACTTGAGCTACTTTTACAAATTAAGAAGTTTTTTAAGCGACTTCTACTAACTAAAAAATCTTTAAAATATTTTAGAAGGTTTTATAAACTTTCAAAGTATATACCTTAACATTATAAATCTTATTTAAATAATATCTATAAGGTAGAAAGAAAGATGTTATTATAAAAATAATTTAATTTGTTATAAAAATCATCAAAATTTTGATCTTTTTTTTTTGAACTTTTTTAATATATTGATCTTTGGTTTTTTTGTACTTGTAGTATTAAGAATTTCAGCATTCATTTATGAACTTGGTCTATTTGTATTTATTTCTTTCAATAGTACAACTTTTTAATATAGATATTAAACTTAATTATTCACTTTTTCTATAGCCATATTGTGAGTACTTTTATAGTTGAGATTGATAATATGCAAAGTTTTTGCTTGAAGAATACTATTATGATTGTAAAAATTTGACATGGTTGTAAATCTATTTTCACTTTTTTAGAATATAACATCTATAATTTATTTTTTTTAAATATAATTTTATTTGAATTTGAAATAAACAATATAAATAAATACATAAATCAAAATAAAAGAAGATAATCCATAATCTTGAATATCAAATAGAAATTATTACAAAAAATAATAGTCTATTTTTTTAAAATAAAAATAAATAAAATAAAAAAATTTAAAGGTAAATAAATTATCACTTTTAATATACAAAAATATTTTTTAAGAAGTGGGATAGTCTACTCATTTAAACAAAATAATTATAAAATATAATAGATTTATCAAATTATCTAAACCATTAATGTAGATAAAACCTACTTACTTATTTATTAATCTTTAATGCACGTCAAAAGATATAGGAATTTCATTGATTCTATTTCCACAAATCCAAATATATTTGATAATAACTTCTTGGTGAAGATTGGATCCAAAGAATACTCATAAGAGGGAGAGAATTAAATTAAAACCTTCATCAATATAAAATCATCTATTTTAAGATAAAATAGAGTAGTAGAAGTAAATCAATCACCATATCCAACCTTCAAGTATTGAGAGATTTAGCAGAACAAGATTCAGAATATTTACTTGTTATATAAGCTTTAAAAAAAATCAGTGTAGTTTTTATAGCCTTCAATTAAGAAAAGTGAAGATGATACATTTCAAGTACAACCACGGTTGGAGCCATTAGGAGCAACACCCAACTATATAAGTCTCGATTCCAATGCTTGAGCTTTGGTGATATTTCTTAAGCTTACAAAGGTGAATCCTCTTAAGCTTGAGATTTTATTTGGTGGATGTTTTGAAGATTGCAATGAAGATTAGATCTTTAGATGGGATGTTTCAATAATGGAAGTACTAGCTCAAGGCTATAAGCGATTGCTTCAAAGACTAGTAGAATCTATTGTCCTAGAATAAAAAATAAAATACATAACTTCATTAGTGCATCATATTTTCAATTTTCTATATATATAATAAGATTTTTAAAAGTATGAGCTATTGATGAAATTTATTACTAGAAACAAATGATGTTTGAAATATATACTTTAGAAATTTATAGAACCTTCTAAAATATTTTAGATATTTCATAGTTAGTGGAAGTTGCTTAAGAAGCTTCTTACTTAGTGGAAGTTGCTTAAGAAGCTTCTTAGTTAGTGGAAGTTGCTTAAGAAGCTTCTTAGTTAGTGGAAGTTGCTTAAGAAGCTTTTTAGTTACTGGAAGTAGCTCAAGAAGCTTCGTAACTATTGGAAGGAGCTTAAAAAGCTTCCAAGTTGGTAGAAAGAGCTTGAAAAGCATTCAAATTGGTAGAAGCTACTTAAGAAGCTTCCTAATTTAATGGAAGCCAATCAAGAAGCATCCTAGATAAAAGTATACATGGGAGTTGAGGCTGAATAGTTCTTCAATCTTGAAAATTCATCTCTTGGTTTTCTAGCTCACTTTTCTTAGTGTTGTTTGTATATTCATCTAGTCAAATTATTCTAATCAAAATTAAAACATGTTAAAATATAAATTATTATTTTAATTTAAAAATAATAAATTTTTTATATTTTTAATTTTATTATACTATTAAAATTTAAATTTTTTATATATAAATAGTTTTTTTAATATTTCATAATTAAAAACTAATATAACATATTAAATTTTAATCTTATATTTTATATTTATAGAATAACTTTGATATTTTAAATATATGACTTTGAAATAGTATGTAAAATAAAACTAATAAATTTGAATGAACATATATTAAAGAATCTATTACATAAAATAAAATAAAATAACTATATTAATTATATTTTATATCATAGATAATATATATATATATATATATATATATATATATATATATATTTAAGTACTTTGAATCTTTAATTTTTAATTTTTTTATTATAAAATAAAAATTCATTAGATATCAATTATATTAGATTAAATATTTTTTAAAAGTCATGTAAAAAGCTATGAAAATAATTTATATTTTCTCTTTATAATTTTTTATATCAATATTATATCTATAATAGATGATTTTAATTAAAAGAATAATAAATATGATAAAAAAAATTTAATTAAATAATTATAAGATACTAAAAAATATATTATATTAATATTCCAAAAAAAAATCTTAAGTAGACATATTAAATTTATAGAAAGTTAGAAACAATATAAATATTAATTATTTTATAGTTATATTATTATATTTTTAATTTTTTAATAAATTAGAAATTTTCACCTAATTATTTTAGCATGTTAATATTTATTACAAACTTTATGAACATTCTTAAAATTATCCAGATTACTAATTAAGATAATGAAAAAATATCAAAATTAAAGGAATAAGATTCTAATTTAAATAAATATATATTTTTTAAAAATCTATGTTTATTAATAAATTTTAGATATAAGTATTTAGTATAATACATCTAAAAATTTCTTCTTCAAATTTTAATAATATAAGGTCTATTGATTAAATATTTCAATAATTAAATATGATGATAATAATTATTATTATTATAAGCTATGAAACTATAACCCTTAAAATAAATAACAAATTTTAATCTTTTAATCTTTATAATTTGGTTATATTTCATATATTACGACAAATTAAATATATCATGCCAATGGTATTTGACAATCCCATTGTGTTTAATATAATAAGATTTAAAATTATAGCACTATTAATAAGATTTTTGCTAATAGTGCCATAATTATATTAATTATATCTACAATCTATTAGCAAAAATTATCTTAATCATGGATATTAACATGTTCTTTTTTTAAATCATAAAAAGTACCAAATGTATTTGTTGCACCAAAAAAAGGATTAAAAATATATTTTTAAATATAGTGTATAAACCATATTAATAAAAATAAATGAAATAAATCTATACATTGTATTTCTTATTAAATTTTAAGTACTGATTAAGTGTGTTAGTAATTCAGGATTTCGACTATTTTATAAAAGACTCCATTGGTGGTTCATTGACTTTAATTTTGTTGAAAGTTTGAGGTTTTTTTATTATTAATAATTTTAAAAGAGATGTGTTTTTTGGTCAACTTTTTTAAATGAATGTATTTGTTAATATGGCTTGATGCAAGACTTAGACTATAGTTTAAAATTTTTATTACTAACCAAAATAATAAAATAAAATGAGGTTTCCTACAAACTTATTCTGGACCAAATCAAGTATTAAAAAAACTTTCTTTGTTATCCATTGTCTCCAGACTGGCCTACAGATTCAAAATGCTTGTAGTGACTTATTCTATCTACAATCACATTATTTTCTATGAATGCTTGTTGATTAATTTACCATTTTAATCAAGAAAATGTTGGTATATTCAATGACTCTCCAAGTTATTTTGATTTTACAACATACTTTTGCAAAGGCATTAAATATTTAATATTTTAAAACTTATTTTATCAATGCTTCACACGTAGTTGACATATATTAAAAGCTTATTAGAAACTTCCAAAAAAAGATGCATCAATTTTAATGACAGCTTTCATATGTTTTTTTAGTTTATCTCTCAAGTAAATAATAACATTATTTATTTTTCATTTTGTTATTATTATTGTTATTTACATACTTTCAGTACTTTGCATAAAATATTATCTTTTTAGCAATGTCAAGTTATGTTTTTGTCTTTCCTTCATTCATAGAAGAGTTATTAAGCAAAGTGTAATTTTACATTCAAGCTGGTTTATCATGCAAAAGATATAGGAAAGGGTGGAGTTCTGTAAAGTGTAACAGAGTTAAAATGAGGAATAGAGGGGGTGGGCAGATTGGATGCAAGGTGGAGATGAATGAGACCCTCAACAGGGAGAGAGAGGAAGATATGCTAGCAAGGCGTGGATGGAACGGGGGCAGGGAAGCACGTCCCTAGAGGGGAGGGGCAAATGTACACACATGCTGCGGTGGAATGGGAATCAGGGACCCAATGCCCTTCTTCACGGAAGCCTGCCTGCCAGCCAGCCAGCACAGCAAGCCACCCAACCACCCTTAGCCCCCCCTCCCTTCCCCTCTCCCTTCCCCGGCCCGGCCCTGCCAAGCAGCCAGGCAAGGGGGAGGGGAGTCCTCTTCGGAGGTGGCAGGAGGCGAGGAACCACACTTTGCCTAGATGCTTGTGTGTGTGTTAGGGTTGGGAATTCCAGTTGTAACCACTGTTAACTGAGAGCCGAATTTGTAAGCCTGGCAGGAATAAGTGCATCTCGTGTCTTTCATCGATGTTGTCTGCCTTCCACATCGAGTGTGGTGGGCTGAGCTTCTTCGCGCCGTTGCCGACGTCCTTGCCCCAGATTATCGACTTGTGTCTCATTTTTCCCTGCGACGGACGTGATTTCTCGATCTATCTCTAGTTAAGCTAGTGCTTCCCTGCTCCACCCCTCCCCGCCCTTGTTACGCTTCTTTTGTATCTTCCTCTTTTCTCGTTCTGCGTGTCGTTAAGAGTATTTTTTCTGCTGTTGCTCTACCCCGTTCCCCTAATCTCCTCATCTTGAGAAACAGTCGCCTACCCTATCCATACTCTATTAGTTTTAGCCGATTAGATCAGTCACTCGAAAGTCGTGGCCTACTTAGCTGTTTCGTTACCGTCACGTAGATTGGCCACCAATCAACGTTTCTGTTTTTCTACGAGTTCCGCCTTGTTTGCCCACTAATTCATATGACAGATTAATATGCACTCATAATCACAACAAATTGACGAGTTGATGGTATCAGTATGCGAGATGTAACATTTTTATGATATTGTGACGCAAAGGAAATTTGCGCGAATCTGAAGATCTGTGAAGTGAGGCACAAGTATAAGTTATCCACAATTTGAGGTGGACGGAGCTTTGGGATTGCAAGGGAGAAACAGGAGAAGAGTGAGGGGTACTTGCAGAAATGGTGACATGAGTGTTGATAGGGTTCATTCCATAGGTATGAATGTTAGAGCTAAGATGTGAAAAGGAAGAATTGGTGATACCGTAAGCACTTAATGGCCAAGATGGCGGATGGTATGCCGCTTCTCTCCGCCTCGACACAGCGGACATTGGCGGATAAATTGTACGAGAAGCGGAAGAATGCTGCACGTGAGGTACGTGATATCGGCTATCCTCTTTTTTAGTTTAGTTTTTATTTAGCCCTTAGGATTGAGATGACCAGTTGCACCTATTACTGCGTGTTGATTTTTGTGATCGATACTTGCGATATGCTTTTCTGCGAGAAAATGTTTGGTTACTCCTGCTGGAAGTGCTTAGTTTCTTTGCTTTCTTCTCTGTCTCAAGAATTTAATCGAGTCTTCCATGTAGTCACTTGGAGGGTTTAGGGTATACTTGGGAGATACCATTTACATATCGTTTCATCTGGTCTGAGTTTTTAGATGGAGATGTAGAGATTTGGCTTCGACTGCCTTAATCCTGAGTCGACGCCATAATAAATCATTAGTCCAGTGTAAATTGTATCTTTGCGTAACATCGGTTTATCGAAGTATCACTCGGCTGATTGATTCCTTGTAGGAATCATAAGTCATGGATTGGAACTTGCTGGCATTATTGACCATCTAGAATCGTACTATGAACTGTATTACAGTTGTATTACAGTTGTATTTCAGTGGTATCAACAAAATCTAGGACCTTGTCTTCGTATATTTTATTGCGGGATGATTAAAAGAGAGATTTAGTTTTTCAAATGTTAATGATTCACAATTGGAACTCTTCCATATTTGGTTATTCCGTGTTTATGCACGATAATACTACATTATGTTCAAGACTTCGCATTGCAAATAAGTTGGATATTAGACAAAGGCACCCAATTTTATATGCTGGCAAAGAAAATTTTGTTGAAATCTTGAAGTCAATCTGAATTCAAGTCGAGCCAATAATAATCATGCTATTGTTAAGTTATTAACTGTTCACGATTCAAGACGTTTCTCACTTGTCGTCTGCGTTCTATGTGTGTTGATTCATGGTTCCATTATCAATTAGTATTTTTTGAATGGTGCAGGTGGAGGCAGTAATCAGAGGCCTTGTAGCTCAGCAAGATCATGATAGAATATCCAGCCTTATATCTCTTCTTGTACATGACTTTGCACTCTCTCCACAGTCCAATCACCGTAAGGTAGAAAGCTCGCCACTTGTTTCTATAGTTCAATTATTATTATTGGCATTCCTCTTGTGACTTCAGACTTTTCTCCTGTATCTGTCGTGTGAATACCCGTTGAAGGGTGGTAGAGAATAATTGTTTTCATTTTTCTAGCAGGGAGGCTTGATTGGGCTTGCGGCTGCAACAATGGGCTTGGGGTCTGAGGCTGTTCAACATCTGGAGGTGAATATAGCATTTCCCTTCGCTGTTGTGTCGTACAATAATTTGGTAGCATGGCCTGTGTTAACTTTTGGGTTCCAATTGATATTTTTTGAGGAAAAATTATTTTGTTAGAGTACTTTGAGGATGTCGTTTTGGTGCTTCTTACTGGATGCGGTTCTATGGATTGCAGAAAATTATTCCCCCAGTCTTGAACTCCTTCACAGACCAGGACAGTCGCGTTCGGTACTATGCTTGTGAAGCTTTGTACAATATAGCCAAGGTAATACTCCATTCATGTCTTTTAACGT
The DNA here is from genome assembly GCA_036785485.1 of Physcomitrellopsis africana. Lineage (NCBI taxonomy): Eukaryota > Viridiplantae > Streptophyta > Bryopsida > Funariales > Funariaceae > Physcomitrellopsis > Physcomitrellopsis africana. Next base: position 162,562 of record JAWRVF010000107.1, on the reverse strand, counting down.
TGAGGCTTCGACCTTTATCAAGTTCTTAGAAAGAATATCTAGAACATGATACTTATAGACACAAATTAGGAATATTGACATCAAACCACCAGTGTGATTCTGGATGTTTGATGAAGGCATGGACAACTCTGTAATGTGAAAACCTGTATCATACAGTTTTAAGCATCAATTTATCATCGATTTTAGAATACAGTTTTCGTTTCAAAAACATTTTATTTATTTTATTTTTAATCTAAAATGGTGTATATGTCTTGTAAAGCCCCTCTACTGTAATTTATAAGGTTATGGGCATGCTCGCAGGTTACACGAGGGGATCTTGTGTTGTTCTTCAATGACATCTTTGACGCACTCTGCAAGCTTTCAGCTGATTCTGAGCCTAGTGTACAGCAGGCAGCGCACCTCCTGGACCGCCTTGTTAAGGTTAGGTCACTGTACTTTGATAGTGGTTGATAATCATACATTTGATATCCATGCAGAGATGTGATTGAGCGGTGATAGTGACAGCTAATGGAGTAGCTACTGTATTCTGCAGTGGTTGTTTATGTAGAAAGACCATTTTTCTAAAAGTACGTAAGGATGCCTAGCTAAACTGTTTATGTTGGTACTGGATCAGGACATTGTAACAGAGAGTGATCAATTCAGGTCAGCTATTGTTTACATTCTTTGTACTGTTGAGACTATGGCAATGTGCACGATTCAAAACAGTTTTATGGTGTCTTTAATAGTTTATCTTGAAACAGTTGCCTGTAACTGGAGGTGCCAATCACTTTAAGTCTCATTGAGTTTGTTGGAGCGTGGAGTCTAAGCAGTGTCCGAATTTTTGTTTACAGCATTGAAGAGTTCATTCCGCTTCTTAGGGAGCGCATGAACGTGTTGAACCCTTTTGTGCGCCAATTCTTGGTGGGATGGATTACCGTTTTGGACAGTGTTCCTGATATAGATATGCTTGGGTTCCTACCAGATTTTCTTGATGGTGCGTATGAAATGATTAGTCCGTTTTTCTTTTCTTGAAAACTCTTTCCAGTAGGTCTAAGTGTCAGCATTTGAAATGTAATCCTGTTTTTTGTATCTTGTAGTAGGCCCTTAAATAGATTTTAATTGATCACTGTGCGACTTGTGACATCACTTAATAATGAATTTTTTTGTTGATTTATTAGTAATTTTGCTATGTGTTTATGCACGTAGCATTATTTTATCATGAAACAAATTTTGCCTCCTGTTTGCACTGCAGGGCTGTTTAATATGCTCAGTGACAGCAGTCATGAAATACGCCAGCAAGCAGATTCTGCACTGGCTGAGTTCCTTCAAGAGATCAAGAATGCTCCGGTACGAAAACTTGCGGCATTGGAAGTCCTCCCTGACTTAATTTCGATTTTTGTTTGTCAATAACTTCGTTCAATCGTCTCCAGGCTTCTCTTTACTAGGTTTGGGCTTTCTTTCAGATAGAATCTGTTCGGAACTTAAACTTCAATACTTGGTGTAATTTTGGAATGTTTCTTACTGTTAGCACTTGCCATTTGTCTGTAATAGTCTGTAGATTATGGAAAGATGGCAGAGATTCTTGTGCAAAGAGCGGCGTCCGCAGATGAATTCACACGACTAACATCATTCACTTGGGTATTTTCACGCTCTTGCTTATGCGTTTTAAGTTGCTTATTCGACTCTGTATCTGTGTGGATACTTCTTTGCAACCAATTATGGTCCATTTTCAGTTTGTTCGTCCCTCATTATGTCTTGCATGTATTGCAGCTGAATGAATTTGTGAAACTCTCCGGTGAGCAATTGGTACCTTATTATGCTGACATTTTGGGAGCCATCTTACCTGCCATTTCAGACCAGGAGGAAAAAATTCGAGTGGTCTGTTTTCTTTACTTACTCTTGTCCGATAAGTTCTCATTGGACTTTGCCTTTCCTTTGAAGCGTGAGTAGAAGTGTACATTTTCTTAGTTAGTACCATGAAATCTTAGCGCCAGATGCAATTTTTTAGTTGTAATACAATTTGACTGTGCTGTAGTCGTGGAATATCTGGATATGTCAGAGGTATCTTGGTAATATTCAAGGTATATTTTATGTTGTGTCAGGTTGCTAAAGAGACTAATGAGGAACTCCGAACTGTAAAAGCAGAACCAGCTGAAGGATTTGATATTGGTGCAGTTCTTGTTATCGCAAGAAGGTGAACTTTAGGTTCCGGATGATATGTTATTCAACATAAGTTCCTTATGTGTCACAACCCATTTTTTCTTCTCAACTACTATATTTTAGGATGATTTTTATCGTTGGGCATACGTAACTTATGTTTGATTCGCTTTCTTTACTTAGAAAAATCAAGTGTTCCGTGGAAAGACTCTGTATATAATGATTGATGTCGCTCCAGGTTCGGGGGCTAAGCACTGCTATTATTTAAGAGCTCCATTGCCCTGGGTTCTACTTCCAGTTTAAGTCTCTTATCATCATGTGTTCTTCGCAACATGCTTGTCAAGCGACTCCAAGTATTTGTTGCTGTATTTTATATAACAAATACAATTGATTATGATGCGCTTAAAGAGCAGATCATGTCCTTAGTTTGAGGACTTAAGAAATGTCGCTGATGGTAATTTTGATTTGCAGGGAGCTTGGAAGTGACTGGGAAGCTACGCGGCTGGAAGCCTTGCGTTGGATAGCACTTCTTCTGGAGCGACATCGAACTGAGGTTACTATCTTTCCTTATGCATCGTTGTCTACATCTGGTTTTGTTAAAATGCATAATTTTCAGTACGCATATAAATTTGTTTGCTTCAGTATGTACACATGAACTTAGATCTAATGGATATGTTACCAGTACCCGTGAAAAATGTTGATATTTTCTGGGGCTGGGGTACAGGTGCTTTCCTTTTTGGACGACATATTCCCTGCTCTACTCTCTTCCTTAGCGGATACTTCAGATGAAGTGGGTCCAACTAACCTCACCATCTCTTTTCTTACTGCAAAAATTTGAAAGATGAGTGAAGTGTATAGGCTTGTTCTGCATGAATGATTTCCTCAAAATTCATTTTGTGTTGCGTTGTGTTGTGTTGTCTTGATTTGGTCTTGTCTCACCTCACGTTTGATTGAGTTTGGCTCAAGAGTTTTACTTATTTGAATTGACCATTCCTTCTACTATGCAGAACTGGTGACTAACTAGCTGTAACTCATTGCATGTTTTACAATTGGCGCGTACAAAAGTCACATAAGGTGATGGATATACGGATCCTTCTATCTTCATTGATAACAGGCTGTGAATGGTATTTCCAGGTAGTCTGTCTCGTCTTGGAGGTTCAAGCCTGCATTGCCGGAGACGCTCAACATTTCCACCGGCTCATGGTCTTCCTTGTTCACAAGTTCAAGATAGAGCAGACGCTTCTTGAAAAGTAAATACTTCTATTTACTCATTTCATGAATAACGAGTCCTAATGTATTTAACATCGGTCATATGTAGCATGCGATCATGGTTACTATCATTATCACATCGTTTTTTTAGTATCCTTTTTGAAGTTCATCCTTGACATGTTAGCTTGTAATCATATGTACAGAATTTTTTACTGTGTAAGTTCTGAATGCCTTATGGATTTGTAAGTTTAAAAGTCTCAAAAGATTTTTTCTTTTGTCAAAAATTTATTAGGGTATGTGAATCGTACCACGCATATTCTTGATTATCCTGAAGACCAACATAAAACAAATCAAACCTGTTAGAAAGTGAAATTATTAAACACGTATAAGCTGTAACAGGAAGTTATGAAACTCACTAAGCATGCTATTTAAATAATGATGATCGTGCAGGAATAGCTGGAATCTATCCGTTTCGAATTTCCTACACGCTTATTAGGTTTGTGGAAGCCTGTATTTCCGTTAACAAATGTTCTTTTGCTTTGTGGGTGGTGCACATGCAGGAGAGGAACTCTAGCACTTAGGCGCTTGTGTACTCTGTTGGATGCGGAGAGAGTATATAGAGAATTAGCTAACATATTTGAAGGGGAGGCTGATCTGGAGTTTGCCACTACTATGGTTCAGGTTAGTTTTACTACCACATATCACTTTTGTTCTTTAAAGTTCAAACTTTGACGATTCAGTCAATATATTGGAGATTCTATAATATTTGTTCTTCCGCGTATTATCGGAAATGGTAGTTTATATCAAATAGGATTGTGATTGGACCTAATCACTTATTTAGTACGATGGTTTTGTTTATATGTACTCGAGGTATTTAAAACCTTCAGTTAGCTTTGGTGTCTGTAAGTGCAGGCGCTGAATTTAATACTACTCACAGCACCGGAGCTGGCAGAAATGAGGTCTCTTTTGAAGCAGTCTTTGTTGAATCCAGCGGGTAGAGATCTTTTTGTATCCTTGTCTGCTTCATGGTGCCACTCAGCAATCGCCACTGTTAGCCTTTGCTTACTAGCACAGGTGAAAAATCTTCGCCTTCAAAATCAACAGAGATTTTTGTGAATGATATATCGATTGAATTGGATTTTGCCGCAGGTGGTCGAGTAGGGTACTGGTTGTATTACATCTTCTTTTTTAAAAAATGGAATTCCCCATGATGCTAGCTTTGGACATAATTTTGGATCTTCCATTGTGCAGGCGTATCAACATGCCAGTGCCGTCATTCAGGCACTTGGGGAATCGGACATAAACGTGAATTTGCTAGTACAAGTTGATAAACTCGTGCGACTTTTGGAAACTCCTACTTTTGCCTACTTGAGATTACAGGTGATTCTTGTGAAAACGTTGGCTATGATATTGCACTTCCATAATATCTTTCTGCTTTCTGGTGGTCAACTGGTGGCCTGCAGTCTGCATTTTGTTGAGTTGAATGTTTCATCTCCTTGAAAGAAACTATTGTCTGATGATACGTGCAGTTATTGGAGCCTGGTCGATATCCGAGTTTGCTTAAGACCTTGTATGGTCTCCTCATGCTCCTCCCCCAGGTACATCATCATGCCCTCTGATTTTTCAGTTTTATTCATTTAAAATGACAGCTTAGTATGGATTTAACTGGTTATATCCTGATTTGATGGTGCTTTTTCTATTGATAGCAAAGCGCCGCATTCAAAATACTGCGTACAAGATTGAAGACGGTGCCTTCTCAAACTTTTATGCACATGCAACCCTCTCTACCACACAGTGAGTTTCTTGGGCTTTCTGCCATGAGGAGAACAGCTTCAGCAGGAGGATATTCGCAAATTTTATCTCACATTCCTACTATACAAACGTCATCCACGAGTGAGGATGGTGAGAGGAGTTCAGATAACATCAATGGTCCGCTGGGTATCAACTTTGCAGCACAGTTGAAGCAGTTTGAGCATATGCAACACCAACATCATTTGTACCAAAGTCAAAATAAAGCCCCTCGGCGTACCTTGACACCCCCACCAGCTTCAGGTATATTGCATGCCAAAATTTGTGCTGAAATGGACCTTAGTAGCCCTCTTTTGCGTTCGAGTTGCAAAGAGTTTTCATTTATGTATTATTTATTTTTGTCTGCGTGTGTGTCGGTCCTAATGATTTGAGGCATTTTTCGAGGTGATTGAAGCCACGGTTGAGTGGTCTCCTATGAGCACCTTCCTAAGCTGATTTGGTTCCTCATTTTTTCCCTCAGAATGGACACTATCCATCAAGAACGTCAGACGATGTATCTGATTCAGTAAGGAGGACAAGGGCTGCCTCACAGGTGCGGATGCCACAGCGAACATCATGGCGGAGCTAGTACTAAAGCCCAAATTGCTGGTCAGATGTGCTGTAGTTATAAACAGGGTCTTACGTGATTCTTTTCTGTACGATTTGTTTGTATAGTAGTTATTCTGCTTATTGGTCATGTACAAGTCATACAAATCATTGTGGCGTAGTGTAAGGTTATTTGGTGCACCATAACGCCACTCCAAACAGCGTTAGCTTGGAGTGGATAAAAGCAAGGTTACATAGTGATGTGGGTGTTCAAGGGGTTACGTTAAAATTCCCCCAGGCTCTCTAGGTGTTGTAAAGTTCACTGAGGGAAATTGTTGAAGTTTTGAAATATGCTCACAAATTTGTCAATTCAGGTGAGCTATTTTGTAGCTAATTTGTATACGTACACGCAAATAATATTTTCGATATTGCCACAAAAGCGGAGTGTATGTCCGTTAAATGACTGTATACATCTACTATTATCTAAGTCGTGAGGATATGGAACAACAGTTTCTGTTGCTCACTTGTATCGTTTGAAAGTTAAACCGTAAAGAAGTGGGCGCTGTTTGTGGAAGTTGAATGGTGGTCGTTACAGTCGCTAAGGAATGCATGCAGAAGGCGCTTCAGAATTTGGTGTATTTGAACACAAGGTCAATGAAATTTGCACTCCAAGCAAGTGTAGGGACACGAACTGGAAAGAGAAACAAAAATTGTCGATTGAAGCGGAGTACTACATACACAGTGAAAACCTCCTAAACATGCACAAAATAGATCCTCGTGACGGTTCTAGAGCGACAAGTAATAGACGTCCACAAAAGATGACTCTGGTCTCTTTCCAACGGCTGCAACATTGAAAACATCCTCGTTCACGGATACAGTTCCTGTTGGGACCACACTTTGTGTCCGATTTCTGTAGTAGAGCTTTTAAAGAGTATGCGGACAGCATCCTTGGCGTGATAGTAGTCAATCTGCCATGAAACCCACCCAACAAAGGTTAATTTACTATATATACTAAACAAGACAGTAGACGATATTGATCAGAGAAAAAAACTTACCTCTTCTGGCTCCAATGTTAGTACGCAGAACGTATCAAGAGGGCCTTGGTTGGGGTCAACTTGAGGGTTTGCTTCCGAGGGCTCTGAGACCTTGGGATGCCCAGGATGTGGGGCTGCAAATCCTGCACGTGATCTGGGCGAGCTGTCGAACCATGCCTTTTCTCTCAGCTACAACACCACAAGCCTCCAGGTTGAGAGTTCATCGGTCACAACCTAACAGTCAAAGCAATTGTCTTACTCTTCGGAATGCCTGATTTTCTATCATGTTGGGAATCCAGTAAGTAAGAAGGTCTTGTATCACACCGATTTTCTAGCAGAGTCATAGTCGGCGTGACCAATCAAGTCCAAGGTGCCGTGGATGCGAAACTGTTCCCACGAATCCGTGAAATAGTAACAGATCTGTGCATGGTAGCAAGAATTTGTATCTTAGGTCAAATTACTGGAGTAGTGAACTAAGCTGCGGGAGTGAATTGAATTTTCAGAGCAAAGTAGAGCGGGGCACACACACCTCACCAAATGGATTGTGTTTAATATCTTCAATCTGTACAACCACATGTACACTGGTCAATATCATTCAGTATTATCGATTCAGAGACACTCGTTTACTCTAAGCAAGAGGATGAATTCAAGGTAGCTCTGCTCGCCTTGTGAGTCCGAGAATCCGTTGTAAATTGCAGTTTATCTGAACCTTCCACAAATCCCCTGCAGTAAACGATTCAATTTACTGGAGTTCAATCGGGATTTCTTTTAGAACTGAATAGTTTCCAATTAAAAATGACAAAAAAAGACGAGTAGGAATAATGAAAATCGACTCAAACCTGAAGACAAGGGTTCGGTTGGCGGGTCTTCCATCAGGCCGTACTGTTGCCTATACACACCGGGAGAGTGTCAGCTCTACAAGACAGGGATTAATTAGTACAGGAGCAGCCTGGGTTAGGTCTTCTAAAAATGATGAACAAGATTAATTTACCAGTTGAAGGTGAGTTGAATGCTTCAAGTGTTTGTGGCTTTGCATGGCCTGTTGTAACAGCTCCCGCCACGGACTCGTCGCCATGGCTGTCGTAACCACACCCACCCACTGTTTGTTTCTGCACACAAAGTAAACATTGCATTTGGGGAAGTGAAGTCGAAGGGGCATTGGCATGAGATCTCAGTATAATTCGCAGTTGAAAGTGAAGTTGATTCGTGGGTCACCTCTACATCTAGAACTGGAAAAATGGATACAATGGTCAGAAAAGGCGTACAATTGGTACTTAGAGGATCCTGCTGCAGCGGTGAGCAGTCAGTGGGAAGGAGAATATGAGCTGACCGAAATGAGGAAGGGAAAGGGAAAGGGAGAGCGCGAAGGCGGAGATGTGAAAGAAAGCGACGTGGTGGAGTGGAGCCCAGAGGAAGAAGGCGATGGATGACGAATGTCTCAGATGGATGACGCTCTCGAGGTTCTGAGGCTTCCAGCTGAGTCCGTGGACACCCATATTTCCTCATTCACATTAACAGAACTCCATCTTCAAGGCTCGGGAACAACTTGGATAGTCCTGTCAGGCGCTAATCTGTTTTTTTAGTTTCGAATTTCGCACTCGCAGTCTCAAACAAGAACACATCTCATTCTTGTTGCCACTACCACGGAATTGATAGAAACTAAATTGATTTTGGGTTGAATTGAATTTCTTGCCTTTCCATTGTCGAGCACGGTAAGGCAGGCTTCATGGCCGAGACTCTCTTGTCTCTGCGCCTTGTGCAAGTGGCCTGCTTGCGCCCTCTCTCTTTACTCTTCTCTTCATGCCGTGTTTCTGGAGGTCCACTTCAGGCTCTTCAGGGGCCCCGCCTCTTTGTTTCCCCCGCGGCATCTTCCTCTTATCGCCTGCAGCCTCTGCGAGCTGCTGCCAATAATGACCAACGTACTAGCCGAGCGGTACCGTGTTTCTCTCCACCTCTAACTACTCTGTGTGGCTATCTACGTGGTGATTTCGAAGTTTTTTCATTATTGTAGTGTTCATTCATGTGCATTCGAGAGAGATAGACCCAATTTGAGAGGGACTCATACTCGCATACCGAGGTCATGTTCTGGGCAAGTACATAATGTTGGTGGAGAGGATTTCTGGAAACAGTAGCTAGGTCATGAAAATTTAATCTCCGTTATAAAACCAAAGTGTGGTGTCGTGAGGGTGAAGTGATTCAAAAGACAGTTGATGCTGCCGCAACCTATGTGGTAGTAAATCAATTGAGATTACTGGCGATCTTTGGATTTAATTTTCACAGAAAATTTTCATGGTGGTGATGGTGCTGTTGGAGTGGACTCATTTTCAGGAACCTTACTTGATTGCGAAGCTTGACTCAGCAGAGCGAACTTACAAGGAGCTATCGGTAAGTACAAACCACTAACAGCGGACAATTAACCTACATTATCTGATTGCATTTTCTCCACAGCCTTATGTCTTATCTTTACGTGACGTCTTCGTTGAAGCGTTGGGGCTCTTGTCCTCGTTCTCAATGTAGTTTTCTTTGAAGCACTGAAGCTGGATCTAATGTTTACTGCCTGACTCTGTTGTAGATGAGATTGGCAGATCCTGATGTAGCAAACGACAATAACGAGTTCCAAAAGATTGCGAAATCGTTGGCGGAGTTGGAAGAAATTTATCAGACCTACCAGAGATTTAAGGAGTGCGAAGCGCAACTAGATGATGCTAAAGGTGATTCTTGAACCTGATCATGGCTGGATTTGTGGCCTTCCTTTGGTACAGAGTCTCATGGAAAAGTTGTGAGGGAATGGGTACTAGAGATGGCGAAAGACGCAGCAGGAGATAGAGAAATGGCAGAGATGGCAGCCGAAGAAGCTAACATACTTGCACAACAAGTGGAAGAGCTCGAGGAACAATTAAAGGTAAATATCTTTCTCTGAAATCTGACTTCCTCAAATTAATCATGAACACTATTTGTGATGCAGTAAAAGAATTCGGTGTCTACCTACGCTGTTTTATGATTTTTAATTTGATGGTGATATATGAGGCAGGTCATGCTGTTGCCAAGTGATCCTTTAGACTCCAGAAATATTATGCTTGAAGGTCAGCCCTACTGAAGACTCTCATCCTCGATACATATATTTCAACCTACTCGTACAAGTAGTAATGACGTATGAAGTTTGTAGTGCATAGAAGTAATTCAGAAGTGATACGTATTACTGACATATGAATGCAACAAAGTAGTGCTGCTGTACGCTAGTTTGTTTTTTCTTTTAAAAGCTTATATTCTGGTATGTTTGGCCGCAGTGAGGGCCGGTACTGGAGGCGACGAGGCAGGGATTTGGGCAGGGGATCTTGTAGGTTTACACATGACTTCGCTTCATATTCGCATGAATAAAGCCAAAATTAAATTTTGGTTTTCATGATTGCATGTCTCAGGCTTTGAAAAAATAATTTGAACGTCTAGTTTTTCACGCTCTTGAGTGGTGTGTCAATACTTGCAGGTTCGGATGTATCAAAAGTTTTCAGAAAGGAACAATTGGAGATGCTCCCCTGTTTCTAGTACTGAGGTGATGATTCTTACATTCTGTTCGATTTTGAATGAGCAGATATCAGGGGATACCATGCGTCTTAGTATTAGGCTCCCTACAACCTTCAATCGGTAAACATGACAAAGAAAGTTGGAAAAGAATAGCTTTTAGTAGCCTACTGTCTTCTCGAAACTGTTCAGATCACTTTATGTTATTTAAAGTCGTTAGTGACAACGTGAATGTCGATGTGCAGGCAGAAAAAGGTGGCTACAAGGAGTTTGTTTTGGAGATCACAGGGGAACGCGTGTATAGTAAACTTAAATATGAATCAGGTGTGCACCGGGTGCAGCGAGTGCCAGCCACAGAAAGTCAAGGCCGAGTTCACACCTCTACCGCTACGGTTGCAATCATGCCTGAGGTAAGGGTTCTGTAAAGGTTTGCGCAAGAATCTCCGCATTCCTTCGATGAGCATTCAAATGGATTACGTACATTCTTACACTTCTCCTAAATGTGAGACTCACAGGTTGATGAAGTCGAGGTCGTGATCGATCCAAAGGATATAGAACTCACAACCGCGAGATCTGGTGGTGCTGGAGGTAAGCTTGGAAAAATCCTCTCCTGGTTTGAAGAGTTCTTGATAACATGTATAATTTATCCGTTTTCTGCGCCACAAAACTCACATCATCGATTGATGACTATGTGTGCAGGTCAGAATGTAAACAAGGTAGAAACAGCGATAGATCTGTTCCACAAGCCTACTGGAATTCGGATATTTTGTACCGAGGAACGCTCTCAATTAAAGAATAAAATCCGAGCATTTCAACTCCTTCGGGCTAAATTGTATGAGATCAAACTTAGAGAACAGCAAGAGACCATCAGGAACACCCGTCAATCTCAGGTATGGCGGCTCAAATGTAACAATCTTCGTGCAACCTCTATCTTGTTCTACCTGAATGTCTCGTCAAGCAACAATGGCTCATACAACAACAGCAACAAAGTTCTGTAGCTATTATTTAACTCATGAGTGGGCTACCACGTCACATGCAGGTGGGGACAGGAGCTCGCTCTGAGAAGATTCGCACTTATAATTACAAGGTATGACGCTAGATTGGATTAGGACATGATTGCCCTTCTGTTGAGGGAGACTTGATGTTGTGTATTTTATTCTTGAAACTGATACTTTTGCATACTTTGGTAATTCTAATGGGGAACTTACGCTATCAAGAGTATTAAGCAAATATTCGCTTTGTTTGTGAAATCTATACAGGATAATCGAGTTTCTGATCATCGGACAAAAATAAACTTTGACCTAACTACTGTTCTTAATGGGGAACTAGAAGGACCTGTTCAGGTATGCTTGTAGTCTCTCAGTTACGCCCGCAAGTTCGTTGGCTTCCCATTGAATTTTGCCTGCAATATGTTTACATGGAATACTATGACATGATTTTGTGTCATTTACCCCCCACTCACTCCCCCAAGATAAAAGAAACAAAAGATGTATGTGTGTGTGTGTGTATATATATATATATATATTCTTGTTGATACTCATGAGCTATGTTATTTTTCCGTGCAGTCATGTGCAGCTTTAGAACAGAAGGAGATGTTGGAGGAACTTGCTGCATCCATGAACCAGTCAATGGTGTAGATCGGTATGTAGTGGTGGATGCCAAATCAACACAGACTTTTGCTTGAGTGACTATTATGACTAAGGATATTTGCCTCATTCTTGATTTCTTGATCAATCTACCTGGCAATTGTTGAGAATTCTTTGAATTTTTGTACTGGTTCATTGTCTTGTATACTAGATAATCAAGCAATTGGCTTTAGCAAGTTGATTTTGTTCATACAATCGTCATAGATGGTGGTTGCCAGTCCACTCCACATCTGGTGCAAGTGTTGTTTACAATGAGCTACTAGCGGAATTGTACTACATCTATTAGTTCTAAAATACAGAAAGGCTGGCAAAGAATGATAAGAATCTGAAGAGAAGGATTGTATGCAGTAGACAAACAGTGAAGAGAACAAAAGGCATACTGAAGTTTTTTCAAGCTTTTGTTACTGGTTAAAATTTCATTTTTCTTTTGATTATATTAATTAAAATGTCAATTCTCATTTACAAAAAATGTATTGATTGAGGCATATATGAGATCTTAGATGTCTTCAAAGCAAGAGAGTATTATCTAGACTGTTTTTAAATAGAGAGATCGGTTAGAGTTTATAATTACAATTGTGCTCGATGGTAGAAGTGACTATTCTACCAATGATGAATAATGCATTACTTGACAATTTCCATCAAACAACAACTGTAGGACACATAGTACATGGTAAAGAAAGTTCTTTTTTTTTTTTTTTTATTAAAAAACAATCCCTTTTATTATGAAGTTGAAAAACACATATTTATTCATTTATTTTGTTTGTTTATTTTTAAATGTCCCTTCATGTTCTAATAGTTTCCAACCTTGAACATTTTATAATAAATAAATATTTATATTATAAAAGACAATATCTATTAAAATAATCATAAGTGTCTCTTTTTTTTAACAATTTGTAGTTCTTTTTATATTCAGGTACATTGACAATCATTAGATCTACAAAGTTTTAATTTAAATTTTTATATTCTATTTTTTATTGTAGTTATTTTTGAAAAAACTACATGTACATACATACATGTATATATGTTTTAATTAGAAATAATATATATGAAAGTCATCATAAATAAATTTATTATATATATATATATATATATATATATATATTAGAAGAAAATATGTAAATTCTTATTAGATTAATTTTAACAATATATATGAAAATTCAAGTATTTATTGTTCATATTTGATAGTAAAATTATATATATGCATATATATATATATACACATATGTATATGTTTAATCAAAAAAATTGGTTCTTTCATTCTAAATTTTTTGAATATTTTAAAATATTTTGTAAAAAGTTGATCTATAAATATTTATGAGAATTAAAAGAAACAAAATGTACTCAAATGTTTATGCATCAAAATTTTGCATAAAATTTTTATAAGAAGGTGCTTCTAAAATCATTGGTAGTAATTTACTAATTTACTTATTTATTTGATAATCTTTTAATTTCTTAATTAAAAATATAAACATATTTAAATATTTATTATTTAAGTTTATTTATTTATCTTATAGCTTATAGGTGTTTCTTTTACATATTTGTAAAATCATTTGAATGCTTATTTTTCTTTTATATAGTTAGTTATTCTTACTACTAGTTAATGTTTTGTATTAAGTTATGTGTATCTATGTTTGTGTATATATATATATATATATATATATATATAATTAAGTATCAATTTATAACTTTATTTCTAAGTTCAAATTAAAATCATCATGTTTTATAAAGTTTATATATTTATAAAGAGGTATTGAGTATGTATCAATATATATATATATATATATATATGTGTGTGTGTATATATTAAAATAAAAATAAAAAAATAATATATATGGGATGTTGCTAATGCCATCATAGTTTTTGCAAATTCTACCTTAAGTTGCCCTAAACTTAAGTTGTACACCAAAATATACTTTATGGAACATTGCTAATGCACACTACAATTGATAAAATGCTATGTGTCTTTTAGTATTCTATAAAATGTGTTATGGTGTGTAATACAAGTTTAGGACAACTTATAGTGGGATTAGTAACATCTTATTTATGTATATATATATATATATATATGTTTGAGTTAATCTAAAAGTCATAATAGTTGTTATTATACATATATATATATATATATATATTACAATATTAAAATTTTATTTAGCAGTGTGTATATGTATATATATAAATACATATACATACCCATGAATATGATTAAATTTATTTAGCAGTGTGTATATGTATATATATAAAACGTACCCATGAATATGATTAAATTAAAAATTGATATACTGTGTTTAAAACAAGCTCTTGTAGCTATCTCATAACCTATTGAATGATTTTTTTTAGAAATGATTAATTGAATATTTCAAGAATTTAAAACTAAAATGATCAAAAGTTCATATTTGACCTGGAACACTTAATAATGTAATCAAATGGACATAATACAAGGAAGTAGAAAACAAGTAGTGAAATGAAATTCTAGATGATAAATAGTTGGAAATGATGTAGTACAATTCGACAGAAACGTGGGGAATTGAGAAATGTAAGAAAGAAGAGGGAGGGGAGGAAGGGTAGGATAGGGTGGTGGGGACTAGGTGGAGAGGGGGGAGGGAGGCCGTGTGAACGGGGACATGGGGGCTGGAAGGGGTAGGGACGAGGAAGGAGGGCTGGGTGGGGCAGGGGGGGGGAGCTTTCACGGCACCAGGTGCACAAGAGAGAGAGAGAGAGGGTGGGGCGGGGAAGGGAAGGGGGCGGGGAAGGCGGAAAGGGTTCATACTCCTGCAAGGGTTTAGGGTTTTGGTGGTCTCACTTGCTGCTGCTGCTCCTCCAGCACCAGCGCCATCGCCTGTTGTTTAAGCTCTCCTTTTTGTTTTTTCTGTTTTTTGTTTGTATTGCCTCGATAGCTTGACACGGCAGGGCACTGCACTGCTCGGCACCATGTCTCCTTCACTCTTCTCCGCCTTCCACCCTCACGGCTCTGCTCTTGCTCTCTCCGCTGGTGATGGCCGTATTAAGGTGGGTTGTTGATTTTCGCATTGACTCCCCTCTTTCTTCTCGCTCCTCTTCTCTCCTTCCGTTTTCTTCTCCCTCATTTTTTTCTGTGAATAATTGCAGATTTGGGATTCTACTACTGGAAACTTGCGTAACGAGTTGGCGGACCTTTCTTCACTGCCTGCTTCCGCCGTCGCCTCTGGCCATCTTGCGCTGGACTATACCTGCATGGCGTGGGGCGCTTTGCCTTCCAACTCCTCTACCAAAAAGGTGCCCCTGCTCGTTCTAACCCCCTATCCCGCCATGTCATGATTAATTCCATCGGTTTTATTTTAGGTGGCTCCACTTGTCTTCATACTATTTCTTTTTTATTTTACTTTTTCTTTTCTTTCTCAGAAGAAGAAAGGTGCGAAAGAGAAGGGGGGCGCGGCGATTATTGTCGTTGGTACTGGTAGCGGTGATATTATTTCGTGGGACACTACTCTCGGAGAGCTTAAGTGGCGAGCTAGTGATTGTCATGCGGGGTCTGTCGCAGTATCCAGCTCAAATTGTTGATCTAAAAGTTTCACCTCTCTTTTTCTATGATGTGAGGAGTTGTCTCAATCTCAAGTGAGTCCAGTTAAGTTCAGTAAAATATTCTGACGAATCAAGGTTGTTAGATGTAATTGCATTTTCCTGTTTGGTGTTGAGTAGAGGTCTGGGTTCTGCTAATGATAGTGGACGGGACGGCTTCTTAGCTGTTGCTAGTTTCGGTTAATAACCCCCAAATTCTTTATTGGCAGGAGTGTGATATCTGTATCATTTAGCAAGAGCGGAAAAAGGCTGTACAGTGTAGGCCACGATGGGCACGTGTGTGAATTGGATAGCTCCTCTGGTCAGGTGCTTGCCAAGTTCCGGGCAGCGAAAACACCTCTGTCTTGTGTGGCTGTTGCCGAAGGTCAGTGATCCCTCTCAATTTCGTTTTACAGAAAATTGGTCTCTTCAATTGAAATATTTAGTTAATACATAAATTTCTCAGTTGTGAATGAACCATTCAGTGTCACTAACTAAAACAACAATATACTTAGATATTATGCACATTCTTTCTCGTGATTCTGTTTGTATGTTGGAAGTATGTTCCGCACTGCTGAACTGGTAGATTGACTATGGCTGTCTACTGTATGTGTAGATGGTGGTACTGTGGCAGTTGCAAGTGCGGAGGTGAAGCTATTCGATCTTTCTAGCAAGAAGCGACTTCGAAAATTTCCCGGCCATCCTGTACGTCGACTTTATTTTTACTTTTACTTTTTTTTTACTTTTTTTAAAAAATCTTTCTCGCATTGTTTTTTTCTTTTGGAAATTTTTAATCAATTTCCACCTTACGAACGTTTTACGTGGTTTTAGGCTGAATCAATCGCTAATATCAAGATGATATTTTGTACGTATCATTTACACGAGTCGCCTTTTCTTTCATGTTATTGAAAAATTATGAGCACATAATCATGGTAGCTTATTGACAGACCACTTGGTCGTTTGCAGGCTCCTGTTAAAGCTTTATGCTTTACTCCAGATGGAAAGTATTTATTGTCCTCTGCAACAGGGGAACGTCATGTTGTAATGTGGCATGTGGAAGGTGGAAAACCAGAGACATCTGCGCCTATTTCACTGTCTGTAGAGCATCCAGTAGCTACAATCGATGTCTCTGGGTTCGACGAGGATGGTGACGTTCTGAGGGTAATAGCTGTTAGTGAGGGTGGGTGTGCATATATCTGGTCTGCTCCAACTGTAGATGAGCTTGAGACTGCCAAACCCACAATCATTAGTGTAGGACATACTGGGAAAGGCAGAGCAGGTGCCAAACCCCGTGTTCTAGCTGCAAGGTGATCGCCCTGACTCTCCTGGGTGCTACCGTTCCGTTTAACTTGTACATCTTTTGAATGCTCAACTATTGTGGGCATTTACTCTGGAACTCACACTCGTGTGCAATTCATTTTATGCAGGTTTTTGCAGAGCGATGCAACTGTTTTAGTTGTTCACGGCACCTCAGTCAAACCTCACTTCGAGAAAGTTCCATTAGGCGGTCAGGAGGGCTCTAACATCGTTCTTAGTGCAACTGTAGAAGGTGCCTTGCTGCCAGCAGGAGCTGATGTCGTCGAGCAGTTGAAATCAGCATCTGTGCAAGTTACTGTACTAGGTCTTGATAATGCAGGTGAGGCGGCAATACCTCGACCACAGATTGACATAGCGTCTGCAAAGAAAAAGGCCAAGAAACGTCGCGCCGAAGCTGAGGACGAGGAAGCACAGCCTACCTTGAAATCATCTGAAGAGAAGACGGACGTGAAAACCGATTTGAACGACGTTGCTTTAACTGAACCAGCTGACGAAGAACCAACGTTAGAGGAGAGAATGATTGCACTCAAGGTAATGGAAGAAGTGGATCTTAAAGATCATAAAGGCGATACTCACGACCTTGATAGAACAGTGGTACCTCGAGCAGACTCCCTACAAGTTCTCCTTTCACAAGCGTTGCAGGCAGATGACAATTCTCTCCTAGAACAATGTCTCAACGTACATGACGAAAAAGTTATATCAAACACCATAAGAAGATTACGTCCTTTTGAGGCTGGCAAGTTCCTCACAGTTGCTGTTTCGAAAATGGAAGGAAGGCCTCAGAGGGCCTTAGGCCTGGTACCGTGGGTTCGGGCTGTATTACTGCAACATGCGAGTTTCGTAATGACCAACCTCGCCTTGCAACCTGTACTCACTTCATTGTATCAAATAATTGAGGCTAGACTGTCGGTTTTCCGGCCGCTCCTATCTCTTTCAGGTCGACTAGACCTTGTCATGGCACAAATCCAGAAAAATGAATCTCAAAGCAAAGAAGATAAACAAAACGAAGCAGCTGTTGTTTATGAAGAGGAGGATGATGATGAACCAGAGGCTATTAACGTGATGGTTGATGGTGGATCGCAATACGAAATGGAGGATGAGGATGATGGGGCGTCTGAGAGCGAAGATGAGGACGAGGATGAAGATATGGAAGATGATGATGACATGGAGGAAGATAGGCCTGATATCAAGTTGAACGGAAATGGAAACGGATTGTCAGATGGAGAAGATGAAGACGACTAGTGGTATGCTGCTAGTCTTGTTTTTCTTTTTCTTTTTTTCCTGTTTTTTTCTTTTTTTCATCCGCCCATGTTACCACCTGTACGCTACCGCCGCCGAATCTGATAGTTCCAGTATAAAACATACATTACTAATAGGATGCTAAGTATGCTGAGAAGGATGCTTGTTACCCGAGCTGCTGATATTTCCACTATTTAGATTCTGGTTAGTGATGGATGATCAGCAGCAATGGGTAGACATTGATTTGGTGGCGTGGTGGTGCGGTAGATATTGACTCATTCCCAAGTATTGATTCTGTACATGGTGGCATCGTGACACTTCTGCTTTTTCCGCTTATTAACTAGGTTGATGTAGTAGTGGAGTACATTGATTTGGTGGCATGAAGATGGCCACGATTTTCTGGAAATGTAGTGCGGAAGTCTGAGCAATAGAGTGCGTTGATGTATTTCCGCACAGTTCGGAGATACAGTTTTGACCTACGAGTTCACTAAGATTACGTGAAGAAGCCATGTCTTATGCTGTATACATCCGCAATTGGAATCGTATCCCATTTCTTTTCAGATAACTGTGTTGGCCCTTGTTTGGAGCAGCTGGAAAGGTTAAGTAATTTTAGGCTGGCTACAATGTTAGAATTTCAATTGCACCTGTGCATGCTTGCGGGCTAGAACAAGTCTCAGTCATCCTCTAGATTCCAATCATTATTCACAGTCCAGGTTATCTTCTAAATGTTCAATTTTAAGGATCGGTAATGTATTAGAAATATCTTGTTCAAACACAAACTTACACATCTGGAGCTGGAGTTTCACCTAGATGTTCTTTTAACAAGAAATTTTGAGTATTGTAGTTGGACGGTTACTCTGCAGACAGGATTCTTACTTTCTGAAAATTTTACTTCTACAACGCCGTAGAATATTACACAAGCTAGGTTATTACTTATCACATAAATCTGATACTATTTTTATTATTAATTATTAAATTGATTATTGTGTATGTACGTGATTAATGTACATAAAAACCCATTTCTTACACACGATTTCTTCGAATTATAAATTTAAATACTCAATTGGATTTTTAGTATATTCTTGCGACTGAATTAGGCTCTGAATTAATACTTACCCACAGAATAAAACATGTACCGTTGAAATCTCGAAATCTTCTACTAGTTTTGTCATCATGTTTAAAATTGCTCGTCAAATTTCCTAAACGAAACAATAATATGAAAATATTTGAGGTTGTTATGGTCTGAGCTGATGTAAAGATGGATTCTTTTTCTTAAGTTGAAGGCAAATGTAGTACTAAATTATTGTAATGCATTTACAAGTTGTAGGGTGGCATTTGTATTAGAAAATATTAAGATAATTTGGTGGGATTGGTGATTGGGTCCATTGCATTTCAATTTTTATTGGAGCAACAACAAATGACAATTAAAAAACTAATTCTAAATTTAATGTCACTTTAAAAAGGAATAAATTGATTAAATTTGAAGGATCAGGAAATCATTGTGACTAGATGTATAGCTTAAAAAAAGGCTATAAAGATATAATTGATTTGAATAGTTTATAGTTGCCAAATATCAAGACAACACTTTTAGGATTGTGTAAATACTACTAGTTGTTTGATTGATGGATTGTAAACCAATATTTTTTAACCATGTTTAATACATGGATATTATCAATATGATCAATTAACAAGTCAAGAAGTTTTTTAAAACAAGATTGTAGATTTGTTAAAGGGCATTTAATCAAAGTTATTGACAACTTAAAGATAATTGATTTATCAAGAGTTAGAATTCTAGGAAATTTTACATTTTATAAATATTAAAGTATGATGCAATAGAATACTAATAAAGTGAATTTCAAAACTCTGAGTTTAGAATTTGACCTATCAAATTGTAAGTATTTAAAACTTATTTCATATGTTAAAACTTTGTAGCAAAATAATTTTAAAACGACTTTCTTCTAATATTTTTCTGTAGTCACATCTTTGTTGGTATACTTTTTGTCAATTTAACGTTAGGATCTTTTATCATTTATAAAAAACTATATTTTTTAGTCCACGACTAAATTAATAAAAATTATCAGATAGTATTATTGTAAATAAAATGAATTAGGCACAAATATAATATATTCCTTTCTTTTCTTTTAATATTAAATATTCAATACGATGTTAAATTAAAACATTTGGCAGATTTTTATTATAGACTTCTTTTTAGACAATTTAGTTGTGATTTTTTCAACCAAAAATAAAGAAAATCAAAATCCAAAAGAAAGATAAAAATAAATAAAATGAAAATTAAACAAAACAAAGGAAAATATAATTTAATCAAATGCATCATAATTAGAATACATTTAGAACCAAATTCAGTTCAACATAGGATTTATTATAAAAGCTAGACTGTTTGATTTCAATTTGATAACTTTAATTTTAAAAGGCTTATAATATCCAAAACTATAATATGTTTTAATGTAACTATTTTAATATATATATATATATATATATAAAACACTGTTGATTTTGAAAATTAGAGAAAAATGGATGAAAATTTGTGTCAAAATTGAATTTAAAAAATAAAAAATAAAAAATAAAACAAAAGAAACTTATCACTGACATAAGTTGGTTACTTCAAAATTAGTTTATTTGACTATCTAAATGATTAATAAAGGAATTGATTTACTTAGCATAAATGAGTGTTGTGCACCCTTTCTTTAAATTGTTTTTATCATATTACAAGGCAAGTAATACTTTACAATGTAATTTGTCTAATGAACAATTAATCAACTATAGTTTGTTGGAACACAAGTCTAAGATTCCAACTCAATAACATATTTAAGAGAGGAGTTGTACCTCAAAATATAGTGATGATTGAGAACAATAAGATGGAATCATTTATGCAAAAATTCTAAAACTTTGAAGTACATATTTTTATAATTTTACATAAAGAAAATGGCCATATAAATTAATATTTACAAATATAATATATACAAATATAATATATATGTATATATATTGAATTCAATACTAATATATTAATTTTTTTAGAGATTTTATATCATCAAGATTATTATAATTAATGTTATAATGTATAATTAATCTTTCAAAATCATTAAATGAGTAAATATTTGCATGCAATACAGTAATTTTTTACCAGACATTTAGTCCTTAATATTATATTTTAAAAAATTATAGAATTTTATTATTATTGTTATCATTATCATATAACATTTTACATGAAAAAATTGATAGTCTCATAATATAACTAATGATGCTCTTTAGTTCTTTAGAAGTTTAGGATTTACAATACCTTTTTACAATTAATTTTTTTATTTCAAATAGGTCATTGTTTAACAGATTTTGAATCTAAACTTGTAAATGAATAAAATTTTGAAGTCTTAATAGTAATACATAAATAAATAAATACATAAAGGTGACTACATGTCTGTTTGCTTTGTGGAATTGGATACTATTTTTAAAAATTAGTAAGAAGACTGCATGTTACTATTTCAAAGTTGTAAAGATTCTTTTAAATTTTTACTTTATTCATATAAGTGCAAAAGCATGTAAAGTAATTTTTGTTTTTATTAGTGACAATAAGTTATTGATGTTATTATCTTTGATACAAAAAGAGAAGCTTAAATAATTAATACAATTGGGAGTCTTAGTGTTAAGATTATTAAAACTATGTATGTATTTTTTTATTTTGTTTCTTTCTTTTCTTTTAACAAGATGTAGCAATTTCTAATCATTTTAAATGGATATTGCTTACTTTTTTGAGGTTATTACACTAAAGAAACTACATGATACGACAAATTATACAAGTAAAAAATATGTTTATTAAAATTTTATTATTTGATATCTTATATTATCAAAATATAAATAATCAATAAATATATTAATTAAATATTAAACTGACAACAAAATATTTTATGTGTAAATATCAATACAAAATTATTATAATTTTTTTAATAAAATCACTCATGTTTATAATTTGTAAATATGTATGTAATTTAATTTTTTGTTTATGGAATATTAAATTGACCCACCTTAATCTTAAATCAACCCACCATGTGACTTTTAGTGCAATTCTATCTATCAAAATCTAGTGCAGTATTTATTGGATGCTAAGGACATGTATAGAAATTATGTATACACATCCCACATTAAGGTTCCCTACATGTTAATGATTTAAATCAAGCAACATGTTGGCTTGGCTACTCTCACCTCAAGGCTCCTCCTGGCTGGCTCTGGTTCCTTTTGAATAGAAGGTTTTCTAGTCTAAGTAACATGTTTGTTAATTCAAGCAAACAACTTTGTTCATCCTCTTGCTAGACATACACACATATACAATGTCCAATATATGTTGCACAAAATATTGATGAATAGAATTGCATCAAAAATCACATGGTGGATTGATTTAAGATTTAGGTGGGTTGATTTAATATTCCCCTTTTGTTATTTGTAGTTACAACAAATTTTATACTAATCTGTTTTTAAGAACTTAATATCTTTTTACTTGTTTGTTAAATACCTATTATAATTATAAAATCATGATGTTGTAGTTCTTTATCAAATTTCTTCTCTTAAAAATGTTTGATTTTTTGTTTTTTAATAAAAATAAATCATTTTAATGTATATATTTATTTTTAATTGTATGTATAGTTTTTATTTTTTAATTATCAATGTAGAAATGAACTTATTGGGATTTGACTAATCTTTATTACAATTATGCTTATAGTTATGAGTCAATAATTTTAAAAAGTAAGAACAAGTCAAAATTAGTTGAAACAATTTCAAAATGGATATTAGATGCAATAAAGCACAACTGTAGAGTTGTTTATAGACATTTTATTATGTTACAACCAAAAATGTGTAGATGACTAAGAATGTGTAAATGATCCATATTCTGAATTAATATTTTTGAATGTATATTGACTAAATGTGTCTATTAGTCAAGGACATTGTTTCAACATACAACTAAAACATCCAAAAAAATTGTTTTTTGGATAAAATAATGTGTACATAATCTACAAAACATTTTGATTTTTACAATCATATTTTTCAATGATTTGATGATTTTGGTCTTCTAACTTATTTGAGATTGCAAAAGAAACACTCCTGGTATAAAGCACACATTCTTCGAAACAAATGCCATAAAATGCTGAAGTTTGAAAAAAAGTATTCGGCATCTCGTCACAACAGCCTTTCTGAAACTCTAAGAGATAAAAAATAAAAACTATACGAACTATGCTGCGCCACCATCTCAGTATTGTCGCAGAATGTATTTAGAGGATACTGTCCAGAATTTCAATGAACATACAGAATCATGCTGTCATTACCAGCTTACGGTGAAATTTCGGAACGACATTATCAAATTGGAGCGCTAAGTTTGAGTCTCAACCATGCCAAAGAGATTTCTAACATGATTTCAGTGTTTCTGAACGAAACCGCCTACAGCACGTTCACTTGTTTAGAATACCTGTGTAATACCACTACTAACACGGAGTAAACTTAGTAATGGTGAAAATGATCTTTACCCTATATAAAATAGAGATCACCTCGATCAAAGATTAAGAAATCAAATTCTGTGAAGGAAGCTTATAGGTGACAGCTCCAATCTATCATGGCAAACTGATACACTGTTTGATGGCGAATATGTAGCATTGTTCAGTCCATCAGCGAACCACATTAAGCTGATTCCAATTTAACTTGACGCATCTTACAAACCAGCCGAAATGTTGCATTGTCGATTCCATCCTGCTCTACAACCTCAAAAAGCTTGTTTCGTGGAGTAGATACACAGACATGAAAAGTATGGAGGACAGGCGGGGTGGACATAGACAATGCATTGAGTACATTGCATAGATACTCAATATCAGCAGAAAGCTGTTGTGCACCTCGCTCACTAAGAGCTTGAATTCCCCTGATTTGCTCCGTGTAAGCAGCCGTTGCTCCTTCGGCCACCTGTATCGACACAATCAAGCATTAAGAACAAATATGTTGGAACAAAAGCCACAGGGAAACCGCAGAGATCATTACAGGTAGAGTAGCAAATTCTATACGAGAAGATTTAACGAAAACCAAAGGCAGAAACGAGTGAAGGCACCTTGAACATCCACTCTGTTGCAAAGTACTGCGCATCATCAGAGCCGTCTTCTACGCCCTCAGGGTTTCCACTCCCTGCTAGTGGAAGTAACTGCTGGGGAAGTGTTAACAAGTACTCTCCGATGCTAGTGATATACTCCGATGCATAAGCACTAAAACTTGGCAAGGAAAATAAGTTTTCTTCTTCCTGCTGGTTCCAAACTGCCTCCCTCGCCATATCTGCAAGCTTTGTCCGGACTTTTGACATAAGAACCTCGTACACGAGATCATTCACTGCGTCCGTAAAAGCAGCTACCCTTTGTGAAGTGTGAGGCAGCGCATGAAACTGTGGATCCTTGGCCTGCTGCCAATCATAAGAGTGTCAGTGACTTACATATGAATGTGAATGATGTATCCCAACAACTGTGCAAGCTCAGTATACATGTAACCTTAAACAGAAAATTACAAGGTACACTACCTTCCGCCAATATACTTGGAATATTAGCAACTCAATGGCATACCCTTCTACACTTGATGGCTAAATATTCAAAACACATTCTGTCTCGGAAAAATATAAAGAATAGGAAGCGTAGGAACGACCTGTTCAAACAGGCTTGATAGCCTTTTTGCTTTCTCAGGAGTACTGAATAAGCGCAAAATCGAAATATCTAGTCCCATAGGCCCTGCAAAAGTGTCATCCAAGTCTTCTTTCTCAGAAGTGATCAAAGGGAAAGACAACGTGGAGCTGGTCAGCACGCGCGAGGGCTGCAAACTGGTGCCCAACCGAGACAGTGTGGCCCGAAGCGAGGCCTCAAACACAGCCGAACGACTACTAAGGCCTTCGGCGACAGTCAAAAGCTGAAGTGCTCCTTGAACAATTGTCCACTCTTCCTCTTCAGGCACAACATCGAAAGCTGTACCAGTTCCCTCTTTCTTTACAGCTCCTTCTAGTAGTCCTGCATCCTTCTTAAGGTAGGATAGGTCACCTGACCCCATCAAGTCTAATAGTAGGTCAACTCCACAGATAGAACGCAATGATTTGAGGATATCAAACAAACTAGCTAAGTATTGCAGAACAATTTCGTCGAGAGTAAGGAGTAAAGATTCAGCTTCGACTCCTCCAGTGAAGCTTATACACCGTCCTACTGCAGCTTCAAGTGCTATAATAACTTCAGGGATCGATGCTTCCATTCTTCGAACTGTTTCACTAAGCTCCACCCCGCGTTGACCAAACCCCCGAGAAACTGCTCCTCGCAAATCTAATGCTGATACTTCGCCCGAAAGTTGAATGCGCTCAAGCTCTCCATACCTGGAAAATACCATTTCAAGAGTATAACTTCTTGCAAAGTGGCCACAACTCAATGTACATCAGAGGGCAGGAAAGGAATAGGCAAACTGTTCCATTGCAGGACCCACTATCTTTATCACTTCCATTATAGCTTCTGAGTAGGATACCACATTTCTTAATCTATCGTTTAGTGTGACTGACTTGTAACCATCCAACGACGTCTATTACCACAGTATCGACTAAGAGAATAATAGGAAAAATTTACTCACTAAGGACCGTAAAGCAATCACTAGAAGCACAACAGAAGAGCCGAAGTACAACATCTTTCTACAACTATCACCTATTTAACATCAGCATGTGTCCACCAGCAGTCATGGTTAACGATGTGGAGGTCACTTAAACAATGTAAAACTAAGATCATACTATAAACTGAGAGTAATGCTGGAGCGTTATGTGGCCTCCTGCACTAATTACCTCATCTCCATGGGCAACAACCCACACAAACAGTATGGCACGGCCTCTTCACACATGATGTGGACAACGAATCATGCATTCCTTCATACAAAAAGACTAACCTTTGCTTGCAGCCTTCAAACGGTTGGTAAATTGCTTCAATTACCCTTGCCAACTCAGCTACATCAATTGTGGAAAGCAAGTGCAAGACATTCTTCGAAAATGCTTGTGCCACGTTGTGTAATCCTATGAGTAAACCCAAAGTTGAGTGTCGAACATTCACTTCTCCGGTAGCTCCACCACCTGCCGTATGAATTAATCCAGAAAGACCAAAACATTATTGTAAAGGTCAGAGTAGTCTCTGCGGATGTGAAGAAATTGACGGGAAAGAGTGATACCATTTCAGTGATATAACATATTGCAACTTGATTTAAAGAGTTTTTAGTCTAACCAAAACTACAGCATGTGTTGTGAAGGAAGACCAATGAAATTTGAAAGACTTAAGCGGTTTGAATAAGACGGTAAGATCTAAACTAGTTCCATCATAAGGTATTCTTTGAGATTAACCAAGATCTTTTGACATATAAACGAAACAACCCCTCACCAATAGATCTATGGACAAGAAAATTACCTCCGACCAAAGCTCTGGACGCTGCGATAGCCTCAGTTGTGAAAGTGTCAATGCGCGTGACAAAGCTGGCAAAAATTGAACCCATGGTCTCAATCAACAACCTGGGAACGAGCAACTTGTAGTCTTCCGGAAACGCTACCATGCACCTGTTTAACAGTGGTGAGAAACCAATTATAGAATTCAAGGTGTGCACATGTTTCAAACATCAAACAGATACTGCAAAGGAATTTGAGGTCCGTTGAACATTACTACCCTAGTTCAGACAAGATCTTCATGCTCTTCACACCAGGATGAGGTATTTGTGAATACTAGAAAAATGTCACGAAACCCAACTACAACCTACCATTTGATTAAGTTCTTAACTTTCCAAAAGAATTGATGCATGTTGTATGTACCATTTTAACTCTTGCTCGAGTACAAGGAGAACTTCGTCGTAATAGTGTGGTAACCATTCAGCAAACGACGTTGTTGAGCCATTTGCAGAATTAGACATGGTTGCAGGCCTTCGATCACCTCCCACACTATTGTCAGTAGCTGCTGGCTTCGCCAAAGGTATGCCAACTTTTACGGCCTCAAACTCCTCCCATAAGCGCTTAAGAGGCCGCATTCGCACTCGAGTGTAGTGCTGCTCAAGTGACTTGTATCGGCCTATCGTAATGAGGATATCTCGAAGTCCTTGAGTACTCTCCACCTAGAAAATAGCAAGCAATACGTCAACATACATATCAATTGATAGTATTTGAAACTTTTAACTACACCAAATACTATTTGCAACATGCTACACACCAATGTGACGCAATCTTGGCAACCATGGACTTCTATTTCCGAAGTAACAACTTAGTCGCCCAATTAATTGGAGAACAAAAAAGACTTGAAGCAAAGTTCGTTCGGTTTGAGCGGGAAGACATCTTGCGAAGGTCCACCCACAGAGAGAAACGATGTTCCCCTAGACCAAGACAGTTTGCGTGGTTTGTTTCGTCCTCTGAATATCAAATTGCTCAATGAAATTCCCAATCGGAACCAGATTCTACAGTCTTCCTTATTTTAACTGAGATTCTTTCCTGTAAAAGCCTCACCTGATACACCCCCGATATTGCAAGGATCACAAAACGACGATGTGAGCTTTCTTACCCAATTACTGAAAGAATCTTTAGTGTTGTCTTGCTTATGTCAAGAACCAGTTGCGATTCACCCTCTATGTATATGACGTATCTCCAGCTACAACAATACTTTTTTGTTTGTAATATGTTCTTGGAAGCAAAATCAAAATGAGAAACCACATAAGAGTTGGAGTACAACCTTCCGTTGGGTGAGAGCATCTGCAAGGCGTGGTTGCACCATACCCTCCAACCGATCCTCTAGTCCCTCCAACTGTCGCTTCACATTTGCGAACTCGGGCACCTACTTGTTCATCAGGTTGGAACATTATCAAATCTTGTTGCATCACTAAATCCAACAAGTAAATGATAAGACCAGGACTACAGTATTTTAATCTGGTAGATTGCGACAACATATCCGGGAAGATGAAAACAAACATGACAGAATCACAGATCCAAGCTGGATTCCTAAAACTCAATGATCTAGGTTCACGCAATGGTGACTGATGAAGTATTTAGCAAGTGACCCACTGAGCACCTCAATGCAAATGGGATTCAATGCTGGCAGATAGTTGTTCTGTTACTTTTATTTTAATTATTGTTATTATTATTATGCTGATGAAGGTGTGTGTGTGTGTGCGCGCGCGCGCGTCCTCGTGATGTTTGACAGTGATCAATGCAGGACAGCAGAATATAAATCTCAGGACTTACTTCACCAACTACTGCCAAGCAGCGGCGCATTTGAGCTAAAGTTTCCGCCGCCTGCGGTAGGTTTCCACTAGCGAAAACATCCTCAACGCTAGCGCTGAGCTTTGCCAACCCTGCCGCATCCTGCTCGGACCACAAACAAGATTAACCAGAATCAAAGTGTAAAAGTTGTAACAAGTGATCTGACTGCGGTGGCACTCTAGGGTCACCCACTCCCATCTTAGTGGCACATCATCAACCAGATGCTTTAGAGATTGGTGTGATTCTTTTCGTTCCCATGAGGTGTTAAAATTGAAATACGGTTGTTTGGTCTCCAACAATACACCAACTACAGCAACATACAATGCACCATGATTCCGCTATCCTTCCGCGCATATCTACAGCCTGACTTTCCATAAGCTACATTGTCAATAGACGGAAAAAATAAAACCCAACATTATTATCAGAGAAGAGAAGTACCTGAAGTGTTTCATGTGCCGCTTCCATCCGTTGCTTGACGGCATCTACACGGGCAAGTGCTGCTACTGATTCTGCAGAGGTACCCTCTGCCTGAAACCAATTCGAGGGTAATCAGAAAAGCAGGGGAAGATTGAATTCCAACATCCCTAAATTAAACCTGTTTAAAAACATGTGCAATTGACATAAGGAAAGGAAGAGAACCCTACCTGCTGAAGCTTTTGGAGCACAGCGGAGACGGTGGATCGGAGAGAGAGGGCATCATCGCGCACCCGAAAAACATCGCGGGAGGCCCGAGGCACGCGCAGAAGAGCTTGAGCGCTCTGCTCCTCAAGAGAAGCGGCAATATTCTCCGCCATGAGCTGCAGCTTTATCTCCAAGTCGCCCAAGTATTTGTCGAGGGAGTCGTCCGGGTGACGCGCCTTGCAGGCCGCATTGACCCACGATTTGGCATGAAATTTGTCGTCCCCGAAGGAGGCTAGATCCAGCATCATGGTGGGTAGAATCGAGAAGCAGGCAGACGAGTTTGATCGAGACTGTGAGAGAGACGAGGGTTTGCTACACTACATTACTAATCTAAGAGTGACATGTCCAGCACAAGAACCTGCTTGGAGTCAAGGGCACAAGGCTGCAATACATCTCGACTCCGACGATGACGAAGGCGATTGTTGACGAGATGCTCAGTGGAAAAAAAAATTTAGATGCTTCTCAAGTGTCATCGTGTACTACTGGCTTCGGAGTCGTCACAAATGAAATTTTTTGCATAGTTTAGGAAGAAGAGTGGAAACTAATAATAGAAACATTGATATGCCGCTGTGCACCGCTCCCGTAATCAAGACTAGGAATAGGATCCTGGTTTACTGAAACCCTATGTATTGTGGAAGTGTGGTCAATATACCAAAATTTCGCCTGGTGCATTAGATTTGGGGTTTAGAGCTCTTGATTCGTTACCAGATGGAATAGTACATATCGTATTGTATTACATTCCGTGTCCAGTAACACACTCGTCGGCACGTGACACACATGTATTTCACCAAAATCCACCAACACAATCACCGTAACTTGGATAAAGGAACCAAGCTGCTAGTCCTAGTGCAAATTCGTAGCAAATATATAGCATCCAAAAGAATGCCAGCAACCATGTCCCTGCATCATGGGTCGAAGGAACTAAGCACATCGAAGTGTGCTCATTTCGGAAAGTCTAATCGCAATATTCTTACTCCACAACTTCCAATACACATCAGACTTGTTGAGTTTTCTGACTTAATTGGTAAACCACATCTGTTCACACTTTTGATATGCTCCACAGAAGCCACATTGTTGACGCGGCAGGGGAGTGACTTTTGGCTCACTGAGAGCCAGAATCTACGAATCCAATGAAAAGGAATGTATTCTAGCTTTCCTCCATCTACACATAACTTGGGTC
The DNA here is from genome assembly GCA_036785485.1 of Physcomitrellopsis africana. NCBI lineage: Eukaryota > Viridiplantae > Streptophyta > Bryopsida > Funariales > Funariaceae > Physcomitrellopsis > Physcomitrellopsis africana. Next base: position 132,457 of record JAWRVF010000107.1, on the reverse strand, counting down.
CCATGCTAAGAGGATGATACTTTAACATGAACAGCATTGCTTGTCCCTACATCTCTGCGAGAAGAAGCGCTAACTGCAGTTCGTAAATAAGCTTTAGGCGGGGTGGCTTTTGGCTTCAACACACGGCGCACAGATCGTGGCAGCATGAGGGCTATTTTCTCTGAGAGCAGGATTACAATTATGCCCAACACAATAAGACCCCTGCAAAAGTAAAAAAATTATCAACGTCTACATACCTCAAATTATCTTCCAATTTAATCTGAAATTCAGAACACGCGCAAATAAACAAGATTCGCAACAGCCCTCAAGCAGCCAAATAGATAATTTCAGATGATAGCACCTTATGCACACAACCCAGGATTTAGGATTTTCTTTTCTGAATAAGAAAGTGAACTGACTAACGGTACAGTAATTTTTAAAACCAAGCAGGAAGCTTTGAATCATATAGCCTGATAGTAACTGCAATATATTGCTTGGAGCAGCAACTTCAAGCTACATTCCTGACCAAACAACACAGCTACAGAGTGGGATCCAAAGATATTCGAGGTAGTAAGCAAGTGGATGCAAATACGCGTAAATAAAAGGGTCCCAACGAAAAATATGAGCCCCTAAAGTCAGAGCCTCACCATGCCAAAAGCAACAACAATCGACCACTAGTTGAAGCAGGTAAAGATTCTCCGAGTGCAAACAAACCAACCAAAACCCCAGTCATGATAGAAGCAACCGCTGCACACGTGGAGACCACGACTGCCCTTCCGTTCTTCAAACCTCTCGTCTGCCAAGAAATGTATGCAGTTTCAATAATTCAGCAAACAGCACTCATGAAGTTTCTACAAATGGACCATGCAAGGTATACTCCGAAGCGATCATATAGAAAAAAGTAAACATATTTCAAGCAAAGAAATAAGACTGCCCTGATCTCCAACTCATATAGAACCATCAGTAAAAGAGCCTTAGGTATAAAATGTTAACCACCACACTAGAGCTAGTTTTCCTCGAGTTCACTACTCCTAATTTTCTAATTACGAATTTGATGAACTAACGGAGCAATACGTGAAATCTAAATAGCTGATTGCTTCCATAGTATCATTCGATCTAAGTGAGAAAACGTTGTCCAATAAACGGTGCGTACCTTCGTAAGAAAAGCGAGAATCTACACAAAGGAAAAGCAGGTCCCCAGTACTACATGGATCAACATGCACGTGCATCTTTATGGAAAAGAAGATCACCTGACAGAAGAACCCGCTGCTACTGCAGCAGATGCCCACAGCAATACCAGCGGGTACAAACCACTGAGATAAACCACGTTCTGCAAGCATGAAACCAACTTTACAAACTGATGCAGACAACCTGCAACCTCCAAGGCCATCCACCACTCAGTAAAGGGCGTACACAATGCTCGAATTATTAACATAAACTAAGTTGACTATTTGACCTTGTCAATTTATTCTATGCTTAGCATGCAGTGTGCATATAGTATCCAATGATGCTACGTAATTAACAAAAAATATCAGAATACTTACTAAACAGACAACTGACGCGTTTGCTACGTGATATTAAGTAATTGAAGAAGTAAAGCTAACCCTAAATCAGAAACCTCGATAATTCGAGAAGCTATTTTTAAACACAGATAAGATTTACAACTGCGTGATTGCTCAAAAAGAAATAAAGCTTCACGTGAAATGGGAAGAATCGCATGAACATGACATTGAACAACATAATCAAGTCTCGTTGCACACTGTGTACCCAAAGCAAGTTCCTGCCTCCATGCCAGCAGCAAGCTCCTCCATTACATCAACATCTCTCTGCACATCCAATTTCACACACCGTACAAAAAGAACATGCCAATATTTTAACTCATGTACAACAACATATTTTTTAAACTTTGACAAATTACTCCAGTGCCCAAGCGGTAGAGAGTTTCTAGCACAAGCGCTTAACATTCTTATTAAGATCTACGTTAATAAAATGAATTGAAATTGTCTTTTGTAAAGTATAAAAATCCAATGAATTGTAATTCAAAAGTAGACATTAATTTGAATGCGAAAATGAATTCTCCATACCATTTGAGCATCTCCTTCATCATGCTTCTCGTGTCGTCTCTTCCCTGATCTTACGCAGCAATCAATAATTCCCTGTCACTCTCAGACAAAATCACTCATTAAAAAAATCGAACACAGCCTAACTGCAAGCTGACAGAAGAAATGAGTTCCCAAGTTGCACTAAAAATTGACGTTCAGATTACTTGTACAATGTGCATAGCGAACTGGATATTTGAGTGGAACCACCATAACCTAGAAATATCAGCATAACAAACATGAAGCCACAAAACAATGAGTAAAGTGGAGGAATCCCGTACAAAGAACAAAGCCAGCCAGACAAGAAACAGCAATGATCTAGCCACAGAAATCTTTGCTTCTTTTTGCTCCTCCCCCAATGCTCCAATAACTGATGGATAAAATGATGCACATCAACCAAATGACAAAGCTACACCTAGTTATGCGCCTACAAAATTATACCTCACAAGTTCATCTGGTCAAATTCCAGCCTCAGTTCATCGCTCATCGACCTTTGAGAATATCCAATAATGCCCAAAATGACGAAGAGACCAAACAAGACTACGAATCAAATCAACAGCAGAGCTGAAGTACACATGTTTCAGAAACAAGGCAGGGTTGTGTGGTGGAAGTTTGTGATAGTTGCAAACTTGAAGATGATTTCAAATCTAGGTCATTTTCAACTGATGTGCATCTGCGTTCTTGAATAACATTAACCACCCCGACATCCACCATTACTAGACACATCGTTTAGCATTGACAAAGTAGACAAAAAATAATGAGGTATCCTTTTAAAACCTTTTCTGAAGTGGTATGAACATTACCTATGGTTCCCAAACTGGCCATGACAACACCAACCCAATCGAGTCCATGCATCACTTCATGCAGGTAAAAATGGGAGAAAACAGCAAGCACTGCAAGGCCACAGCCAGAAACTGGCTGGACCACAGAAACCTACGTCAACAGGACATATGTATGTATATCCGTTAAAATGAGTTCGATGACTTCGAGCGATACAAGAAACACAATCTAAATACCAACTTTGTGACCTGCAAAGCACTACCTCTACGTTATGCCAAACATGTGCATAACATTACATGTGCATCAACATTACACAAAATACATGAAAGTTGACATGATTAAAAATGCAGGGGACAACACAAAAATAAAACACTCACTCACAGGTGCCTGAGAAACAGCCTTCAGCATCAGCAGTGCACCTAGAACATCCACTGCCACACCGATTATCCATGTTCGGCTGCCTCCGTACTTTCGTATAACCTGGATCCAAAAATTCGCAACTGAGGTCACTGTATCCCACTCGAAGTTGGTCGTTATCATTAAGAAAACAAAAGATTGAAACTTTGCAGGGATAAACATAGGTGAATTCGATAACAAATTTTAGCAGGCTCCTCTGTGCGATTTGGTCTGAAATTTACGATCACCACCAAAACTTTCAAGGTCTGCTATAATTCCCCTAGTTGCCCCAGATCGTCGGACGCGCTTGGATCAGAAGCTTACGCAAGCAGACCATTGCCATTACGTATGGCTAGGAACATCCACCCTGCTCATAGGAAGCTGATGAACTTTTGGCTAATATCCAGTTCCTAACAACTGTATCCTATACCTACTATACTGGTCTTCATTAGGATATTCAGGTATTTGTTCAAAGTCTCATGTGGTGTCAAAGGAAATCAACTAGCTCAAACAGGGAGCGCAAACCCGGAGCGGCGGGAAAATTCTTTGATTAGGTTGTCGCTAAGAACCAGTATCGAAACCTATTGTGGTAGGAGTCGTTTATTTACCTTCCGATCTAGAGATAACTGAGGCAAGCCTTTGGTGCCTTCTTTCTGAAGAACTTTTCCAACATTGTTCCCAGCCGCAGCTGCAACCGTGAGAATTACAGCCTCCCACATTGTGACTTTTTAGGTTCCCAACTGAGCACTGTACCAAAATACAGTAAAATCAAAGAGTGTGCAAGGAGTAGCCAAAAACGGAACCCGGTGAAGGGAGGAAAACTCTTCCGCTTGAATTCTCTAAAGATCATTCACTCAACTTCGCAAACATCTACACCTTGCTAGACTGTGAAGGTCATCATGGATGTTGATCCGGGTCGACGTGAGCATCCATCTCCGCGGATACGACCGAGAATGGTAGCATCGAGGATATGTAAGAAAGAAGGCGGAAACTGGGCTGGATAAAGACAGTTGCAAGAGAGGCATGCGGGAGATGGCGAGATTGATAGCTTCGACACCGCGACAGAGCAGCGTGAGAGTGCTGGAGTTTAGGGTTCGGGGTCCGAGGGAAGCCCCCTCCCTCCCTTCCGGTTTACTGGGTCGCACTGAGCACAGGCACTAAATGTTGCCTCTCGTGAATGGAGGTGGGGGGGATGAGAGTTAGTGATTGAATGATTGATTGCTTGAATTTGGCCTCTTCTTCGAAGCAAGCAGTATGACCCTCTATGCTCCACACTCTGCACTGCATCCCCCATGCCATTCCCCCACATTGTTATTGCTCACCATCACGAGTTCATCCTTTCCTCTCCTTCACCTTTATGCAAACAGATATCAATTGCTCCTAAATTATAATTGTATCTATTGAGTTATATATGTGCAATAATATGCTGCAATAATAAATTATATTAATGCAATGCAAATAATGTAGCCAAGAATTTTGGATGTATATATAATTATCAAAAAATATCTTTAATAAAATCATTTAGTCAAGTATTTGATTTTCTTTGTGTGATTATTGTTATTGATAATCAAGAGAGTTTAGTGAAAATTAAGTAGAGTATAACTAAATATAACTAAAATGTGTAATTTTAATTTATTGTGATTATTGTTATTATTTCTATAAAAATATAGATAATTATTTAAATTTATTTAAATAATAATTATCTATCTAAATTAATTTAAATTTCAAAAAAGGATTTTTTGTGCATTATGTACAAAAAAATTCAAAAAGACATTTTTTAAAAGGATATTATTTTCTTCCTTATATCATAAATATACAACACATTGTAAGTTTGAGAAATTTTTAGGACATTTTGAGTATATTAGAAACTCCTCTTCTTGTCATACTTCTCCTATTGATCCTTCTTCACAATTCACCAACTTCTCTCCCATGTCACCAACTTCTAAAATTACCAATTTTGCCTGATTTTCATTTGAGCTTCTCAAGAGTTCCATTCTCTACCCCTCTCCCCCTCATGAATAAGCACATCACCAAGTTTGAAATTGAGAGATCAATGAGGGAGTGCAAAGCCCTATGTAGTGCAGAGTGGAGACAGTTGGATTGATAGGTGGGTAGCTTTAATATTCCTCTATATGTATATATATACTTACATACAATTGTACCCCGCATATACAATTTACACCCTTAATTAATATATCTTGATTAACTTATAATATTTGCTGAAATGGAGATTGTTCCATAGTTGCACAATAACCTCACTTTGCATAATCAATAATAAAAAAAGGTGAAATTTTATAAATTAAGTGAGGAATAAAACCCTACTTCTGCAATTCAAGGACTGTGAACTCGCATCAGTCCACAGAAGGGACTTCTATCCCGCCATCGCCAGCCCCGCCATGGACGACCAAATCGACGATCCCTGCATTGCGTTCCACCTGGATATAACGCTTATATGATGCCCTTTTTGTTCAATGCACCAAGAGTTTGCGGCCTTTGTGAATTGAGACCACATGCCGGCTGGCGATTGCAGTGTTGATTGAGTTCGACGATTGTTGTAGATGTGGGCTTACTTACGCTTCTGGTGGGATTTGTTTGAGCATTCTAGGGCTTTTTAGGGAGCATGATTTGTGTTCCTATGCGTTTCAAATTTGAGTGCAGTGGTTGAAACCTGCTGGACAGAAGATGAGAAGATGATGAAAATTGAGTTCATCACTTGCTGGGCCACTCAAACTCAATCGCTCGTGATGACTGTCCACAACGTGAACCCTGTACCTCAACCTGGCCATAGATTTGCTGTCGCCACTGCTGGGGTTGTCTGTCAAACTCAAGTTCGCATGTCCAACTCAAATACACTGAATAGCATTCACCTTTACAACGAGCTGGTGGGTTAAGCAACACAGGCCATCTCTCCTTGTATAATTGAAGAGGAACTAATTCAATCATGGAGTCAAATTGACTGTCAAAGGATCAAATTTGACACAACAGAGAGAAGGGATAGAAGAAGAGGAGGGATCCATCCTAGTTGTACAGCACTATACGAGTTTGATCTCTAACATTGCAAAGCATTGTAGAAGGACGACTTCGGAGCTTCGGTTCTACCAATTGGTAGACCACACACCTTTGGATCAGAAAAACTACCCGGTCACAAGCAAACGGAGGAATCACAGACACCCTCTACATTCCCGAGCTCTACAAATACTATTTCGCAGTGCCAAAACGCTCTCCAAATTTTCGAATTCATTCAAGGCCTCAGGTGTGCATGCAAGTCCTGCAACCAATGCGCTCCCGAAGCAACCAACCCTAATTTCCTCCCTCTCTCACTTCTTCTACACATCCTTCCCTCCGCACGTGGGCTCCGTTACCATCTTTGATTGCCATTGCCGCACATCCGGAAGAGCACGAGGCTCAACGCTGCTGCAGGCAAAACATGACACAAAAGCAGGGTGAGCATTGGCGGGGTAGGATGGCCAGAAACCAACATCACCCAAATAGTAGGGTACCTGCCGCCAGGGTACAGATGCAAAACACGCACAGGGAAGGTACAACAACACTATTCTACATCACATCTAATCAGCGTCAGTTTACCCTCCAGCAGACGGAAAGCAGCAATGGCAACCCCACGTAATTTATCAAACCCTGCATAATTTATAAAATTTCCATCCACCGAGATGTTTCATTTAAATTTATAAATTAAGCAGGGTACAACTATATATGTATATATGAATATATATATATATATATATACATAGATGTGTATGTATGTATAGTTAGTTATTCATATTCCATATAGATTTTAATAAAATTATCATTTGTTCTATTTTAAAAAAAATTAAATAAAACATATTCTTATAAATATTTGAATTGGTTTTATTTTTATTTATAATATTGATTTTTTTCTTCTTCTTCTAATTTCTATTTTTTTTTTATAATCCAATTAAAAAATAATAATATTAAAATATAAAAAATAAAATTATTATGAAACTAAAAAATGAATTATTTATTTCTATATTGTTTTGTAATTTTTAATTTTCAAGTCTTGGTTATGACTTCTAAGTATTCATCTTATAAATAGATGTCAAAGTATTTTTCTAATATAGGTGGTTAATAAATATCATTGAAACTAATAATTTTGATATTATCTTATGCTTGTTTTGTAATACAAATTGTAATATTTAAAAGCATTATCATCACCAATGTTATAGATCATATTAAAGAACTTATACAAGACTATAATAAGATAATAGGATATATAAGTCTTATTATAAAGCAACAGAATACAAGCATAAGGATAAAACCACAAGATATACATTGTCGAGACTGAGGAATCTCTTAGCCTCGATACTTATATATACGAGGAACTAGAAAGCTTCTAAGTAATTTTTTGTAGAAGTCTTCATCCTCAAGTCATCCTAAGATGCTTCTTAAGCAACTTTCTTTTCACTTCAATGTAAAGAAATCTTAAGAATCTTTTCTTGTGACTTCTTATGTTGTATCATGGACATACACTAGAAGAAGGTTTTACTTAATCTTAGAAGGTTTTAGAAGGTTCTACTTGATCTTTGAAGATTCTAGAGGGTTTCTAATGATTTTAAGAAGATCTTAGTAGATCCTAATAGGTTCTAAGAAGATCCTCGAAGGTCATAGAAGGTTTTAGAGAATCTTAGGCTCATTTTACATCAAAGCATCAAGGAAATTGCTCAAGGAGCTTCTTTGCACTTAATATATATAGAAGTCAAGGCTGAGGAAATTCTTAGTCTTGACAATGCATTTCTTATAGCTTAGCTTGAACCTTCTAATCTTGTTCTTTTGTCTTGCTATAGCTCCTTGCTTATAATATAAAGTGAACCTCTTTTGATTTAGTTCTTTGAACTTTTGAAGTCTTGTTTTACTTGAGTGGTGTATCCAAAATAATTTATTCACATTGATATAGCATAATATTGGAACTTTGTCTTTTTAGATAGAAAATAGATTATTCCTCTCTTTAGAAGTACTATAACACTTTAGAGGTTGTAGATTATCCTCCTCTAAATCAGTGTGGATCTTAATTATTTTGTATTTATTTTTTCTTGTTTTATTTCTATAGTGGATTCCAAAGAAGCCAAATTGGATTCAATTATAAATATTCTTGAAGCATTAAGAGTCAAGACCTTGTTTAAGCAAAATAAAAAATTTCATATAACCATACGTAATAGTCAAAGAATAAAACCACCTTAGCCACTATCACAATTCATCCTAGGAACTCCATCACCAAGGTCTACTTCACTAAAAGATGTACATATTTGAAATGGCAATTCAATGTCAACAAAAAAAGAATCAAGAATTAATCTTCTAGAAAAATTTGATGGAACTTATTTAAAGTTTTATAGCTTTGTAAATCAAGTACAACTTATTATTTTATTTCAACCTCAATGGTATTCTATGGAAGCATCTTGTGTTGGTCTAATTAGAACCTTGCTCTCATGTCAAGCTTTGTCTTGGTTTACTCTATTATTTGAAAAGAATTCTTTTATATTGCATGATTAAATAAAACATTTTGTTGCATTTGCAGAAGCTTTTAGAAAATATGATAAGATTTTTTTTGCCACAACTTATATCTAAATCTTTTAATAAGAAATATTGTTGTATGATATGAATTTTAATCTAAAAATATATTAGATATCTAATTATAGAAAGTTTTTTTTATAACTTATTGATTAGGCTCTGATAAGTTGTTTGTCTTTAATAAAGAGGACAAATAAATATAATAATATTAAAAAAATATTATATTAATAATTTTTTAAATATTTAAATAGATTTAGACATAAATTTTTTCTATGGCATCTAAAAAATTCTTAATATCCTTTTCTATGCCAAATCATAATTAACTAATTTTTGATAAGTTAGATTTTTAATAACTTCTAAAAAAATCTATAATTTCTTATCAAATTGTTAAACATAGCTCAAAGCACAATTACTAATTAAATAGGTTACTTATTATTTTTAGATTGCAAGCATTGACTTCAACTCTTAATATCTTTTATATTCTAGATTAGAACTTATTAAGCTATATATATATAAATTATAGTAAAAAAAGTAGTCTCTTCAATCTCAATCGCAAATCTTTTATTACTTTCTATATGCATGAGTTATATTCCAAAGAGTGATAATAGATACAAATTCAGTATCTTAAATTTGAGCACATATATCTCCTTCATCAAAACTCCAAATCATTCATATTTTGTACCAAAATCATAACCAAAAATCTAAACTTGCTGACTATAAACTTTAATATTTAAGTGTCTTTAAATAAAAAATTCTAATTTCTAATAATATCAAAGATATAAGAATATAAAATAAGAGATTTAAATTAGAAAGAGGTTTTAAGAAGAAACTAACAAGGATTTGAATTCTATAGATGAATAGACAAATAACACTAAGAAAGGTAAGCTAAAATTCTAAGAAATATATTATTGAAACTAAATTTTTTTTTAGCCTTGACTCTAATATATATCTATGTCTAAAAAGCTTTTTAAGTGGCTTCCATCAAACTAAGAAGCTTCTTGAGCAGCTTTTACCAATTTGGAAGCTTCTTGAGCTCCTTCTACTAACTAAGAAGCTTCTTGAGCTACTTTCACCAACTAAAAAATATCTAAAATATTTTAGAAGGTTTTGTAAACTTTCAATGTATATGTTCTTAATATCACTTTCTTTTCTAATAATGAATTCCAAGAAAAGCTCATATCTTAAAAATCTACTTATATACGTAAAAAATCAAGAATACATTATATCAATGAAGCTATAGATTTTGTTATCTGTTTATGAATAATAGGTTTAAGATTTAGGATTTAGAATTCTATTGATTCTTGGAAAAATTATTTATAGCTTTAAATTAGTACTTCTATTATTGAAACATTCCATCTAAAGATTTAATCTTCATTGCGGCCTTGAAAACAACTTCTAAACAAAATTTCAAGCTTAAAAAGATTCGCTTTTCTAAGCTCAAGTAATATCACTAAAACTTAAGCATTGGAATCAAGATTTGTATGGTTGAGTGTTGTTCCTAATGGCTCCAAGCATAGTTATATTTGGTGCTAAAATGTATCGTCTTCACTTTGCTTAATTGAAGGTTGTGAAAGTTGTACTAGTTTGTTCAAAACTTGCGTAGCAAATGAATCTTTTGAATCTTATTCTTTCAATACTTGAAGGTTTGACATGGTAATTAATTTGCTTCTATAATTCTATTCTATCTTGGAACAGATGATTGTATATTGATGAAGGCTTTGGTTTGACTCTTTTTTCTTATAAATATTCCTTCAATCCAATCTTCACCAAAAAGTTATTATCAAATACGTTTGGATTTATATGAATAGAAACAATGAATTTTTTTTTATCTTTTAAGGTATATTGGCAAGATTTTTAGCTAGTTCTTATGTATGCTCATTAATATCATAGCCGTGCCAATGAACAAGATATTCTAATTTATTCCATCTTTGTCATAAATCAAGCATCTTTTCTACCTCATATTTTTTATGATTTTTGATTTTGATATTAGATGGCAATTGTTGTACTCTCTCCAAAATATGCGACTTTCTATAAGGCTTCAAAAAAAAGACATGGAAAATTAGATGTACCTTCATAAAAGATGGTAGTTTCAAGTGATATGCCATTGGATTAATTTACTGTTGGATGGAAAATGGTCCTAATCTTTGATAGTCCAACTTATTGTATGATTGCTTGGTCTTGATATTTTATTAAAAAAACCATATTTTATCTCCAATATGAATTCATGAATTTATTTGCAGATGCCTTGTAAGCATCTTGAGCTACTTGTAATTGAAGATTCAAGATTGTTTGGTATAGTGATAGATGCTTTACAAATCTTTCAGTTGCTAGATTATTATTCTTTGGCGTATTTTATAGATCAAACTTTAGATAATATCTATAATTGGAATAAAACAATCTTTGCTAAATTAAAGCATGAATAATATTATTATATATAAATTTTATTAATGGTAGATATAAAATCCAATTGTCTTATTGATAGTTGATGTTGCATCATAAATATTGCTCTAAAACTTGGTTAATTCATTTTATTTAGTCGTTAATTTTAGGTTGAAAAGATGAAGAAAGTTTGATGTCTAATTTTAATATTTCAAAAAAACATCTCTAAAACTTAGATACAAATTGGGATCCTCAATCAGATACAATATTATCTGATAGGCCATGATATTAATATATATTATTAAAAAAAAGCCTTATCATTTTTTTATTAGAAGCAACCATTTTACAAGGAATAAAATGAACCATCTTTGTGAGTCAATCAACCACCACAAGGATGCTATCTAATGAATTGGATGGCAATAGATCCATAATAAAATCCATTGAGATAGAAGACCATGATTATTTTAGAACAAGCAAGGGATGTAAAAATTTATAAGGGCAATGTTGAAAATTCTTAGACCTTGAACAAATATCATAAGAAAGCACAAAGTCTTTTATAGCCTTTGACATTTGAGACCACCAAAAAACTCAAGAAATAAATTTCAAGGTCTTATTAAATCTAAAGTCATCCGTAGTTAGAAAATCATGGCGAGATTGAAGAATGTATAGTCATATTGGTCCTTTTAAAATATATAAACGTCCTTCAAAGTATATAAGGCCTTCTTCAAGCTTAAATTTGTCAACATTTTTATTGAGGCAATGCTTGATATCAAGGGCCAAAGCATCATTAGTAGTTGCAGTATGCACCTAATTGAAGAAACTAGAATCAATAGGTGCCAATATAATAGTGGTATAAAGGCAAAATTACTCCGGCTTCAACAAAGTTGCATATTGTTAATCAAACATTATTTCTTCTACCCTTGATATAAGATATGATCTCATTGATAAAGCATTGGCCAATCTTTGTTGCTTCCTAAGTCAATAAATGATAACAAAGTTAAATGGAGATAATGACATATTTCAACGAGCTTGACGGCAATTAAAAACCTAAGTCGATATAAAATATTTTAAGTTCTTATGGTTTAAGTATATATTTATAAGATGCATTATTTTTTTAAGAAAATGATGTCATTTTAAAAAAAATCTATAATAGCAAAAAATTCTTTATTATAAATTTCATAATTGATTTTGGCAACAAAATTTTTTTGAAAATAAAATAGAATCAGATGGAATTAATTTCCTATATCTATTTGTGAAAGTACAATCCCTAATGCAAAATCTGAAGTATCAGTCTTTATGTAGAATGCTTTTGTAAAATTTGGATGTACTAAGATTGAAGATGTGGTGAACGTTGTCTTGAGATTTTAGAAAGCCTTCTCTACTTAAAGTCCCTATTTCAACTTCTCTTTGCATGTCAATTGAATATGAGGGGCAACAACTTGAGAGTAATTTTTTATGAAGATCCAATAGAAGTTGATAAATCTAAAAAAATATTGTGTATCTTTTATAATTTTTGGAATGCCCATTGCATAATCACCTCCATCTTCTTGGGATCCATCATCAAATCTTCAATAGATACAATATATTTCAAAAATTCCATCTTTGATTGATAAAATATATATATTTTTAACTTAGTATACAAACCTACATCTTATAGCTTTTGTAATATCAACTTTACATATTCCACATATTTTTCCAAATTTTTTGAATAAGTCAAGATATCATCAAGATAGATCACCACAAATTTGTCTAGATGCTCTCAAAAAATATTATTTATTAGATGCTAAAAGATAGTGGATACATTTGTTAATCCAAAATATCCATACTTTATCCAAAATATGATCTTTCATTTATCTCTCTCCTTGATTTGTATCACGTTATATGTTCCATAAAGATCTATTTTAGTATAGATCTTAGCTTGGCCATGTTGTTCTAAAAGTTCTGAGATTAATGATAGTGGATAATAATTCTTCATTGTTATTTTATTTAATTTTTGATAATCAATATATACATACAAGGAACCATCTTTTTTCTTAACAAAGAATATAGGTATATTTGCTAAAAACTTTGAATGTATGATGAATTTTTTTGCAAGGTTTTTATTAATATAATCCTTCAATGCCAAAAGCTTGTTTTAAAAAAGATTATAAATTAGGCCAAAAGATGGTTGTGTTCTTTCCTAAAAATCTATGGCACAATTATATGATTGGTGTTTTGATAATATATGAGCATTTTTCTTTTAAAAAATATCTTAAAATTTGCTATATTGCTTTGAAATACTTGTTAATGAAATCACATCTTTTTTAACTAGAGTTGTATAAATAACAAATGATATACTTTCTTTGATTGATCTTATAAAGGCTCTTATTTCAACAAATAAAGGCTTATTAATTTGTGATTTTTATCAAGTTTTTATGTAGGAATTTCTATAAAAAATATCATCCTTTGCAACTTCCAATCTATAGATAGTTTATACTTTTCTAACCAAGAAAGTCAAAGAATAACAAGATTTGAAAGAATCTTAATAATATTGAATATAATTTGATTGCTATAGTCTTTGAATATCACTTTTATAGGCATTATTTCATAGATGATACTACCAGAAGATAAGAGTTGTCCATCTATTATTTTCATATGAATAGATTTGAATTTCTATATTAAAAGAATTTTATGAAGCTTAGCAAATTCCTCATTTGAGAAACAAGTAGATGCATTTGAATCTAATAAAAAAATTGCTTGAAGCTTTTGAGGACCAAAATACAAAGAAATTGTAAAGCAACAAGTAAGTTAAGTAGAAAGAGAGGAATCTAAATAATTTTGCAATGTTGAATTGTCTAGCCGTAGAATCCCTACTATGATTGAACATCTTCAATTTTTTGAAGATTTATATTCCTAGTTTTGATGATGCATTGATTTTATTTCTTTAAACAATTACGGGCCTTATGGCCTTTTTTTGCAACAATACAAACATAAACCTTCTTCCATCCAATACTTCTTTTCTTGTGGATTAAGAGGTTTAAAATGTATCGCATCAAGTTGCATATTGTCTACTTTTGAATGTGAATTTAGACTACTTGCCAATGTAGTAGGAGTATGTTAGATTGCGTATTGTCTTGCTAAAGCCTAGAAACATTGATTTTGATAATATTGAAATAATTGACTATTACATTTTACAACTTGGTTGATGGCTTCATTGAATGATTGTGGATTTGGAAGCAATAATAAAAAATCCTTCATGTTGTTTCTTAATTTCGAATAGAATTGACTTATCAAAGCTTCTTCATCATACTTAATATTGTATACTGTTGTCTAAAATCAAATATATAGACTGATGTAGAGCATACTCCTTATTGCAATACTTGGATCTTGGCTGTTGCCTAATAAGCCTTGTCATGTTTTTCAATTGCTTTTGCAAATGCTTCTATGAAAGCTTTGAAATTACTTAAAATTGGTGATCTCTTCTCAAACAAGAAAGCAAACCATGATAATGCTTGCGCCATTGTTGTATACTAATATGGCTATTATGTGAAAGAAAAAAAGAATGATTATAATATATAAGAGCTCAAATGAAAATATATTAGCAAATTATTCTAAAATTATAGATAATAAACAAGAAATTAGAAAAAAATTAAAAAAAATGATATTAACTTTTTATAGAAGAGACTTCTATTTACTTTGTATAGCTATAAATAAGACAAAATAAAATAGATTAAAAAAATAAATAATATAAGAATCTTTAGAGAAGAATTAAAAATAGATTTTAATAAATTTTATCTCAAAATTTTCAAAGTTGATATGTGGAGAGGATTGGTTGTAATCTTGAATTGAAATCAGACCCTGAGATATAAAACCATGTGCCTACGGCAAGTCAGAGGTTCTTTTGCAAATCAAAGAATTAGATTAGTGAGTAGACTTGAAAAGATTTGTTTAAGTATTAATTTTGAGTGATTTTAAAAAAATTAGCTTTGTAAGAGCTTTGTTAAGTCAAGGTTGTATTGGGTGACTCTGAATTTTGTGAAATAAAGAGGGATTTACAAATTTGAGCATTTTGTGAGTTTGATTATAGATCTATAAGTAAAAATTTGAGGATTTGTGATTGTAGTTGTAATTAATACACATTGTAAGTTTGAGCTTGATCAAATGGTTCAATTAGATGTTATTAAAGTTCAAGTAGATTGAGATCTTGGAAATTAGAATTAAAAAGTCAACAAGGATATCTTAGATATTAGCAATCTATTAGTTTAATTGAGGTGAAAGTTTTTTGTATGGATAGTAGAATAGAATATCTATTTGTGTATGGATTTTAAAAGCAATTGAATAGTGCAAAGGAAAGATATTTGTGCTAGGAGTTTGACATCAAGGTTAGAAAAGGAGTGCAACCTACATCCAAGTAGAAATTTGAACTTAACTTTTGTTTGATAAGTTGGATCTCTTTCAATATATTTGTATATGTTGTCAACATAATTGTTAAAAAGTTTAAAAAATTTAGGCTAAGATCAATGATTAGATCATCAGCCATTATGGTTTCAATCTGCTATAGGATTTGGTTGGAATTTGTTAGGATTTGTTAGGATTTGATTAGGATTTGTTAAGATTATTAAGATTTATTAGGATTTGTTAGGATTTGTTAGGATTTGGTTAGGATTGTTAAGATTGTTAAGATTTATTAGGATTTGTTAGAATTTGTTAGGATTCATTTAAGATTTGATTAGAATTTGACTAGGATTTGGTTAAGATTTATTAGGATTTATTAGAATTTGTTAGGATTCATTTAAGATTTGATTAGAATTTGACTAGGATTTGATTAAGATTTGACTAGGATTTGAATAGGATTGAATTAGAATTTGGTTAGAATTTGATTTGAATTTGATTAGGATTTGAATAAAATTTGATTAGGATTTGATTAGGATTTGATAAGGATTTGGATTTGAATAGAATTGATTAGAATTTGATTAAGATTTGAATAGAGTTTGATTAAAATTTGACTAAGATTTGATTAGGATTTGAATAGGATTAATTAAGATTTTATTAGAATTTGAATAAGATTTAATTAGGATTTGATTAGGATTTGATTAGGATTTGATTAAAAAATTTATTATAATATCTATTTTTAGTATTTTAAAAGATTTTATTTTAATATTTCTTTTGAATTTATATTAATATTTTTTAAAGACTTTTTAAAAAGTTTTTTAGGATTTTTGTGTTCTACTATAATTTGTGTTCAATTGAATTTTTAATGGTTGGACATACTTAGTAGTTTTTAATTGCAAATTTTATATAATTCTATTAGAGGTATTAGGACTTGTTGTTATTTTCCTTTTATCTTCCATAGCTAGGTATCTAGCGCATTCTCAAGTAGGATTTTATGACATACGATACTGTAAGCAAGGTCCCAACTAATTCAACATTTGATTTTTTTGTCAAATAAGTATGAGGTTGTAGAACTATTATTAATTGAATTTGGTTGACAAATCCTTAGAACTTCAAATATTGTCATGGTAGAGAGAATTTGCCTCAAAAAAGCGTTGAGCTTCTGGCTCTCATTAATTACTCAACCAAGATCCAAAATAATAAAATCTCCAAATTTATATAAAAGACTTCTTCATAGAGCTATTACACCTAATATATAAGTCTTATTTCAACAAAACACTCAAAATATAACAAAATACTCTAAAATCCTCCTTCATCCATAGGGAAGAATTTTTTTTAAAACTTCAATAATTCATAATTTTCAATCCAACCATCCAAATCCATTCAAAATTTACATAAAGTATTAATATATTTTTAACAACTATTATTACATATTTCAACTATTAATTCATTATCAATCTTTAGGAATCATCAAAATTCTAATAATAGCTTCAAATCCTTATTTATAAATACTTACATATTAAATTCTTTATATCTCACAAATTAAATGTCCAAATATTATGAAATTTTGATATATAGCTTTATAATATGATAATTTATATTTTTGAAAATATTTAAAAAAAAATTCATCCAAAAGCTTTTTTTAGAACTTTAAATATAATAATTCTTCTATAATAGGTATAGATTGTAAAATCACCTCTCTAATTGTAATTTTTTATGTCCAAAAGCTTTCATACAATTCCTTGTATTTACAAAAGAATGATAGTAGGTACAATTTGTATACCTTAATTTCAAGCGCCTACTCTTCCTTCATAAAAATTTCAAATCTTTTGATTTTTATACCAAAATTATAGTACAAAAAATAAACTTTCTAATCCTAATCTTTGATTTTTGAATGTCTTCTCTAAAGTTGCTAAAATCCTTGTTCTCCTTGTAAACAACGTCTTTAAAGCGTATTGAATATGACTATTGACCAATAAGAATGAAGAGCTTCATTTGTTACCTTCATTCATCCATATTTTACTTTCATTCCTCCAAATAAGCCTCTTAGTAGTTTATTTCATCATCTTTGGCCCCTAATCCCATCTCAAGGCTTCATATGAAATATTTAGCTTCTATATAATTTAAACGCCATAACCAAACTAAGTAAAAAAAACCTAAATAAAATTTTTTAGACCAACTCTTTTAAATATATTACTAATCATTCTAACACATATTAGAATTTATAAATATGTTATGTATTTTGACTAATTTTTATATATTATAAGCAATTATAATATGACATCTATCTCCTCTAAACTTGCACATCCTTGAGTATGTGCCAAAAAATCACCCCTTCCAATCTTCAACTTAATCAATGATTCTTGAATAAATTGATATTTAATTTTGTACTTTTCTTTTCAACTTAGCTCTTTAATTATTCTTCTTGAGTATATTTCCACTACAATATCTTCATCCATGTTTATAACTAAAGTCTTCATAACTTATACCAAACCATCTTCTAAACCTGCTTGTTCTATTATTCCAACTATAACTTCATCACTTGAAATTAAATCCACTCTTTTAAAGTTTTTTTTTTGTTTCTTTATTCTTTTATTTACAAGATTCAAATCTTAAACTCTTTAAAAACTTACTAATCTATTGCCAATCAAATTCAAAGTCTAGAACTAAAATCATCTATATTGGAATTTAGAGATAATCTATTTGCACCTATGTATCTTTTTTCTATATAGGTGCCTTTTAAAACTCTAATAATATATTTTTTTTACTTTAAATGCATCTCTCTTAATTGCTCTATGTGCCTTTTATAAATAGACTTTATAATTAGAAATTGTAGAACCTTCTTTCTATCACAACTATAAATCCTGGCATAATGTAAACCATCATCTAAGATTTTAGTTTCCGTTCTAGCAGTTGTAATATAGGGATGACCAAATTTTACCAAAAATGTAATAAAACTTTATACAAAGAAATTTTATTCCACCTCCACATCTCTAATCTTGATCTTTACAATTGAACAAGCTCTATATAGATCATCTTGCTCATTGTTTGTAGCTCTAATCATCCAACCATGATTGATATTAATTGGCTACTTATTCTTCTCATATATCCACTTAGATATGATATTGATTTCAGACCTATGATCAACTAAGGTGAATACTAAGTCCTTAGAATCTTCCAATTTCACTTATATTTCTATAGTAGCTTGTGAGTCATCAAATTGATTCATTAATTGTTTTAGGATAAAAAAATATATTTAGAGTGCCAAAACTACAATTATAAAGTGAAGATATATATAGATGATACTAAATAAAGAAAAATAATTTTAATGAGAAAGAAATAGGATCCTAGTAAGTCTTGGAGGTAATTATCTTAGTTGATTTAGTATTTTTCTTAATTATAAAAATTAACATTTAGTTATTGAGACCAATATCTATATTGACCTTCTATCTCTATGTACTACTTATTAAAAATATATAAATATTACTTGGTAGGTAGAAGAAGCATGAGAAATAAAATTCATGTCTTTTTAATTATTTATATAGAAAATAGGATTTTTAGTTGATTTAAATTAATTTTATTATTATAAAAAATTACTAAAATAGAATAAAATAGCCTTAAATTAATTTTATTATCTTAAAAATATTCTAAAGATTTTTAAAATTTATTTAGAATTTATTTAGAATTTTTTAGGAATTTTAAGAATAATTTTGAAGACTTTGATAAAAATGAGTTTTACTACCTTGGAAGCCATTATGAAGAAATGAACCAAGATTTGAAAGGCATATACAATTCTTAGGCTAATTGGATATTTTTAAATACCATAGTGAAGTTAAAAATACAAAAATATTAGTTCTATTAGTAAAAAATAGGAAGACTAATAGCTAGTATAATCTTTGTAAGAAGGAAGGTGCACATGTTCCATATGGGTTGTGGTACCTTAAGAAGATAAGGCTAAGGCCTCATGGCCCCTTGAGAATATTTTCATATATTACTTGTGAGCCTTGATGAGGTTCAAACTCATGATTTTTTAAGTAAGTTATCCTTGAGGTAAAAAATTTCCACTTAATTTTTCTATTATTTACCTTCTATCTTTGAATTATGATAACTTATTCATAGTAACTCGGATTTATATATTTTTTTATATTATTAGAAAGATTAAAAAAATTAAATTGTTTAAAGATATAATTTTTATTTTTTATTTTTTATTTTTACTAGGTAAAAACATAGTAAACAAATTATGACGTAGTTTTGAATTATGTACTTGCTTGATATCCTTTACTTCTCTTATTTTGTGGTTATTATTCTTGTTGTACTTGCTATTTGCTTCCTTCACTTCACACCACCAATTACAAAAAACTCTTAAGTGAGGCCATCTTATAACTTGGATTGAAAGATAAAAATTTTATCCTCACATTCTGGTGTGTTTGCCAAAAGGTGGTGCTTCTAATTGTATGGGTGATTGTGCAGTGAGTTATTGGTGGTTTATTCTTTATGTAGACTTTTTGAATAAGTATTTCAATCCTATCCTCTATCATTGGTAAGTCTTCTACCTTTCTTCATTATTTTTGTAAACAAAGCTTTAAAAATTTATAGCCAAAATAAGAAAAAAAAAAAAAAAAAAAAAAAAACATTTTAAAGTAGAGTGATTTGCTCTCGGGTTTTTATCAATAAGTTTTTATGTAATTTTTATTTTTATTTGGAATTTTGTGAGATTTTGTATCCTAATATTAGCTTTCTAAAGAGCTCTTATATATTTTATTTGGATTAAATTTGAATTTTCGGTAAGTTTTTGAATAGAAGTGGGTCTACTACCTTGAATGGTTGCTCCTAAGAGTGATTTGCTCTCGGATTTTCAACAACCAGTTTTTATGTATTTGTCAGTTGACCTTGAAACTTAATGAAGTTGCTTGTTATTAGCTTTCTAAAGAGCTATCACACAATTGATTTGGATTAAAATTGGATTTTTGGTGAATTTTTGATTAGAAGAGGTTTGATTGCCTTGAATGTTTGCCCCCTAGTGTGATTTGTTCTCGGGTTTTCATCATTCAGCTATATTGTGTTTGTTATTTGACCATAAATTTTTGTGGAGTTTTTTATCTTGTTGTTAGCTTTCTAAAGAATTACTACATATTTAATTTGAAACAAAATTGAGTTTTTAGTGAATTTTTGATTAGATGGGGGTTCATTGCCTTGGCAATTTTGTGTATTCCTTATTTGAAAAGGCATTTATTAGTGCTTAGTGACTATTTTCAATTGAATTTTTTTGGAATAGAAATACTTGAAGAATAAGCTTAGAGTGGTATAATTTTCATTGATTTTTCATCAATATTCAATTTGTGGCGATTTTTGGAGTGGAACTCATCTTCAAAGGTTTTATCACTTCCTTCCTTGTAAATTTCTTGTTAAGGGCCCATCTCTAGTAGTTGAAGGATTTAATCACCCTCTCCACCCCTTATATTCCATCTTTTCATAGGAGACAAAAGATTGGTTATTTGAATAAGCAATTCTTTATTTTATCTTTATAAATCTTGTTGTAGGCGGCCTTTCTCTAGTAATAGAGGGATTAATCACCCTCTCCATCCACCATATCCCATCTCTTTACAAGTGTATGATAGAAAAAATTCTTCAATAGTAGATTAAACAAGTTACTTCATTCACAAAAAAAAAAAAAAAAAAAAAAAAAAATGAAGGAGAGAAGAACAATCACTTAAGACACCATACTTCTAAGGCAAGCTTTCAATTAAATAATTGGATTGAATTTTCATTTCATTAAATTAATACAAGTTGTGGATTGAGGAGTGAAGGACACAATATAAGAAGTAGCATTAAGAAACTAAGTTTCAAGTTAGTTCCTTGGCTCTTGTCAATTTATTTCAATTCTTTTTAGCGGATATACATAAAAGCAAGGAGTGGGAGCTAGGAATTGGATGATAGAATCTCAGAGGAAGTCACAAGAGAGGTAAGTCTTCAATCTTTTTTGTAGACATAGGTGTAAGGGGTAGATAGAACCTTTAATCCATTAATTTTAAATTCTAATCTTTACTGGAATGTTTAGCTCGGATTGAGTAGGAGGATATTAAATATCTATTGGCTTTCATTAAAAAATATTAGATTGGCTAAAGATATAATAAGCTAAGTTCTCCTTCAAAGTGGTGTGAATTGATTATAAAGAATTTTTTTTATAATGTAATCTTTGTTATTAACCGTTGTAGTAGATAATTCTTTAACAACTTTTGTATAAAGAAATAAAAAAAGAAGCTTGGGCTCCCTACTATTCTAGTAGGAAATTTTTTTTCATATTATTGTTAGTTGGAGTCACTTCCAAATATGGTCATATTGTATAGTAAATAAAATTGAAAAAAGTATTGTTTGAGGTGATACTCAAGCAATCATTCCCTCTTTACTTGCTTCTATTTTGTTTCTCTTCTCTATTAAAAGATATTTTAAATGGATTGCAAGTGGACAACAAAAAAACTTTTAAATTAATTTTTTAGAGATTGATATATTAAAATTATGAGTCTAAGTGAATGTTATGTCTATAGTCATATTAGATGCATCATTCTACTAGATCTAGACAACTTAAATTAATTCCACCTATAAAAAATTTAAATTTAAATTTAAAAAATCTACTTCAAAATTTAGAGGAATTAAAGTCCAACAATTGGAAAACTAAGGCATACCTACAATATTACAAGACATATTTGTATTCAATCCATTGGAATTAAATCCTAACCAAGTAGTAGAAGAAGACAGAGTGGACTTATAATTCTTTAATCTTATTATAGAAATAAATCAAGAAAGAAAAGAGTCAAGATCTAATTTTCCTTCAATGAATTGTGACAAGGAAGCCTATTCTAATCTTATACCTATAAATCCCTTGGTCTAGCCAAGAAGTTTGCCTATTATAATTCTAGAGGAATTGCAAGCAATTCCAATGCTTCACAATCTTTCAATCTTAAATAGAATTAGGGATGACAATCCAACAGCACATCTAAAAAGGTTCATGGAACTTCTTACAACATATTTGATAATCAATCTTTGATGTTATCTTATGTGGTTTTCAAATACATTAAAAGATGGAACATATGAATGGTATAGAAACCATCCCTCCAAATCTTTAAAAATTAGGACATGCTCATGAGAGCATTCATAGAGAAGTTTAGACTAGAAGTAGGACAAAGTAATGCCCTCACAACCTTTTTTTTGTGAGACAAGAAAAAGAGGAGGAGATTGATGAATATATTCGGCAATTTGAATTAATAATAAATCAATTTATAAGAATCCTTCTCATAGACAACAGTCTTATCCATTTTTTTATCCAATGATTGAATAAAAAGAGTATAATTAGAAAAATCCTTAAAAGAAGGCCAAAAAACTTAGAAGATGCCAAAAAGATAGCATAAGTGATTGAAGACATTGACAAACAACAAGAGATGATGTGAAGAAAGGAAGATCATAGAATTTCAAGTTTTATACCAATTTATGTTCAAAATATAGATAAGTTTCAAAGACATCCTTATGAAACTATAGAAAATCAATTCCAACCTATAAACCATTATTCTACACCATTAGAGATTAGTTTACTACCTAGCCTCCCAAAATTGACATATCCAGAGGACAGAAATAGGTGGAAGGAAGAATTTAGAAATGAAGTCTTTCAAAGCCAACAAAAATTCAAAAATGAGTTGACACAACAGATAAAAATCACATAAGAACAAATGACCTTATTAATCAAAGGTCAAAATCCAAACCAAGTTCTTCTTCCTATAGAATTTGGTAGGCATACTTTTTGATTGAGGTGTACTCAATGTAATCAATCCGGTGTTACGGACATAAGATTTATTCCAATAAATTATCTAAGTAATAATAGACCAATAGAAGTAGGTAAAATAAGTTGATTTGATAATATCTGATAGAGAAGCTTCCTAGAAGCTTCATAGATGCAAAATCACCTTTATACATGTCTATAGGTGATTGGTAGGTTAGAAACTTGGTCAACAAGGTAGCCACATGGCATACATATTGGTAGCTTATAGAACAAGCTAGCCATGTGTCACATATTTTGGTAGCTTGTGGAACAAGTCAAGTACGTGGCGCACATGTGTGAACTCTTGTCACAAGACGTCGACACGTTGCCTTGCAAATTAGACACGCCAGATGAGGTCCCATATAATACCTACGCCACATAGCTCTTGGCTAGATAGTATTTTGAGAGAGTAAAGAAATAAGCCCTCTCACTCTTGGTCAACCTCTTTTCATGATCCCAGTCTGGGCCAAGAGTTCATATTTCCAGTCTTTGCAATAGCCTTCATTCCAGTTTCTTTCAGGGTTCACCATAGCTTCATTTTTATTTTTGGTGACTTCACTTTCGACACAAATCCTCCTTCACCAGACTACGCCACCTTTCTAATCCATGTCCGCATTGACAAGAAAGATAATTTATAATATCATAGCTTTGTCTTGTCTTGATTTTAAGAGTGGATTATCCTTTTTTTTCTTGATAAGACACAAGCATTTTAGAAGTTGCGGATTACCTTCTTCTAAACTGATATTATTCCTAGTGTTTTCTTTGTTCTCCCTATTACTTATCTCGAGTAGTGTTATATATTTTTTGAAGTGTTATCATTGCCGAGCTTGCCGAGATGAAGAGTGCAATGGCACAAATGCAAGAGCAAATGAGGGAATTGATGCTTACAATGCATCAACTCACTATACCTCTACAAAGAGCAATAAGGTTACCAAATAATGAAAATATAGATATGGTTGGAGCTGCTTCAACATCTACACCAAACCATATAATTCCTCATATATTAGAACATCGTCCAAGGATCAGAGAACCAAAAATTGGTCTACTTGAGAAGTTTGATGGCAGAAGATCCAAGTTTTGAGGATTCATCAACCAAGTCCAACTGGTGATTGAATTGCAATCGCAAAGTTTTCCAACTCCAGGATCATAAGTCAAATTTATTGATACACTACTTTCAGGTTCTGCCTAATCTTGGTTTTCATCTTTTCTGGAACGACATGATCCAATATTGGATAATTTAGAAGCTTTCTTAGCAGAATTTCAATCTATGTATGGAGAACATGATGCAACTTGTGTTGCAACCAACAAGCTTCGTATCCTATGATAAGGCAATCGATCAGTGACATTATATGCTTTACAATTTTGACATTTAGCAATCGATATTAAGTGGAACGATGCTGCACTCATCAGTCGGTTTCTCTACGGATTACAATATGAAGTGAAGAAATTGATGTTGAACTTATCCGATCTTCAAACATTGAGTCAAGCAATAGACTTTGCGGTGAAGTGTGATAATCGACTTTTTGAATTTAGATCTAAAAGTCATATAAGAGAACCTCAGCGACATTATAATTCAGTGGCAGTACTAATGACTTCTCAATATGTACCTTCAGAAGTCGAGGACATGCAAATTGATGCTATATGTTTCAAGCCGCTTATTGACAAGAAAAGACTCAACGTCGTCAAGAAGGATTATGCTTGTATTGTGGAGAACCTATACACACTGCTCAAAATTGCCCAAAGAAACGACGAACCACAGTGATGAGGAGATGGATCCGCTTAAAGAAGACACAATATGTCGGCAAAACGAGTTCGTTTTAGCCAATAAGGACAAAGCAAGTGGGCCGATCTTGTACAATTTCTAATGAAGGTCCTATCCTCTCCTCACAACCATCTCTTTGTTTTATAATAGATGTGTATTTAGGACCTAATAATTACAAAGCCTTTGCTTTAATAGATTCGGGAGCCTCGGCTTATTTTTTAGATGAAGAATTTGTTACAAGCCATAAAATACACATAGTACAAAAATCTAAATCCATACTTGTAGAAGTCATAGATGGTCATCTTTTATCTTCTTGAGATGTTACTCATGAAACACTTCCTCTAGATGTAGTAGTAAATGGATATAATGGTTGCGTAATTTTTAATATAATTAAATCTCCCTCTATTCCAGTTATTCTTGGTCTATTATGGTTAGAAAATCACAACCCTCAAATAGATTGGATTTCTCGTACTCTAAATTTTTTTAAAAGTATAACTAACAATATAATTAATTAAGTAAGAAATCACAAGTCTAGTAGAATTAGACCTGCGTTTGTAGGTGCAAGAGCTTTCTTATACGCTGCAAAAGAAGGATCATCTTTTGTCATTTATGCTACACCTATTTCCAACAATAGAAAGACTTCAAGTAGCATTCCAAGTCAGTATCAAGATTATCAAGATGTTTTTGAGAAAAAGAATGCAGATATTCTTCCAGAGTATCGTCCATACGATTGTTCAATCGACCTTAAAGAAGGAACTCAGCCACCATTTGGACCAATCTACAGTTTATCACAAGATGAATTGGCTGAACTCAAGGCATATATTGACGAGAATTTGGCCAAGAATTTCATACGCCATTCTAAATCTCCAACAGGAGCTCCAATTCTATTTGTGAAGAAAAAAGATGGATCATTGCGAATGTGTGTTGACTATCGAGAACTCAACAAGATTACAATCAAGAACAGATATCTATTACCTCTGATATCAGAACTCCTTGACTAGTTGAATCAAGCTAGAATCTATACAAAAATAGATCTAAGAGGAGCATACAATCTAGTACGCATCAAAGAAAGAGATGAATACAAAACTGCATTTCAAACCAGGTACGGACATTTTGAATATAATGTCATGCCTTTTGGACTTACAAATGCACCAGCTACTTTTCAACATCTCATGAATGATGTTTTTTGCGAGTTCTAAGACAATTTTGTCGTCTGCTACCTAGATGACATTTTGATCTATTCTAAGAATATAAAAGAACATGAAATATATGTTCGTCAAGTATTACAAAAACTTAGAGATGCGGGATTGTACGCCAAGATAGAAAAGTGTGTATTTCACACTACTCAAGTTGATTTCTTAAGATACATCATTTCAAATGATGGTCTCATAATGGATTCTAAGAAAGTCCAAACAATCATGAATTGGAAGATTCCAAAGACGGTAAGAGATGTCCAATGTTTTTTGAGATTCGCCAATTATTATCGGATCTACATCAAAGGCTTCTCTCGTGTTGCGACTCCACTTACTTGTTTGACTTGTAAAGAAAAATTCTAATGGAATCAAGAAGCAGAAGCAGCATTTGAAGCTTTGAAGACATTGTTTGTTTCTGCACCAATCTTGTATCGTGTAGGTTTTTCCAAGGCATTTTTTATAGAAACAAACACATCAAACTTTGCCTTGGGTGCGATTTTGTCACAAATGGGAACAGATGACAAACTTCATCTAGTAGCTTTTCATTCAAGAAAATTCTCAGCAGCCGAGATCAATTATGAGATCTACGACAAAGAACTTCTTGCAATCATGGATTCTTTTCAAGAATGGCGTCATTATCTAGAAGGCGCTTTGAATCCAGTCACACGGATCACAAGAACCTTGAGTATTTCATGTCGGCACGTGTGTTGAATCGTTGTCAAGCTCGTTGGAGTATGTCTTTGTCAAGATTCAAATTCATTATCACTTATCAGCCAGAAAAACAACAAGGTTTGTCCAATGCCCTTTCTAGACGTTCTTATTTTGCACCAAAAGAAAGAGATGCACCTTTGTGCAACAAAGAATGGTTTTCTTGAAACCAGAGCAGTTTTATCTTCGAGCAATAAAATCAACATTGACTGTTGATTCAACTTTTCTCAAGAAAATTCAGTCAAGTATGTCCTCAGACCCTCTTGTTCATGATATCAAGAATAATTCTTCCAAGTCTCATGATTCTTCTAAATTTGAGTTCAAGAACAATCTACTATATTTCAAAGGACGATTATATGTTCCAGAAGGAGAAGCACATTTACGTGTTCTTCAAGCACATCATGATTTTTTAGCGACATGACATTTTGAATACAACAAGACTTTGGAATTTATATCAAGAGATTTTTAGTGGCCTCAAATGTGGAAGGCAGTCAAAGACTTTGTACAATCATGTGATATCTGCTCAAGATCAAAGACTCCTCGTCATCGACCTTTTCGGCTTCCCCTTTTCTATCACTCTATTCCGCAATCAACTACTATTTTTCTATGGGATTTTACTGTTGTCATCCCTTTCAGTTCCTCAACATCTTGCTTCTTAGACTCTGTTTCATCTCAGCGGAGCCAAGAGATCTACCATCAAATGATGGCACATATCAAGTTTCATTTACGCAAAATCTATCATGTCAAGAACAACTGGGAGTTTTTCATTGATAATATCTATCGCTATCATGGATTATCTAAGGATATTATATCGGATAGGGGAACTCAATTTGTGTCAAGATTTTGGAGAATCCTTTTTAAAATCTTAAAAATGGACATAAAGTTATCTTCAGCTTTTTATCCTCAAACTGATGGACAAACAGAGCGCGTGAACCAAGTCTTGGAGCAATATTTAAGGTGTACCATCAACTACCAATAAGATGATTGGATAGCTCTTCTGCCATTGGCAGAATTTGCTTATAATAATACGATACATTTTTCTATGCAACAAATACCTTTCTTTATCAATAATGGTTATCATCCACGACTTGATGCTTTTGACTTTTCAAAAGCTGATAATCCAGCAGCAGAAGATTTGGCAAATCGTTTGTCAGAGTTACATGCAATAATGAAGGTGCAATTAAAAGAAGCTCAAGAACGACAAAAAACAAATGCAGATGCGTATTGCAAGGAACAACAACAATTCAACATGGGAGACAAGGTATGGTTACTTTGTCGTAATATCAAGACTATTCGTCCTTGTGATAAGTTGGACTATTGTAGGCTTGGACCTTTTCCTATTTCTGAATAAATTAATCTAGTTGCATATCAATTACATCTATCGAAGTCCATGAAGATCCATCTTGTATTCCACATGTCATTACTCGAGCCATACAAGATAGTGGACATACAAGGAAGAAGATAAATACCACCGCCTCCTGTAGAAGTAGACAACAATGAAGAATTCGAGGTTGAAGAGATTTTAGATTCAAGGCGGCATCGAAATCAACTAGAATATCTTGTGCATTGGCGCGGATACGATATTAGTAAACGCACATGGGAGCCATCAAAAAATCTAACAAATGCATCAATAAAAGTTAATGCATTTCATCGACGACATCCATCAAAACCAAGATAAATACTCAAAAAAATCTTTGCTATAAAGCAAGGCAGGTTCTATACACATTTCATCCTACCTTGTTTCATTGTTTGTCATTAGATTTTGTTTGTGCTAAAGAGATGGAAGATCATCAATCAAAAAATTCAGCTCAAGAGCTATCATTTGCTGATTTACCGAACGTAATATTACGACTATTACAACCTTCAAGATGACAGAATAGAGATGAAGACCCTCAAGAACGACATGTCCTTCCTCGAATTGATGGCAAAATATAATGTGTTTGGTATCACGACCTTGGAAGAGACTCTCGATGTTTGGTGATACTTTTAGAGGTAGGAACTACTCATGATGGTGTTCCTAATGTTTTTTTTGAAGGAAGTTATGAAGGCCTCAACAATGATCAAATAACAAGGTGGTCCTCTCGCCTTGGTATGAGACATTATTGATGGCTGAAAGGACCTATTAACTACCTTTGAAGGGAACAAAGATCAGAGTATGTGGCAAATACAATTCGACGTATTTTAGACTTTTTCAATATGTAATCATCGCTCCTCGTGGAACTCGTCCCTAAAAGGGGGGATAATGTCATGGACATAAGATTTACTCGAATAAATTATCTAAATAATAATAGACCAATAGAAGTAGGTAAAATAAGTTGATTTGATAATATCTGATAGAGAAGCTTCCTAGAAGCTTTATAGATGCGAAATCACCTTTATACATGTCTATAGGTGATTGGTAGGTTAGAAACTTGGTCAACAAGGTAGGCACATAGCGCACATGTTGGTAGCTTGTAGAACAAGCTAGCCATGTGTCACACATGTTGGTAGCGTGTGGAACAAGCCAAATACGTGGCGCACATGTGAGAAACTTATCGTATAAGTTTGACACGTATCTTGCAAATTAAACACGTGTATGAGGTCCTATAGAATACCGCCATGTAACTCTTAATTAGATAGTATTTATAGAAGGAAGAATGAAGCCCTCTTCACTCTTATCAACTCCTTTCTTGATCCTAGTCTAGTTTCAAGAGTCCTCATGTTTCCAGTCTTTGGCAATAGCCATTCGAGTTTTTTTTTTAATATACATACTTTTTTATTTTTATTTTGTGACTTTACTTTGACACAATTTTTATTAGATTAAACATCTTTTTCTAGTTCATGTCCTTGACAATATGTCATTATCTTGATTTAATTTTATTATTACTTATCAACATGGGAAGCAATAAAGATTGTCCGATATTTTATTAAGAAGATTATATTTTATACCAAGAGCAAAATAGATAGCATTTAATCAACAATATGCATCTTTGTTGAAGCTGGAGCAATTTATATTTTATACCACTATTATATTGATACTTATTGATTCTAATTTCTTCAATGAGGTGTATGCTGTAATCAATAATGATGATTTGGCCTTTGATATCAAGCATTGCATCAATAAGAATATTAATAAATTGAAGCTTGAAAAAGAACTTCTATATTTTAAAAAATATTTATATATTCCAAAAATATCAACGTGATTATATATTTTTCAATCTTGCCATGACTTTCTATTTATAGATTATTTTAGATTTACCTATAGTTTAGAATTTATTTCTCAAGATTTTTGGTGGCTTCAAATTTGGAAGGCTATGAAGGACTTTGTGCATTCTTGTTACATCTATTTAAGGTCTAAGAGTCCTTGACATCGTCTTTATGGACTTTTACAATCCTTGCTTATTTCAAGACAATTATGGCCTTTTATCTCAATAGATTTCATTATGGATCTATTGCCATCCAATCTATTAGATACTATTTTTGTGGTGGTTGATCGACTTACAAAGATGGCTCATTTTATTCTTTGTGAGAAGACTACTTCTAGTAAAGAAATAATAAGGCTCTTTCTTGACAATATATATATTGATATCATGGCCTACCAAATGATATTATATCAAATCAAAGATTCTAGTTTGTATCTAAGTTTTGGAGATGCTTTTTTAAAATATTGAAGATAGATATCAAGGATATAATAATACAATACATGAGACTTAAATTAGAATAAGGTTTTAAAAAGAAACCAACAAAAATTTGAATTAATCAGATGAATATATGAACAATATCTAAAAAAGTGAGCTAGAACTCTAAAAAATATATTGTCAAGATTGAAGAATTCTTTAGCCTTGACTCTTATATATATCTAATATTCAATATGAAAAATAGGCAATTGATTTTTAACTTTATTTGCACATGCTTTGTAAGTATCTTGAGTTGCTTGCAATAGAAGTTTTAAGATTGTTTGATATTGCAATAGATGCTTTACAAATCCTTCAACTATTGGATTGTTCTTTGATATATTTCATAGATTAAGCTTTAGGTAATATTTATAGGTAAAATAATACCGTGTTTGTTGAGTTGAAGTATGAATAATATTATTATATGTAAATTTTGTTAATGGTAGATATGAGATCCAATTGTCTTATTAATAATTGATACTACATCATAAATATTGCTCCAAAACTTGGTTAACTTGTTCTGTTTGGTTATTAATTTAAAGATAGAAAGTCAAAAAAAATTTAATATCCACCTTTAATATTTCAAAAAGATATTTTTAAAACTTAAATATGAATTGGGATCCTTCATTGGATATGATATCATTTGATAGGCCATGATATTAATATATGCATTGTGAAGAAAGAGCCTTATCGTTTCTTTATTAGATACAATTTTCTTCCAAGGAATTAAATGAGCCATCTTTATGAGTCAATCAACTACTATAAGGATGCTATTCAATAAATTGGATAGTGATAGATCGATGATAAAATCCATCAAGATAAAAGACAATGACCATCTTAGAATAAGTGAGGGTTGTAAGAGCCTATAAGAACAATGTCAAGGATTTTTAAATCTTGAATAGATGTTGTAAAAGAATACAAAGTTCTTCATTGCCTTCCACATTTGAGGCCACCAAAAATCTTGAAAAATAAGCTTCAAGGTCTTTTTAAATTCAAAGTGAACCGTAGTTGAAAAGTCATGGTGAGATTGAAGAACATGCAGTCGTGTTGGTTCTTTTGGAATATATGATAGTATTTTCTTCAAAATATATAAGATCTTCTTGAAGTTTGAATTTGTCAGCTTTTTTTTTCAAGTGATACTTGATATCAAGGGCCAAAGCATCATTAGTAGTTACATCACATATCTCATTGAGAAAACTAGAATCAATAGGTGCCAATGTAATAGTGGTGTAAAGGCAAAATTTCTTCAGCTTCAATAAAATTATATATTATAGATTAAATATTGCATCTCTTGCCCTTGGTACAAGATATAATCTCTTCAATAAAGCATTGGCCAATCTTTTGTTGCTTTCCAAGTTGATAAGTGATAACAAAGTTAAATTAAAATAATGATATATTCTATTGAGCTTGGCAGTGATTAAAAATATAAATTGATATAAAATATTCTAAGTTCTTATACTCTCTTTTTATATATATATAGAGTCACAAGATGCATTGCTCTTTTAAAAATATAACGCTGTTTTTGAAAAGAATCCACAATAGCAAAAAATTTTTTATTATGGATTTCATAATTAATTTTGACAACAGAGAATTTTTAAAAATAAAATATAATAAAATGGAATTTATTATTTATATCCATTTGTAAAAGTATGGCCCTCAGTGCAAAATCTAAAGCATCATTCTCCATATAGAATATTTTTATAAAGTTTGGATACACCAAGATTGAGGCTATAATAAATACTATCTTAAGGTCTTGAAATGCCTTTTCTATTTGAGGCCCCCATTCCAACTTGTCTTTACATGTGAATTAAGTAAGAAGGGCGGCAACTTAAAAATAATTTTTGATGAAAATTTGATAGAAATTAACAAATCCAAGACAACATTATATATCTGTCATAGTCTTTGAAATGGCCTATTATATAACCACCTCTATCTTCTTGGCATCCATGATCAAATCTTCAATAGATATAATATATCCCAAAATTTTTGTCTTTGATTGATGAAATATACATTTCTCTAGCTTATTATATAATCTACATTTTGTAGCTTTTGTAATATCAACATAACGTGTCCCTTGTATTCCTCTAGATTTTTCAAGTATATTAAGATGTTATCAAGATAGATCATGATAAACTTGTCTAGGTGCTATTGAAAGATGTCATTTATTAAATACTGAAAGATAATAGGTGCATTTGTTAATCGAAAGAATATTATTACAAACATATTTCAAGTCACCACATTCTAAAACCTTTCATAGTCTTTTAAAATCTTTTGTAGTCTTTTAGAATCTTTTAGAATCTTTTATAATTTTCTAAAACCTTCTAGAACCTTCTTTAGTCTTCTAAAATATTTTATAATTTTTAAAAATCTTCCATAGTCTTTTAGAACCTTGTAGAACCTTATATAGTCTTTTGAAATCTTTTAGAAACTTCCTTAGTCTTCTAAAACTTATCTCAATCTTTTAAAATCTTTTAAAATATTCTTAAAAGGTTCAATAGGATATATGCCTTACAATATTATTAAGAGGCAAGACCAAAGTATATCTTAGTCTTGCCAATACAAGTCTTAGAACAATCCAAAATATTGCCTTATTTCTTGATATCAATCTAATCCCTTGTTCTTATCAATCATCTAATTCTTTATTTTTTTCTATTTAGTTCTTTATTCTTGAAAGAATTTTAAATCTATAATCTTTTCCTTCTTGCTTTGTTAACCTGTTATCTTGCATCTTTAATAATTTGGCAAGATTAATTAAGTAATTATATTAAAGTTTTGATTTTTTGATAGAAAGTGGATTATCTGTCTTCTTGAAGATATTATTATAATATAGAGGAGTGCAGATTACCCCCCTTTAGATTGATATGCTTATTTAATGTAATTTGATCTTTTTTTTGAAAAAAGTGGATTTTATAGGATATATCATTATATTTTAGAGGTTCCAGATTACTTTCTTCTAAATTGATATTATTTAAAAATATTCACTTTCAATATAAAAAATACTACATTAATAGCTTGTTTATTTATTTTTTTGTTAATATTAAAGTAGATCAAGTCATGGGAGGTGCATGCTTACAAACAAAGAATAGAGTTGCAATTCTTATTGTTGAAAAAGATCTTTGATCTCTTTTGGATATTATATAAGAAGAAATGGCATTCTTTTGTAATAAAAAAAAACCCACAAATAGAGCAAGTATCCAAAGAAATTAAGGAAAAATTTATAATTTATAATAAGAAATTATTCAATTGAGAGAAATAGATAGTACGCAAGCTATGCACGTAACCTCTTTAGAAGTTGCAAGGATTGTCATGAAAGAGCCAAAGACTAGTATATCTAATAAATTTGATGGAACAAGATCCAATTTTCAAGAGTTTGTACAACAAGTATGACTTTACTTATGATTATATCCTTCTCATTATCCAGATGGATTTAATCAAGTTGCTTTTATAAGCACTCTTTTATCAAAAAATGCTCAATCATGGTTTGCTCTATTGTTGAAAAAGAATTCTGCAATCCAATATAATTTAGAAGCTTTTATAAAAAGATTTATTATTTTATTTGGAGATAGTGATCGAAAGAGGGTGGTAGAAAAAGAAGATTCAAATTCTATGAAAAAGACAACATTTAGTTGCAAATCTATGCTACAAAATTTTAAAAATTTACTTATAATCTTCATTAGAATGATAAGGCTTTTATAACTCAATTCTGTTATGGCCTAAAAGATGATGTGAAGAATTTATTGATCATAATGCTAAGAGTTGAAAACTTAGAAGAACTCATATCTTAAGCTATTACTTGTGACAATTGCCTATTTGAATTATGATAAGAAAGGCAACCAATTTTTATCAATACTTATCAAGATACGTTTGCTATATCTTTAAAAATATCAAAGAAGCCATTAACATATCCTAAAGCTATTCAAATTGATACAACTCAATTCAAACCATTAATATCAACAAAAAAGATTAAATGTTGGTAAGAGAATTTATGTCTATATAATAAAAGACCTAATTACAAGGCAACAAATTATTCAAATAAGTCTACAGAATTCAAAGCACAAGATATAACATCTAAATTAGAGAGGTCAAAAAACAAAGACGTCTAGCCATAATAAAGACCTTATGATTAGATATCCTCAAATCTAAAGTATCAAAAAAATATCTTTTTCTACCTTTGGATCTAACGACCTATTTTACACTTTTTATATATATAAGAACCTTAAAATAAGAGATTTTTGTTGAAGTCTTTTTAGATATTGGAACCTTAGTATATTTTATGGATAAGGATTTTGCAACCAAGTATAATTTAGTACTTAAAAAAAAGATCCATCTTACTTAAATTTAGTACTTAAAAAAAAGATCCATCGTATTGAAATCATTCATAGACAAAACCTTACATCAAGGAATGTTATTGAAAAAACTCAACCATTGGAAGTAATACTAGAAGATTAAGTATTACGTATTATCTTCAACATCATTCAATATCCAACAAATCCTATTGTCATTGGACTTCCTTGGTTTGAATTATATAATATTGATATTAATTAGAGTTTATAAAATATTTTTTCAAGATATATACATCAAAAGAAAAAACAAGATGCTACTTCATTTCTTAGAACTAAAGCATTTACATAGATAACAAAGAAAGGGACTGCATTTGCATTGTATATTATTCCAATGAAAGATCCAATGATGCAATTGAAGTAAGATATTCCTAGATAATATTGTGATGTTAAAGATGTATTTGAAAAGAAAAAAGTAGACATGTTACTAGAACACCATCCTCATGATTGTGCAATCAAATTACAAGATGGAGCTCAAGCTCTATTTGGTCCAATTTATAATCTCTCACAAACAAAGCTTACAGCCTTGTGAGAATATATTGATGAAAATCTAACTAAGAATTTTATTAAACATTCAAAATCACCTACAGAAGATCCTATCTTGTTTGTGAAGAAGAAAGATGGTTCTTTATGTATGTATATTGATTATCAAAGTCTAAATAAGATAGCTATGAAAAACCGCTATCCATTACTGTTAATCTTAGGATTATTGGAACAATCAGGATAGGCAAAGATCTTTACAAAGATTGATTTGAAAGGTGCCTACAATCTAATGAGGATTAAAGAAGGAGATCAATGGAAGACAACATTTTATACAAGATATGGATATTTCAAGTATAATATTATGCCTTTTAGATTTACAAATGCATCTACAATCTTTCAACATATGATGAATGATATCTTGCAAGAATACTTAAATGACTTTATAGTCATCTACTTGGACAATATCTTGATCTTTTCTAAGAACAAACAAGAATATGAATGCAATATGCATATGATATTGGAGAAACTACACGAAAGTGGATTGTATACCAAATTAAAAAAGTGCTTTTTCTATCAACCATCAGATGAATTTTTGGAATATATTGCTTTTAAAAATAGAATTTTTATAGATCCAAAGAAGATACAAATTTTTATAGAATAGAAACCACTATCATTAGTCAAAGATGTATAGTATTTCTTGGGATTTATAAATTTTTACAAAATCTTCATCAAAGATTATTCCAAGATTGTGGCTCCATTAACACAACTCATAGGTAAGAAATTTATTTGAGATGATAAGATAGAAGAAGCATTTAAGAAGCTAAAAGAATCTTTTTTTTTAATTCCTATATTTATTGACACAAATCTAACAAAACCATTCATTTTAAAAATAAATATCTCAGATATTGCACTTAAATCTATATTCTCTCAAACTGGTGATGATAGTCAACTACATCCAATAATATTCTACTTTCAAAAATTTTCAGCTGTAGAGATCAATTATAAGATCTATGACAAAGAACTATTGACAATTCTTGATATTTTTGAAAAGTGGTGCCATTTATTAGAAGAAGCTCAATACAAGATCATGGTATATATTGATTATAAAAACTTAGAATATTTTATGAGTACTTGAATTTTGAATTGCCATCAAGTATAATAGAGCATATCATTATCTTATTTTAATTTTATATTTATGTATCATCTAAAAAAACTTCAAAAGAAATCAAATATCTTTTTTTGACAATTACATCTATTTTCAAGGATAGGAGATATTATATTGGACCAACAAAAATTAGTCATGATAAAGATGTCTAATTTATAATTGAAGATATTGATAATGTCTATCTATACAAATATAGCTTTCAAGATAAAAATCCAAAGAGCAATGAACATAGATCCATTTGTGGATAGCATTTAGTGATATCTAAAAAATGCATAAGTGGAAGAAAATAATAATTTCAAGTTTAAAGATGGATTATTATATTTTAAGGATCTTTTATATATTTTTTTAGATCCTGGAAGACTAATAATTCTTCAAGCATAACATAACCTTTCAATAGCTAGATATTTTGGCTTTAATAAGACCTTGAAATTAATATCAAGAGATTATTGGTGGTTTCAAATGTAAAAATTGGTGAAAGAATTCATTCAATCATGCAAAATTTGCGCCCAAGCAAAGGTCCCAACACACCAATCATATAGACTACTCCTACCATATAGACTACTTCTTACTATGTCCAAGTATTGTTGGAAGAACTCTTCCACTACCAATCCTAGTTGAAATCAATTAAGATCTTGAA
This sequence comes from Physcomitrellopsis africana, assembly GCA_036785485.1. Classification (NCBI taxonomy): domain Eukaryota; kingdom Viridiplantae; phylum Streptophyta; class Bryopsida; order Funariales; family Funariaceae; genus Physcomitrellopsis; species Physcomitrellopsis africana. Next base: position 95,161 of record JAWRVF010000107.1, on the reverse strand, counting down.
TATAAAGTAGATGAAATATTAGATTTATATATAAGATATATATGATTAGAATATTTCATTCATTAGAAGGGCTATGGAGTTAAAAAAAAGAATAAAAGAACCTTCAAATAATTTAGGAATGCACTTGAAAAAGTTTACATATTCTATCAATGATATTATAAAAAACCTAGATTCAATTGCTATTAAAGATTTTGTAGACCCCAACATCTCTTGGCTTCTAAATGATACTTTTCTACCAACGACAAAAGACCAATATAAAAAAGAAAGAGCCACACTAAGACCTTTATTTCCATATAATCATTTTTTCCAAGATAGAATAGATCCTACTAAAAACTTATTAATTATCATATCAAATCTTTGTAATTTGAAGGACTTATAGGAATAAGATTTAAAAGATTCTTTTTCTACACAAGCGGCTAGTGAATCATTGTAACTTTCATAATTTGTTAGATTTGAAGAATATAAGCAAGATAAAGAAAGAATATTCTAATACCAAATAAGGCCTTATTTAGAATCTTTAGAGATATGGCCTCATCACAAAAATCTTGATTCAAATGCCCAAGATTTGGTAATACTCCTTGAAGTTGGAAAAGTGATTCTAGGTGGACCAGAAATTATATTTGGAGGATGTTTTGAAGATCACTATTGTATTGTGATTTGGCTATCATGTGAAAATTTTCTATATATATATTGAATATATAATTTATCACACAACTAAGTGACATCTATATTAATAGATTTTATTGGTTATAAAATATGATTAGATTAGTTTAAAAAGAATTTATTTAAAAGGGCTATTATTGAAATTTATATAATCTTATTTTCTTTTTGATAGTAATTTTGAGATTAATTTTATATTAATAATAGCTTTTATATATCTTAAGTCACTTTTGTTAGATATTGGTGATCCTTGAGATCTTGTTTACTTCTTTTATTTAGTGCTTAGAACACATATTATATAAATCTTATTAAAAAAAAGATTGGAAAGGGATTTTTAATATGAAGCTAAGGATAGTAAATAACCCCGCTTAACTAGTAGTTATGTTTTGAGCTATATCTTAGGCAATTTAATAAATTTTTAGTTCAATATTTTTAGAAATATATATGTTCATATTATAAGACTACGTACAAAAATTTTGTGGTATTAGGATTTTGGATTTGTGAAATATGAAGAAAATAGTGCTTGGGTGTCTTTGAACTAGGATTTTAAGCACTTGCTAGGGATTTTAAGATATCTAACAATTGAAAGTGAATTTATAATTGATTTATTTTTGTGACGAAGCTTAAAAATATTACCTACACATTGAAATTTTTTTATAAAAACTAAATAGTTAGATCAGACGTTATTTAATTCTAAAGTTTGAGAAGAAATAAGTCCTTATGGGTGAATAAGGTATTGAAGGGTTTTGTGGCAATTTTAGCTTTTTTGTATAAATCTAATTATATATAAAAGAATTTATCAATAAAAATCATCTTTTTTAATATCATTGTATTTTTTTTATTAAAAAAAATCATTTATCGGAGTCTTATCAATAAATTTTAAGTAAATTCTCCATAGCCACATACGTAGTGTATTTGGAGATAAAAGATCACACCACATGACATCATAATAAAGAGCAGATTCTTGGATGGGATATTGGTACAATAGAAGTTATGCTTGGAAGCCATGAACACTACTTCAAGGATCCTATTGAACCAATAATCAACAAATAAAAGATAAAATATGTTGCTTCTCTACTCTAATAAATTCTAGATTTTTTGCATATTTGATTTAATCATCAATTGACTTTGGCTCCTTGTAGAACTTATTGCTAGAAGGGGATGTAATGTCACAAATATACTTTAAGTCATCACATTCTAGAATCTTCCGTAGTCTTTCAAAATCTTCTATAATCTTTTAGAATCTTTAAAAATCTTTCATAATCTTTTAAAATCTTTTAGAATCTTTCATAATCTTTTAAAGTCTTTTAGAATCTTTCATAATCTTTTAGAATATTTTATAATTTTTAAAAATCTTCCATTGTCTTCTAAAATCTTTTAAAATCTTCTTTAATATTCTAAAATCTTCCATAGTCTTCTTAAAACTTTTAAAATCTTCTTTATTCTTCCAAAATTTGCTTAAATCTTCTAGATTCTTCTTTAATCTTCTAAAATCTTCTAAGATACTCTTAAAAGGTTCAATAGGATATAAGCCTTGTAATATAAATAGAAGGCAAGATTGAAATATATCTTGATCTTGCAAACACAAGTCTTGGAGTAATTCAAAGTATTGCTTTGTTTTTTGATATCAATCTAATTTTTTATTCTTATCAATCATTTAATTCTTTAATCTTGTCTATCTAATTCTTTGTTCTTAAAATCATTTTAAATCTATAATCTTTTCTTTGTCACTTTATTAACCCACTATTGTAGTAGAAAGAATTTGCCTCAAGAAAGTGTTGTGTTTTTGATTGCCACTAATTACTCAACAAAGATCCAAAATAATAAAATTTCTAAATTTATATAAAAGACTTCTTTATAGGGCTATTACACCTAATACATAAATCTTATTTCCTCAAAACATTCAAAATATAACAATACTCTAAAATCCTCATTCATTCATAAAGAAAGAATTTTTTTAAAATTTCAATAATCCATAATTTTTAATTCAATTGTCCAAATTCACTCAAAATTTATATGAAATATTGATATATTTTTAATAACTACTACTACAAATTTTAATTATTGATTCATTATCAATCTTTAGGAATCACCAAAATCCTAACAGTAGCTTCAAATCCTTGTTTATAAACACATGCATACTAAATTCTTTATATCTCACAAACTAAATATCCAAATACTATAAAATTTTGATTTATAATTTTTTGACAAGATAATTTATATTTTTAAAATTTTTTTGACAATAATTTGTCTAAAAGCTCAAAATATGGCAAAATCTACCACTATCAACAAAATGGTCTATTTACTACCTTTGAAATCGATTTGCTATCTTTGACTTCTAATATTTCTTTCTTTAAAACTTTAAATGTAGTAATTCTTCTATAATAGATGTAGATCGTGAAATCACCTTTTTAATTGCAATTTTTGATCCCCAAAAGCTTTCATATAATTCCTTATATCTTCAAAAGAATGATAATAGATACAATTTGTACACCTTAATTTTAAGTGCCTACTTCTCCTTTATAAAAATATCAATTCTTTTAATTACTTTACTAATCATTCTAACATATACTAGAACTTATGAATATATTATATATTTTGACTAATTTTTACATATTGTAAGCAATTACAGTACAACATCTATCTCCCCCAAACCTACACATCCTCTGCTATATGTGCCATATTTTAGCTCTCTTTATCTTCTTGAAAGTAGTCTGAATCACTCATAGGTTCTTCTACTTGATGTTTTTGATTCAAATCTTGAGGTGAGATTTCTTTAAGGTCTTCTATCTTGAACATCTCATCTTTTTTTTTTTAAATCCTTGATCTTCTTTTCAACTATTAGAATTCTAATAATAGCTCCACTTAATTCATCTAAAGAATATATAGCATTATTATGGAGTGTAACTACTACATATGGTCCTAATTATTTTTTTACAAATTTTCTTTTAATACTATATTGATGTTAATATCATTATAGATTTTTATTTTAATATCAATTCTATAGGCATATAACCAATTACAATATTGTAAGTAGTCCTATTAATCCATAAAGCAAATGGAAGCAATTTAGGCCATTGAATTGATTTACCTTTATATGTTTTGATCAATGCATAAATGATAGGAAAGTGATCCCTTTCACTCTTCTCATTGGCTTTAAGATTATAAAAAGTAGTCAACTTTAATTGAATTCCATACTTACTAAAAAATTTTCTTGCTTCAACAACATCTAATTCTACTCTATCACCTCTCATCTTTCCAATGCTTCTATATCCATTAAAGATGCCTTCTAATATAAATCTGCATATTACTTTTGAAGGAAAGAATATGGCAAAAGGTGTGTTTTTAAAGTGATCTTAGATGATTAGATAGAATATCTTGTAATCTTTTCTACCAAACCATTCCTAATAGAGGATTAGAATTAGAATTTGTATAAGGCTTGTGAGTAAAAAAGTTAACTTGTAGGACCGTGGAAATTGCTAAAGATATGTTTCTTACTAATTGTTTGAACAAACATAAATTCAAGTTTTTTATAACGTATTTATTATCATTACTGGCACAATCGATAATTTCTTAGTCAAGTATCAAATTAGAATGGCGTTAGGGACATATACTTCGGAAGTTCACAAGTTTAGGATTTAGGATTGAGGATATAGGATATTCTAGAAGCTTTTTGAGTTAGTGAAAGTCAGTTGAGAAGCTTCCTAGTTCGTGAAAGTTGGTCAAGAAGCTTCCTAGTTAGTGGAAGGAGCTCAAGAAGCTTCTCAATTGATAAAAGCTACTTGAGAAGCTTCTTGGTCTGATGGTAGCCGCTTAAGAAGCGTCTTAGACAGGAGTACATATAGAAGTTGAGACTGAAGGGTTCTTCAGTCTTGACAATGCATCTCTTGAAGTTTTAACTCACCTTTCTTCGTGTTGTTCATGTATTCATCTATTTAATCCAAATTTATGTTGATTTTCTTCTGGAAACCGTGTCCTAGTTTCAAGTTCATTGTTTTATATTCTTGTGTCCTTGATAGTTTGTCAAAATTGACCACATCTTCAATATTAGAGTTGGATCCTTCTTATTAAGGAGTAGATTATCCCTCTACTTGAAGGTACATCAACGCTTTAGAGGTTGCAGATTATCCTTCTCTAAATTGATATCTTCTTCATTGCAATATTGGAGCTTTGTCCTTCTTGTGAGAAAGTGGATCATCTCTCTCCTTGAAGGTCTTGAACGTCTTAGAGGTTGCAGATTATCCTCCTCTAACCTGATATTACCTTTTTATAGATTTATTTCTTCTTTCTCTTAGAATGGCTGGAGGCCAAGATATTAATATGATTGAATCTTCTGAATCCAACTTAGATGCCATTATAAGTATTTTTACTACTTTATCTACTATGACTGTAGAAATTGAAAGGGTTATTGCAAAGCTTTGTAACGATGCAACAATTGGAATATCACAATTTAGACCTCATCTACCTCCAACTTCTGTACTTAAGGATACAATACTATCTATAGTACGTCAAGAAAATCCACCTATTTAAAAATGTAAGGAGCCTCGAATTAATCTTCTGGAAAAATATGATGGAACATTGTCATGTTATAAATTAAAATATAGTGTGAAAAACACAAAAGAATGTATTAAAATAAAAAAATTAAGATTAGAAGAAAGATTGATAGAAAATTAGTAGTAAGAAGATACAATGGAAATTTACCTTGAAAAGTGAAATTTCTTCAAATTAGTCGAAAAAAAAAGATTAAAGAAGTGGAAAAGACATAGGCTAAGAGGTCTTTTTGACCAAGAGGATAAAGAAGACCAGGAGGGAGATGACAAGGAAGGGTCGTGAGAGAGAAGAGGGAGAGTTTTTTTGGAAGGCATAGGATTTTTTTGATAGGCAATATATATTTTTGTATATAGAGGAAGCTTGGAGAGGATTTTAAGTGCAATTTTTTGTAGGTTTGTATTAAATAAGATAGAAAACTCATAGAGATAATTTTCATATCTTTTGATTAAGTATCAAGGGAGATATCAGTCGTCAAAGTTACAAGTATCTAAGACTAGGGCAGTAAGGGTTATTAAATTTCGGGCCTTAGTTCTTGGAAACCACTTAGATTTTAGTGGCAAAATTTGGTGGATTTTTGTTCCTTATATAGTTAACTAATTTTTGTCAAAATCTCAAGTCAATATGATCTCTGAGTAGAGAATTATGAGTGAAATTGAAATTGGGTTTGGATGAAAAGAGAAATAGAGTGAAGGCAGGGTCAGTTTCAGGCGGCAAAGACATGTGTGTAGGTTTTAGAAATAAAGGGAGTTAGGAGACGAATTTGAGTGTGAAATTTGATAAACATAATTTATGTAAGTTAAGGAAGAGATGAGCACAACTTTGACACTCATTTGTATTATAAATAAAACGTTATATTCTTTCAAAGTGACAAGGGTCTATTTACAAATTTGTGAAGTTTGAGGGAGCATATCTTTGTGATAAAAGTATTGCTTTGAGAAAAACTTATTGGGATTTGTAGATATATAAGTCTATTATATTGTGTAAAAACATTATTGCCATTGGAGTTATATTTGAGGAGTTATGAGAAAAATTGTGGTTGGATCTAGGGTTGTTAGAAGGAAAAATTAAAGAAGAAGGATGGAACCTATAACTCAAGTTTGGAGAGGACTTTTGGAACAATATTTGGAGGGTGTTTACAACATGAGACAAGCTATAAGCCTACCAAATTTCAGCACTTTGATCTTCTTTGATGAAGAGCAATGAAGGTGTGAAGCAAAGGGGGTCCAGAATTGAAGGCTACAAGGAGGGGTAATTTTGACAACGTGGTTCTCCCTAACCACAATAGCTATGATCAAAATGTTTTTGAGGTTTGCTTTCTTACTCTCTTAAATACCTTGTATCCAAATTTCGCTTCAATTGATGTGATATCCTAGGATTTATGATTGAAATTGGGGGCAGGTCTCTAAAGGGAGAATATGTTAGAGTTAATAAAGTATGTTTTTTAGGTAAATTCTTCAATTTTATGAACTTTTATGAATCTCATCTTGCACTTGAGAAACTAGAGGCACAAAAGACCCAATGTTTCTTAGGGCTAAGACTCTCATCACAACATTGTGAAAGCATATTTCTAAAGCATTTTTCTTCACATTTTGTCAAAAATCCTTCACATCCATCTTTTAATCTATCTAATGTAATATCCATAAATTTATGCCCTATCTTCATAGGATCTCTCAAATTTGGTTGTGTAGATGCTCCTCTCACCTTTTTTTCACAATCTGATGGTAGTAGCAAAGCTACTGGTTTAACCTTTTTTGCCACTGATTTATACTTAGTTTCAACACATACCTCTTGGCGACTTAAATTTTTCATAAATTTTTGAATTTCATCATAAAAATCTTTAGAACATACATTAATAACTTTATTACCTCCTTGTAGTCCATATTACAATAAATAATTTAATTCTCCCATAGTATCTACAAATCTAACTTCTTCAAATATTCCTGATATAAATTCATCCTTAACCAATCCTCCATTTTCTTTCAAAGTTTTTTTTCATATTTTGAATATAATGTTTATCTATTCTTTTCATCCTTTCAATAGTTTTAAAATATAATACACCATCTTCTTTCAATCTAATAAATCCAATAGGTAATATCATCTTTGTTAAATTCAGCGAGAGAATGTCTTCTTCTAACCCATTACAATCCCGCTTTATAATGGTGTGTGGTAAAAACCCTCAAGGTCTTCAAAGTTCTCATTTAATAATGGCTTATCTCTCAACTTATCACGATTTCTTTCATGATCAGCACAAACAGTTAAAAATTGAACTGCTTTCATTCCATCTTGACTTCTTATTCTTCCATAAGCTGAACTATCATTTATAACCTTTGTTTCCATTTTTTTAGTAGTAATAAATGGTTGTCCCAATATAATTAGATATGTAGACATATCTTGTACAAAAAAATATTGTTCATGAATGACATCTCCTATCATTACCTTTATATTTGGACAAGCTCCATACAATTCTCCCTTTGAATTATTTGCTAATCTTATCATCCACCCGTGTTTAGTATCAATTGGCCATTTTTTTTTTCTATATAACTCTTTTGATATCAAGTTGATTTCAAAACCATGATCAATTAATGCTACAATCGACTCTTCTAATTCTCCTAATTTTACTAAAGTTTCCATTGTAGCTCTAGCCCAAAGACTTCAAAAATAATGGCTAGAAGCTTGAAAATTATCTTCTTTATCTGTGAACTTCCCTCGTGAAACATCTCCAACCAATTGCATTTCAATTTCTTCATCTTCATTGCTTTCCATTGTCTTTGTACCTTGTATATTTGATGTTATAGTATTACCAATAGATTGTCATTTTCTTTTTATTGTATCAATCATAACTTCATGAAACTCCCGTTTTGTAATTCTTAAAATCTCACCAATTGTAAACTCAATCTTTCCACTTAAAATCCGCTCCTCCAATACCTTCTTCAAATCAGTAGCAGCCTCAATATCTGATTGTAAATTATAAGCAGGGGCCTTTTCTTTTTTTTTTACAAAATCTCTTTCTTTTGTAGGAATATTTTCTATTCTTTCTTCGTGCATAGGATTTTTTTGTTGTCATGTTTTTTCTCTTCTTATAGTCCTTTTTGATGGCCTTTCATTATTTTTATTTCTTCTTATTTTTTCTTCTATTAATATATCATATTGATTCCTTGCAATATGAGCATATATCGATAATCCATCTACAGGATCATTCCATCTAATAATTTGTCAAATGTCATTGCTAATGCGTTTTAAATCATCTTTGGTAAATTTTTCTCTTTTAGCATAACTCATTGTACTTGTCTACAAAGAACTAGATTCTCTTGAAAGTTCAAGATTTATGCTTAAATACTTGCCTCAATTTGCTTCCACCCAATATATTGACGCTTCATTGCTTGAGATTTTAATTGATCCTCTTGCAAGTACCTTCATTCCTTCTTTATCAAAGTTTGTCTCTAATTTTTCTCCACTCTTCTTTAAATATATCATACCATCTTTGAAAAAAAACAACTCCTTTGTATAGTGCCTCAGTGAAATCTTCACACTCCCTTCTTAAATGATCCACGCTATCACACCACATGCACCTATGTACTATACCATCAATTTGTCCAAATTTTTGTCTTATTGATATCTTTGATGATTGGCCCTTTTTTTTCAAGTTTTGCAAATTTTATTTGCAAATCTTTCATCCCTCATATGATTTCATCAATGCCCATTTCTTCTTTCTTTGATGTTTCCATTGAAGGTTGAATCATAAATGTAGGATGGTTCGTAGGCAATTTTATCTTAGAAGCTTGCAATAGTCTTTGAATACCCACCCGATTTTTTCTCCTTTCTCTTTTTGCAAGTAATCCGATTGCTTCTTCCACTTCTTTCTAATTTGATGTCAATCCTTCTTCTTCTTTTTTAATTTCAAGTAAAATTTCCAACTTCTCTTGTAGCTCTCTATCAATTGCTTGAAGAAAAAGCTCTACTTTGCTTAGATTTGGTAATAGCTTCTCTTTCTTTAATAGATGGGAATTTTGCCTTTCAAACTCCCTCAATAATTTTGTTGCTTGAAGATCCTTCTTAGGCCTTTTAATCCATTCAAAAAACATCTTTTTTGTAATCCGATCATTCTCTTTAAAAAAATACTCATCTTTTAATATTTGAGAAAGAATTTTCCATGAACCTCCAAATTGTCCTATAATGGACTTCACATGGCTTCTTGTCTCTGATATAGTAGCCAATTCAAATAATTGAACCATCTCCTTCTCAGAAACATGCTTCAATTCCATTTCCTTAACATAACACCTTAAATATTTTGTAATATTCTTCCCTTCAAATTGGTCAATCTTGTCTACAATTGCCTATAATGCCTTATTTGCCATACCTTCCTTGCAATCTTTTACTTGTTGTTGTTGCATGAATAAAGCAAATGCTTCAAACATGCTTGCAGAGTTAGGATCAAAATACATATCTTGTCCTCCTTTACTACCTCCACTTGTTGCTCTACTTGTAACTCTATTAGAAGCTCTAATTGATGCACCATCCATAATTCCTCCTTCAACTCTCTTGTCTTCCTTCTCTATAAGTCAAATAAATCCAAAAAAAATCTCAATAATCTTCCACCTCAAGCTTTTCACGTCGGATTCACCACATTATAGCATATGTTGTGAAATCTTGCTTGAGAATGCTCCGGGCACTTGGCTGTGGAAGATGAAGAGAAATATGCAATAATAACTAGTTCTAATCTCTCTAATCAATCTCTAAATAGTCTTTAATCAATCCTTAATTAAATCCTAGTCAACCTTGATCAAATCCTAATCAAATCCTAATAAATCCTAAAATAAATCTTAATCAATCTTGGTCAAACCTTAACAAATCCTAAAATAAATTCTAAAGAAATCCTAAAGAAATCCTAGTCAATCTTAGTCAATCCTAGTCAAACCTTTGAAAATCCTAAAATAAATCCTAGTCAATCCTGGTCAAACCTTAACAAATCCTAAAACAATCCTAATCAATCCTGATCAAATCTTTACAAATCCTAAAATAAATCCTAAAGAAATCCTAATCAACCTTGGTCAAATCCTAGCAAACTCTAAAATAAATCCTAAAAAAATCCTAAAAAAATCCTAATTAATCCTGGTCAAATCCTAAAAAATTCTTAACAAATCCTAGTCAATCCTAATCAAACCTTAACAAATCCTAAAACAATCCTAATCAACCCTGGTCAAACCTTAATAAATCCTAAAATAAACCCTAAAGAAACCTTAGTCAATCCTAGTCAAATCTTAGAAAATCCTAAAATAAATCCTAATTGAATCCTAATCAAGTCCTAAATCCTAAATCCTAAATCCTAACCAAATCCTAATGAAGCCCTAAATCCTAAATCCTAAATCAAATCCTAACCAATTCAAATCAACCCTAGGAAGAATTAAAACCTCAATATCTGTCAATAAAACCATTGATCTTACAAAAAAATTTGTACACCTTTGAATCTCTTAGTCAACAATAAGCACAACAAATTTGAAGGAAATCAAACTTACCAAATAGAAGAAAAATCCTAAAAACTCCTCGTGTGTTGGCCAGCCTCCTTTTCCAATCTTGATGCTGATCTTCCAGTGCCAATTTCTCCCTTCTTCACTATTCAATCAATCTCAAATCTCTCATATGTATAGAAAAATAAGTGTACTATCCACACACACAAATTTCACTCCAATCCAATTAGCAAATTGCTCAAGATCTCAAAAACCCAAACTAACCTTCAAAGCTTAATTCTTGAGACCTTGACCTACTTAAACCTCAATTACATACAATTAAATTATTAGATTCAGCTCAAATTTATAGCACCTTGTAAACACTATTATATGCACCAACTTACAAAATATCACTTGTAGACCTATAACCAATCTCACAGAATGCTCAAAAATATAAATCCCAATATATTTCACAAATTAGAATCACCAAAAACACCCCTGACTTTGTAAAGCCATTACAAAGTCATTATCAACTCAAATCACTTTCAACTAACTCTATAAGAAAGATCTTCTAGTCTACTCTCCAACTCCATCTTCCAATCTCCAAAAAAAACTCTTGACCCACTGTAGGCATGCGGTTTTGTGCCTCGGGATCAAATTCCAACCCCGGCTCATAACCGGTCCTCTCCAGATATCTATTTTGAGATTTTTGTAGTAAATTTTTTTGAAACCTCTTTTTAATTTCCTCCTATATATGCCTATATCATTTTATTTCTCAATCTACTTTATTTTGCCTTACTTATGGTTCTACAAAATAAATAGAAGCTCATTTGTAAAAAAGGCAGCATTAACACCCATTAGTTTTACTCTCTTTTTACTATTATCTATTTTCTTAAGATAATTTGCTACAATATTTTGAACTAAGTTCTTCTATAATATACTATTTCTATACTCTTTCACCTAATAATTACGTTACATCACGACAGCATTTGATCAATAATATACAACTTTGATGAAGCTAGAGCAATTTCATCGTTATGCCACCATTACATCCATGCCTATTGATTCTAATTTCCTCAATGAAATGTGTATTGCAGCTGCTAATGATGCTTTGATCTTGGTGTCAAGTGTCACTTGAGAGAAAATATTGATAAGTTCAAATTTGAAGAAGACCTTCTATACTTTGAAAAATGTTTGTATATCCAAGAAAGACCAACACGACTGCACATTCTTCAATCTCGCCATGACTTTTTCAATGTGGGTCACTTTGGATTTAACAAGATGTTAGAAATTATTTCTCAAGATTTTAGGTGGCTCCAAATGTAGAAGGCAGTGAAGGACTTTGTGTTCTCTTATAATATTTGTTCAAGGTCCAAAAATCTTTGACATCACTTTTATGGACTTTTACAATCTTTTCCCATTCAAAGACAATCATGGTCTTCTATCTCAAAGGATTTTATTACAAATCTATTGCCATCCAATTCATTGACAATATCTTTGTAGTGGTTGATCGATTGACAAAGATGGCTCATTTCATCCCTTGTAAAAAGATTATGTTTAGTGAAGAAATGGCAAAGCTCTATCTTCATAATGTATATTGATATTATGGCGTACAAAATGATATGGTATCCGATTGAAGATCCGAGTTCATATCTAAGTTCTAAAAATATCTTTTTGAAATATTGAAGGTGGATATTAAATTTTCTTTGGCTTTCCATTCTCAAATTGATAGCCAAACTAAACAAGTTAACCAAATTTTGGAGCAATATTTATAATGTAGCACTGACTATCAACAAGACGATTGGATCTTATATCTACCATTAGTAGAGTTTGCATATAATAATATTATTTATGGTTCAATTCAACAAATACCATTTTATTCCAACTATGGATATCATCCAAATTTGATGTGCGGAGTATGTCAAAGAACAACAATCTTGTGATTGAAGGATTTGTAAAGCAGCTATTGCAACACCAAAAAATCTTGAAGCTTTAATTACAAGCAGCTCAAGATGCTTATAAGGCATTTGTAAATAAATTTAGAAATCAATTGTTTGTTTTTCATATTGGAAATAAGGTATGGCTTCTTTGATAGAATATCAAGACTAAGCGGCCATGCAATAAATTAGACTATCAAAGATTAGGACCATTTTTTATCTAAAAGCAAATTAATCTAATGGCATATCATTTTGAATTATCATCTGCTATGAAGATACATCCAATTTTTCATATCTCTCTTTTAGAATCTTATAGAGAGTTGTATATTCCGGAAAGAATACAACAATCTCTACCTAGTATTGAAATTAAAGATCATGAAGAATACAAGGTTGAAAAGATAACTGATTCATAGCAAAGGTGGAGCAAATTGGAATATCTTATTTATTGGTGAGGCTATGACATTAATGAGTGCACATGGGAATCGGCTACAATTCTCACCAATATGCCTCAAAAATTATAAGAATTTTATTGGTTCTATTTCTATAAATTCAAACGTATTCAATGATAACTTCTTAGTGAAGATTGGATTCAAGGAATATTCATAAAGAGGAGAAGAATTAAACTAAAACCTTCATTTGTATGTAATTATCTATTCCAAGATAAAATAGTGTGGTAGAAGCAAATTAGTCACCATGTCAAATCTTCAAGCATTGAGAGAACAAGATTCAGAAGATTTATTTGTTATGCAAGTTTTAAATGAACTAATGTAATTTTCACAGCCTTCAATTGAGTAAAGTGAGGACAATATATTTCAACTTTAAATACAACCTTAATTGGAGCTATTAAGAGCAAGATCCAACTATACAAGTCTTGATTCCAATACTCGAGCTTTAGTGATATTACTTGAGCTCGAAAAGGTAAATCCTTTTAGCCTTGAGATCTTATTTGGAAGATGTTTTAAAGGCCGTAATGAAGATGAGATCCTTGGATGGGATGTTTCAACAACAGAGATACTAACTCAAGATCATAGGTAATTTTTTTGAGGACCAATAGAACCTATTATTCAAGAATAGAGAGTATAATACATAACATTATTAATATAGCATATTCTTCATTATTTACATATGTAATAAGTTTGATCTCCTCTTGGGACTTATTGCTAGAGAAGGAGGTGATGTTAGGTACATACACTTTGGAGGTTCATAGAATCTTCTAGAATAATTTAGAAGCTTTTTGAATTAGTAAAGTTGATTGAGAAGCTTCCTAGTTGGTGAAAGTTGATTGAAAAATTCTTTAGTTAATAGAAAGAGCTCAAGAAGCTTCCTAATTGATAGAAGCTGCTCAAGAAGCTTTTTAATTTGATAGAAGCCACTCAAAAAGCATCCTAGATATGAATATATATAAGGGTCAAGGCTAAAGAGTTCTTCAATCTCAACAACGCATCTTTTTGAGTTCTAAATCACCTTTCTTGATGTTATTTGTATACTCATCTAATCAATTCAAGTTTTTATTGGTTTCTTCTGGAAACCTTATCTCAATTCAAGTCTCTTGTTCTGTATTCTTATGTCTTTGATAATAAAAGCAAAAGAAAACAGCTTTATCAACGCAAATTATATTTGCAAGTTTTATATAAAATAATATTCTATTATATTTAGTCTTTTCAAAATATCATTTTCAAACAAAAAATATATTAATTGAGATAAGAATGGTTATTTATAATAAAGATTGGATAGACTTAAAGTAAGATTTATCAATGACATAATATTAAAAATAAGAGATTTTGTAACAAGTTTATACTCAATCAATATGCTTCTTGTTAATATATATAAAATTTATATACTTTTTATATTTAAACAATGTAATGAAGATATATTAGTCTTAATATAAGATTTTTTTTTTTTTTCTTAAAAAGATATTTAAAAAATATACAAATTAATACAAACAAACTTATATATAAAATATATGAGCAATGTTAAGAGTATTATAATATGGGCATTAGAAAATAAAAAGTTTTTTTTTTACAACCAAGATCTTAGTACAAAAATTTGGGAAGTTTTATCAAATAAAAACACATCCTTTGTTATTAGCATCTAAATACCATATATGTTTAGAATGATTTTGCAATATAAAAACCACAATACAATTATTATAGATACAACTTTTGTTACCAATTACTAGAAGGATTTGATTTTGCCCAACATGAGATTGTTAATGATCACATATATTTAAATAATATTTTAAATAATTAATTTTTTAATTTATATTTATATTTATATTATTTTTAAATTTTTTATTATTTATGATGATAATTTTTAATAATTAGAAAAATGGCATATTTATAGTTTTTTTATAATATTTTAATTCTAAATAAGAGATATTATTTTATAAATAGAAATTTTAAAGATCAAGATTTAAAAAGTAAATATAAATTGGTGTCTTAATTTGTCTTAATTTATTCTTAATTGCTTAGATTTTAAAATAAAAATTATCAGTTATATATTTTTTAAAGTAATATAGTCAAATATGTATGATTGATATATATACTTTTATAATTATTACTATCATCTATACTACAAATATTCAACAAATAATAATAGAGTTATTAATAGAAAATAATTTTATACATCCTTATTAGAAAAAAAAAAAAAAAAAAAAAAAAAAAAAAAAAAAAAAAAAACATTTGTTTTAGCTTTTAAATCATGACTTAGGATATAGGTTGCAAAAAATGTAAAATTTCTTTAAGATTTGTGGGTCTAAATTTTGTAAATGTTAGCAACAACTAACATATTTTTGATCTTATAATAAAAAATTCATATAAATAAATTAGCAAATAGTAATTAATAAGTAATTAAAGCTTTTATATAATTATATTTAAAATTTATAATCCTCACAATATAATATAGATAATTACAAATATATATTTATATAATACTTTAAATAATAAAATATAATAAGAAAATAATAAAATATTATATAATTTATTGGTAAAAATTGAATGTATAATAAATAAAAATTGGACTTTATTAATATATTTATATATTACATCTTATACTTTATTACTACATTTTAAATTACATTGTCATCTCTTCATTGTATAGACTCATTCTTATTAGGAATTCTTTTATATATTAGCAAGTAGGTTACATACTACTTTTATTTGCACAATTATATTTGTATTTTTAATTTTAACCTTGCAATAACTACTCATTTTTTTATTGTTACATATTGTATTGCTTTACTACTATAATAACCACTCATTTTTTGACTATTATATATTGTATTACTTTATTACTATAATAACCACTCATTTTTTGACCATTGTATACTACTTAATTAAACTTGGCTTGAAATTCTTTAAAATCATGCACTTGATATATAACAATAATATAAAGTTATTAATAGTTATATTAGAATAAATTCTTTCTAAATAATGAATATAAAATAAATATTTATCTTCCATAATAAATATCTTCAAATATTAATCATTCTAATATGATATAACAATGGTGTTTTCTTAGGTCTCATTATTCTTTAGAATCTTTTCAAATTATGGCCTACATCTCTTAATTGCTTATTGTCTTATTCAACTTTATTTGTAAGCGCTCAAGAATTAATTATAAAAAAAGTAGTATTGCAAGTGATGTTTAAAAAGAGATCTTAATTTGATATGATTTAGCATAAGATCTAAGAACTTATCTTCTAAGTCTTACTCTTTTGTATATATACATTGTCAATCTTGGAGGTTCAAACTAAGATCCATAGTCAATTAATAGTTAGATCTATAGAATTGAATGGCACGTCACAAGTTGCTAAGATAGATATGAGAAAGCCTAAATTTAAAAAAATCCTTAAACAACTTATATTTTTATAACTAATTCTATGATTATATTAATATCTTAATTTTATAATAACTTTGATTCTTAAGACCAATCTTATATTTAAAAAATATTAAATAGATATAATTATAGTTTTTTGAAAAGAAATCTTACTTTTGTACCTTCTCAAGTGTCAATAACATAAGTATCAAAAATATTATTAAGTCTCTATATAAACCATATCCATGCATTTGACCTTGCTTCGTGTTTCAAGAAAGTTGTATCTATATTTGTAGAATACTTAGAAATGTAATAATACCTCCTTTAGAGATCCACCATAACAATATTAGTTTTGCATAAGCATTAGTTTGGCAATATATACACTCTTTTAAATATGATGCATGCTAAAAATATAAATAAGGACTTCAATAGAAGATTAATTTCCTTAGTATTTCTATCTCTATATTGGAGCTATTGATATTATTTCTTTTTTTAAAAGTTGCTTCTCTTTATCTATAATTTTCAAAAGGTCTTTGTAGAAGTGATATATTTGATAGGAGTACTTTCTTGAAAATTCTTTCTCAATCATACAAGTTTTAGAAGAGTATCTAAAATAATTTTGTAAAAATTATCTCTTAAAAATTAGCTTTGTTGGTGTATCAACATTATTATTATTATTATTTTTCTTAACTTATTAGATGACTTTTTAGCACATTTTATAAAAATAGTCTTTCTAGTGGTTTTTATAACTATCTTTGCAATCTTTTCAATAATCTTTCAAATTAGATTTTTAACATGTATTTTAGAAGACTTCTTGATAAGAGTTATCAATGACAATAAGCTTCAAACTAAATAATAGATTTAATCATTGTTTGAATATTTCTTGATATTGATTGTAACTAATTATTCTCTAACTCAAGTAAAATATTGGAAATATCCCAAGACATTCAAAGATGCTATTGCTAATATATTGCCCCCTAAGATATTTAAAGAACCTATTGCTAATACATTCTTTATTTTCTTAATATTCAAATCTATGCATCTTGCCCTACTTACTTATAAGATGTAATGGTTGATTAATATCCTATCCAATAACTCATAGATTACTACAAAATAATAAACTAACTAATTTCTAATTAATCCTCAAATTGATGTTAATTGGAAAAGCAACAAATTGAGTGTAAATACTTATAAAGCATTTCAAGATTATAATGCAAGTTGATGTCATTCATCAACCAAAAGCCATATAATAATGCCTTATAATAATTATAAGATTGATGATTAATAGATATTCATTCTATTGTGAATTTTGTTGATTGACATTGTACAAAATTATAAATTTTTTGGTCTAAAACAATAGATGTGAAGTCTAATAATATATTTAACAACTATGTATCTTGGACAATAAGAAAACTAATGATGCTCAAGCCTTGCTACCATTTATAAGAGCCTCACATTAGTATGCTAAATAAAAACTTATTTGTATTGTTATACAAAACCAAAACTATGTTGTACCATTATTTGTCAATTATTGACAAATTTTGAGTAATGTCTATTGATCTAATGATCCTCTAATAATTTGACATAAAAATTATATTGCAATAGCTTAAGTAAAGTAATTTTATAAACCTTATGTTATCTAGTATATTAAAAGATGATATTTATAATTTGCTAATTTATTTGCACACTTCTAATGTCTCTTTTATAGTATTGTCAAAATATATTTTTTAATATTATATGAAGGATAATTAAGTTGTATACTATGAAATAAAATATTAAGTTAAAAAAAATTGTACAACTTCTTTAGATAAAGTTACACACTTGTTATAATTAACAAACTTGTTGTTAATGTATTTTTTACAAAGTATTAATATAGAGGTTTAATACCTCTCAATGTGCAAATTGCATTCTATCCACTTATACTTTGCTTTATATGTAGTCAAAGATAGCTTATAGTTCTTTTTCTTCTTCTTCAACTTGGTAATAAAAATTACTTCTCTTATTTTATTATATTAGGTTATTTTGGCAAAGGTTCTACTAATGAGTTCTAAAGAAATATTTTGCTCGCTTCTTTTATAAATAATTTATATTTTTTTTCTTTATTAGATGTTGTTTTATAAAACAAATTCTTAGCAATCTATATTTTATTGGTCAAAGGTTAGACAAGATATGTCAACATTATTGCTAATTTTTTTCTTAATGGTCATTTTATTATAAGTTCATCTTTGGTATTGATATCAATATTGTTGCTGGAGCTGTTAGCCAGGATTAAACTTATGGTAATTATACTAATAAATATAAGAAAAGATTTTTGCATATTCATCTTTTTAATAAAAAATAATGACACTTGGATGTTAAGTGGCTTATAAGAATCATTGTTGTATGTGGTCATCATAATCTTATAGATAGGCTTCTTTTTTATTATACTTAAAAGCTTATTAATACTCTTTAATTTGTTGATTGAAGCTTCGTCAATAAACATAATTGTCTTCTTATTTTTCTTAGCTACATTTATCTCCATCTTATACAAAATAAATTCTCACCATCTTAGAAGTCTTGGCCTCTTTAAGAATCTAAAAAGTTTTGTTAATGTGTTTTTAAATAAAAAATTAAAATAATTTACCAAATCAAAATTCCTTGCTTTTAAGCACAACTTGTCATAGAAATTAATGTTTAATATGTATTTTTGATACTTTATCTTGTAATATATATATTTCCATTTATAAAAAATCCATTTTTTATAGATGTCTATAGAAATAAGTAAATGCTTTGCTCTATATATCTTTCGTAGGAGATTTCTAAATTGTATAAAATCTCATTATTGAATCTAGTTGTAATCTCTTTTAATATTGAATATCTCTTCTACTATATTAATGCCCTTTATATATCTTGATAATATGTCCATTTTTATTTCTCTTAGTAAAATATTAAGAACCTCTTTGCATTTGCAATCCAAAGCTATTAGAATTATTAATACAATATACATATTAATATATATATATATAATTATTTATAATTATAATTAATAATAACATCTATTATAGACATGTTGAGACATAAGTGCTACTATTTTTCAATACTCCTTATTGATTATGACAACAAAAATATATATATATATATATATATATATATATATATATATAATCTTAGTGAGCAATTCTAAAATCTTAAATTTTTAGAAATTACTAAAATATAATTAATCTTTAAGATTTAATGGCAAAATTTTAATGGAATATTTATAAACCAATTTTTATAATACTAATACATAAAAAAAAAATAGGATAAGATTACTTTAATAGTAGTTGTTGATTGCTCCATGTAATAATAGTTGAATCTCATCTTATTTATCTTAAATAATATCCACAATTTCAACTTTGATGACAATAATAGTTACCAACAACTTCTACATAATGTGATTATAAACTTAAGCATTTTAATTTGTAATTCCAATTCAAAACAAAAATTCTTTATACAATTTTTATCAAAATAAATAGAAGAGGTCAATAATAATAATGATTTTATAAAAATATATACATTCATTTTTTTTGTTAGAAGAGATTTCATTGTTCTTAAGCCACCACTTTTGATGCAAATGCATTGATAAATTAACATGCATTATATATTATTTAATATAACCCATCTCCTTATCATACTAAGAAAAAATATTGTTAAGATTTATATCACTACAAACCACATCTTTACTACACTAATGTTAATGTCAATTATATATTCATTTTTTTATCAATTAAATGAAGTAATGAGGGTACCAATTGCCAATATAAATCTTATTCTTGATATTGTACATCTCCACAAATAATATCTTCATTCAATATTGCCAATATACTAGGATACAACATGTGGTACAAACTATCTCCTCAATCAATCAAAAAACTTTATACAAAAAACTTCACAAACAACTTGTTGTCCAAATGTGGAAAGATGTATCTTGAAAAGAGGTGGGGTGTGGAAAGAAGCCAACAATGATGAGTGGATTTAGGCTAATTTCAAATTTAGGAAAGGTAAGTGGAATTTCTTTTTTAATAAATGGGAGACACAAGAGGTATAAGTAGCCAACAATTGATTACTTACCAAAATGTATAACTGCAAGTGTCAAATAATAAATTGTGTACAGACCAGCTTCTCTGGAGTGAAGTTGTGATGTCTACTTGGACCTTGTGTTAGTTTCTGGGTTCTCCCTTTCAGATTGTTTGCTTTTAGGCTCACCTGACCAAGGTATTAATTTGATTAATAATCGAATGGTTTTAAAGTTGGGTAGAGGGAGCGAGCGCCGCTGATGTTTAGGGTTACGACATGTCCTCTGCCCGAGTCACCGGAGGGATGCTAAAGTCAGCTGGCCTTTAAACAATTCGCAATAAAGCTGCAAATCCAAGTCTCATGGCTGTAAGTTCCTTCAGCGATGCGACAAGTTGGTTACAATTTCTTTCGAAGTTGGAAGCCAAGTTAGATTCCAGTTTGGCTCAAGTTCCACCTGGAGTGAGAGCATGCATTGCCAGGCAGGCATTTGCACACCACATGTACCTTGTCCCAGCTCGTGAAAATATTCTGCGGGATTAATGGTGGAATACCACTCGAGTCCAGGTGCACAACTACAACTACTAACGTACCTTATCTTGCAGAACCCAACTGTGAACAAGTAGTGAGCACGTTCAGTCTCGTCTTCAGAAGCACTCTAATTTACCAGGAGCAGTGATTTGAGATTTTCTTTCGAGGAACTTCACATCGTAGAAGTAGATTGTGAATCAATGCTGACGATGCAAGTCTGCTCGTACTGCTTGTTATCAACATTGGACCTCTGGGAGCTCTGTGCAGGCCTTGACGATGCTTCGGTAATTCTCTTGTCTAGTAGATTGTAGATTCCGCTTGCATCCAAGGCTACAGTATCCTCAGCCAAGGCTGCTTTTATTGCAGGATGCAAATATGCTCTTTCAAGGAAGCTTCTCGCATCCAGGTTAGGTTCTAAGGTCCTTTCTAAATTATCCTTGGCCCGTGCTTCCTGACCATCATCAAATGGTAGAGTTTTAGAACCTTCACACCGTGAGTGCAAATGGCTTAAGGCATTACATACGTACCTAAATTAAGTGTTACAGGACAAATTTTGAGCACACATATCAGAACACTGTAATGCCTTGAAAGTAAACCTATCAAGAAGAATTTAAAATGTAAATGTAGGATGTACCTGTAGTGGGTATTGGTCGAATGCAGGTCCATATCTCTCCGTGCAGTACCAATGAAAGAATAATGTCAGTACAGGCAAGGGTAGCAAGAGAGGCGTAGACGCTGCAGATCGTTTGATTGAGAAAAGACCTATCAGAGTGACATGGGTTATCAGAAGAGCCACGATTATGAATCGGTGCACGAGCGGCCAAAATGCAGCAGAGCTTTCAAATTTTGGCACGTAAACGTTTATCACCTGAGGCGATAAGGAAGCCAGACTTAGTTGGTTAGAACGCAGAGTAACAGAGTAATAGAGTAATAGAGTTCCTCAACAGTTGCAAGTAGTTAAAAACACTGGATATTCTATGACTCCTTTGACAGCGAAACATACATAGAACATGTTAAATAGAGTAGGAAAATTCAGTGGAGAGAACAGCCGTTGTTAAAATTCTCACTGTAATAGTCCTCAAACGGAAAGCAAATGTAATTTTGTCTGTTAAATCAGGTTCTTATGAACTTGTGTAATTTTCAACACCTAATACTGAAAATTTCTCCAATATGCAAAATATTAAGAAAAAAAACACATTCAAAGTCTAGTACATGTGACATCTTCAGCACCAATGTAACATCTTTAAAATAGTAAAAATAGATCTCGAAGAAGGCAAGAACTCAGCATTCGCGTTAAATTAGCACCTTCGAAAATACGAGGTACCTGGTTCCGATATATGATGTATCCGAAGGCATAGAACACAATAATAAACGGCAGGATGAGAGGTGAAATGACTGAATATACGAGGCCAAGGAGAAAGTAAAGTCCCAATTTCGGAAGGACTGCATTGTATTGAAGCGTTGAGAATGCCATAGCATTACTTCTGTCCCTCTCTGTTTTTACTATCACCATGTTCTGCAGATGATACCACATAAAGGCCCAAAGTCGCAATGCTTCAGCTGCAACAGTCGACCAACCGTCCACCATGATGTAAGTAATGAAAAATGTCGACTTCATTGGTATGGAACTTCCAAATGCCTTCGGGACCCTGGAAAAAGAAACTATAAAATGCTCCGATCAGTGTGAGCGTGTTGCTCTGCAATCACCATGTGCTATATCCTTCACATGAATGGTGAAGAATTTTCTAGCAAATTGTATAGTTTTATCTAGGAGTATATCTGTTCACTGTACAAAGAGCAACTCATCAAGGAGACTGCAAAGATTCTGCACCTGATTGGAGAGTTAATGTACTGCTTCAGCTGCACAAATACAGAACCCACAATAACATTGCCGAAAAAAACGTTGACGACCATGACAATGAAGTACTTTGTAGCAGCACTCCTCATAATCTTAGACAATGAAACGTGGCCTTCAAATTTAGAGAGAAACATCATCAATTGGGGAAGAAACGTAAGCGACAGGTTCAGTGAGAGGCCAGGTAAAAAGCCTTGGAGAACAGACCTTATAAAACTTCTGTGAGAATGACAGCATTAAGTTAGCACTACGTTATGACCATAACCATTTATGACTTGCAGGATGAGGCAGAGAGGCAACTATATGATATTCATAATCTTAATAGACGCTTCCGATTAACATTTCTTTTCCAGAAAACATGAAAGAGTGAGTAGATTACTGGTCAATGAGAGGCTTAAGGAAGTGAAAGTTCTTGTCTAAGGCATCCAAATTCGCCAATGATTGAACGAATGTAATTGGGATCATGAAAAAGAACGCTATGAAGAAAATAAGAAATCCAACGAGTAGACGTCGTGAATTAAGCGCCATGTATGGTATGGATAAATTATCCCAACATACATCCCGAGCTTCTGGAGCCCAATCTGTCAACCAGCAAGTTGAATCCTTGCTTTGTTGCGTTTGAGCACACACTGCAGCACCCCATCGTGAGTTGAACGACACAAAACCCGCCTTCATGACAAACTTCTCACTTGATAATATGTGGCACTGCACTGTCTTTATCTGCCAAAGCATATTGTAAATCAAAGAGCACTTTATACTATCTTGTGCATTGCATACTTATCTTTACTCTAATATTTGGTGCACTAGTGTAAGATTCGATAACAGGCACATACGTGTCGGAAGCACCTAGAGCCGACTCTATGAAATAAATTTCTTGCACAAAAGTAGTATGCTACATGTGCAAGGATATCAGGAAGCAAGAGTGTGGAACCTCTTGAATGAGTCGATTATATTTGGAAGTGTAGAAGTCAATTGAATCTACTTTCTCTCCAACTATCCGAAGAAATCCTTTCTGGGTCACAGTATCCATAGATTTTTGTCATAATTATTTTGCTTTGGAGAACATGGGCTATTGTCGCAGTAGCTGTTTATTTTGATAGATTATTATCACATAACTCATTTAATCACGAGTTTAAAACCAAGAGAGTCAAAGATTTCGACCAGCAAAATTGTAGAAGTTGTTACCCGAGTAGTTGAACACTTGGAACTTTGACTGCTGGCCTGCTGCTTCTGAAGATACTCAATCGTGTCCAAACATTTTTCCTTATCTTCTACCAGTAGAGATAAGTAATTTGCATCGTAAACAACCTGCAAAGGCCTAATGTTGACAGACATCATGCTTATAATTCAAGGAGATCACCTTGCATTAGTACTAACGACAACTGAAAATATATCCTGTCCTTTAATCAAAAAAGACTTTTAATTTCCAACTCCAGGATGTGATGGAAGGAGGACCTGGTGGGTGCAATAATGTTCTGAGTGATTTTCCTTGAAGAAGTTCTCGATCTGTTGACTGACTTTGATCTGTCCCACTTTTGGAACTTGCCTCACCAAAATCTGCATAATGTGCGCAGCTCATCAAAACAAGTTCTTCAAAATCAAGAACACAAGGTCTTGTGCATTGCACCAACCATTGTCTTACAGAAGATTGGGTTTTGTAAAGCATAGCATTTTTCTGACTAGCCAAGATCCAGTAACAGTAGAAATAGAACCAACAAAAGTAAATAAAGACTAGCACATTCAGGATATTGACATTACTAAAGAGAGTTTACTGTGAATTGATCAGGACGCCGTTTCTGAGCAGCAAGAAAGTTGAATCGTAAGTTTTCGACTTGTTCATATTCATTGAAGAGCATCAAGCAAGTCCAAGCAGTGTACATATAGGCTGCTAACAAGTGAGCCCAAAGCCTGCCCTGCGCGTAAACAATTTATCACTTTTCCAATGGCCTCCAATGAATTCGACCACGAGATTGTGAATCTGGGCTTCCATCTGAAGCTCGGATGCCACAAACTTCCGAAGTGATGATGAGAACATAGCATTTAACCACATTCCAAATACGTACCGTTTTGATTTGTCGTGGACATTTGCTATAGACATCATGTCGACAGCACTGTAGGCGAAGTTGGGATTGGATGTCTGATAGGACATGAGCTCATTATCTGTTTTGTTAATAGGAATCAACACGAAGCAACCCCACACCAACATCGGCGCAAATATCTTTAACCTGCACGAATCCATGGCGAACCTTGGCCAAAAGAGACAACATTCTGTTCATTGACTTCGAATGCATATTATCCTTCTGTTAAATGTGAAATCTTATTGTTATGCAGATTGACTGATGTAATTATAACATCACTTAGGTTCTCATGACTTAAACCTGTCCAATGTAACAGGCCAATGCTTGCACCTGTGTAGGCGCAATGTAGGCATTTGAGGTGACCGCCTTACGGCATCATTCCCTTCTAAAGACAAACTTGGAAAGGGGACAGTAGTTATACCCTAACAGAAACACTCGCAGAAGAACGGCAGAATCCAAGCCAGCATGCTCTATTAGTTCCATCTCTGGCATGCGGAGAGTGGTCCATATCCAATCCATAACATGAGCGTAACTTTTAACGTTCAAATTCAAAAATCTACCAATAGGATTGGTGGTGCTACTGGCGGGACCGAACCCTCCTGCTGAACCAGCGCTTCGTTTATGAACCTCTAAAAACCACTTTGGAAAGTACACACGAGCGTTCATTGGCTGATTCTTCAAAACAGCAAATGCCAGCAAGATTACAATTGAAGTAACAACATTGATCCATGCTGATGTCACCACATCCAGAGTATTTCCAGCCATCGATACACAATTCAGAGAGTTTTAGATTCACTTTGAAGCTTGAAAAAGAGGACAAGTAATGTCGACATCGGAATGCTTTCAAATATGATTCTTCTTATTGCAGTATAGGAGCTCCAATAGTGCTGATGCTTTGTGGTATTCTTTAATGTTGACGTTTTCAAGAGCCACTTCTGCAGCCTTTTGCGCCATTTTCTCAAGAGGCGTAGAAGAATTTGTAACAGTGCCAGGAAACTTTGCGTGATTAAATCGGACGCTCTGAGAGTTCATCAACATATGACCTCAAAAGCCCCCTCCAATATCGTTAAGTCTCGAATCTATGCTGACAGCATTCCCAGCAGAATCACATGGAAGATTCCGAATTTGCGCTTCGCCTGCTTAGAAAAAGCTCTGATCCCTAACAAAATCAACAATCGAAACCAACGCATACGATTCAAGATGATCCCATGCAGAGCTCACCGGACGTTGGCCGAGACATTTAAAGCACTAATAATTACACACGATTTGATTTCCGATCGCTCTGCCCTCTCAAAAAACTCAACGGCATAACACCCTTGCGAATAAAGATTCTGTAAGTTACTGAGACACCAAATGACGCTTCCAAACAAACACAAAAAACAGAGAACACATCAAATAACATAGACATCCCACTCTCATAAGCGCTGCAACACCTTCAACAAGCATTACAACGCCTATCCTACCCAACGCTAACCAAGCAAGGATGTCTACACCCGAAAACAATTCGAACACCATGGCTGCGATTTGCGAGCACGGTATGCTGCACAAAACGACCTATTCCAAATCAACAACGCTTGATTAAAAAGACATAACAAATTGCAGCCTGGACCGTTTCTTAAGCACTCTCGTTTGTCTCGGTGAGCCAAGACATGCCGAATTCGCATCCATGACGAAGGTATGAGCGAGAGGCAGGATGATGGCTGGCGTTGAAGCCCAATCCACCGGCAAACATGAAGAAGAAAGGAGGCTGCACAAAAGCAAGCGATACGGCGACTGGAAGTTAAACACTCCCCGAACCACGACGTGGACGAAGGCATTCGTTCGGTCGACGGAGGTGCACGTTCTCGATATCGTCAACGAGCATCCTTGACTGACCTCAAACGGCGTTGACGAGAACTTGCGGACTTTGCCATACCGGTTCCGTTCAGAATTTGTCGAGGAGTTTACTGGTGGAACTCATGTTGTAAAACTTCTGATACAATAGAAGTTTTCTTTGTTAAAGAAGAATATGAAAATAAATACATAATGCTTCTTTTAAAAAATATATACATATTGAAGAAACTAAATTTTATTTTCTTAATATCTTGTAATATTCAAATTGGAAGAATTTTTTATTCTAAGAAATATTTGTGATTTTTTGAAGTTTCTGATTTATTTTTAGAATTTTAAATTACTGAATACCTATTTAAATGACCTTTTTTAATGGAATATTTATTTGATACTACTATATAAAAATTAATGGATCCTACACATATATGTTTATTTTTTCAAGACACATCAGTTTTTACATAATTTCATGTAAAAATATAAGAAGAAACATTATTGTTTTTTTTAATGGTAACTTTTTATTAAAAGAGTAAGATATATGATACTTTAAAATTAAAAAAATAAAAAATCAATCATCCATGTAAATACTAGGCCAATTTCGCACTTTGCACATGTGGAAAATTGGACAGTGTAGTGTTTAAAAGAAGAGGGTGATAAATGTAGATAAATATTCTAGGATATATCAACATTGAGATTATTATTTTTTAAGGCATAATTTCTCCTTTCTACTTTTATTAGTTTTTTTTACATCTAATGCCAATTGATAATTTTCTTTTTTTGAGACTTTAACAATGCAAACATTGTGACTAGTAGCTTTAAACCAAGTTGTAAGAAAAAAAAGATGAGGTAGAATGCATTTTTTTTCTTTTACACAACATAAATAGTGTTGTCTCCTATAATTTGTGGTAGATCTACCTCAAAAGGTGGTTTTTATAAAAAAAAATTGAGAATTCTTTTAAATTGCTATAAATATATTAAAATTTTAAATTAAAATTTATATATTTTTTGCAACTATTAGAATCAAGATATGCATTTTCATATTTAGTATTATAATGTAAAAATGATTTGACTCATTTTTATATTGTCTTCTTACTTTATACTATCTCCAAAAAAATTAGTCTTCTAAAAGAGAGTTTTTTTTACCAAGTACAAAATCTTTGTAAGTCTTTTGTATCATAGCCTTTCAAATTAGGCTTCTACATATTAAGACCCCCTTAATTTACATTAGATTTTTAAATATAATTCACATATAATTTTTCTTGTGAATTTTTTAAAATATAAATAAGTTCTAAAATACTAAAGCAATATTAACATAACATAACTTTACTCTTTGACTCTATACTATTATGTTCTAAATCTAGAAAATTAAAACCAAATCTAAAACAAAATTTGGATTCTTCACACACTCCCTCCAACGACAAGATAAGATACAACAAACGGTTTTGTCCCTACTTTAAACATCCCTCTTTTATAACCCTCAATTCTGACTCACTTCATATCAATCACATATTAAATTCCCACTTTTGATCCCTAGATTCTGAATTCTTTAAAAATATGTTCCTTAACACCAGGTGGATACAAATTCGCACCAACATCAATCGCCCTTTGAATCACTAGTTAGTCCACATGAGATTATTCTAGAGGTTTCCTCCACCCAATCCTCCTAATGCCCACAATTGTTGGTGGAGTTGTCAACAAAATAAACATCAACAGCTAGTCAATTGTGTCTACATAAAACCCATTTCTAGTAACTCACAATCCACACCATGGCAACGGCGCACAAAAGGAAGCGATCGATCGAACGAACAAACGAACGACATTCCCAAGGTCATTCGAAAAAATGAGCGCGGACGACATTCCCGAGGTGATTCGTAAAGGAGAGAGCGCGAGAGAGACAAGCGGCATCGCGATCTCTCGCTACAGGACTTGGTTCCAGCAATCCTGCGGAAACCGAATCTCGCGCGGGTGGTCATCGACGATACGGTGACAAACTCGTCGATACCGCTTAGAAAGGCCAAAAGGTGATGCAAGGTGTTGAGAACGAAGCCCACAGCTTAAAGCTATGGCGGGGGAACCCTAGTGAGACACCCTCCAGAGGCTTGCTCTTGAGAAATCTCAGCACCTCTACGACTGCTCGAGCATGCTCTTGACGACGTGCAGCTGCATGCTCTTGGCGTCGTCTGTGTCACCGTCAATGCGTTTCTAGCGCTCGAGTCCAGACGTGTTGAAGTGGATGCACGCTACGGCCTTGTGGTCGCATGCGGTCTCCGAGGCCTGCTTCTGGCGGCGCTTCTCGGGGTCGGCCAGGGTGAGCGCTGCTGCTGCTGGTGCAAGTGTGGTAACAGCGCCACCTCTCGTAACTGTCGGTCTGCACCAAAGCCAGTCCGCTCGGCTGATCCTAGAACCAGCTATGTAGCGACAACTTGAACAATTCTCCTCTTCCTCTTCAACGAACCCACACCCAGACATGCACTACTCTTCAAGATGCCCAGGGCACGGCGAAACGACAAGATGGTAAGAGAAGCAGCAGCTTTGCAGGCGCCCGAACTGCACGAGTGCTAGTCTTGCACCAGCTGAAGGCACAATCCTGAGCCCACAAAATTCTTAGAATCCCTACTTACCATCATATTCCTTTCTCCTTTCCACCACAGCCAACACAACAGCTATGATTTTATACTAGCTCTTCTTCCCACACCCTTATTCATTTTCACGCTCCCGAATTAAACTGTTGGGTTTCGACAGTCCATGGATTACTGAGGCCAGGACCATGGAGAAAAATTTAAAAGCATATAAGGTATATAGCTGTCGTAGGTGGTGGAAGAGCTGCATGCCATGTCGGCAGGCTATGCTGGATGGACAGGAGTCTACTGCAACTACTTCCGGTTACAGGCAACGGCGTGTGGATGAAGACCCGTTCAACGTAGATACGCAGAAAATAGCACACATGGAAAGTATACGAAAAGGAAATACAGAGAGTAATATGATTTAAAAACTTTTTCCTGCCCATGAAGTTCAGTTTGCAGGGTTTTGGCAGAGGTTTAGAGGGGAGGGGGCGTGCCTGCGCGTCCGAATTAGGTTAGGCCCAAGGATTTTACAGATTCTCGTGTGTTTGTCACGTTGTGGAGCGATGGAGCGGTAGCGAGGACGTGTTGGTGATTGTGGACTGCAAGGAGTTGGGTGGGGTTTTTCAGTTGTGGGGCGGGGGAGCCGAAATCGTAGAAAAGATGCGGAATTTGGTGGTGATCAATGAGGTGCATGGGGTGGTGGAGGGTGACGATGACTCCAAGCTGCAAATCGCAGCTGCGGCTGTTGATGTTGACAATGGGCTCTTCTTTGTCGTTTCGCAATCTTCCGCACTCATATGCTACTCCCTTTCTTCCTCCAAGGTACTCGTTTCTCTCCGTTAATTCACAATATTCACGTACTTGGGCAATTTCTTCACCTGATTCTGGGGTCTACGAAGTGCCCGGCTGGTTGTGCATTGTCATGTCAATCCTAAGGGTTAGACAACTGTAGAACGTCGATCGGGCACTAGACTTAATGCATCTTTAAGGGTTGATCAATGTTTCCTATTGGTGTGCGTGCTCGTTGGTTGACTTCAATTTGCCCAATCCAATCTCAATTTTGGAAACTAGGTCATACTTATGTCGTCGCGTGTGACAAGCGATCGTAATCCACTTTACTTGAAATCTGGAGAAATCGTTGATTTTTTTTTTTTTTTTCTCCCTCTTCCTATTCCTCGTGGTAGTTCCTTACATTAGGGTAGCTTATTTAGGGTTAAAGATTTCTATGCTTCGGTTTTAAGGAATCTGTTTTAAGTTGTATTCCTGTAATTTCCCAACAGGTTGAATGGATTGTCGCCTTGGACGAGGAGGGCGGACCTGTGGTAGCTATGGACTGGAGGGTGGAGGTCGAATCCGTTGTTGTTGGCCGTTCCAGCGGACAGGTAAGCCAGGAACACATGTTTCTTACAACAGAAAATTTCGAGATTAATCCAGGTTGCCAATTTTTATGTCTGATGTTAACTCTTCCATTCATGTCCTTGAGATTCAACTCGTGCATATTTCGAGTTTGGCTCAGATTCTAGCTTTTTTGGAACGCAGGTCGTTGAGGTTAGTGATTCTGGTCAAGAAGTGCAAGAGGTGGGTTCCTTGAAGGGAGGACTTCTGGCTATGGCAGCTAGTCCGGACGGTGAGCTCTTGCTTCTCGCTACTGGGTTTGGTCAACTCCTGGTTATGACTCAAGACTGGGATCTACTGTACGAAGTCACTCTTGACGAGGGCCTCGCTGCTTCAGTAAGTTTTCTGTCATTTTGATCCGTTTTTTTTTTCGTGCATGTCCTTTTGGATTTTGGTCTTCTCTGTAGTCATGGCAAGAAACGCGTGAGCTTTCTGAAATATCTGTTTGCAAAACATAGATACCGTGTTAAATTTCATGGTTGCATGTAGGGTAGCGTGCAGCTAAGCTGGCGAGGGGATGGCAAGTATTTTGCCACACTTGTGACAGGGAGCGGTGCCTCCACTGATTCGAGCCCGTTGAAGATCTGGGAAAGAGACACCGGAGTCTTGTATGCATCTGGAGAGAGCATTCCCTATTTGCAAACAGCGATGTCTTGGTGTCCTTCAGGGGCTCGCATTGCCACTGCGTGTATACAACCGAACAGCACAAGTCAACCCCTCATAATGTCTTTCGAGAAGAACGGCCTTAAGCGCGACAAATTTCAGCTGGAAGGCCCTCTGGACACGCATGTAAATTATCTCAAGTGGAACAGCAATTCTGAGCTTCTGGCTATGGTGATTACTACTAAAGATTGGACTGGTGTCCAGATCTGGAGCTGCAGCAATTTTCACTGGTACTTGAAACAGGAGCTACGGTTTCCAAGCACAGATGAACTGGACGTGTTATGGGATCCTGAGGATCCAATGACACTCGTCTGCTGGACAGCCAGTGGGACTATCCGCACTATTAAACTTGGATGGAAATCTGCAGTTCTGGACTCGAACATTGCTCTGGTTATTAATGGCCACAGCTTACTCGTGTCACCCCTTTCTCTTGCCCTCATCCCTCCGCCTATGTCACTCTTTACAATCACTTTCCAGGCCCCGGTACAGGTTGTGGCATTTTTGCAAGACCATGAACGCTGCTGTTTCATAGCTGCACGCCTCTCGGATAGCACGCTGAGTGTTGTGACTTTACCTGAGCTCAATGATTGGTTAGATCTTGATGGAATTAATCACACAGCGCATTCTATCTCTGTTCTCTCCGACTTGAAGCAGAGCATAAGCGAGCTCCGGCACCTTACGTGGTTGAGTTCTGGGGCGCTACTGGGCGCCCTCTCAGTTCAACCGGGGTCTGACAAGGTTGGCATTTCCGGAAACTTCTCAGGAACTCAAAATGGGGTGTTTTTCCAAACTTATCCAGGAAGTAAGGAGATTCTCGTCGAAGTTGATCTTGACATGGTAGCCGATAATCCCAGTCCAATTATGTCAGACGGTTTTCAAATACAGGGAGTGCAGGAAACGCCTGTAAAACAGGCGGTGATTAGTATCATCAAGAACCGGGCTCCTTTGTCGGATCAGAACGGAGATGCTTTTGTCCAACTAGGGGATGGCTCGGTGTTATTGTATTCTGAATCACAAGGGGCGTCGCAGTTTGGAAAAACTGTGATTGGGAAGTTTGCGAGGCCTTGTCCATGGACGAGTGTGCTGCAATCTGGGAGTGGAGACACTCTTCTCCTTGGACTCGATCAGAAGGGGAGTTTGGAGCTTCTGGGTCGCTGTGTTCTCTGCAAAGATTGCTCAAGCTTTGTTGTTCACACAGCAGCTGATTCTCGGTCTCATCTTTTGTACACCACGCAGAGAGACTCAATGCATGTTGTCAGTTTGTCTGACCTCTCGTCCCTCTCGGAGGTGCAGTCTAAGCAGGAAGTTAACATGAAACCTGAAATTTCAGATGGGAAGAAGCCAAAAGGGGTTGGTTCCCAAGAAGAGAATCTGAACGTGCGTCCCCTGTGGGAACGAGGGGCGAGGTTGGTTACAGCGTTAGGAGGTCATGACGTGGCTGTGATAGTGCAGACCATAAGGGGCAATTTGGAGACAGTATATCCACGGGGTCTTGTGCTAGGTGCAATCGCAGAAGCCTTGAAGAAAGGCGATTTTCGTGAAGCTATGGGATTAACTCGGAGGCATCATATTAATCTGAATGTATTAGTTGATTATGGAGGTTGGCGAAGCTTTTGCGTGAAAGCTT
Source organism: Physcomitrellopsis africana (assembly GCA_036785485.1). Lineage (NCBI taxonomy): Eukaryota > Viridiplantae > Streptophyta > Bryopsida > Funariales > Funariaceae > Physcomitrellopsis > Physcomitrellopsis africana. The sequence goes on along the minus strand of JAWRVF010000107.1, from coordinate 62,181 downwards.
CTGAGTTTGTCAAGCAGGTAAGTTTTTCATTTCTATTTTTGTTTTTATTTTTTTGGTGATATCAAGTCATTGTGTCAAGTTTTGACGATGATGTGTCAGTGATAAGCATCGACCACCTTTTAGTTAAAGGTTTCATATTATTTTCTCTTTTGTGTTAATTTGTTACTGGTACTCTGTTATGGTTTGCAGGTGGGTAAGTTAAACCACATCACTGAACTAGTGTACGCTCTAAATGAGGAAAACATCGTCGAAACCACGTACAAAAATTTACTACCTCCCTTCCCTGAACCACCAATCCCTGCGGATGCTGCAACTGAATTGATGAAGTCTCAATTCACAGCCAACAAGGTGCAGACTGTTTTGAAGTCTTTGAGATTAGGTGTAGAAAAAGAGATTCCTGTCAGTCCTGCAAAAGAGCTTTGCATCCTGGCCACGCTAGCTAAGAGCCGACCACCAGAACTGAAAGAAGCTTTGCAACGAATCAAAAGTTTGCGTGAAGCAGAGCTGCAGGGAGAAGTTGCTGTAGATCTGGAGGCAGTCGAAGAGACAGGAGAAAAGAGGAAGGTCATACTGAGTGCCGAGGCTGCATTGAAGCACTTGCTTTGGCTATCAGACGCAGATATTGTCTTCAAAGAAGCTCTAGGATTGTACGACTTGCACCTGGCGGCAATGGTTGCTTCTCATGCGCAAAGAGATCCAAAAGAATTCATTCCTCTTTTGAAAGAGTTAGAGGAAATGTCACCACACTTAATGCAATACAGCATTGACGTAAGGTATGCATTCACTATATCTACATTGATGTAGGGCATTGTAGATCTCTTCCGCTGCTGATTTGTTGGAATGTCGATTCGAAGGAGCATTGCCAGAGCTGTTTTGCTTTTGGCAGCTTATTACATCACCTACTTTCTGTACATTGTTTAAAAGTGCAAGGGTCTATCTGTTTCAGTAGAACCACAGGATGAGTCATGATGATTGCCAGTTAACGTACATTGTTCTATCCATTTTGAAGATTGTTCTGATTTATTTGTAGGTTGGGCCACTATGAGAGTGCACTGCAAAACCTTGCTCAAGGAGGGGAAGCCAACTTCAATGAATGCCTACAGTTGATGATGGATCATGCTGAGCTATTTCCACTTGGATTACATATTTTTAGAGAATCTAAAAATCGGGTCCATATTTTGGAAGCATGGGGAGATCATCTTATGCAACAAAAAAAGTTTGAGGATGCTGCGGCTGCTTACTGCTCTTGTAACAATCTTCAGAAGGCTCTGGATTCATATAGAGCTGGTGGCTTATGGCGAGGAGTGATGACCATCGCAGGCCGGATGAACCTTTCTCGGGGGGAATTGGCCTCACTTGCAAGTGATTTGGGAGAAGAGCTGCAGGCTATGGGCATGCCAGCTGAAGCTGCTTGCGTTGCCTTAGAGTATACCCATGATGTAGATTCTGGGATTAGATTATTGCTAGAGGCCAGGGAATGGATGGAAGCTGTCAGAGTGTCTTCGTTATATTCTCGTGAAGACCTTTTATCCTCACTCATTGAATCAGCCGCTTTGGAGTGTGCAAGTGCCCTGATTGAAGAGTTCACAGAAGGTCTCGACAAGGTGAGGAAGTATCTTGTGCGTTATCAGACCGTCAGGCAGCGGCGGCTGTCGTTAGCAGCAAAGTTGAAAGCAGAGGAAGACGGAGAATGGGTGGATGATGATACAATTTCAGAAGCAAGCAGCCACCTTAGTAGTATGAGTGCATACACCCATGGGTACAAACTGATACCTTTCTCTTGTTCCTGAAATTTTTACTCGGGAGGTTTATGATTATTTCAAGTCATTCACGAAGTCAAAAAGTACATGATCACGATTACGAGCTTATGTACATTTTGCGGTGAGTCTGTTAGTATTCACTTCTGTCATTCTTGTACAGAATTGAAGTCTTTCAATTGTTTCATGTACTAATACTTGGAGCCTTCCATTTACTCTCCAGGACGGCTGCTACAAGCAGTGTCACTTCAGGGTCAGGGCGAGGAAGAAAGCAAAGTATTCGATCTCAGAAAAAGGTCAAAGGGGGCCGAATTCGAGCTGGCAGGTGGGATACTTTACAAATGCTGTAATTGTGCTATTTGTACACTGCTTTCATGCATGGTTGATTGTATCATGCTATTATTTTCATGAGTTCTTTTCAGATGGCAGATAAAATAATTGCCATTTTATCCGCTATCTGACTCCTGTGTTTTTTCTAAATTTTACATGTTTTGAAAGGTGGGTGTTTATTTGGGCACCACTATTGTGCTTCGCATCCTGTGCGACTTTATTTCTTCTGTTTTATTTCAATGAGGTAGAGAAGAGTGCTGAATGAGGCTTGTTTTGCAGTGCTGGAGAGGAAGGAGGTCTTGTTGACTACATCAGAGGCATGGCAGTAAGTCCTCGGATGCTAGATGAAGTACGGAGGTTGCTGAGTGTGCTGCTTCTTCAAGGGCATTATTCTGTTGCACATCATGTTCAATCGTCATTAGTCGCATACCAAAATGATCAGAAGGTAGCGTTAGAGACAATGGAAAAGGATGCCGCAGATGACAATGTGCAAGCGGGGAATCCACCGCCTGCAAGTACTGCAGCAGTGAGCAAATCCTCTTCCCCAGCAATATGGAGATTGGCGGTGTTGGAGCCTCCAGACGGCGTTTGTATATAATGAGGTGTTAATTGGGTTCAGTTTGATTCTTGGCTTGTTAACCATTATAATCCACCTCAACCTTTATTTAAGCATTTTCTTAATTGAGTTCTTTTCAGTGCTGCTGCATTATCAAACAATGTCTCAGCTTCCTAACTCACGGTTGAAGCGCTCTTTTCATTGTTATAATCATTTCCAATCAAAGTTACTTGTAAGGATCTTATTGTTGTAGCATTACAGCGCTGGTGGGCATATTAAAAGCCTTTTGTCTGCATATGTCACGTGATAAATCAGGACAACGTTGCTAATGAACTGGTCAATAATGTCTCCGATACTCTACACGCTGTTGGCTATAAACAAATACCAGGAAAGATTCATAAAATGGTACAGGCTGGAGAAAGTTGCATCGCCTACATCTTTGCACTTTTGATAAAAAAGCAGTTCATGCATGGTTTGCTGTCTTAAGATGACATAAATAATCTTCTTCCGTCATTTATATTTACAATTGAATTGTTTCCATGTTTGTTCAAGCTTGAACATGGTGCATTCAAAGTCTGCACGATGGCCAACAACTCATACCCGCGGTCGAAATTCTCACTTACGATCAGCCGCATGGTCACATGTTGGAGGATCCCAGGTGCGACCTGCAGCTGTTGTCGATCAGATCAATGCACACTTTTGCCCGAAACAGTATACAGTTCTGATTAACTTGATCCAAAACTGGTCGCTCTAGTGATTTGCAGCTTCTAGGTGACGATGATACTGCATTAGTCTGCAGCATTCCGACTTCATCAAACCAGTGCCTCTCCTCTGCACTGATCGCATTCCACTTGCTAGGATGTCAACAGGCGAACCTCCTGACTTAGGGCGCTCAAATTTCCGCAAAATCCAAACACTTTATTCGTTAGATTTCCGTCATATCTCAGGAATCAAATGATAAACAACGCTGTAAACCGTAAAGTCCTGGAATCACACCAGAGTGCCATGTGTTTTATATATGCCAATCAGGTCTTTACTAATTCATGGCCATGCTGTACACGTGGAAATGGGATGCAATTTATATATTCCAAGAGTGACCATATTGTCTCATTTTTTAAGAAAACATTTGCAATGGTGCACGAAATGATGTCCAACTCTGCACTGCAGCGCTAATAATCGCCGAAGGCATCCTCGACGCCAACTACAGTACTCTCGGTAGTCAAATGGACTTATAATGTTGAACTCTGGAGAGTTTTCACAAACAAGAACATAAACCGAATTCAGAAGCTGGGCTAATTGCAAAACTTCAGCATGTCGGTCAAGAGATTTGCAAGCTGCTGTCACAGGGCACTAAACAGTCAAGAAAATAATGCGGTCTTTTGTCGCAGTGTGCCAACGCTCTTGAAGGTGACTGAAGGAAACACTTCGCCAGTACCAGCCTTGAAAAAGCACCAAAGTTTTGGATCCACACGTACAGCCTCAGAGTGCATATACACATTGAAGAAGGTGTACCTACGGTTTTTTATCGTAGAGTAGGCATGATCCGTAAGGTGGGTAGGACTCGAGATCATGGCCTCACTTTCACCACACTTTGATGCACAGTTGCACTGCTCCTCCACACAGCCTCCTTCCCTTTGTCTCAAAACTGCTCCGCAATCTATGCTGCATGTCATCTCATCGTATTGCCACTGTAACGCACTTCTACCTTACCTTGTGCTGCAATTTTTTGCACTTCATTAATCAGTCAATGGCATGCTCTGGAATTTGATTGTGGAGCCTGGGTTGGTGGTATGGTTTGTGAGTTAGAAATAATTTATCCTTGTATTTCCGACTTCATGATTAAAGCCTTTACAGCAAGTGCTACCTCCCTATGGCTTGTTTCTTCGGTTCTTTTGCTCCTTGTTCAAACGGCGGTTGGCAGAATGCATGAGAGACTACACAATTGCAGCAACGTATAAACTCCGAAATATTTATTACGTTTAGGTGTAGATTTAAGGCATTATTGTGCATGGCAATGGAATGATTCCGATGCTCTTCCACTCCATTCACTTGCCTCTTTCTACATCAGGTCCTACGAAGTGTACCCATATCGTGTACTAATTTCATTGTAGGCTCGTGATACAAAGTGACTATTATAATCAAATTATGCGGTGATTGTCATGCTCCACGACCTCAGCTCTACCTTGATTCTATCACAATCCTTTTCTACAGTGTTTTGCGACCTGACGATACAGCTATTGTGGTCTCACTTGCTTGGGTGATGATCATTTGGCCAGCAAAGATTTGCATCAGGTGAAAAGATTTGTAGAGTGGTGGCAGATGTCTAAGGGCCGCGAAAAGAACAGCAGTACTTCAATGAATATAATAAGTGAATAAAATGTAGCTACCAGAGATGATTATCAATCGTTCATTATAGCCTGAAGTCCAAGCAAGAGACCACACCATTTGTCCAGGATTGGGTTTCCAAATGCTTCCATCAGCAGGAAAGATAGCTAGGCTGACATCCACACCCATTCTTACACATTCCGTAGTGTGAAAAGACCACTCTTGTTCTTTTTGTTTCGGACGATTGAGAACCTTTTTTTTTTTTTTCTTTGTTTTCTTTTGGCAATTCCCCACTTATTTGTATTAATCTCTCTTATCAAGTAAAGAAAACCACTTTAAAACTATACTTGTCTTTCTCACACAACGCTAAACATAACGAGACCTTCTGCAGTCTATTGTGGCATCAGTCCAACAGTGTTTCAACTTGAAGTGTGAAAATTACTACTAAAAGAACAAGTCACCCCTCCATTAAACAAAATTCCGGTCGCGGGTAGTTTTACAGCAGAATGAACATTAGACAACAGGCCAAAGCATTCACTGATTCGGTGGTTGTAACCACTCCCAGGTCAAAGAATCGGATTCAAATAACCGCCAAAAAAAAAAAAAAAAAAAAAAAAGAAAAAAACGCAAAAGGAAACAAAGCACAACCGGAGCTTGTGCCTCGCATGGGCGGACATTCCCATGTCTAGCGCTGTCGCCCACCAACCGCCGTGTCGTCACCACCAGATTGATGCGACGTTGTAGACTCGTCTCATGAATGTGCAAATCGCTGCGAGACGCGCTGATCGCGGATGACAAAACCCAAATACAATTGTGAGAAAAGGGGATCGTATAAGAGCGGGGATTCTTCGAAACCGGCGTCCCAGTGCCGACACGCGCACAAGACAACACCCCATCGCATTTTCCATGCCTACAAAGCTGCGAATGCTTCGTCGACACACCAAATCCTCCAAAGATCGTGACTACAGAATTTGCGCTGCCTTCACAGTCTTCGAAACGACTACGACGACGCTGCGAAGACGACGCAGCTACATAGCTGCAGCAAGGCTTTGCTCGTGGTGGGCTGTAATCAAAATCTGTGTTCAGTCGATGCAAACTGTTTTAGCTGCATATTCTGATACATCGCTGAAGAGAGATGTTCCCGGGTGCGTGGCGTCTACAGTGGAGTTCATTCATGTGTGCTATTCTGTATGAGATTATCAGTACCCTTGTGGTGCTTTGTTGTGGACCAGGAATTTACTCATAGAGCTTGTGCTTGCGCTCAGATTTGATATGTAGGGTAATGTTGGCGTTCACCAAGCATAGGGGCACAGACACACAAACAGAAACACACAAGATACAATGTGAGGAGAAGATGACCACTGGCCCGGATCGGTAGTCCGGGCCGGAGAATTACGTCAGAGAGGGAGACAGAGCTAATCTCTGACATGTTTTAAATACTCGCAGATAGTTGGGGCAGCCACCATCCACTGCCATGGATTGACTAATTTCTGGGCAATGTTTCTGTCCAGCCAAAGCGTGGCATGGACCCCCCCCCCCCCAAATAATTGTGGATAGTTGCACTTGTTATGCTCAATTTCTCTACATTTCCCACAACATGTTTTTTTTTTTCCTATTCTCTACCAACTCAAATGTAGAAGGTTCCCATTGGGTGTTTGAGGAGGGAAGAGTGGCCCAGGTCTCCCTTTTATGTGTACAATTTGCAAATTCACTACATTTTGTTTCCTTTGTGAAAGATTCTGAACGTATTGCTCCAAAATCTGTTGTTGATGTGATAAGAGTTCTTTATGACGAGTTGTAATTGTGATAGCATACCGTCTAAGCTTGGATTGTGTGATATTTCTACATCTGATGAGATTGGTTTTAACCACCAATGTTGATGAAAATGATCAAAAAGGAGAGGTTCATTGGTGTCCCACAATATCTTTAATTTGTCTTCAATGTCTTCAGGTTCAACTGCCATTGCTAAGTGGACACCCTCCATGTATTGTGTGGATACTCCTTGTGGACCTGGCCGCCATAGCCAAAGCCATGCATGTAGAACTCATATTCTCAGTCTCCAAGCTACTTGTGTTTTTAAATGGACATTTTGTCCAAACTCACACAATGATATTAATGTGTGCATGATAATGATATTATTGTATGTATGTGAGAAAGTGTGGTAGGGGGTGTCTACATAGTAAGAGATGTCCATCTAGCAGTTCACTAATTTTTTTTGGGGTAACAATGTTATGTGGGCATGGGATAATGAATAGTCAGGAAGCTGATCCCAAAGTATGAGGGTAGGGTAGTAAATAGTCAGAAAATTGATCTCAAAGTATGTATTGATTTTATTTTTATTTTTTTTGTAAAGGATTGGTTTTTTATTGTTGTTGTGCTTTAGATTGTGTTTTTGAAAGGTTGTTTAAATTGTGGTTTGTAAAAGCACCAAATAGGGGTGATTTATTATTAGAAGTGAAATCTTTTGAAACATTGGTTTTTTATTTTATTTTATTTTTATTTTGCAACTTTTGTCATGTTATTTTAATATGAATGTGAGTTTTTGAGTTGGTGTGGTCAGTGAAGGGAATAAATAGAAGAAAACATTGCTTTGGTAATTTTATTTTCTTCCTTTTATTATGATGGTGAAGTGATCCAATTTTTGTTTTATTATCTGGAAAGCCACTCCTACAATGTGTTCAAAACGTTTTTTTAAAGGCTGTATCTTACTTGATTCAATTTTGAATATAAAAGTGACCATTACATCATATATGTTAGTAATTATTATAAAATGATGTTTTTTTAGTATGGAATTTATCAAAAGAGTGAAACAACCACCACTGTTTTATCCTTTTACATTTGTACTCACAAAAAAAATTGAAATAGAAGAAACATTCAATTAGGAAGAAAATTGAAGTATTTGTCAGGTTGAAGTGGTTATGAAATTTAAATAAAAAATAAAAAATAAAAAACACAAGAAAATTCCCACAATAAATCTAGCTAAAGTGCTTTTAAAATATTTCATAAGATGATTGGCAACATCCATCTAAACTAAGTCAAAGCAATAGAGGACCTCATTATTATACAACTTGAAATTAATATAAATAATAGAATGCTTTCTTTGATTTTTCACTTTTGGTTTCATATGTAGCAACTAATACTTCTACATTTTTTCTAATCAATGCTTATATATGTTTTGAAAATGTCTTGGACTAGCATTGAGTTCTTTTCAAAAGTTGTTATTTGCTCATTAAATAATACGACTTGCATTTTATAGTTTTGGCATATTGTAGTTATGAGAAATAAATCATAACAAAGAAAAATTAATATTTAAGCCAAACATATACATATAAATACATTGATAATTTCTAAAATCACGTCATAAAATATCATTGTCACAAATAACTATACACTTATGTACGTTTATGTGTATATATATACATATACTTTCTATATATATATATATATATATATACATAAAGAGGAAATAAAAGTTAAGAGAGAAAGAAAAAGTAAGATGATACAAAGAAAGGCACAATACTGAGGGAAGGTAGTCAATCAGAGCAACTGTGTGGGATGGGTGGGTTCTCCTCAGGGTGCCATGTAGTTTCCTTTAAAGGTACTTTTTCTGCCTTTCCCTTTCTGTTTGGCCCGCAATTTTTCCCTCTTGGTCTGGGCCTGCCGGTGGGGTGGGGGGGCAGAGAAAATCAATAAAAGATTTTTAAAAGATTAAAAGTTATTGGGTAGGGTGGTCATGTTGCCTGAGTGCAAGTATCAATAGTGGATGGACTCAACTCAAGCATTCTTATAGTTTCTCAGTCAGAAAGTCTATATTACAAGAATAAGGTGTGATTAGTAAATTATCACACCAGTTAAAAAGAATGAGAAAAGGCATGTAGCTTGTAATTATCATGAATAGTGCCTATGGACTGCACATCAAGCAAAGTTAAGTTGAAATTGGCTCTAATTGGATTTAATCTTATACAACTGTTTCAACATGAAATTTACAAAACTCCAAAAAATAAAAACACATTATATTCTAGGCTTATGTAATCTGTGTCCATAATCCACCAAGGAAAAATAAATGAAATTGTATCTTCTTTTTTAGCCAAAGTCTAAAACACCCAAATGTTTTCATACATTGAAGACCACGCCATTATTTTTGTGAGAAGGAGTGTTGAAATAAAAACAATGAATTAAACAAGCTTTTGCATCAAACAATGGGATCTATTAAATGCACATGTTCATTCATTTGCATTCCACATTATTGGTGTTTGGAATGGAGTTGTCTTTCTCTAGTCCCTAGAACAGGGCTTCTTTTTTTCTTCAATGGAAAATATAGATTAAATTTTTCAAAAAGCTTTTTGAATGTCCTCTTCAATCTTTTTGGGTTTATGCGGAACTTTACATAGTCTATCATGAAGGCTAAGGTGCAACTAACTGATTTGTGGTGTACGAGATGGGTACAAAAATAGTCTTATATAGTATAGGTAGCTTTTTTTTAGATCAACCAACAATACATTTTGGGATATTCATACAACATAAGATAGCAATCTTGTTTTATTATACAACATGAATGTATTGGAACAAAGAAATAGTTGTAAAACTAAAAAAATCATTATGTAGTTATTTATTCATATAATTACTATGGTATATTAGAAGAATGGTTTGTGTTTTTTGATTGATTATTATGATTGTTTTGCCATGAACTTTTTCCTTTACTCTGTGATTATTTGTTTAAAAGTATGCTTGTTGAAGGACAATAATACATCAGAAGATATGTCATGTACAAAGTAATATTATATGTCCCATTTATCATCAATTTTGCAGCATTTTAAAGCATGAATAGATTGTATGTCATTTCTTACGTTACATTATTCATTGTTTAGAACACTCAAATTAGAATAGGATAACTTCAATGAATCATTATAAAAAAGATGTTACTCATAATAATAACAACTACCTAATTATGCTCTACTCCTTGTCATTTACAAATTTTGTTTATGGATCAGGAAAAAAGAAGCAAAAAAAGATTCAAACACATTACCATATTAAACTCATTTTGTAAGACATATTTTAGACACTCCACTAATTAAAAAAATTTGAAAAGGATAAAAATCATTGTTTCATCATATAATAGTAGATTATGGTAGTGTAACTTAAATTACACCACTACAATCTAACATCAAATCTACCTTCTAAAACTACAAAAAACACAAATTCATTTTCTATATCTAATCATAACACAAAGTGAAAGAATAAAATTTATATAAGCCAAGTTCTTCAAGAGGAATTTAGAAAAAACTCAATAAGTTTTGTAGATTTTGTTTTTTGAAAGGAAATATAACCCTTGTTTCTATCTCACGCAGATCTTGGTTTTTTATTTTCATTTTCATTTTTTTTTTTTTAAAGCATAAGGAAATACACCCCTTTCTGTACATTATGGGAGCCTTCTATTATGGCTAGATCTTTGGATAGGGTATAGTTCTATGTTATATCCTTTGCTAAGTCTATTATAACAAACTTTAGTCACTCATCCAAGTTTTGCAAATATTGTTAGATAGCAAGGTTCATTGTGAGGTTTCCAACAAACTAGAAGTAGTATCTTCTTCCAACAAACAAAAACCCTAGTTTGCACAAAAGAAAGAAGGGGTTGGTTATCCTTAAGCAAGAATCATTATTTGGAAAGGTGGAGAAAGTGAGTGTACTATGAGCCCCATGTGGGAGCAAAGGTGAAGAAGCCCCCCCTTCTCCCCACTCCTTGCTAAAATACCTATCCTAGTACCATTCCAACCACCTACTTCCAACCCTCCATCATAAAGGGCCAAAAAGCTGCAGGAACAATTTGCAGTTATCAAGGCAACCGATGGACGAATGTAGAGACGAACGAATGTGAACACGGATTAATGAGATTCGAATGAACAGCATTCGTTGAATGGCGAAAACAGTGAGCGGTGCGCTTCTGATTGACAAGGGGGCTGCTCGCGTCGTCAAGAGGAACTGCGAGAGATCCGCCTTCAATTGCCACGGATTGGATTCATGGTGCGAGGCGGTTGCCAATTGAGGACCACAGTGCCAAGTGTCGGATTAGCGCACTTGTTTCGCCCTCAGATTTCCAATGCGCTCATGAGTTTGTTAATTTTCAGTTCGGTCGGGTGGTTTTGGTTTCCTGCGGATGAGCTGAGGGTAGTTCGCCGTGGTTTTTGTTTGGTTGTTTCGAGGTGGGAGGATGCAGAAGCAGGAGCTCGCGAGTCGGTTTCGTGGGGAGAGAATCATCAGTTGTGTTGATTTTGTGGAGATGAGGTGCGAGAATGTCTGATTTGAGAGTTTGGATTTTTTGTGGGCGGCGTGTTGCGAGTGTGTGATTTGATAGTTGTGTGTGCAGCTTAGGAGTTTGTTGAGGTGGAGCATTGGGACGGAGTGAAGGTTGAGAGAGATTGATTGGTGTAGGGAGCTGATTAGAGAAGCGCCCACCGTGGCGTATAACTGTCTCCGGTTCACGATGAATTGGGAGTGAGGAGGAAAATACAGACGCCCGTAACTGCTTGTGGACTTCATGCAGTGATGGTTTTCTCGGAATTCGAAGGTCGGTTTAATCGGAGCAATGCTTCTATGTTAGGCAGAAATTCGTGAATCTTGGTAGGATGCAGACGCTGAGTCATCAATTGGTTTTTCGGCGTCGTGGAAGTTTAGGCTGGAGATTGGAAGACTTGAAAGGATCTTTGTTTTATTAGTTTGGCAAGGTCGTGTGGGGACATTTGTAGAACTTTGGAAGCTGTAGAGGTTCTCAAATTTATGGAAGCTGAGGAGGCTATGTTTCCTCCTCCGCCAGCGATTAGCTTTCCACTTCGTCTGTCCATTTTTGGGGGAAGTGCAGCGGATTTGACGATCTGTTTGCAATTTCATGTCTACTATTTGTCTCTCTATTGCCTCGCTTTGCTAAATTTGGGGTTTTAGTTCCAAAGATAGGCTTCGGTTCTCTAGTTAAGTCCCTTCGCTTCTTGGGGTGATCGATTAACTCTGAACGGTCAGAAACAATGTGTATGTGTGTTTAGTTTACGGGAATGATCCGCTTGTTTAGCCACATCGCATGACAAAATCGGTTGGTGTGAGCTCTCCAATTCGTAGAAATCCCATTCGCGTGATCGTTCTTTCAGCGCTGTAATTGTCGGAAGTATGGAACACCGCTCAATTCGGTCGGACGACCAAGCAAACATTCGTCTCTCTTCCTCGCAAAGTTTCGGAAGCAGCTCAAATCTGCGCAACCATGGTGGAACCAACAGATCAACCGGATCATTCGACACTAACTTTTCAGCGCTGCCTCCTAAATCACGTCGCACCCTTCGACAGTCGAACAGCGTGGTCATTGGAGACCGGAGGGCTTATCCTCTTCCTGATCCAAGTCAATTCGAGCTGCCCGGCGTTTCTGGCTCGTGGGATCCTACCAATGATATTCTTTATCCAATGCAGACTTTGATGCGCTTCTCCGAGAGAGAACGAGCGACGTCGCGAGACATCGTAGATGTAGTTTACAGTCCCCCTAAGCAACGCCCCCTGGCAGTTATAGCGCAACACACCAGCATTCACGTGACCGACAAGCAACCAACCCCATCGCCATCACTATCATCGTCTGCTAGCAAATGTATTTCCAAAAGTTCTGTTGGCAATTCCGGTGAAGTCAAGGTGACAGAATTCCTGGAAGAGCAGAAGCAGGATATTGACGCGAGGAAGACGACAGAGCTGGAGGTTCCATCGGTGGGTACAGAAGTGCATAAGGCCGATTCGACCATTCAACCATCGAATTCCAAAGCGGTAGTGGTGGTGTATGATGGAGAAAAGAAATTCTCAATTGCAGCTTTGGACATTGCAATCAGTGGCTATGCAACGTCAGAGGGCGATGCTATTGTCGTGGTGGCGTTCGTGGAACATATCTTGAGCCCAAGTGAGTTGTAGTGTTTTGTTTATGTGAGGAGCTCTGTGTATATTCCCATTAATGGTTGTGTATGCTGTGGACGTAAAGGGCTTACGTAAAGTAGAAACGACTTCTCTATCGGACTCAACGAGCAACATCGTAATTGAAAAAAATAAATCAGAACCAGTTGGACCAGGGAGGGTGATGCTATAGATGCTTAGGATTCTGCGAATGGTAATTTAAGGGCGACAGATCATTCATTTTTCTCTCTTGCAGTGGGTATGAAGATGGCAGCAGATGCGCAGCAGTTCGGTGGCGTCAATGATGTGATCCTGAGCCAAACAATCTTCCAGAAAAGAGCAGAAATCGAGAGCAAGCTGAGAGACACTTCTCGCTATTGCCTAACGAAGAAGGTAGCAACTTGCACATTCACGTTCCTAATTTGTATCAAGGATTGATGCTTTTGCTGCAGAAGTAGGTCCTCTGTGTGGCTCTCAGGAGGCTAAGCATTCTCAACAATCTCAGTGGTACACAATCTTGACGTGACTAGTTTGGAAATGTAGTGTTCTGGCATTCTGTGTCATGATCGATTCTTGTTCTGGTTGATGGCGTGCCAGACCTGTTCAGAACCTGTGGTCTGTTCCTCGTGTTGCTTAATGTGCCGATGTGGGAGCTGCAGATACAATTGGATGTGAAAGTGCTCCTTGGATCCAATGCAAAAGCGCTGGTTGTGAAGGAAATTTTAGCTTGTCAAGCCACATGCGTAATTTTTGACAAGTATGCTTTCCTCCACCCTTCTTCCCATCCACGATGTCCTTGAGCTGGAACTCAAAACCCCTAGTACATATATTTTCACATGGACCTTTTTCTTGTCCACAGCTCACTGGTTTGTTGCGAAATCACCCAAGTCATCACAGGCGGTGTTTTCCGTGAAGTAGCCTAAATTTTGATAACACCTTGTCTTGTAGAAATGCAATGAAGCACCGGAAATATTACAAGGAGCACCTCACCTGTCAAGTTCTCAGACTCCGCAGCGACGGTCGCAGGGTGGAGACCATTTCGCTGTTCGGCCAAGGGCTTGAGAAAACGGCTTCCATCACCTCGCACTGCTCCGATTCCTCCTCGGACTCCTCCATAAACTCCGAGCTGACCAGCTCTCCTTCACTGTGGTCGAAGATGAATCTCTTCGGCTCCAAGCGCAGCACCGGGCCGCTCCACCACAGCATTATCAGCCATGGCTCCATCGTGAGCAGCTCAAGAACCAGCTCAAACTTGGGATCCCCTCGACCCGTGCAGGAAGACGATGGAACTGTCTGTGAAGTGCTGGAAGAAAGCTTCTCCTTCGACGGCCCCAAGCCAAACCCAGCTGAAACTTATGTGTATGTGGCCGCAGGATTGGAAAACTACAATCCACACACAAGAAGTGGAGGAACTCTTCCAACGGCTTTGGCTGCATAGCCACCGTGAAGTCGACCCCATCACGTCAGGATCTGTTCAGCAGGATTAGCAAGATCAGCAACGTGGGTGTGAGATTAGCTCAGTTGCGGTGCAGCAGCTCACACAGACAAAGAAGGACCAGTCTGTATATCATTCGGAGCTAGTTATGCTCTAATTTTATCTCCTGACTGGTATTTGCACACCAATTTTAATGTGCTTAATTAAGTAACCCAGCAGAAGTAGGAGTCGAGATACACACACTGATGCATCTTGAGCAAGGTGAAGTAGATGTTTTTGTAGTTTCTTCTCGAGCATGGTGGTGTTCTGATGCAGAGGGAATTGCTTGCTGATACTGGAGTAGTTGTTATGTGTGCACAGTAGAATTTGCCTCATTTGTGCTGCCAACAGGGCTGGATGCTGAGATTCCATCACAGAAAACATGGAAAAAGGCAGTGTGATTTGTGTAACTCGATCTTTTGTGTTCTGTTTGACATTGAAATGCAGCTGATTGTGGATTGATTTGGCTGCTACCTCGCTTAGAAAGATTATTTCAGTTGCATATTTTCCACAATTGCTGCTGTTGGTTTGTATTTCGAAACAATGTTAATTATTATTATTATTATTATTCATTTGGTCATACCAACTTGAAGTATCGTTGAATTCATTTGGAAATTTACAGACATCTGGTTTTTAAAAATCTCACTTGCTGTTGTGAGAATGAATAGAATAGGGGAAATACAAGTTATAGAGAAAATCCTTGAAATTATGCTACATTTTCCATCGATTCCATAATTATGCTATCATTTTTTTGATTAGTATGCACTTGAACTCCGGGAATAAATCTTTTTACCCAATTTTATGATATAACGTCCAATGGATTAAAGTGCGAGTGATGCCATCTGTCCCTTTTGGTTCAAGGAATGATTGAAAAGATCAGACATACTATTGTAAGGGATTTTGGATTTGAATTTTCAACCCTTTATCATTTTAAGCTACCAAACTTGTTCAATTTTTTAAAATAAATTAAATTAATTTTTTTTTCAGTTTCATGGCGTGGCTCTAAATCCACACCTTCTCAAAAAAAAACAGAGGAGTATATAATCTCTTCCTTATTCTTGTAATAGTTGCATTTTCTAGTGAATGTTCATATGGAGATCTTTGCCTCAGGATAGGATACTTTCAAAGTTTATTCTCTAATTTATACTCTTTCTTTGCTACTTCCAAATGAAGGACCAATCTACTAAAAAATGATTGAGTTAAGAACATTCTTTACAGTATATTCCAATCCTAATCCTTCTTCCAACAAATCTTGACATGAAATACTAACATGAATGCATGTTCAATGGATAATTGGGTAGATTTTATTGTAACATTGATTATATTAAAATTTTATACCTTTATCTTATATGTTAAGTATCATGTAAACATCAATTCTTGCATATTAGTTATATAATACTAGTTCCAAATTTGTTTTGTTACCGCATTTGTTTCACAACATTTATTTATTTATTTATTTATTTACTTAATTTATTTATATATAAATTTTATTTTTTTGTTTGTGGAGGAATCAACTTCCTCCCCTCCTCCCAAGAAAAAGTTATCCCCTCTAAACACATCACACATGACATGTTCACCTTCTATACAACATTTTGTACACACTCTTTTGCAAGTCCATTCTCCTCCTGTAACCAACAAAACATTCTCTTCTGTTTTGTGCAGTAAAAAGAAACAATGACACTTATGCAACAACAACAACAACAACAACAGGGAAAAAAGCCATGACTGAGTTGGAGAAATGCAAACCGTGCAAAACAAGGCTTTTAATGGCGATGAGACAAACACACAAAAAAAACCATGTTGACACGACGCCATCGACAGCTGCAGTCCACTGCTCATGTCTTCACACACTTGATAAGTCGAAAGCTGCAATAATAAACATTTCTTCAGTCTTTTGTATCATCCTCTTGCGTTCTTATATTCATCCTCTTCATCAGGTTCGAGAAGTGCTCTAAAGTGGTTCTCTTGTAGAAGTAATACTTGATAAACCTCTTATCACCTTCAAGATACGATCTAAGCAGCCTCCTAGAGCAGAACACTGTCTTGGCGATGTTTCTGTGACCGATATACTTACAATAATAATGCATCTCTTTACACCCTCAGACACTGTTTCTGTGAGATCCAACATGGCCCATGTCGTTGATCTAGAGTGGACAATGGTGATGAAGAAGCACAGTAGGATTGTGAGTGGTTTCGAATCAGTAGCTGGTTCTTCATGATGCATTCAAGCGCTTCGTGAGGTGTCGATCAGTGTGTCGTGTCTCAGAGGATTTCACGTCGATGTCGGCGTTGTTGAGCATGTTTTGCCCGGATAATTGTAGGCCTGTCTGTATCGCAAGCCCCGGTCGAATGCTACCCGTCTGAACAAGCTCCCTTTTCCAGGTAACGTTCGGTGATTGAACTGTAAACTTCGTGATTCAACACGAGGCGATCACATTCTGGAGAAGGTGGATTCGTCAGTTTGACCCGTAGAGATGGATGTGATGCGCAAGAATGTATTGAATGAATGAATGAAAGAAACTATTGTCTACAATACGAAGCAATCGGTTAGTCTAATGCACACGCATGCCTGATCACTCGTCAGGCGATCGGTTCGATAAGATCAGTTTTTGTTCTGTGGATCCCTTCTGAACAGGGACAAGCACAGAAAAAAAACTACAAAAAACCATTACTAAACTACTGCTGTGTCGAACAGACACAGTTGACTGTTTCAATGAGGAAGGAATTAGAGGAAGATGCTTCGAGTCCGAGGTTTACTTCAGCGGCGCACTGAGGTAGGGGAATTTCGTGGGCGGCACCCATGTGTTGCCTTGAATGAAGGTAGAAGCTTGATACCTGTTTGCATCTTTGAGAGTTTTTATTTGCTTGGACCAGGGAACCCGGGACTTCGGAAGGGAGCCGGGGCCTTTGCTCTCGAACTCGGCGAAGAAGGAGGTTTTCAATCCGAAGTCAGAGGCGTTCCAGGGCATCCATCCCTTAGGATCGACGTGGACCAGGATTTTGGAGCGCAGCAGCACAGTGGTGGAGTATTCCTTCCATGGTCGGCCGAGGAATGTCTTGTATGTTTGGTAACTTTTGGCGAGTTCAGATGTTGCGTCGAATGTGCAACTCTGGAATGAGATGCCCGTGCTCTGACCTTTGTCCGTCTTGCCCTGCGCTGTGTACATGTTGGTTTGGCCCTCCATTGTGGACTTCTTGGCGGTGATGCGGCAGTTCTGGAATGCCGAGGCAGCGTTGCCGAAGATGAAGTCGATGGTGCCCAGCACTGTGCAGTCTCGGTAAAACTGGCGGTAGTTGTGAACGTAGAGCGTGTCCTGATAACCATCGAAGGTGCATTTATAGAAGGCGACGTTGTCGGCGCTCACTCGCATCGCGACGGCTTGACGGCCTTTAGGTCCTGCTGTGTTGCACACTTGGATACCTTTGCCAAAAATCCCCTTGCCTCCAACGACTGCAACACATGCAATCCATGTCGTGGCATTAGTTCAATTGACTCTTCTAGGCATGGTGCCGCAGTCACATGGAGATGACGGAGTTCTTGACACTCAAGCGCGTCTCCTCTACGCCGCTGGAGGCAGCAGCAACCGTGGTCGAGGTGAAAATCTTCGCGTCTGAGTGGGTGGAGTTTTTCAGTGTGTCGCTACAGGTGTCCTGTAGGCAATTCCTGTACCTTGGAGGGAATGTCTAGTACGTCTGAGTGGGTGGAGTTTTTCAGTGTGTCGCTCACTTATCTTTTTAACACAACTCATTCACTCTTTTCGGAATTCAAAGGAAGGATCATTGCAGTGCGGCCGCATTTGACTCAGCAAAGAGGGGACTACATTCACGAAGATTCAAGCCCTCATGCTGTAATGCACGGACATTTTTCAAATCATGCATCTGTTTGGATAAGCTTTGCAAAATGGCCAAGCATTCAAGCAATCCCAGTATTTCGAGTCACACCTGCAATGCGTGGCAACTTGCGACGACGGTGGCGCAGGCAACGAATAAAACACACCTGCAGATACACCCACTAACCTTTCAACAATGGGAAAATATGCACTCTGTGCACAATTCTCCACTCATGGGTCCCTTCGCGACCGTTTGCATACATGCAACTTCGACCAAGCGTGGACCTAACACTCCACCAACATTACTCAGTGCGTACCTGCAACGCGGCCGGTTTACACGCACCATACACTATTATCGCTGATCCAGCACCCCAAGTCCGCCCAGCCAATCGGGTGGGATCAGCACTACAAACAGCAGCAACTCCCCACCTGGTAGTAGTTTGGCAACAGTGGCGCTGAAGTTTGATGTATTTCGCCCCGCGCGGTAGGCAGCCCGCTCCAGCGACGACTCATGTGTGTCTGCAATTGATATCAGAGGAGAATCGCCGGGGCTATAGTGGAGCACTGTGACCAGGAGCTGCCGATGAGAAACCTAAGCCTGATCCTGCTCTGCTCAAATGCCTCACCCTCTCCCTCCCGCTTGCCTCGGACCAGACCCTCGCTGCAGCCAGTGCTGATGTGCAACGTCATGTGTCGCTTAGAGAACGGCGCCACTGAGCTAGTGTCCAGCTTGATTCACACCCTAGCATCAGTGGCGGTTATAGTATCAACCAAACCACCCTCGCGCATCATCACCCACTGAAATTCTAGACATTCCCTCCAAGGTACAGGAATCGCCGGCGGGTATTGCTCTAGCGTTCCGTAGGGAAAAAGTACACCCTAGCAGATTCGACGCCTTCAAACTGTCGATCGATGGTGGACAATCTCCCATCAACAACTCTCGCAATCGCATCGCGATGAACCCGACCAACCTGCAGTCAAAAACAAACTACATCATATACCCAAATTACTATTCGACGTCCAACCCTAGTTCTAGGAATGAGAAGTTTCACTGCTCCAGCCGTAATATTCACCCAACCTAGAAACTAGAAAAGCGTCCTCAACAACCTAGGGAACAACACATTATTTCCATACCATGCTCACAGAATATCGACACTGAAGAAAATTTTCCAGAAACCGAACTCACACTAGTTTTAGCTCACGTAACCCAGAATCTAGTAAAACCACCGTCGAAGTGCAGCGGTTGCAGTAAAAAAAGAACACATGGTTGCAGGCGTGGGAAGTGAGAGTTACTGTGTGATCCTGACATCCATAAAGTGGTGAAATGTTCGAAATAAGCCCTGCAACTGGATCAGATGCGTCCGCCTTTATCGCCTAGATGAACCTGATTGGTGGCCAGTGTGGGCCCTATAGGAATTTATCGTTCATTCCACGCACAGATCCTTGTCACTTCGGCGCTGATTTCTATTAGTTCCACCGCTGAACAAGGTCTTCTTCGATTCAAGAAAATGTGACTGCATCATCTGTTGGCGGTGAGAGAGTGATGAATCCTCGACAAAATGGTGTTGAATATGCTGTTGCAATCTCGTCATTTGCTGGTGTTTTTATTCACTGGATAAACTGCCAACTACCAATAGATTCAACCCAGAAAGATGCTGTTTGGACAATCAGTACCTACACATGCCCCCGGATCAGCAACCATGTTTTGATTGAATATAATATTCTGGAATTTCTGAATTAGTCTCTTTCTTAGCAGTGCTCTTCCAATGCTCTTCTCCAGTCTGCTCAGTGTATATGTGAATATGTATTGTTGTATTGGCCTCCTCTCATTTTAGCCATGTGATGTTGTCATGGCTTTTGTTGATGTCTGTAGGAGATTCTCCGTGGAATGATTGAAGAAGACCAAGGTAACATTGATTAGTGTGTTTCAGACATTGCTATGAATCCCTGGTTTTGTCTTGTGTTTTTGGATTTTTTATTTATTTATTTTGTTTTGTTTTTTTCTTTAAAACAATTGTAGTATACCTATCTCATTTTTGAATCTTGTTAACCTCTTCAATCTTCCAATTTATCCTATGAATTCATTTTATCTCTTATCATATAATTAAAAATTTGCAATGTCCTATTATTTCTTCACTATTATTGTTTTATAGTTCTACCTTTTACAATTTGCTAGAAAGATTCATTGGTCTAGAATAATGAATAATGGTAATTTTTTAAAAAAACTAAAATATTTAATTTTATTTAATTTAATCAAAATTATATAAATATAAATATAAATATTTATAAAATATATACATATATATATATATTTTTATTAAAGTATAAATTTTTATTAAATTTTTTTATATGTATATATAATATTTCATAAACTATATATTTATTATAATTAAAAAATATTTTTTTATAGTATGAATGCATTGTCAATATCTTACAGAAAGTTAAAGCAAATTGGCTATATATTGCATATTAATAGTACATGATGCAAAAAATATAAATTCTTTTTATTATATTTGTATCAACTAAAAAATTTTATTTTTTATTTTTTCATAATATATTTGTAATAAATAATATTTTAAGATTTTTTAAACTATAGTTGTTATTTATTGATTTGATTTTAATGTAATATATGTAATCTAGTTCTTATTCTTATATATATATTTCTTAAAATATATATTTATTAGTCATTTAATAGTATAAATTTAAAATATTTTTTTAAAAATAAATTTTATTTATTTTTTTATATATTTTATTTATAAATAGAAAATTTTAAAATTTTTTTAACCAAATAAAATTATAATATATATATTTATTAAGATTCTTTTTTTTTTTTTTTTTTTATTTATTTATAAATATAAGATATATTTAATAAATTATTTTATTGGTTATTTTTTTAAACAATTTTAGATTTAATTCTTATTTATTTTAAGTTGATAATATTTTAGATATTTAATATTTTAATATTTTTTGATTAATTATTTTTTATATTTAAAATTTTAAAATAATATTAAAATTTCAATCATGAATACAATTTTAAATAGTTTGTCAATTTAAAATCTTCTATATAATTCTATTGGTTATAAAGAAATTTTCATACTCCACATTTGAAGTTGAATTTTTAAAAATCTTTAGTTATTTATTAAGTTTATATACAATAGAACTGTAGCAAAAAACTTATAACAATGCAAATATTAAAAGACACATTATAATTTTTGTAGTCAATTTTTATTATAATAAAAAAAGTCTAATTATTATTTATTTTATATAAATTTATTAATAATATACACATATATATAAACAATCGTACCTTCATAAGTTGATATGATTTGTAGTTGAAAATTATATTAAGTAGTGGAGGTTATCAAATTACAAGTAACCTTCACTACTTGATTTAATTCTCAACTACAAATCATATCAACTTAGAAAGGTATAATTACATAATATATTGTAATTTAAAACACTTAGTATAAATCATAGTTGTTCAAAAACTTTAATTTTTTTTAATTTAGATAATTTGCCATAAGAAATAAGGTAATTTTTTTAAAAAAATCTTTAACTATTATGATAATGAATGCAAGCCTCATATAAAGAATCTCAACTTATTTTGTTTTGTTTTGTTTTTTATTTTATTTTTATTTAATTACTAATTTTATAAATGTCTCTCCTATCAGATTGAAGAACATATTTTGTAAGTAAGCTAGAGTATCTAGATTATATTTGTGTTGAATTGTAATTGTCTAATGGTATTGCAAGTCCACAAGTATAAAAAAAAAATCTTTTGAAAATACTTTTTGATGTGGTTGAACTTGTAATTTGTCTATCTATAATATCAATAAAATTAGTTTTATTTATAGAACTATAAGTTTTTTATCCAAATTTTAAGCATATTTACTTGCCATAATTTCATCTCCAAGCAATACAAGTTCTTTGAGGTGTTTATTTATGAGAATGACAAACAAACAAAAACAAGAACTCTGCTAATACAATCAAAATAAGTCTTCAACAAGCTAGAAGTTGCTTTGTACTTGGACAAAGAAGACATTCAACTTGCCAAAAGCACCTTTTTAAGGGACAATTAGAGCATCTTAGCCAAAAAAGACTTATATGAGAATATTGATTCTTTAAGGTCTCATTCTAAAAGGCCTTTTGCTAATTAAGATACTATTGTTAATTTGCAACTTAATGAAGCACTGGCACTTTGGATACTCCAATGCAAGGCTTGTTGTATTATCATCTTAATAAATGTGATTAAAAAAAAAATTAGATCTCTTATTACATTGTTAAGACTAGGCAACAATGAATCAATCTTCTCTAACAGCTGTTTGCAAAAATTTAAATAATATTGTAGCTTAAAAAAATAAAAGTCACATGGCAAAAGCATCTCTATTGATAATATTGCTATTGTTGATCAACTTCAAGGTCTACAAGCAAAGATATTAATGTACACCAATAAGGATATGAGCAAGCTCTTCTATCAAATGATGCTAGATTGCATTATCTTACAATGTCAAATTGAAAGATTAAAAAAAGACAAGACTTATTTTACCATGGCATTCATAGCTAATGCAGATAGATTTGACAAATTAGAGCCACTCATTATCAACCATTTTAATAAGTCGCATTGCTTCCAAAAATAAATTAATGAGCAACTTGATTTTTACTATTGCCACAATTAAAAGGCTTAGATGACTAATTTCATTTTTTTCAAATACCTAAAAAGCTTAGATAAGAAAATACATACAATTGATTGTTATATCTTTCTCCTCTTAGACAATACAACTTTGCATGGCATTGATAACCTCTTCCTTACCAACATAGACATTGTCGTATTATGTGAAGTCTTGCTTGAAAATGCACCAGACACTTGGCTATGGAAGGTAAAAAAGAAATTGTAAAAATAAGTCTTAATACCTCTAATAGAATTATAAATAAATTATAATTAAAGATTAACAAGTATGTTCAATTATTAAAAAAGTTCAATTAAAGTTTCAACTAATTATTTAAAAAAATACAAAAAAATCCTAAAGAACTTTTAAAAAAGTCATAAAAAAAAAGAGAAATCTTAAAGAAATATTAATATAAAAATCCAAAATAAATTTTAAAATAAAAATCCTTTTAAAATTTTAAAAATAAAACTTATAATCAAATCTTAATCAAGTTATAATCAAATCATAGTAAAATCTTAATCAAATCCAAATCAAATCTTAAACAAATCCTAGTCAAGTTGTAGTCAAATCTTAGTCAAATCTTAAATCCTAAATAAGTCCTAATGAAATCTTAATCAAATCTTAAACACTAAATAAATCCTAATAAAATCCAAATAAAATCTTAATAAAATCTTAAATTCTAAAAAAATCATAATAAAATATTAACCAAATTCTGAACTTTAAATAAGTCCTAATTAAATTCTAATCAAATCTTAAATTTTAAATAAATTTTAATAAAATCTTAATAAAATCTTAGTCAAATCTTAATAAAATCTTAATAAAATCTTAGTCAAATCTTAATAAAATCTTAGTCAAATCTTAATCAAATCTTAATCAAACCTTAGTCAAATCTTAAATTCTAAATAAATCCTAATAAAATCCTAATCAAATTTTAAATCTTAAATAAATCTTAAATAAATCCTAAATAAATTCTAATTAAACTTTAAATCTTAAACAAATCTTAATAAAATTTGCGTCGAATCTTAAATCCTAAACAAATCCTAATGAAATCCTAATCAAATGCTAAATTTTAAATAAATCTTAATAAAATCATAATCAAATTCTAAATTCTAAACAAATCTTAATAAAATCCTAGTCAAATCCTAAGTTCTAAATAAACCTTAATGAAATCGTAACCAGATCTTAAATCCTAATGAAACCTTAAATCCTAAATAAATTCTAATAAAATCCTAATCAAATTTTAATTAAATTCTAATCAAATTCTAATCAAATCTTAATAAAATCTAATCAAATACTAAATCCTAAATAAGTCCTAATGAAATCTTAACCAAATCTTAATCAAATCCTAATAAATCCTATAGCAGATTAAAATCTTAATAGCTAATAATTGAACTATTGATTTTGATTCAAAATTTGTACACCTTTTAATAACTAAGTTGATAATATGTACAAATTTTTTGAAGAAGATTCATTTTATCAAATAGAAGATAAATCCAAAACTTTGCTCAGCTGTAAATTGGCCTCTTTTTCCAATCTTAATGCTAATCTCCCTACACCAATATCTTCTTTTTTCACCATTCAATTGCTCTCAAAATTCAAAAATAAGTAAAAAATCCACTGAGTACAAACTGAACTTTAATCAACTTGATCTGAATATCCGACTCAGAAGCTCATAAAAGCTCAATGTTCTATTCAGTCTAAAGTTTAAACCTTCACCATTTCATCAAATTTTAATTAAAAACTTCATTTATAAGCATGCAGTTTTGTATCTTAGGATTTAATTTTGACCTTGGTTCACAACTAGTTTCCTTTGAGTATCAATTCTTGGAATTTTGAGATAAATTTTGCTAAAATCTATTCTTAATTCTTTTTTAAAGATTCATATATTATTTTCTTTTTTTAATCTACTCTTTTTTTTATATTTATAGCCATATAAAATAAATAGACGACTCTTCTATAAGAAGAAAATATATATATATATATATATATATATATATTTTAACTACCTCCTTATCTATTATTTATATTTCTAATATAATTTATTAAAATATTTTTATTTGAACTTTTTTATAATATAATCATTCTTTTTTTCTTTCACATAATAGTTGTATTATTACACGATAATGTATTCATGTTGCTTCCAAATTCAATCTTCAAGATCTAATCTATGGATGTTGGTATCATTGCTACCTTCAAGTATATCTATTGTTGCTTCTTATTGTAATGGATAATCAATGTAGATAAGGTCTACAACCACCATATTTATAAAATTAATCAACTTACTACAATAGAATAGATTAAAATTGAGTAGAACAAGATCTTTGCAATTACTATTGTCAATTGTTTTGGTACATTAGATTGTTTAGTTGGGAACAAGGTGCAAGTAACAATGTAGAAGCCGCTATCATATTACATATTGTCTTATTTGGAAATACGCCGGATACCTAGTTGTAGAGGATGAAGTTGTGATTTACAAATATTCAAGAAATTTTAATAGGTTTCATCCATATAAGAAGAATATAGTTTGAATTTCAATATAAGAGTGCTTAAGTTAATACGAAGTGCTTAAAAACTCTTCTTGGTAACTTCAACCATACACAAAATCCAATTGCTTTGTTACCTTCATATTTAATCAACTATGATTTGCAAGTCCCTTTGCAAGTCCCAATTTAAATCAATAAACTTCAATAAGCTATAACTCTTAATCTGACTATCAACTTGGTGTGAAATTTTACACACAAATGCCAAAATAAGTCTTCTACATGCTTAAAAATTTTTAGCCCAGTTCAACCCAACATATAGATTGTAGAAAATCAACCAAAAACCGTACTAATGTCACTTGGCCGCCAACTTGAAAGTTGATATAGATATCCGACCAACAACTTTTTCTTCTCTAATTGTTAGCTTTAATTAAAAATTGGTATGTAGCTAAATTTTAAGTCTTTTAATAATATGTTAAATTTCACCTTAATTTGATTAATAGATCTTTGAGAATTGCAAGAATCCTAAATAATCCTAAATTGCTAGCTTTTGGTACTTCTTCTTACCAAAGGTCAAATAAATCTCAATTTCATAATTAGATTGTTATAAATTTTTACTCAATCTTAGTATATTCAATTACCTACACCTCATCAAATTTTTGATTATAGATGTTATATCAATTGCACAAAATAACCAAGAGTGCTAGTCCTAATTTTATTGCATAAAAATCTAATCTCCAATACAAACCATGACTTTAGATAATGAATGCTAAGTCCTTCCAAATCCTACAAAAATAAATCTAATACATCTTAAACTAATTTAAAGCTAGCTCTCCAAATCTACTTGCCGATCTCCAAACGATCCAATATCTTGCCTTTGGTGGTTGTTTTTATGGATGGAGGTCTAATTTTGACCTTATTCCATATACGGTTAACCCTTGGGTATCAATCCTATCTATCCTAAGCGTTTTTAAGCTTGATCCTATTCTCAACTTAATTCTAGTATCAACCATATCAATCATTTATCTCTTTTATTCTATTTTTATTAATTTATGGCTTTTTAAAAGTAATGAAAGAATTTTTACAATCTAGAAGAAAAAATTAATAACTAAATTTTATCTATTAACTATTAAGATAAGAAAATAATCTAAGAGGCTTTCATAAAACTTTTTTTTAAATATCTTGAGTTCTTATTGAACTAAGATAATTGAATATTAAGTAGAAATCATTCTTGTTTATATTTTTCACCACATAAATATATTACAACATGACACCGCTTTGTTGAGACCAATCAATATTGCAAATAAGTAAGCAATTAAAGAAGAAATTTTGGCAATAATCAATGTACTCCATAAATCAAATCCCATGTTAATTGATATCCTTTTTAATCTTGTAGAAGAAATTGATACAACGTACATAGAATTCTTGGACAAGGAATTATTGGCACTAGCTATATTAAAAGACAAAGCAAAGGAAGAGGCATATGCAAATGATAGAAAAGACTTCAAAGTTGCATTTTCAATCTAAGAAAAACCTATTATCTTTAGTCAAGCCATTATGCTCCTTGATCCTACATAATTTATCTATTTTATGGCATATCAAGTCTTGCAAAGTTTAGAATATGATATTTGTACTTCTAAAACTAAGCAATTTATTCTAAATAATTGATTTCAAAGAGTAACAATTATAGAGATGAAATGAGCTGTTAATTGGATGCATCAAGAATTAATACTAAAAGACTAGAGCAATTCAAATAATAAGCTCTACTTTATCTTGGATGATTGTTGCAACATCAAGCACATTGTCATCAAAGAAGCCTTTAGTAGCATAAACCTTGTTAAAATTTAGAGACTATTTTGAAGTAATTGGATGTCTGAATCAACATACTATTGTATTGTGTATTGTCTTATTTAGAAATACACCAAGCACCTGGCTGTAAAAGGTGAAGTTGTGGTTTATAAGTATGTAAAAAACTCTAATAGATTTCACCTATATAAAAAAAATGTAATTTGAATTTCAATTCAAAAGTGTTTAAAGCCAATATAAAGTGCTCAAAAACACTCTTCTTGATAACCTCAACTATACACAAATTCCAATTACCTTATTACTTTCACAATTACGCAACTTCAACTTTTCTTTGCAAACCCTAATCCTAGTCAATGAGATTTGGCAAGTTGTAACTCTTAATCTAACTATCCACTTGATGTAAAATTTTGCACACATATGCCACTATAAGTCTTCTACATTCTTAAAAAATTTCAGCCCAATCCAACTTATAGATTGTGAAAAAACGTCCAAAATCCACACTAATATTATTTAGCTACCAACTTAAAAATTGATGTAGATGTTCTAGTAGTGTTTTCTCTTTTTTCAATCGTTAACTTTAGTTCAAAATTTTTGTATAATTTGATCTCTAAATCTTCTAATAACATATTAATTTTCACTTGGTTTTGACTAATAGATTTTTAGATATTACAAAAATCCTAAACAATCCCTTAGAAGTTGCGGATTACCCACTTCTAAACTGATATTGTTCTTAGCATTTTCTTTGTTATCAAGTCTTTCTTTTTCTTTTGCTTTGAGCAATATCACATAGTTCTTTTCTTCTTAGTGTTATTATGGCAGAGCTTATCGAAATGAAGACTGCAATGGCACAAATGCAAGAACAATTAAGGGAGTTAATGCTTGCAATGCATCAACTCAATCTACCACCACAAGCAAGAACAAGAATAGCAGAAAGTGGAGATGTAGAGATGATTGGAGCTGCTTCAACACCTGCATCAAATCACATTCCTTCTCCAATTGTAGAACACCCTGTAAGCGCCAGAGAACCAAGAATTGCCTTACCCGAGAAATTTGACGGTACGAGATCAAAGTTTCGAGGATTCATCAATCAAGTACAATTGGCAATCGAACTTCAACTGCAAAGCTATCCAACTCCAGGATCACAAGTCAAGTTTATTGGAACTCTACTTTTTGGTTCTGCATTATCATGGTTTTTGTCCTTTCTTGAACAACGAAATTCCATACTGGACAATTTGGAAGCTTTTTTAGTAGAATTTCGATCTATGTATGGTGAACACGATGCAGCTCGTGTTGCAACAAACAAGATCCAAATTTTACGACAAGGAAACTGCTCTGTAACAGTGTATGCTTCACAATTTCGACAATTTGCAATCGATATCAAGTGGGATGATGCTGCACTCATCAGTCAATTTCTTTATGGATTGCAATATAAAGTAAAGAAATTGATGCTCAATTTACCTGACCCTCAAACATTGAGTCAAGCAATCGATTTTGCTGTAAAGTGTGACAATCGACTTTTTGAGTTTCAATCCAAGAATCGTACAAGGGAAACTCAACGTTATTACTCAATGGCAACATCTTCACCAAATGTACATTCGGAAGTAGAAGACATGCAAATTGACGCAGTACATTTCAAACCTCTTACTGAGCAAGAAAAGATTCGTCGTCGCCAGGGAGGATTATGCTTATATTGTGGAGAACCTAAGCACACTGCTCAACATTGCCCAAAGAAACGACGCAACTATAAAATGAGGGGTACGGCGGACAAAGGAGACAACATGTCGAAAAACGAATTTGTCCAGCTACAATAGGGACCGTGCAGCTGGAATCTTATACAATTCCTAAAGAAGGTCCTATCCTCTCTTCAGAACCCTCTCCTTGTTTTATAATAGAATTATATTTAGGATCTAAAAACCACAAAGCCTCTGCTTTATTAGATTCAGGAGCCTCACCATGTTTTTTAGATGAACAATTTGTTAGAAGTCGTAAAATACCTCTAGTACAAAAAACTAAACCTGTACATGTAGAAGTCATAGATGGTCGTCCATTGTCTTCTAGAGATGTCACTCATGAGACCCACCCTATAAAAGTAACAATTGACGGTCATAATAGTTACGTAACCTTTAACATAATTAAATCTCCGTCTAATCCAATTATTTTAGGTCTATCATGATTAGAAAAATATAATCCTAAGATAGATTGGAATTCTCGTAGACTTCATTTTTCTCAAAACGTTATTAACACTTCCGTCGACCAAATAAAAAGCTATAAGTCTAGTATAGTAAAACCCGTACTTATACGTGCAAAAGCTTTTATGTATGAAGCAAAACGAGGATCAACTTTTGCTATTTATGCCACACCCGTCTCTGATAGTAAAAGCACTTCAAGTGGCTTTCCAAGCCAATACCAAGATTATCAAGATGTTTTTGAGAAGAAAAATGCCGATATCCTTCCGGAGCATCGTTCATATGATTGTTTAATTGATCTCAAGGAGGGATCTCAACCTCTATTTGGACCAATCTACAGTCTATCACAAAATGAGTTGGCAGAACTCAAAGAGTATATTGAAGAAAATCTGGCCAAGAACTTCATACGCCATTCTAAATTCCGAGCAGGAGCTCCAATTCTATTTGTGAAGAAAAAAGATGGATCGTTACGAATGTGTGTGGATTATCGAGGGCTTAACAAGATCACTATCAAGAACAAGTATCCACTACCTTTAATCTCCGGACTTCTTGATCAACTGAATCAAGCTAAGATCTATACAAAAATAGATCTACAAGGAGCATACAACCTGGTTCGCATCAAAGAAGGAGATGAATGGAAGACTACATTTCGAACAAGGTATGGACACTTCGAATATAATGTTATGCCTTTTGGACTCACGAATGCACCAGGCGCTTTTCAACATCTCATAAACGATGTTTTTTGTGAATTCTTAGATGATTTTGTTGTCTGCTATCTAGACGACATTTTAATCTATTCTAAGAATGTAGAAGAGCATGAAACACATGTTCGTCGTGTGTTACAAAAATTTAGAGAAACAGGGTTGTACGCCAAGATGGAAAAGTGTGTATTTCACACTACTCAAGTTGACTTCTTAAGTTACATCATATCAAATAATGGCCTCATGATAGATCCTAAGAAAGTCCAAACAATCATAGATTGGAAGATTCCAAGAACAGTAAGAGATGTGCAATGCTTTCTGGGATTTGCCAATTATTATCGAATCTTCATCAAGAACTTCTCTCAAGTTGCAGCCCCACTTACACGTTTGACTTGTAAGGACAAGCTTGAGTGGAGTAAAGAAGTAGAAGCATCATTTGAAGCTTTGAAGATAGCTTTTACTTCTGCACCAATCTTGTATCACGTTGATTTTTCCAAGGCATTCTTTATGGAAATAGATGCAGCAGACTTTGCTTTGGGCGCAGTATTGTCACAAATGGGAATAGATGACAAACTCAATCCAATAGCTTTCCATTCTAAGAAATTTTTGACAGCAGAGATCAACTACAAAATCCACAAAAAAGAACTTCTCGCAATTATGGATTCTTTTCAAGAATGGCGTCATTATCTAGAAGGCGCTTCTAGTCCAGTCACCGTGTATACGGATCACAAGAACCTCGAGTATTTCATGTCAATATGCGTGTTGAATCGTCGTCAGGCTTGTTGGAGCATGTTTCTATCAAGATTCGAATTCATTATTACATATCGGCCAAAAAAACAACAAGGTCTGTCCGATGTATTTTCTAGACGTTCTTATCTTGCACCAAAAGAAGGAGATGCAATTTTTGATCAATAAAGAACGACTCTCTTGAAGCTAGACCAATTTCATCTTCGGGCAACGAAATCAACATTAACTATTGATTCAACTTTTCTCAAGCAAGTTCAGTTAAGTATGTCCTCAGATCCTCTTATTCATGAAATTAAGAATAATTCTTCTAAGTCTCATGATATTTCAAAGTTTGAGTTCAAGAAAAATCTACTCTATTTCGAAGGGCGCTTATATGTTCCAGAAGGTGAAGCACGATTACGTGTTCTTCAAGCTCGTCATGACTTCCTGGGAGCAGGACATTTTGGGTACAATAAGACTCTAGAGTTGATATCTAGAGATTTTTAGTGGCCTCAAATGTGGAAGGGAGTCAAAGATTTTGTAAAAACATGTGATGTTTGTTCAAGATCAAAAACTCCTCGCCACCGACCCTACGGACTTCTTCAGCCATTACCCATTCCAAAACAACCATGGTCTTCATATCTATGGATTTTAGCACCCGATCTTCCAAACTCGATCAGACAACTCAATATTCAAAGGAGCATTACTTTTTGACTTCCCATCATCCCACCTTTATACCATGTAAAAAATCTATCACAGCAAAGAAATGTTTAAACTTTCTTGACAATATCTACCGCTATCATGGATTAATGAAGATATTATATCTATAGAGGAACTCAAATAGACGAGATTTCGATAACACTCAAGAATCTAAAGCTACTTTATATAATCAATGTATCAAATTTTCCATCCTCAAACTCATGGACAAACGGAGCGCGTAAATCAAGTCTTGGAACAGTATTTGAGATGTACCATCAACTACCAACAAGACGATTGGACAACTCTTTTACCATTGGCAGAGTTTGTTTATAATAATACGGTACATTCTTCTACACAACAAACACCTTTCTTTGCCAATTATGGTTACCATCCACGACTTGATACTTTCGACTATTCGAAAGTTGACAATCCTGCGGCGAAAGACTTGGTAAATCATTTGTCAAAACTACATACAACAATGAAGGCACAATTAAAGGAAGCTCAAGAATGACAAAAGATAAATGCTGATGCGTATCAAAAGGAACAACCACAACTCAACGTAGACGATAAAGTATGGCTACTTCGTCGCAATATCAAGACTACGCGACCTTGTGACAAGTTGGACTATCGTAAGCTTAAACCTTTTCGTATTTCTGAACAAATTAATCCAATTGCATATCGATTACACCTACCAGAGTCTATGAAGATCCACCCTGTATTCCACGTGCCTCTTCTTCAACCATATAAGACAGTGAACATACCAAGAAGAAGACAAGTGCCACCTCCTCCTATAGAAGTGAACAATAATGACGAATTTGAAGTGGAAGAAGTTTTAGATTCAAGGCGGCGCCAAAATAGGTTGGAATATCTTGTTCACTGGCACGGATACAATATTAGTGAGCGTACATGGGAACCAGCAAAAAATCTGGCGAATGCAGCGAGGAAGGTGGAGACCTTTCATCAACAACATCCATCCAAACCAAGATGAAGACTTTTCCTATAAAAGAAACAAGATGTAGGCAAGATAACATTCAACTTTCTATCCTTGTTTGTAGCTTCTTTGTATTTTGTGACGCTAAGGAGATGGAGAATCAATAGCCAACGGATTTGACTCAAGAGCCTTCATTTGCTGACCTACCGGACGAGACATTGCGACTATCACAACCCTCAAGACGACGCAACCGAGATGAAGATCTTCAAGAACGACATGTTCTTCCTCGAATAGATGGCAAGATACAACGTGTTTGGTATCACGACCTTGGAAGAGATTCTCGATGTTTGGTGATTTTATTGGAGATAGCAACAACTCCTGACGGTGTTCCAGATGTGACATTTGAAGGAAGTTATGAACGTCACAACAATGATCAAATAACAGTAGAAATTTTCCGCCTGAACGGGATTAATCATCGATGGTCGAGAGGACCCAATAATTACCTTCAAGAAAATAAAGACGTAATATGCTAAATACTATTCACGCATCTTTGTACTTTCACACACACCACGCTTCCTGAACCTTGCCCTTAAAGCAGGGAGAATGCCACATATACATAGTTACCTATATGATCAGATAGAACTAGATAAAAGAAGGTAAAAGCAGATTAATTCCACAATATCTTTAGAGAAACTTCCTAGAAACTTCATAGACGCTGCTTTGACTTTATAAGTGTCCATAGTAGATTTTTGGATTAGAAACTTGATCAATAAGTTAGCCACATGTCGCACATATTGGTAGCTTGAAGATCAAGCTAAATACGTGGCGAACATATAGGAAACTTGCCCTGCAAGTTCGACACGTGTCTTGCAACTTGGACACATGTCTTGTAAATTGGATACGTGTTGGAGGTCCTATAGAACGCCGCCACTTAGCTCTTAGGTAGATAGTATAAATAGAGACAAGAGTGAAGCCTTCTTCACTCTTGTCAACTCCTTTCTTGCTTCTATTTCAGTTTCAAGAGTCTATAGTTTTCTTGTCTTGTGGCAATAGCCATTCTAGTTTTTTTTAATATACATACTTCTTTTTATTATTTTCTTTGAGAAGAGTGCTAGTCATTTGTTTATTTTGATCTTTCATCCAGCTTATGTTCTTGCTCTGTTTCTTAGTGAGTTGATTAATTGCCATTTTATAAGGCACAACAAAATCATCTAAGAATTCATGAAAAACATCGTTCATGAGATGTTGAAAAACAGCTGGTGCATTTGTGAGTCCAAAAGGCATAACATTATATTCGAAATGTCCATATCTTGTTCAAAATGCAGTTTTCCATTCATCTCCTTCTTTAATGCGAACCAAGTTATATGCTCCTTGTAGATTTATTTTTGTATAGATCTTAGCTTGATTCAGTTGATCAAAAAGTCCAGAGATTAAAGATAGTCGGTACCTGTTCTTGATAGTGATCTTGTTAAGTCCCCGATAATCTACACACATTCGTAATGATCCATCTTTTTTCTTCACAAATAGAATTGGAGCTCCTGCAGGAGATTTGGAATGGCGTATGAAGTTCTTGGCCAGATTCTCTTCAATATACTCCTTGAGTTCAGCCAACTCATTTTGTGATAAATTGTAGATTGGTCCAAAAGGAGGCTGAGATCCCTCTTTGAGATCAATCAAACAATCATATGGGCGATGCTCCGGAAGAATATCAGCATTCTTCTTCTCAAAAATATCTTGATAGTCTCGGTATTGGCTTGGAATGCCACTTGAAGCCTTTCCACTATCAGAAATGGGTGTTGCGTAAATAGCAAAAGTTGATCCTTCTTTTGCTACGTATACAAAAGCTTTTGCACCTATAAGTACAGGTTTTATTGTATCAGGCTTGTAGCTTTTTATTAGATCGGTAGGTTGTTTAATAATATCCTGGAAAAAATCAAGTCTACGAGAATTCCAATCTATTTTAGGATTATATTTTTCTAGCCATGACAAATCTAAAATAACTGGATTAGACGGAGATTTAATTATGTTAAAGGTTACATAGCTATTATGACCATCTATTGTTACTTTTATAGGACGGGTTTCATGAGTGACATCTCCTGAGGACAATAGGCGACCATCTATGACTTCTACATGTACGGGTTTAGGTTTTTGTACTAAAGGTTTTTTACGATTCTTAACAAATTGTTCATCTAGAAAACATGCTGAGGCTCCTGAATCTAATAAGGCAGAGGCTCTGTAATTTTTTGGTCCTAAATATACATCTATCATAAAACAAGGAGAGGGTTCTGAGGAGAGAATAGGACCTTTATTGGAAATTGTACAGGGTTCCAACTGCACGGTCCCTATTATAGTTGGACAAATTCGTTTTCTGACATGTTGTCTTCTTTGACAGCCATACTCCTCATTTTGTAGTTGCGACGTTTCTTTGGACAATGTTGAGTAGTGTGCTTAGGTTCTCCACAATATAAACATAATCCTTCTTGACGACGACGAATCTTTTCTTGCTCAGTAAGAGGTTTAAAACATACCACATCAATTTGCATGTCTTCTATTTTCGAATGTACGTTTTGTGAGGATGTTGATGTTGCCATTGAATAATAACGTTGAGGCTCCCTTGTACGACTCTCGGATCGAAACTCAAAAAGTCGATTGTCACACTTCATAGCAAAATCAATTACTTGACTCAATATCTGAGGATCGAATAAATTGAGCATTAACTTTTTTATCTCATATTGTAATCCATAGAAAAATTGACTGATGAGTGCAGCATCATTCCACTTGATGTCGGTCGCTAGTTATTGAAATTGTGAAGCGTATAATGACACTAATCGATTGCCTTGTTGTAGGATGCGAATCTTGTTGGTTGCAACACGAATTGCATCATGTTCTCCATACATCGATCGAAATTCCACAAAAAAATGCCTCCAAATTATCCAATATTGGATCACGTCATTCAAGAAAAGATGAAAACCACGATAAGGCAGGGCCCGAAAGTAACGTTCCAATAAACCTAACTTGAGATCCTTGCATAGGATAACTCTGAGGTTGAAGTTCGATCACCAATTGTACCTGATTGATGAATCCTCGAAACTTAGATCTTGTGCCATCAAACTTCTCAGGGAAACTGATTTTTGGTTCTCTAACGTTTGAACGGTGCTCCATCATCGGTGAGGTAGCATGGTTTGGTGTAGATATTGACGTAGCTTCAACCATCTCTACATCTTCACTTCCTGTTAATCTTGATGCTCCTTGTGGTGGTAAACTGAGTTGATGCATTGCAAGCATTAGTTCTCTCATTTGCTCTTGCATTTGTGCCATTGCACTCTTCATTTCCGCAAGCTCTGCCATGATAATATAATAGAAAGGAAGATGTCTACTCTTACTTCAAGAAATACGGAACACACACTCAAAAGAAAAAATTCTAGAAACAATATCAGTTTAGAAGTGGGTACTCCACAACTTCTAATATACTTATGTCTTATCAAGAGAAAGGAATAATCCACTCTTAATCAAGAAAAGACAAAGCTCTGATACTGTATGTGTACTCTTGTCAAACTGTCAAGGACAATAGCTGGATGAAGTCAAATAAATAAGTGAGACCTCTCTCAAAGAAATAAATATAAAGAAGTATATATATTAAAAAGAAACTGGAATGGCTAATGCCAAAAGACAAGAAAACTAGAGACCCTTGAACTAGACTGGAAACAAGAAAGGAGTTGGCCGAAAGTGAAGAAAACTGACTTTTGTCCTGTTATCTTATCTCTTATAAAAATTTGAGGCGACGTTCCATGGACCTCCCGGCGTGTGGAATTCTGAGACCGTGTCGAGTTACAAAGACTGCGTGTTGAACTTGACGAGTTTCTCCATGTTAATACGTATTTTAGCTTGGTCTTGAGCTCTGCCCGACATGTCGACGTGATAAAGCTTTAATCGAAGTCTCTTATGGTCAACATAAAGTCAAAGCAGCGTCTATGAAGTTTCTAGGAAGTTTCTCTAAAGATGTTATGGAATTAATCTGCTTTTACCTTCTTTTATCTACTTCTATCTGATCATATAGGTAACTATGTATATGTCCGTGACACAGAGCTTGCTAAAATGAAGAGTACAGTGGTACAAATATAAGAGCAAATGAGAGAATTAATACTCGTAATGCATCAACTCAATGCACCACTACAAAGTACAATAAGATTTGCAGGAAGTAAAGATAGAAAGATGATTTGAGCTACTTCAAGTCATACCACTTTGCCTACGATTAAACACCATTCAAGCATCAATGAACTAAAAATTAGTTTATCGGAGAAGTTTGATGGCACCAAATCTAAGTTTCAAGGATTCATCAATCAAATACAACTAGTGATTGAACTTCAACTCCAAAATTATCCAATTCAAGGGTCACAAGGCAGGTTTATTAAAACACTATTGTTAGGTTCTCCTTTATCATAGTTTTTATCTTTTTTTGAATGACATGATCTAATATTAAATAATTTGGAGGCATTTTTAGTAGAATTTTGATCTATGTATGGAAAACATGATATAATTTGTGTTGCAACCACTAAGATCTGTATTTTGTGACAAGGCAATTGATCAGTGACATCATATGCTTCACAATTTTATAAATTAGCAATTGATTGTCACGAATGCAGAATATAGACTAGAAGTGTAAACAAGAAGTTCAGGAAGGATTAATAATAATTAGATTAATCAAATGAATATAAGAACAATACCACAGAGGTGAGCTAGAGCTCCAAGAGATGTGTTGTCAAGATTGAAGAACTCTTCAACCTCGACTCCAATATATACTTCTATCTAGAAAGCTTTTCAAGCAATTTCTACCAACTACAAAGCTTTTCAAGCAACTTCTACTAACTACGAAGCTTCTCAAGCAACTTCTATCTACTTGAAAGATGTTAGAAGATTTTGGAAGGTTCTAGAGAGTTTTGAGAACCTTCTAAAATATCTAAAAGGTTTTGACAAGCATGTCCTTGACATCACCTTCTTTTCTAGCTTCAAGGTCTCCAAAAAGCCATTTGAGACGTATGCTCACAAATACAAGAAATCAAAGATTTGACACATAGTCTCTGCAATATACTCCAATTGTCATTCGTGAGGCAGATGATTCATAGGTCCTTGTAGCCATCGATAATGACCAACACCTTCTACTTGAAACCATGCCTAAACTTTTGTGTCTTCATTGTAGAAGTGGCCTGAAAATATCATTTCACCACTACCTTCATGAATTGGTTCAACTTTAAAGACAATCACAAGTGACCTGTTACTTGGTATTCTTTGACATCTTCTTGGTTCTTCAAATTCTTTATCTTGACATTGACGTTGTAAGCTACTCGATTGAGATGGCATCACTAGTGCAGTATCTTTATTCTCACTAATCATATCTAAATACACTCTGAGATTATATATCTTGAAACTACAAGAAAGTAAAACGCAACAAGTTATATTTCCGTAAGACTTGGATATTACTTATATATTTTTTTGAAGAAGGCTTCATCTTCATGTTTTGTCAGTGGCCAACTTATGATTTATCAGGATATCGTTGATGAAATTCCTGCACCTTTTGTAGTGCATTTGTTATATTTTCTGCTAGCTCCCAAGTCTGCTCATTTACATCATAGCCATGCTATTGAATTAAATATTTTAATTTTTTGCATCTCCGTCGCAAATCAAGGACTTATTCCACCTTATATTCCAAGTAATCCTCAATTTCAGTACAAGGTGGCGGTGGCTGTATCCATCTTGATAAAGTTGATTTGCTATAAGATTCTAAAAGATAAATATGAAAGACTGGATGTACCTTCATGGATGTGGGTAGTTTCAGTGGATAAGCTATCGGATTGATTTGCTCTTGAATGCAAAATGGTCCCAACTTCCTATAATTCAACTTATCGCAAGGTCGAGTGGTCTTGATGTTTTATTGCAAGAGCCAAACCTTATCTCCAATTTAAAAAGCAAGAGAATCCTTCTAAAATTTGTCTGTAGAAGCTTTGTACGAGTCTTGAGCAACTTATAATTGAAGCTTCAAGGTGGTCTAGATCTCCATTAAATACTTTGCAAGATCTTCAACTATTGGATTTTTATCTTTAGATTTATCTAATGAATCAAGTTTTGGATAATATCCATAATTTGTAAAGAAAGGTGTTTGCTAGATTGAGGTATGGATCGAATTGTTGTACGCAAACTCCGCCAATGGTAGATATATAGTCCAATCATCTTATTGATAATTGATTGCACATCGTAGATATTATTCTAAGATTTGGTTGACTTGCTCTGTTTAACCATTGATTTGAAGATGAAAGGCAAAAGAGAGTTTGATATCTATCCTCAATATGTCAAAAAGCGACCTCCAAAACTTTGATATAAATTGAGGCCCTCAATCCAAAATAATATCATCCGATAAACCATGATACTGATATATATTGTCAATAAATAATCTTACTATTTCTTCATCAAAAGTTATCTTTCTACATGGAATAAAATGTGCCATCTTCGTAAACCAATTTACTACCATGTAAATAGCATCAAATGTTGCAAAAGGTGGCAAATCTGTAATGAAGTTAATAGATATTAAAGTCCATGATCACTTTGGAATTGGCAGAGGTTGTAAAAATCCATAAGAGCAATATCAAGGATTCTTTGATGTTCAACAAAGGTCACATGATAGCACAAATTTTTTCACTATCTTCCACATTTGAGGCCTCCAAAAGTCTCAAAAAATAAGTTCCATTGTTTTATTGAATCTAAAGTGACCTACGGTTGAGAAGTCATGTCAAGATTAAAAAATATAAAGTTGAATTGGTCTTTTCAGAATGTATAGTCAATCTTCAAAATAGAATAATCCGTCCTCAATCTTGAACTTATCTTTGTCAAAGCGTTGCTTCACATCCGAGACTAATGAATCCACAGATGATGCTCTATAGAGTTGTTCTAAAAAATCAGCATCAATTGGCATAATCATAGAAGTGGTGCATAGGCAAAACCGTTCTAGTTGTAGCCAAGTTATACATTGTTGATCAAATGCTGCATCTACATTCTTGGACACTAGATATGATCTCTTCGATAATGTCTCCGATAGTCCTTACTGCCTTCTTGGCTGATATGTGATGATGAAGTCGAATCAGGATAATGACATGTTGTATCGAGCTTGGCGACAATTCAAAACTCAAGCTATTATAAAATACTCTAAATTCTTGTGATCTGTATATACAGTTACTAGATGTGTAGCACCTTCTAATAAATGACGCCATTCTTCAAAAGAATCAACTATTGCAAG
Source organism: Physcomitrellopsis africana (assembly GCA_036785485.1). NCBI lineage: Eukaryota > Viridiplantae > Streptophyta > Bryopsida > Funariales > Funariaceae > Physcomitrellopsis > Physcomitrellopsis africana. The sequence continues at coordinate 22,517 of JAWRVF010000107.1, read as the reverse complement.
CAGCTTCTTATCATCAATTTCATAGTTGATTTCTACTACCGAAAACTTTCTTGAATAGAATGCAACTAGGTGAAGTTTATCATCCTTCTCCACCTGTGATAATACAGCTCCTAGCGCAAAGTCAGAAGCATCTACTTCCAAATAGAAGGCCTTTTTAAAGTCAGAATGTACTAAGATAGGAGCTGTCGTAAATGCCAACTTTAACTCTTGAAAAGCCTCTTGTGCTTGGGTACTCCACTTGAGCTTGTCCTTTGATATCAATCGCATTTATGGGGCTGCAATTTGTAAGTAATTCTTGATAAAAATGTCATAGAAGTCAGCAAATCTAAGAAAATATTGCACGTCCTATACCGTCTTTGATATTTTTTAATTCATTACTGCTTGAACTTTCTTCTGATCCATCAACAATCCTTTGTCCAAAATAATATAACTAAAAAATTCCACCTTGAGTTGATGGAATACGCATTTTTTTAATTTGGTATATAATCTTGTATCACAAAATTTTTGTAATACCAACTTCACATGACTCTCATATTCTTGAACATTCTTAAAAATAGATTAAAATATCATCAAAATAACAAACAACAAATTTGTTTCAATACTCTCAAAAAATATCATTCATCAAATATTGAAATATAATTGGTAAATTCATGAATCTGAAAGGCATGACATTATATTCAAAATATCCATATCTCGTCCAAAACGCTATCTTCTATTCATCTCTTGCTTTTACTCGTATAAGATTATAAGCTCCGCGAAGATCTATCTTGGTACATATTTTGGCTTCACCAAGTTGCTTCAAGAGCCTAGATATTAGTGATAATGGATATTGATTCTTCACGGTGATCTTATTCAGGCCTTGATAATCCACGCACATTTATAATGAGCCATCTTTCTTCTTTACAAAGAGGATAGGTGCACCTGTTGGAAATTTAGAATATCAAATGAAGTTCTTCGTAAGATTCTCTTCAATGTAATCCTTCAATATTGAGAGCTCGTCTTGTGATAAATTATACATTAGGCCAAATGGTGGTTGTGCTCTCTCTTAGAAATCTATAGTACAATTGTACGGTCAATGCTTTGGTAGCATATCAGCATTCTTCTTCTCAAAGACATCCTTGAATTCTTCATACTGCTCCAAAATAATCAAAGTCAGAGTTGCATCTTCTTGAGCTGACATTGTGAAGATAACAAGAGGTGTATTATGCTTGGCTTCCTTCATGAAGGCCCTCACTTCTATGAACAAGGATTTATTTTTAGATATTATCTTGGCAAATTTTATCTTCAAGGATTTTGTTGGAAATGTCACTTTTTGAAACTTCCAATCTATCAATGGGTTATATTTTTCAAGCCAGGATAGTCCCAAAATGATTGGACATGAAGGAACCTTGATAATATTAAACACAATGTTACTTTCATGATTTTTAAGGCATACCTTCAACGGTTTAGTTTCATGAGTAACATTGCCATAAGACAAAGGTTGGTCATCTATGACTTCTACATGGACATGCTTTGGTTTCTTCACAAGAGAAAATTTGTGAAGTTTGGCAAAATCTTCATCTAAAAAGCAAGCAGATGCTCTTGAGTCTAGTAGAGCATCGGTTTGCAGTTTTTGAATACCAAGAAATAATTGTACTATAAAGCAATGAGAAGGTTAAGCTGAAAAAAAGGGACCTTGATTAATTTGGAATATTGAGATGTCGAGCCGCATGGTCCATATTATGGCTGGGTGTCCTTGTTTTCCTGCATGCTTGTACTCTTGAGTCTTGTTGTTTGAGGCGTCTATTTTTCAAGACAATTTCCAACTTTATGGCTTGCCTCTCCACAATATAAGCACAAATTTTGCTCAAATTGTTGCTTCTTTTCTTCAATTGGCAAAGGCTTCAAACGTACTATATTGATTTATATGTCTTCCATTTCAAATTGAGCTTCTATATTCTTGATAGGAGCAGCCGAGTAGAATTGGTTTCCTTGTGGATACCCTGTAGCTCTAGAATAATGGTCTTGACGTTGTTGAAATATTCGATTGTCACACTTTATTGCTTGCTTGATTGCTTTGTTGAATATTTGAAGGTCAGATAGAGATAGCAATAAATCCTTCACGTTATCTATGATTTTTCAATAAAATTGACTTACGAGCGCTTCTTCTCTCAAGTTGATATCACAAACAAGTTGTCTGAAGTCTAATGCGTAAATAGATGTAAAGCGTGATCCTTGACATAAAAAACAAATCTTGGTGGTTGCCCACCAAGCCTTATCATGCTCTCCAAATGCTTCCTCAAATGCTTCTAGAAAGGTCTAAAAATTATTCAAGATAGAAGACTTTTTCTTAAATAAGGAGACAAACCAAGACAAAGCTTGTCTAGTAAACAATGTCCCTATTAATCCAACTCGCGATTCCTTGATTGAATAGCATTTTGGTTGCAAGAATATTACTAATTGAACTTGATTTATAAAACCAAAAAATTTTAATCGAGTACTATCAAACTTCTCTGGAAGACTGACTCAAGGCTCTTTGTACTATGGTGTAATCAAATTCTCACGTTGAGATATAGATGGCAGTACTTCACTAGCTAGAGGTGGTTGTATTGTAGTCTGAGCCACTTTCATTTTTATAGCTTTAGAGAGCTTAGCAAAATTTCCTTCAATTTTAGTAATTCTAACCGCTAGAGCGTTAGGAGCACTGTTGATCGCATCTAACTTTCTGTCACAGACATAAGATTTATTTCAATAACTACCTAATTAATATAAACTAATAGAAGTATGTAAAATAAGTTGATTTGATAATATCTGATAGAAAAGCTTTCTAGAAGCTTCATAGATACGGAATCACCTTTATACATGTCTAAAAGTGATTGATAGGTTAGAAACTTGGTCAACAAGCTAGCCACATGGCGCACATGTTGGTATCTTGTGGAACAAGCTAGCCATGTATCACACATATTTGTAGCTTGCGAAACAAGCCAAGTACATGGCGCACATGTGGAAAACTTGTCGTATAAGTTTGACACATGTCTTGCAAATTAGACACGTGTAGGAGGTCCTATAGAATACTACCACATAGCTCTTAGTTAGATAGTATTTATAGAAGCAAGAGTAAAGCCTTCTTCACTTTTGTCAACTCCTTTTTTGATTCTAGTTTAGTTTCAAGAGTCTTCATGTTTCTAGTCTTTAGCAATAACCATTCCAGTTTCTCTTTGAATATACATACTTTCTTATTCCTATTTTGTGACTTTTCTTTGATACAAATTTCATTAGATTATACATCTTTTTCTAGTTTATGTCCTTGACAGATTGACAAGTGTACATATATGTTATCCAAGCTTTGTCTTTTCTTATTAAAAAGTGGATTATCCCTTTCTCTTGATAAGACATAAGCATATTAGAAGTTGTAGAGTACCCACTTTTAAACCGATATTGTTTCTAGAATTTTTTCTTTTGAGTGTGTTATTCTACATTTCTAGAAGTGAGAGTAGACACCTTCCTTCCTATTGTCTTATCATGGCAGAGCTTGCAAAAATGAAGAGTGCAATGGCACAAATGCAAGAACAAATGAGAGAGCTAATGCTTCCAATGTATCAACTCAGTTTACCACCACAAGGAGCAACAAGATTAGCAAGAAGTGAAGATATAGAGATGGTTGGACCTGCATCAATATCTACACCAAACCATACTACCTCACCTATGATGGAGCACCGTTCAAATATAAGAGAACCAAAAATTAGTTTGTTTGAGAAGTTTGATGGCATAAGATCTAAGTTTTGAAGATTTGTCAATCAGGTATAATTGGTGATTGAACTTCAACCTCAAAGTTATCCTATACAAGGATCTCAAGTTAGGTTTATTGGAACGTTACTTTTAGGATCTGCTTTATCGTAATTTTCATCTTTTTTTGAATAACGTGATCTAATATTGGATAAATTGGAGGCATTTTTAGCGGAATTTTGATATATGTATAGAGAATATGATGTAATCCGTGTTGCAACCAAGAAGATTTGCATCCTACGACAAGACAATCGATCAGTATTATTATATGCTTCATATTTTTGACAATCAGTGACAAATGTCAAGTGGAATGATATTGCATTCATCAGCCAATTTTTCTATGGATTACAATATGAGATAAAAAATTAATGCTCAATTTACCCAATCCTCAAACATTGAGTCCAACAATTGATTTTGTTGTAAAGTGTGATAATTGACTTTTTGAGTTTCGATCCAAAAGTCGTACAAGAGCGCGTCAACATTATTATTCAATGGCAATAACAACATCCTTACAAAACGTACATTTGGAAGTACAAGACATACAAATTAATGTGGTATATTTTACACTTCTTACTGAATAAGAAAAGATTTGGCGTTGTCAAGATTTTCTCCTCAGAACCCTCTCCTTGATTTATAATAGATGTATATTTAGGACCAAAAAACTACAAAGCCTCTGCTTTATTAGATTCAAAAGCCTCAATATGCTTTCTAGATGAAAAATTTATTAAGAATTAAAAAATACCTTTAATACAAAAAAACTAAATCCATATATATAGAAATCATAGATGTTCATCCATTGTCTTTTAGGGATGTAACTTATGAAATCCATCTTATAAAAATAACAATAGATGGTCATAATAGCTACGTAACCTTTAACATAATTAAATCTCTATCTAATCCAGTTATTTTAGATTTATCATGGCTAGAAAAATAGAACCCTCAAATAGATTGGAATTTTCATAGACTTGATTTTTCTCATAACGTTATTAAACATCCTGCCGATCAAATAAAAAGCTATAAGTCTAGCATAGTAAAATCCATACTTGTAGGTGCAAAAGCTTTTATACATACAACAAAAGAAAGATCAACTTTTGCTATTTATGCCACACCTATTTCTGATGGTGGAAAGACTTTAAGTAGCATTCCAAGCCAATATCTAGATTATCAAGATGTTTTGGAGAAATAAAATATAAATATTCCTCCAAAGCATCATCCATATGATTGTTTAATCGACCTCAAGGAAGGAACTCAGCCAATATTTAGACCGTTCTACAGTTTATTACAAGATAAGTTGGCTGAACTCAAAGCATATATTGATGAGAATTTGGCCAAGAATTTCATATGCCATTCTAAATCTCCAGTATGAGCTCCAATTCTATTTGTGAAGAAAAAAGATGGATTATTGCGAATGTGTGTTGACTATCGAGGACTCAACAAGATCACAATCAAGAGCAGATATCCATTACTTTTGATATCAGGACTGTTTAACCAATTAAATCAAACTAAGATCTACACAAAAATAGATCTAAGAAGAACATGTAATCTAATACGCATCAAAGAAGGAGATGAATGAAAAATTGCATTTCAAACCAGATACGGATATTTTGAATATAATGTCATGCCTTTTAGACTTATGAATGCACCAATTTCTTTTTAACATCTCATGAATGCACCAGTTTCTTTTCAACATCTCATGAATGATGTTTTTTGTGAGTTCCTAGATAATTTTGTCATCTACTACTTAGAGGATATTTTGATCTATTCTAAGAATGTAGAAGAATATAAAGTACATATTCGTCAAATATTATAAAAACTTAGAGATGCGGGATTGTACGCCAAGATGAAAAAGTATATATTTCACACTATTCAAGTTGTATCTTAGAATACATCATTTCAAATGATAGTTTCATGATAGATTCTAAAAAAGTCAAGATAATCATGAATTGGAAGATTTCAAAGATGGTAAGAGATGTCCAATGCTTTTTGAAATTTGTCAATTATTATCGGATCTTCATCAAAGACTTCTCTCAAGTTGCTGCTCCACTTACACGTTTGACTAGTGAGGACAAATTCCAATGGAATCAAGAAGCGGAAACAGCTTTTGAAGCTTTGAAGACATCGTTTGTTTTTGCAACAATCTTGTATCGTGTTGACTTTTCCAAGGCGTTTTTTATGGAAACAAACGCATCAAATTTTGCCTTAGGTGTGGTTTTGTCACAAATAGGAACAGATGACAAAATTCATCTAATAGCTTTTCATTCAAGAAAATTCTCAGCAGCCAAGATTAACTATGAGATCCATGACAAAGAACTCTTTGTAATTGTAGATTCCTTTCAAAAATGGCATCATTATCTAGAAGGCGCTTCTAATCTAATCGCTGTATATACGGATCAAGAATCTTGAATATTTCAAGTCGACACGCGTGTTGAATCATTGTCAAGCTTGTTGGAGTATGTTTTTGTCAAGATTCAAGTTCATTATCACTTATCGAGCAGAAAAACAACAAGATTTGTCCAATACCTTTTTTAAATATTCTTATTTTTCACCAAAAGAAGGAGATGCAACTTTTGAGCAACAAAGAATGGCCCTCGTGAAACCAAAGCAATTTCATCTTCGTGCAATGAAATCAATATTAACTATTGATACAACTTTTCTCAAGCAAATTCAGTCAAGTATGTCCTAAGACCCTCTTATTCATGATATCAAGAATAATTCTTCTAAGACTCATGATTCTTCTAAATTTAGGTTCAAAAATAACCTACTATATTTCAAAGGACGCCTATATGTTCTAAAAGGAGAAGCATGTTGTCATGTTTTTCAAGCACATTATGATTTGTCAATGGCAGGACATTTTGGATACAACAAGACTTTGGAACTTATATCAAGAGATTTTTGGTGGCCTCAAATGTGGAAGGCGGTCAAAGACTTTGTACAATCATGTGATATCTGCTCAAGATCCAAAATTCCTCATCATCAACCTTTTGGACCTCTTCAGCCATTACCTATTCCAAAATAACTATGATCTTGTGTTTCTATGGATTTCATCACAGATCTCCCAAGCTCAAGATCTTATGACTTTATATTTGTGATAGTAGATTGATTCACCAAGATGGCACATTTTGTGCCATGTACAAAATCTATCACAAGTGAAGAAATAGCTAAGCTTTTCATTGATAATATCTATTGCTATCATGGATTAATTAAGGATATTATATCGGATAGGGGAACTCAATTTGTATCAAGATTTTGGAGAACCCTTTTCAAGATCTTAAAAGTGGATATAAAATTATCTTTAGCTTTTTATCTTCAAATTGACGGACAAACAGAGCGCATGAATCAAGTCTTGGAGCAGTACTTAAGGTGTACCATCAACTACCAACAAGATGATTGGACAGCTCTTCTGCCATTAGCAAAATTTGCTTATAATATTATGATGCATTCTTCTATACAACAAACACCTTTCTTTGTCAATTATGGTTACAACCCACGACTTGATGCTTTTGACTTTTCAAAAGTCGATAATCCAGTGGCAAAAGATTTGGCAAATCGTTTGTTGGAGTTACATGTAATAATGAAGGTGCAATTAAAAAAAGCTCAAGAATGACAAAAAACAAATGTAGATGCGTATTATAAGGAACAACCACAATTCAACGTGGGAGACAAGGTATAGTTACTTTATCGACCTTGTCCCATATAAAGTAATTCATGACATTGAAATCTACGACCTTGGACAAGGTATAGTTACTTTATCGACAAGATATAGTTACTTTATTCATGATATTGAAATCCACGACCTTGGAAGAGACTCCCGATGTTTGGTGATACTTCTAAAGGTAGGAACTACTCTTAATGGTATTCCTAATGTTTTCTTTAAAGGGAGTTATGAAGGCCTCAACAATGATTAAATAACAGGGTGGTCTTCTTGCCCTAGTTTGAAACATTATCAATGGCTGAAAGGACCTATCAACTACCTTCGAAGGGAGCAAAGATCAAAATATGTGGCAAGCACAATTCGACATATCTTAGACTTCTTCAACATATATTTACTGCTCTTTATGGAACTCCTCCCTAGAAGGGGGAATAATATCACAGACATAAGATTTATTCAAGTAATTATCTAATTAATATAAACAAATAGAAGTAGGTAAAATAAGTTGATTTGATAATATCTGATAGAAAAGCTTCTTAAAAGCTTCATAGCCATGGAATCACCTTTATACAAGTCTATAGGTGATTGATAGGTTAGAAACTTGGTCAACAAGCTAGCCACATGGCGCACATGTTGGTAGCTTGTGGAACAAGCTAGCCATGTATCACACATATTTGTAGCTTGCGGAACAAGCCAAGTACATGGCGCACATGTGGGAAACTTGTTGTGCAAGTTTGACATGTATCTTGCATATTAGACATGTATAGGAGGTCCTATAGAATATTGCCATGTAGCTCTTACTTAGATAGTATTTGTAGAGGCAAGAGTGAAGCCTTCTTCACTCTTATCAACTCCTTTCTTGATCCTAGTCTAGTTTCAAGAGTCTTCATGTTTCTAATCTTTGACAATAACCATTCCAGTTTTTCTTTGAATGTACATACTTTCTGATTGCTATTTTGTGACTATTCTTTGATGCAATTTTTATTAGATTATACATCTTTTTCTAGTTCATGTCCTTAATACTTTGACTCCAAAGATTCTTCTATATTAACGTCTTCTCTATCAACTATGTTAAATAAAGAAGAAAGAATCAATAACAATCCAAGAGAGGATAATTGGCAACCCTTAGAATGCTCAAGTATCTCTAAAGACACGGATAGTGCACTCTCTGCCTCAAAGAACTAAGCTCTGATATTGATAGAAGATGAGTCTCGACAAACTATCACGGAAGCAGAATATAGACTAGAAGTCTAAAGAAGAAGTTCAAGAAAAATTGGCAATAATTAAGTTAATTAGATGATTATAAGAACAACACCACAGAGATGAACTAGAGCTCCAAGAAATGTGTTGTTGAAACTGAAGAACTCTTCAACCTCGAATCCAATACATACTTCTATCTAGGAAGATTTTCAAGCAACTTCTACCAACTAGGAAGCTTTTCAAGCAACTTCTATCAACTAGGAAGCTTCTCAAGCAACTTCTACCAACTAAGAAGCTTCTCAAGCAACTTCTATCTACTTAAAAGATGTTAGAAGGTTCTAGAAGGTTCTAGAGAGTTCTAAAATTTTTTTAGAATGTTCTAGTAGGTTGTGACAAGCTTGTCCTTGACATTGACACCAAGTGGAATGATATTGCGTTTATTAGTCAATTTTTCTATGGATTATCATATAAGATAAAGAAATTAATGCTCAACTTATTCAATCTATAGACATTGAGTCAAGCAATTGATTTTGTTGTGAAGTGTGACAATCAACTTTTTGAATTTTGATCTAAGAGCCACACAAGGGAGCTCCAACCTTACTACTCTTCATTATATACATTCAAAAGTAGAAGACATACAAATTGATGTGGTACGTTTCAAATCTCTTACTGAACAAGAAAAGACTCGTCGTTGTCAAGAAAGATTGTATTTATATTATAAAAAATCTAAGCACATTGCTCAACATTGTCCAAAAAAATGAAGCAACCACAAGATGAAAAGTACAGCTATCAAAGAAGATAATATGTGGAAAAATGAGTTTATCCAATTACAATAGAGATTGTTGTCATGGTAGAGAGAATCTGCCTCAAGAAAGCGCTAGGTTTTTGGTTGCAACTAAATACTCAACTAAGATCCAAAATAATAAAATCTTCAAATTTTTATAAAAGTCTTTCTTTAAGGGCTACAATTTTAGTGTAAAAATTGACAAATTTGGAATTTTTATAAAAAAGAATAGGCGCTTGAAGTTAGGATGTACAAATTGTACCTATTATCACTCTTTTGAGGATTGGAAGAATTGTATGAAAACTTTTGGAGATCAAGAGATGTGGTTAGAGAGGTGGTTTTAAGATCTACATCTAATGAGGAAGAATTATTACAATTAAAGTTCTAAAAAAAGAGATATTAGGAGCAAAATATAACAAATCGAATTCCAAGGTAATAAATAGGCCGTTTTGTTGATAGTGATGGGATTTGCCATATCTTGAGTTTCTGGACGATTTTTGTCTAAAAATTTTTAAAAAGGTATATTATTATGCTAAAAAGCTATATATATCAAAGTTTCATAGTATTTAAACTTTTAGATTGTGAGATATGAAAATTTTTGTACATAGGTATTTGTAAACAAGGGTTTGAAGCTACTGCTAGGGTATTGGCAAAATCTAAAGATTGGTAAAGAATCAACAGTTGAAATTTGTAGTGGTAGTTATAAAAACTACATCAATACTTCATATAAATTTGGAGTAGATATGGACAATTAAAATGGTTAATAAATTAAATTAAAAATAGTTGATAGAAGATATTTTATTTTATTTTATTTTTACTTGTTTTGATTATGGTATTTAAAAATTATAAGATCTAAATATTTAGTTTGAAACCTTGAAAGAAGGTGGGAGCCTAAGAATGAAAATTTAAGCTAGTAAGAGGCTAATTGGGAGGGATGAAATCAAGGCATGGTCGGATGAAGGCAAGAAATGGAGAACTTCATTCCTATTGGTCAAATACCATACCCAATAGGCTTTCAGGAGGTTGCCTACAATCGTAAGAAGGATTTTGGCAACTTCAAAGAAGGCATTTGAAAATCAAAGACTAGCATTAAAAACCTTGTTTTTTAGGCTACAACTCTGGTGTAAAAATTGAGAGATTTGGAATTTTTATAAGGAAGGAGTAGGTGCTTGAAATTAGGATGTACAAATTATACCTACTGTCACTCTTTTGAGGACTGGAGGAGATGTATGAGAGCTTTTGGAAATCAAGAGATGCGGTTGGAGAGGTAGTTTTAAGATCTATATTTGGTGAGGAAGAATTATTACAATTAGAGTATTAAAGAAGGAGATATTAGGAGTAAAATACAGCAGATTTAATTCTAAGGCAATAAATAGGCCGTTTTATTGATAGTGATGGGATTTTCCATATCTTGAGTTTCTAGACGAATTTTTATCTAAATTTTTTTAAAAAAGGTGTGTTATTATGTTAAAAAGCTATATATCAAAATTTCATAGCATTTAAACTTTTAGATTATGAGATATGAAGAAATTTGTATGCACGTATATAAAAATAAGGGTTTGAAGCCACTGTTAGGGTTTTCAAGATATCTCAAGATTCATAATGAATTTGTAATTGAAATTTGTTGTAGAAGTTGATAAAAATGCATCAGTACCTCATGTAAAATTTTACTATGTTTGGATAGTCCAGATCAAAAGATATGAGGTGTTGAAGTTTGGAAAAATTTCCATATAAGGATATATAAGATTTTAGAGGATTTTACCATATTTTGGATGTTGTTGGTTACTTGAGGCTTATGTATTTGGTGTAATTGCTCCAAAAGAGAAAATAAATATATATATATATATATACACATTAACTTAGAGCTTTCATCATTTTGAAGCTTGATTAAGAAATTAGTGACAATTAGAAGCCTAGCGCTTTCTTGAGGCAAATTCTCTCTATTCTAACACAGTGCACTTGGAATCTTATACAACTCCTAGTAAAGGTCATATCCTTTCCTAAGAATCCTCTCTTTGTTTTATAATAGATATCTTTTTGAAACCTAAAAACCACAAAGTCTCTGTATCATTGAATATAGGAGCCTCAGCATTTATTTTAGATAAAGAATTTGTTAAAAGTCATAGAATACCTTCAGTTCAAAAAACTAAACCCGTATATGTAGAAGTCATAGATGGTCGCCCATTATCTTCTAAAAATATTATTCATAAAAACCTTCCTATAAATATAACAATAGATGGTCATAATAATTGTGTGGTTTTTAATATAATTAAATCTCCCTCTAATCTAGTCATTTTAGGTTTATCATGGCTAGAAAAGTACAATCCTTGAATAGATCGGATTTTCTATAGACTTGACTTTTCTCAAAGTATTAGTAAGAGTTCCATAAATCAAATAATAAACCATAAGCTTAGTATAATAAAATCTGTACTTATAGGCGCAAAAGCATTTATGTATGAAGTAAAAGAAGAATCATCTTTTGTTATTTCTACTACATCCATTTTTGATGGTAGAAAGACTTGAAGTGGCATTTCAAGCCAATATTAAGATTATTAAGATATTTTTGAGAAGAAAAATGCAGATATGCTTCTAGAGTATTGTCCATATAATCACTTAATTGATCTCAAAGAGGGAATTCAACCTCCATTTGGACCAATCTATAGTCTATCCCAGAATGAATTGGCTGAACTCAAGAAATACATTGATGGGAACTTGTCCAAAAAATTCATACATCATTCAAAATTCCCACTAAGAGTTCCTATCTTATATATATAGAAGAAAGATGGATCACTACGGATGTGTGTAGATTATCGAGGACTTATCAAGATTACCATCAAGAATAGGTATTCAATACTTTTGATATATGGACTTCTTGATCAATTCAATCAAGCCAAGATTTATACAAAATAAATCTAAGAGGAGTATACAACCTAGTACGCATCAAAGAAGGTGATGAATGGAAGATTGCATTTTGAACAAGGTATGGACATTTTAAATATAATGTCATACCTTTCGAACTTACAAATGCACCAGCTGCTTTTCAATATCTTATAAATGACATTTTTTATCAATGTCTTGAGGATTTTGTTGTCTACTATTTAGACAACATTTTGGTCTATTCTAAGAATATAAAAAATCATGAATTTCATGTTTGTCATGTATTATAAAAAATTAGAGATACATGATTATATGCTAAGATAGAAAAGTATATATTTCACACTATTCAAGTTGATTTCTTAAAATACATCATTTCAAATGATGGTCTCAAAATAGATCTTTAAAAAGTCTAGAAAATCATAGATTGGAAGATTCCAAAAACAATAAAAGATGTGTAATATTTTTTGAGATTTTCCAATTACTATGAAATCTTCATTAAAAACTTTTTTCAAATTGCAGTTCTACTTATATATTTAACTTATAAGGATAAATTCGAGTGGAGCAAAGAAGTAGAAGCATTGTTTGAGGCTTTGAAGACAACTTTTACTTCTACACCAATTTTGTATCGCATCAAATTTTCTAAGGTGATTTTTATGGAAACAGATGCATCAGACTTTGCTTTGGGGAGGAGGGGGGATATTGTCACAAATGGGAGCAGATGACAAACTCCATTGAGTAGCTTTTTATTCTCAGGAATTTTCAATAGCAGAAATCAATTATAAAATCTACAATAAAGATCTTCTTGTAATTGTAGATTCTTTTCAAGAATTATGCTACTATCTAGAAGGCGCTTTTAGTCTAATCACGGAATATACTGATCACAAGAATCTCAAATATTTCATGTCAACACGCATATTGAATCATTGTCAAGCTCGTTAGAGCATGTCTTTATCAAGATTTGAATTTAACATTACATATCGGCTATAAAAATAATAAGGTATATTCGATGCCCTCTCTAAACATTATTGTATTATGTATTGTTTGATTTGGGAATGCACCGCACACTTGGCTGTGGAATGTAAGATTGTGTTTATAAAAATACAAGAAATCCTAATAGGTTTCTTTCCATATAAGAAGAACACAATCCAAATTTCAATGCAAAAGTATTTAAACCTAATATAAAGTAAAAAAAAATACTCTTATTAGTAATCTCAACTACACATAACTCTAATTGTTTTGTTACCCTCGCAATAAAGTAATTTAGATTTTCTTCACAAGTCTTAATCCTAGTCAATGAGCTTTAGAAAGCTATAACTCTTGATTTGACCGTCCACTTAATACAAAATATTTTATACAAATACTACTATAAATTAACTACATGCTTAGAAAATTTCAGCCCAATCCAACTTACAGATTGTAAGATAATGCCAAAATTCCGCACTAGTGTTTTTCGGCCTCTTACTCAAAGTTTGATGCAGATATGCCAGTAAAAACTTCTCCTTCTTCAATAGTTAACTCTAGCTCAAACTTGGCATATACCTTGGTCTTTGCGTCATTTAACATTGCACCAATTTTCACCTTGTTTTGATTGATAGATCTCTAGATATTGTAAAATCCCTAAACAACTTTAAACTGCCAACTTCCGATACCTTGTCGCACTAATAAGCAAATATCTCTCAGCCGCACCTTTAGATTGTTACAATATTTTTTATTCTCTTAGCTTATTCAATCAACCAAATATTGTCTAATTTGCAATAATAGATGTTGCACCAATTATACAAAGCAATGAAAAGTACTAGCCATAATTTTCTTACATAAAATCCAAATTATCAATACAAACCTTGACTTTGAATAACTATTGTTTCGTCCTCACAATTTCTATGAAAGCAAATTTTTTGCTTTTGGAACGAACTCAAAATCCTCTCCCAAAATCTACTTGCTAATCTCCAAATGTCCCAAATTCCTACCTTCAATGGTCGTTTTTGTGGCTAGACATCTATTTTAGACCTTGTCTCATACCCGATCCTCCCCTAGGTATTAATCTAACTTATTTTAAGGGTATTTAAACTTAATCCTATCCTCAACTCAACCTTGATTTCTATCATATTAACTTTTTATCTCCTTTATTCTATCTTTATTGACTTATGATTTTTTTAAAAGCTATGAACTGGTTTCTATAATCTAGAAGAAAATTTTAATAACTAACTTTTATTTATTAGCTATTAAAACAAGAATTAATCTAAGAGGCTTTCATAAACCTTTTTCTAAGTATCTTAAGTTTCTAATGAATTAAGATAACTAAGTATTAAGTAGAATTTATTCTTATTCATACTTTTCAGTATATGAATGTATTACAACACGACAATGTTTTTATTTTATATCAAAAGAAGGAGATTCAACTTTTGATCAACAAAGAATGATCTATTTGAAGTCTAATCAATTTTATCTTCAAGCAATGAAATTAACATTAATTATTGATATCACTTTTGTCAAGCATATTCGATCAAGTATGCCTTTAGATCCTCTTATTCATGAGATTAAGAATAATTTGTCTAAGACTTGTGATACTTCCAAGTTTGAATTTAAGATTGATCTATTCTATTTTGAAGGATGCCTATATATTTCAAAAGGTGCAATATGATTACGAGCTCTAGAAGCTCGTCACAACCTCCCTACAACATAACATTTTGGATATAATAAGACTTTGGAGCTAATGTCACGGACACAGAATACAAAGAGGAAATCTAAACAAGAATTTCAAAGAGAACTCGCAAGAACTAGATTGATCAGATGAGTACAAGAGCAACACCAGAGAGGTGAGCTAGAGCTCCAAGAGATGTGTTGTCGAGACTGAAGAACTCTTCAGCCTCGACTCCTATATATACTTCTAAATAAGAAACTTCTTGAGCGACTTCCAACAACTTAGGAAGCTTCTCAAGCAGCTTCCATGAATTAGGAAGCTTCTCAAGCAACTTCTACTAGCTAAGAAGCTTCTCAAGCAACTTCTACTAACTAGGAAGCTTCTCAAGAAACTTCCACTAACTGCTAATGGAAACTTCTAGAAGGTTCCAGAGACTTGCTTCTAGAATGTTCTAATTTCTAAAAGGTTCTAAGACTATGTCCCTAACATCACCCCCTCCTTTAGCTTCGAGGTCTCCGAGAAGCAATGTTGTTGTCAGTCAATACCAACGCAAAAAAATGAAGATCTGTCGCATAACGTCTGCTATGAATTCCAATTGTCTTTCACAAGGCAAGTGGTTCATTGGTCCTTGAAGCCAACGGTAGTGGCCCACGCCCTCAACTTCTGACCAAGCATGAACTTCCGTGTCCTCATTGTGGAATTGTCCTGCAAACATATCTTCTGGCTGACCATTGTAAGCAGGCTCAACTTCAAATACAATCACCAGTGATTGGTTACTTGATATCCTCCGCCGTCGTCGTGGTGCAGGTGGTTCTTCATCTCGAGGTCGCCTTCGTGAACTAGTAGGTTGAGATGATATGATTGGCATGGTATCTATCTCTTGGCTATCCATGTCGAAAGACCAAACTATGGCTATCAGAAAAGATCTACTCTATCTTGGAGAAAATAACCACATCAACTATGAATTTTGGTAGTGTTTTCCCCTCCTTTTATGTTACTAGATGAGCAAGCTTCAGAAAGAAGTTATCCTCGAACCGGCTTAGGTTTCTGAGGATATTCTTGATGAAACTCTTGTACCTTTTGCGACGCATTGGCGAAATTTTTGATCGGCTCCCATGTTCGCTCATTAATATCGTAGCCTCTCCAATGTACAAAATACTCCAATTTTTCCCATTTACGCCGCGAATCTAGCACCTTTTCTACCTCGTATTCCTCGTGGTTCTCGATTTCGATACTAGGTGGCAAACTTTGCACTCTTCCAGGAAAAGATGATTCTCGATAAATCTCCAACAAAGAAACATGAAAGACTGGATGTACCTTCATAACAGCTGGTAACTCCAGACAATACGCCACTGGATTGATTTGCTTCAAGATGACAAATGGTCCCAACCTTCGGTAGTCCAACTTATCGCACGGCTGCTTGGTCTTGATATTCCGTCGAAGTAGCCATACCTTATCTCCAGTTTTGAAAATAAGTGCTTGATTTTGAAGTTTATCTGCGGATGTCTTATAAGACTCTTGAGCAGATTGCAATTGCATCTTTAACATAGTTTGAAGCTCTGATAGCTGCTTCACAAATCCTTCAGCTGCTGGGTTGTTATTCGTTGACAGACTTAACAAATCAAGCTTCGGATGGTACCCATAGTTAGAAAAGAATGGTGTTTGTTGAGTTGACGCGTGCAAGGTGTTGTTATATGCAAACTTGGCTAACGATAGATATGCGGCCCAATCATCTTGCTGATAGTTGATGCTATCTTAGATACTGTTCCAAAACTTGATTCACCCGTTGGCAGCCGAGTTTGAGGATGGAAAGCTGAAGAAAGCTTGATATCCACCTTCAATATTTCAAAAAGAGATCTCCAGAACTTTGATACGAATTGAGTTCCTCGATCCGACATGATATCATCTGGTAGACCATGATATCGATACACATTATCAAGAAAGAGCCTTGCTGTATCTTCACTTGACGATGTCTTCTTGCAAGGACAAAGTGCGCCATCTTTGTAAGTCGATCTATCACAACAAAAATGCTGTCAAAAGAATTCGATGGTGGCAGGTCTGTAATAAAGTCCATAGAAACTGAAGACCATGATCGCTGTGAAATTGGCAATGGCTGTAGAAGTCCGTAAGGGCAATGCCGAGGATTTTTAGATCTTGAACAGATGTCGCAAGTGAGGACAAAATCTTTCACATCCTTCCACATTTGGGGCCACCAAAAATCTCGAGAAATAAGTTCCAAGATCTTGTTGAATCCAAAATGTCCCGCAGTTGGAAAATCGTGACGAGATTGAAGAACTCGGAGCCGTACTGGTCCTTTCGGAATATACAACCGCTCCTCGAAGTATAAAAGATCTCCCTCCACTTTGAACTTGTCATTATTAGCACGTTGCTTGATATCAACTGCTATTGAATCTTCAATGGTCACGGTACGTACCTGATTGAGGAAGTCAGCATCGATTGGTACAATGGCAGCGTGAAGCCGGAATTGCTCTGGCTTCAATAGCGTCGTACACTGTTAGTCGAATGCTGCCTCTCCAGCCTTTGGTGCAAGATACAATCTCCTCGATAATGCGTCAGATAGTCCTTGTTGCTTTCTAAGTCGATAAGTGATAACAAAGTCGAATCTGGATAGCAACATATTCCACCGAGCTTGACGCCGATTCAAAATTCGAGCTGACATGAAATATTCCAAATTCTTGTGATCCGTGTATATGGTTACCGGATGTGCCGCTCCTTCGAGAAAGTGATGCCACTCTTGGAAAGAATCCATTATAGCAAGAAGCTCCATCGATCTCATAGCGCCATCTCAAAGAACAGAGAACTTTCGGTAATAGAATGCAACCGATGGAGCTTTTCATCGCAAGACCCATCTTCACAGTACGGCTTTCGAGCAAATCCAAGCATCGCTTGAACCAGCCAGTTGCTGCATGTGCTGGACTAAGATCGGAGCCGGTAAACGCCATCTCTTCATTTTCAAATGTCACAGGAAATTTAACCCAACCTCCGAGCATTATGGTTGCATTCGCTGAGCTGGTTATAAGTCTAGCTCCTCTTACTTAGAGCGTACATGTTTTCATTTTTATAAGAAAATATTATACATCTCTAACCGTCTTCGGAACCTCCCATGACACGATTGCTTCCACTTTCTTGGGATCCATTTTCAAGCCTTCTGTAGTCGCGATGAATTTCAAAAACTCCATCTCAGTTTGGTGAAATAAGCACTTCTCCAACTTGGCGTAGAGTCCTCGCGCACGTAGTTTTTCTAGGACGAGACGAACATGCTTTTCATGCTTTTTTTCATTCTTAGAAAATATCATAATATCATCCAGATAGATGACAACAAAATCGTCAAGATGCTCCCGAAAGATGTCATTCATCATGTGTTGAAAAACTGCCGGAGCATTGGTAAGACCAAAAGCCATGACATTATACTTGAAATGGCCATACCTTGTACGGAAAGCTGTCTTCTATTCGTCTCCTTTTTTAATTCGTACAAGGTTGTAGGCTCCTCTTAGATTGATTTTTGTAAAGATCCTTGCCCGTCCAAGTTGTTCAAGAAGACCAAATATCAAGGGTAACGGGTAATGATTCTTCTTTGTTACCTTCTTGAGACCTCGATAGTCCACGCACATCCGTAGCAAGCCATCCTTCTTTTTTACAAATAAGATTGGTGCTCCAGCTGGTGACTTCGAATGGCGAATGAAGTTCTTGGCTAGATTCTCATCAATGTACTTCCGCAATTCTGCCAACTCCGTCTGCGACAAATTGTAGATTGGGCCAAAAGGGGGTTGTGCTCCTTCTTGCAAGTCTATGGCACAATCATATGGTCGGTGCTCCGGTAGTATATCAGCATTCTTCTTTTGAAACACATCTTGAAAATCTTTATATTGCTCCGGTATACTTATTGTCGAAATCTTCTCTTCGCTGGTTGGAGTTGCATAAATGACAAACGATGTACCTTCCTTGGACGATCTTACAAATACTTTTGCTCCAATAAATAAAGGTTTTTTGATTCGGGGTCTTCTAACTGGTTTACTCTCGGAACGCTCTATTGGAAATGTTATCTTTCGTAACCTCCAATCTATGGTTGGATTATACTTTTCCAACCAGGAAAGACCAAGAATAATAGGACTTGATGGAATCTTTATAATGTTGAAGATAATATAACTACTATGGTCCTTAAATGCTATTTCTATAGGTTTTGATTCATGAGTGACACTACCAGACAGTAAAGGTCGTCCATCTATGACTTCTACGTAAACAGGTTTAGGTTTCCATACTAGAGGGATCTTATGATATTTAGCATATTCTTCGTCTAAGAAACAAGCGGATGCTTTGAATCTAGTAATGCTAAGGTTTTAAGCTTTTGAGGACCAAAAAACAAAGGGATTGTAAAACAAAGGGCAGGTTGGACAGAGAGGGAGGAACTTGATTATTGTTGCGATTTTTGACTGTCCAGCCGCACGGTTCCTATTGTAGCTGGGCATTTTCGATTTCCTGAAAAAACGTGCCTCTGGTCTAGATAATACATTGATTCTGCTTCTTGGGGCAATTTCCAACCTTGTGGTCTTCTTCACCGCAATATAAGCATAGTCCTTCCTCCATGCGCCGCTTCTTCTCTTCTGGAGTGAGGGATTTGACACGTATCGCATCAATTTGCATGTCGTCCGTCTCGGAATGTGAATTCAAACTGCTTGCTGACATGGTTGAGGCGTGACGAGTTACATGTTGTCTTGAGCATTAGTCTAGGCGACGCTGAAATAGGCGGTTGTCATACTTCACAGCTTGGCTAATGGCTTTGTTGAGCGTTTGTGGATCAGGAAGAGATAATAGCAAATCCTTCACATCATCCCTCAAACCTCAATAAAATTGACTCGTCAATGCTTCTTCATCCCAATTGATGTTACATACTAATTGTCTGAAGTTTGATGCATAAACTGATGCAGAGCATGTCCCTTGTCGTAGTGATCGAATCTTTGTTGTAGCCCATCGAGCCTTGTCATGCTCACCAAATGCTTCCGCAAACGCTTCCAAAAAAGTTTCAAAGTTGTTCAAAATTGATGATCCCTTCTGGAATAAAGGAGCAAACCATGATAGAGCCTGCCCCGTAAGTAAGGTTCCAACCAGTCCAATATGTGACTCCTCCATTGGATAGCGTTCGGGTTGTAAAATTGTTATTAACCTGATTTAATTGACAAAACCTCAAAACTTGGAGCATGTACCATCAAACTTATCTGGAAGGCTAACTCGAGGCTCCTTTCATTGTAGAACTAGTGGTTCTTGTCGAATTACAGGCAAGGCTGTTTCTTCTGGTGTAGAAACTTGAGGTTGATGAATTCTAGATTGTGTTACTCCAGATGCTCCATCATTATGAAGTCTTGTAAATGCTCCTTCAATCTCTGCAGTTCTTTGCAATAACATAGCAACGGCATTCATAATGGTGTCCAACTTGGACTCCAAACTTTCAGTCATACTAATCCCTTGACCTCTAGCCATTCTAAAAGAGAGAAATAATTGATTCTACGAAGAAGAAAATATTGGTTTAGAGGAGGGTACTTCGCAATCTCTAAAACGTCTAAAATCCTTCAAGAAGAGGGATAATCCACTCTCTCCAGGAAGAATAAGACTCCAATATTGTAATGGGAGAGATATCAGTTTAGAAGAGGGTAATCCGCAACCTCTAAAACACTAGTATACCTTCAAGAAGAAGGATAATCCACACTCTAACAAGAAGGACTAGCTCTAATATCTGAGATGAGAGCAGTCTCGACAAACTGTCACGGACACAGAATACAAAGAGGAAATCTAAACAAGAATTTCAAAGAGAACTCGCAAGAACTAGATTGATCAGATGAGTACAAAAACAACAGCAGAGAGGTGAGCTAGAGCTCCAAGAGATGTGTTGTCGAGACTGAAGAACTCTTCACCCTCGACTCCCCATATATACTCTAAATAAGAAACTTCGAAGAACTTCCATCATCAACTTAGGAAGCTTCTCACACTGCTGACCAGACCGCGGTTCCATTGCGAAAGACATATATCGCAGAAGCTTCTCAAGCAACTTCTACTAACTAGGAAGCTTCTCAAGAAACTTCCAATAACTGCTAATGGAAACTTCTAGAAGGTTCCAGAGACTTGCTTCTAGAATGTTCTAATTTCTAGAAGGTTCTAAGATTATGTCCCTAACACCCTAATATAAAATATTATTGATAGCTAAGAGAACCTATCAACTATCTTTAAAAAGAACAAAGATTAGAATATATAGCAAATACAATTTGGTGCACCTTGGAGTTTCTTAACATGTAATCACTACTCTTCATGGAACTTGTGTGTGAAAGAGAGGATAATATTACAAACATAAGATTTACTCTAATAATTATCTAAATAACATGGATATGAAGAAGTAAATAAAAATAGATTAAATTGATAATATCTTATAGAATAGCTTTTTAAAAGCTTTATAGATGTAATTTCACTTTTATTCATGTCTATAGATGATTGATAGATTAAAAACTTGGCCAATAAGTTAGCCACATGTTGCAAAGATTAGTAGCTTGTGGAATAAGCTTAGTACGTGGTGCACATATAAAAAACTTGTCTTATAAATTTGACATGTGTCTTACAAATTAGATATGTCTTGGAGGTCCTATCAAATGTCATCACATAGCTCTTAGGTAGATAGTATATATAGAGCCAAGAGTGAAACCTTCTTCATTCTTGTGAATGCCTTTTTTATTTTTTCTCTTGTTCTAAGAGTCTTTAGTCTTTTTGTCTTTGGCAATAGCCATTCTAATTTTAATATTATTTTATTTTTAAGTGCTTTTCTATTCTTTTGAGTGATACAAGAATGTATTGATATTTTTATTCCTTTACAATTCATGTCCTTGACATATCCTCTATCTTTGATATTTGGATTTTTTAATTAATTAAATTAATCTAAGATCTATACAAAAATAGATCTATAAAGAACATATAACTTGGTCCACATCAAAGAAGGAGATGAACAAAAGACTACATTTTGAACAAGGTATGGACACTTTAAATATAATGTTATGCCTTTTGAATTCACAAATACACCAATTGCTTTTCAATATCTCATAAATAATATTTTTTGTGAGTTTATAGATAATTTTATTGTCTATTATCTAAATAATAATTTAATCTATTCTAAGAATATAAAAGAACATGAATTACATATTTGTTGTGTATTACAAAAATTTAGAGATATAAGATTATATGCCAAGATAAAAAAAAAAATACATATATTTCATACTTTTTAAGTTGATTTTTTAGAATATATTATTTCAAATGATGGTCTTAAGATAGATCTTAAAAAAACTTGGAAAATTATAGACTAGAAGATTCCAAAAACAATTAAGAATGTATAATGTTTTTTGAAATTTGTAAATTATTATCAAGTCTTTATTTTTATTTTTTCTTTTGCACTAATCTTATATTATATCAATTTTTTTTTGAGGTATTTTTTATAGAAACAAATGCATTAGACTTTGCTTTGAATATGATATTATTACAAATAGGAGCAAATGACAAACTTCACTTAGTAGTTTTTTATTTCAAGAAATTTTCAATAATAGAGATCA